>OX940944.1:2362200-3562200 GCA_954870645.1 Agrotis clavis
CCAGTGGTTTAAGGCACAAAATGGCAACCGAGTCGAAAAAGGACAAGTTCTCCAAATGGCAAATTTTCTAAACGCCTAGTTCTTAAAATTGCCAATTCGCTAAAAGCCTAATTCTCGTTTTTTTTTTTTTGTACAATGGGGAGTGTAATTATTATTCTTATAAGTATGAGATCTAACTGACAACTTCGTTACAGCTTGGCAAATTAGAGTAGAAAACCAGAAGTCGCCACTGTCCTCTCGCTACCAGCACTTTGAATGATTTTATTTTATTTTTCACTTATTACGTTAGTTTTACAGCACAATAATAAATCTAACCAACCTGCGTTCTTTGTTTACATCAAAAATCAAAGATTTTAAAACGTTGTCAGCAAACAAAAATATTAGTTCCGTTTCAAGACGCGTTCTGGCCAAGCTGTAAACAAAAAAAAAAGGATTATTTGCGATTTTACCAATTGGGCTTTTAGCGAATTGACAATTATAAGAACTAGGTGTTTAGAGAATTAAAATCTCTAGTAATAGATTTTCAACGTTCATAAAACAAGGTAATGAAAGATTTAGCTTCAAAATGAATGGTTTAAAAGACGCAGGTTCAAATCCCATTCGCAGCTGTATTTTTCTTTCCTCAAAAGTATTTCCTTTTCAAAATGTTTGCTCATTATCAAATTGTCTACACATTAGTCATCATCATCAGCCTATTAATGTTCCCACTGCTGGGACACAGGCCTCCTCTCTGTGAGAGGGAGTGGGCCATAATCCACCACGCGGGCCCAGTGCGAATTGTTAGATGTCACATGTCTTCAAATTTTTGGTTCCAGGATATGCCGCTTTCCTCACGATGTTTTCCTTGACCGTTTTGAGAGCAGTGGTGATGAAATAAATTACACAAAGTAATGCGCCTGGCTGGATTCGAACCCACGACCTACAATTCGTAAGTCGGGGCCGATACCACTGGGCCACCACTGCTCACTTTTAAATATATTACTATACCCCTCAGATGGAAACGTGAACAGCAACTGAGCGGTAACGGTGTCCCGATGCAGTCGAACCTGAACACCATCCAGGAGTGGTGCGAGCTGCTCGCAGACCTCATCTGGCTGACGAGGCAGCAGGTCAACAACGTGGCGCGGATCAACACCAAGACCATCGTGGAGCTGAGGCAGCCGCATCTCGCTGAGATGCTGGATGAGATGAGCAAACAGGTAAGTTTTTTTGCTTAGAGACTGTTTTTGGAAGGGCTCCTTCCTTCTCCTCCCTCCTCCTCCTCCCTCCTCCCTCCTCCTTCCTCCTCCTTGCTACTCCTTCCTCCCCCATCCTCCTCCTGTTTCCTTCCTATTCCCACCGCCTTCTTCCTCCTCCTTGCAACGCCTCTTTCCTCTTTCAACTTTTTTCCTCTAACCAATTCCTCCATCACCACTTCCTCCATTTACCCTTTCTTAGTCCCCCATCCTCCTCCTCTTCCTTCCGTTCCTCCTCTTCGATCTCCTCCCTTCCTCCTGCTCCCACCTTACCCCTAACCACTCTTATCTGGCTAACGAGGCAGCAGGTCAACAACGTGGCCCGGATCAACACCAAGACTATAGTGGAGCTGCAGCAGCATCTCGCTGAGATGCTGGATGAGATGAGCAAACAGGTAGAAAAACCAATTATTTTTACCTTTCTCCCTCCTTCCTCCTCTTTCTTACATCTGCTCCCAACTAAACCCTCACCCATCCTATTTGGCTGCCTTTTTCCTCCACCTCCTTCAATCTCCTCCCTCTCTCCTTCCACTTCCTCCTTCACCCTACCTGACCTTTACTCCAGCCCTTTTCTCACTTTCTTCGTCCTGATACTCCCTCCTTCCTACTCCTCGCCCATCCTCTATCATCTATCTATACTATCTTGGCCTGCCCCTTCCGCCTCCCCCCCCCACTCTCTTCTACCACTCGTTCCCTTCCTTCCGCACCTTCACACTCAATATTATTTTCTTTTTTTTTTTCTGTGTCTTCCTTCCTCCTCCTGCCTCCTCCATCTCCCTCTTGCTGCCCTCCTCTCCTCATTCCTAAATCTCTCCGTTCTCTCGTCTTTTAAGGTATGGAACTCCAAGGAGGTTACGCGTGTTTTTTTTATTAGCCTTTACTGTCCCACTGCTGGTCCAAGGCTTCCCTCCATTCCTTCCAACGTTCACGACTTTGCGCCTCCTCTTTCCAATTCTCAAGGAAGACATCTAGCTCGTCCCACTCACTCCTTCGAGGCCCCGCGTCTAGGAAATACCTCACGATATTTATTGTATGCTTAATTTATTTATTTTGTTGTTCAGGTGACCGGGTTGCTGTCGACCCTCGTGACGTCTACCTTCGTGATTGAGAAGCAACCGCCTCAAGTCATGAAAACCAACACGCGGTAAGATTTTTTTTAATTGCCGTTTATGCTCCACTGCTACGGGCATGCGGGCGGCGAGTAATGGGCGACTCGGTGTCCGTCATGGACGCAGCCCGGGTCGACGGCGCGTTGTTCCACGCGCGCCTCAAAGACTGTCAGCATTATGACGGGCCCCTCTATAGAAATCCAAAGCCTGCCGGGATCGCGGGCCTAACTATTCCGTAACCCCGGAACGTAAAGGGCTATTGAAGGACACCGTGGATTTTAGTAAGTCAAGTCTGACAGTGTCTTCTGACGTTCAGGCATTCGTTGCAGGACCGCGGTAACTCATTTTGACCATTCCCTGTCAGAAATTAATCCCTAAATTAAGACCATCGTCTACCGAGCGCTCGTCCATACTAAAAGAGAAAACGTTTTTCTGCCCCTAAATGTTATCCTATCTCAATGATTTTTAGAATGCTTCTGACACTGTAAAAAACTAGGTTTATAGGTTTTCTTTTTTTCAAAATTTATAATAGTTTGAAAGTAACAGGCGCCTAAAAGTTACTATTTTTATGACAAAATCTTCATTGAAGTAAAACCTTTGTATTTTAAAAACAAAAAAGTTTTAGAAAAAAAGCAAAACCTACAAACCTAGAATATAATATGCTGAAACGATTGACACCAGAATCTAAGAGATTGGACGTGATTTCGTATGTGAAAAACGTTTTCTCCCGAGAGACAAATTTCATATAAAAAATACTCACAGTCAGTCGCGAGCTGCAACGCTCTCTATCGCACGATCGGGGGTTTTTCAACGAGCGAGAGGGACAGTACGAGTTTTTCTAAATACCTGTTTTTTGAAAAGGCAGCCGCTATACAATCCTCTTAAATAGGTGTGTTTGTTCCAGGTTCACGGCTACAGTCCGCTTGCTGGTCGGTGGTCAGCTCAACGTGTACATGACGCCGCCCAGAGTTAGCGTGAGTATCACACAACATTGCAAGATTTATTTTTCAAAAGTCGTGATTTTCGAACTTTTTGAGTGAAAACATCGGGATTATTTCATCGGAAGCCGAAATAGTAAAAATAAACGTTAATATTATTAGAGGTTGTTAAATATTTGTCTTTTTATTTGAGTTTAAAGATACGTTTACGTGACGAAATATAACAAAAATAGCCATTGTAAAGTATTTTAATAAAAATATGCTATTTCAAATCACATTTCCGTACAGTCAGGTAGTTGAGATTTTTTACTCTTTTGAAAAATATATTAAAAAAAAAAAACTAAAACATCCACGAAAGCTGAACTAAGCCTATCTCGCGTGCGACTTTTTAATTTTGATTGAAAAATCGGGACGTCTAGCAAAGCCAGTATCACATCACTATGGTTTGTTGAACTAGGACTACCACATCACTATGGTTTGTTATGAACTAGGAGTACCGCATCACTATGGTTTGTTATGAACTAGGAGTACCGCATCACTATGGTTTGTTATGAACTAAGAGTACCGCATCACTATGGTTTGTTATGAACTAAGAGTACCGCATCACTATGGTTTGTTATGAATTAAGAGTACCGCATCACTATGGTTTGTTATGAACTAAGAGTACCGCATCACTATGGTTTGTTATGAACTAAGTGTACCGCATCACTATGGTTTGTTATGAACTAAGAGTACCGCATCACTATGGTTTGTTAGAAACCAACGACGATATAATACTAGACTCGTAATAACAGGCGACCGATGTCTGCCAACACATTAGGCAAAAAAGTCTTATATCCGTCTCATTTCGACCAATCCTGTGAGCCGTAAACATACGTTGAGACAGAACAGACCTTGAGTTAGCCAATCACAACGCAGTACCCTGCCCCCCTCGCTTACGTAGTACCTCAGCGAGTTGGCAGAATAGTTTTGTTCGTTAGATCGTGCAATGCGTAGTCTAGTATTATATCGTCGTTGTTAGAAACTAAGAGTACCGCATCACTATGGTTTGTTATGAACTAAGAGTACCGCATCACTATGGTTTGATTATTATGAACTAGCTCCTTTTGACATCGAGAGCGGTATCACTAATAAAATAACTTTCCTCGACGTCGGGCGTGTGATTACACCGCTACAGCCACCTTTATCATCATCATCAGCCTATAATGTTCCCACTGCTGGGACACAGGCCTCTTCTCTGTGAGAAGGAGTGAGCCGTAATCCACCACGCGGGCCCAGTGCGGGTTGGTAGATGTCACATGTCTTCGAATGTTTGGTTCTAGGACATGCCGGTTTCCTCACGATGTTTTCCTTCACCGTTTTGAGAGCAGCGGTGATGAAAAAAATTACACAAAGTAATGCACCAGCCTGGGTTCGAACCCACGACTTACAACTCCACTGCTCCGCCTTAATAACTGCTTATTAATGACATTCCTCTGACACCCAGGTCGTAATAATATCGGAGCAACAAGCTCAGCTCCTCCTCAAAAGCGAGACCCAGGCCGGCAAGGGCCAGCAGCCGGTGGAGTGCGGCGACATCCTCAACAACACCGGCACCATGGAGTACCAGCCCACCAGCCGACAGCTCAGCGTCAGCTTCCGGTGAGGAATTATGACAAGGATCTTGATCGGACGGCGAGGAATGGGCGACTCGCCGTCCGATCATGCACCATGCCCAGGTCGATAATGGGTCGTGTTCCACGCACGTCTCAGCAATCTGACGGGGCCTTTCTTAGAGGGCCAAAGCCTCTCATTATCGTGGGACGGCCCCGGAACGTAAAGGGCGATTGAAAAACACCTTGGATTTTAGTCAGTACAAGTCTGACAGTCCCTTCCAGTCTGCCCTGGGTGGGAGGACTCATTTGATGATTTCAAAAGGTACTCATTGAATAACAGCGATGAAGTATGTACATAGTACTCACACAATGCTAGCTAGTGTAAAGAATATCCATCCAAACTCATTTAGAACTATAGTAAGATGTAGATATATGTCTTCACCTACCTGCCTTTTCCCAAATATATTGGGGTCTGCTTCCAGTCGAACCAGATGCAGCTGAATATCAGTATGTTACATGGAGCGACTGACTATCGGACCTCCACAACACAGTAACTGGGTAATACGATACTCCTTGGTAAGACTGGTTGTCAGACTTTAGAGCTTCTGACTAACAGTAACGACTGTCAACGATCTACAAATGACAGCCGGGACCAACGGTTTTCTGAGACACGGAAGAAACTCGATATGACAGATGGTCACCCATCCACAGACCAACCTCGGCAAGCGCGGCTTAACCTGGAAGATCGGCCTGTGTGGCTGTAATTAATTAGACACGAGCTCCTCAAGATGTAGTATACAACGTCACAAAAGCGCAAAACCTCTCGTGGAGTAACTCGGCCCATGTTACTGAACAATTTTTGTTCTAAGACTTTTGGAAATTCGCAAAAAAAAAGGCTAAAATTTAAATGCGCATCAATAATTCTTTTTGTACACCAAAATGGATAAATGGTCACCAAATCTAAAACTCGCTTTAGCAAGATTTCAGGGACACCCCGAAGTTCGGTTTGGTTAGGTTCCTTTAAACCTTGTACACAGAAATAGAAGCCCCGCGAAGCGGGGCTTCGTTGACCCTGCTTAGGTAGATTTTTTTTTATTACACCTCTTTATGACATATTTGAATGAACATATTTTGGTGCACATTCAGTATATTTGGTGGAACACAGGCAAAATTAGGTAAATGAAATGGGAATAAATTGAAGTACTTTTAAATACCATCCTTAAAAAAATAGATTTTTCATACAAAATGAGAAATTGGTCGGGCACATCTGTATGAAAAAGCAATTTTTTTTTTTGCGAATATCCAAAAGTCTTAGAACAAAAATTGTTCAGTAACATGGGCTGAGTTACCCCACGAGAGGTTTTGCGCTATCAACGTTACACGTTGTATAAGTATTTTTTTTTTTTTTTTTTTTTTTTTTTTTTTCCCTTACTGCAACGCGGCAATCTGTTGTACACAACAATAAGCCACTGTTTTGTCCGATACATATTATCTGCTAGTGGTTTTTAGCTTGGAGAGACACTTCTCAGGTGGGTGTCTCACTCCATCCTGGCAAATCTTTCCTGTAGGGTTGGAACACTGTGTCTTTTTAATCTTTTATATTGGAGGCTTTGATCTCCACTCAGTCTGAGAGCAAGCTCGTTTTTATGTTTAGCGAGTCTTTTTTGATAGGCATTGCTGTACTTTGTTATCTCTTGTTTAACAGTTGGTATTTTTAAGTCGAGGTAAATGAATTTATTACTGATGTACAAAGGAATGTCAAAGATGGCTCTCAGTGTTTTTGTTTGAAATCTCTCCAGTATCTCTATATTGCTGTTACTGGCAGTACCCCAAAGCTGGATGCCATAAGTCCAAATTGGTTTTAAGATGGCTTTGTATATTGTCAGTTTGCTGTGTGTGGTCATTTGTGAGTGGCGTCCTATTAGCCAGTACATACTACGTAATTTCAAATCTAATTGCTTTCTCTTTTTCCATATATGTTTTTGCCATGTCAGCCTTCTATCTAAATGCATGCCCAAGTATTTTGCATTGTCATCTTGCGGGAGTTCTTCATTGTTGAGTGTAACTGGCGGACACGTCTCTCTTCTAAGAGTAAACGTTACGTGTGTTGATTTGCTTTGATTGGCTTGGATTCTCCAAAGTTCAAGCCATTTCTCTAATTTGTTCATATGGTGTTGTAGGTTTTCCGATGCAGTTACTGGGTTTATATGTGTGGATAACAATGCTGTATCATCTGCGTATGTTGCAACCGTAGTCTTGTTTGTTGTTGGTAAGTCAGCAGTAAATATGATGTAGAGAACCGGACCTAGTATGCTTCCTTGTGGTACTCCTGATTTGATCTCATGTAGGATGGAGAGTTCGTCATGAAACTTTACTTCGAAACATCGTTTACTGAGGTAGGATTTGATTATATTAAAAAATGAGTGTGGGAGTGTTTTCTTAACTTTATATAACAAGCCCTCATGCCATACTTTGTCAAAGGCCTGGCTGATGTCCAAAAATACCGCAGAACAATACTTCTTTTCCTCCAGCGATCTACTTATAACGTCGACGATACGGTGAACCTGCTCGATCGTTCCGTGATTTTCTCGGAAGCCAAATTGATGATTGGGAATGATGTCATCAAGGTATGGCCTCATTCTATTGAGTATAATCTTCTCGAATAGTTTGCCTATTAGTGGTAAAAGACTTATAGGTCGATACGAAGTAGCTTCGTTAGGTGGTTTATTGGGCTTAGGTAACATTATTACTTGTGCTATCTTCCATTGTCCTGGGAAATGGCTAAGTCTAAGACATGCATTGATAATGTTGACAACTGCTACTACACCCTTTTTAGGCAGCTTCTTCAATAAAACGCTATCTATACTATCGTATCCCGGTGATTTTACATCCTTGAGGAGTTTTATTTCATTTGCAACTTCGGTAGGGGTCGTGTATTTTAGCGGGAGACACATTTGTTCTGCACTTCCCAGATATTCTTTTATTTCAGCGGTTTGTTCAGGCCTCAATTCAGGAAATGGTTGAAAAACTTTGCTTAGGTGTTCAGCAAAGATTGAAGCCTTTTCCTTGTCTGATCTTGCCCAACCTCCATTGATTTTTTTAATGGGGGGGATCTGGTAATTGGGACGTTTCAGTTTTTGTGTTGCCTTCCATAGTGAGTAATTAGTTTCTGAACTTGGTGTTAATTTAGAGAGAAAAGTTTGGAGATTGTCGTTGGTAAAACTTTTGATGAGGTTTTTTAGTTCGTTTGAGGATCTATTGAATGCTGTTTTGTCTGACGGATATCTAGTTCTGTGCCATACCTTTCTTAGATTACGACGTTCCAGTATTTTGTCTTTGATGGTTTTAGGATATTCGTTGAGTGTTTGAGGTAACTTTTTTCTCACTTTTGTAGAGAAAGAAGCTGCTTTATGTATGATCTTGTTGAGGTTTTCAATAGCATCTTCTATGTCATCAGCTGTTTTCAATGGGTTAATCAGTTTGAGCTCAGTTGAGATTTTGTCCTGGTACATCTTCCAGTTAGTATCTTTGTTGTAAAGTCTTTTTGCGGGTTGCACCATCACCACTGTCGTACTAACGTCTAGAATGACTGGTGTGTGGTCAGAAGATAGATCTGTACGGTTTTGTATGGTCATATAGTTCTGGCTGATGTTTTTCGATATGTAGAAGTCGAGTAGATCTGGAATTTTATTTCGATCTGTTGGCCAGTATGTTGGTTCCCGTGCGCTCATGCAATCGAGTCTTAAGTCCTGTACTATGTTATACAGTTGTCTTCCGCGGTGTGTGATTAACCTTGAGCCCCAATAGGTATGTTTTGCGTTCCAATCCCCGCCACAGATAAATCTGGAGCCAAGGGAAGAGAAATACTTATTGTAGTCATCTTTAACTATGTTGTGCCTGGGTGGGCAATAAACCGCAGAAAAGACTGTCTCTACTTTTTCATTGACAACTACTTTTATTGAAGTAGCTTGTATTTTGTCTGTGTAGTATTTTTCTAGTTCATAATGTTTTATATTATTTTTTATAATTACTGCGGTTCCACCATGGCTATTACCAGACGGATGGTTGGTTGTGTACACTGAATATTTTTGTAGGTTAAAGTGAGATTTTTCAGTGAATCTTGTTTCTGAAATTAATGCTATGTCAATTTTTTCTAGTTGTAGGAATGTTTGAATTTCTTGACGACGATCCGTCAAGCCGTTGGCGTTCCAAGTAACTACTCGGAGAATGTTCATTTTGTAACGAGACTTGAAACTAGCTGGATCATACGGTCCATCATTTTATCCATCATATTGTACATAATTTGTTGAAATTTGGCGAACATTAGTTCTAATCTGTCTGAAAAGTTTTCTGCATTGGGTAGTTCCTGAATAGGTCGATCTTTTGTAATATCTGCGTAGCTTCCTTTGTTTTTGTGTTTTTGACTTACAGGTTCAGCTGTTTCTTCTGTTATTTTAGTAGCTTTTGCAAGTTGAGTTTTATTTTCTTTGGTATTTTGTTTGGTTTTAAATAGTCTTTCCTTGTATTGTTTATATTTTGTGCACCCTTTATAGCTTGCTGGATGTTTGTCTTGACAATTCGCACATGTAGCATCTGTTTCTGGTGGTTTGGTGCATACAGAGGTCGGATGTTCATTACCGCACTTTACACATCTGAATGGTCTAAAGCACTGATTTTTGGTATGTCCAAACCTTTGGCATCTTTTGCATTGAATTATTTCTTTTTTCTTATAGGGGGCTTCAAAAGTCACTTTCATATGGCTTAGGTATCTTATTTTAAATATTTCTTTGTTGTTCTTATTTGGTTCAAGGTCCACAAAAAATACGGGTAATGCTTCTTTGGTGGTCCTGTGTAAAACATTAACTATTTGTCTAACCTCATGTCCTTGTTCTTTTAGTTCTTGTTTGATTTGAGAAGTGTCTTCGGAAGAGTGTAGCCCTCTTAGTACAACTCTATATGCTCTTTCACATTTTAATTTGTATGTATAGTGTGCTATGTTATTTGTTATGAATTGTTCTCGGATTGCTTTGTAAGTATTTATATCATTTGGCATTAGCTTAATAATATGACCAGATCGTAGGGTTGTCATTATATATGATTTGTTGTCAACTATTTTATTTATCGTAGCTTTTAACGCTGTAACATCCAAGACACCTGTCACAAAGATTGGTTCGGGCTTGGGTACATACTCTGTCATTGTGACAGGTTCATCAGTTTCCTCGCTGTTCAGAATGTCGAATTTATTGTGCGTAGGCACAGTGAAACTTGTAGCGTTCTTAGATTTCTTAGAATTATCTCTATCTATTGGGCTTGTTTCCTTTCTTTTTTGCCTTCTATGGTACGGTACTTTATCATTTTGCCATGATACTAGGGACTTCTCTGCATCATCTGTGGCGTCTGTTTTCTTTTTTTCAATTTGTTTGTCACTAGTGATACTTGCTGCGAGTGATGGTAGACTGTTGCTACGATTTCTAGTGAACATGCTTTTGTTCAATTTCTGTTGGATCATATTGTTAGGATTATTAGTAATTTTATTAGTTACATTCATTCGGTTCCCACGAGTTAGGACGATTTAAGTAGTCGCTTGAAGGGGTGACGCCTATTCCCTTAAGAAGGCTCCATACAACAACGTTAGCCGGGTCCGTTGAGGTTGGCGCTAAGAACTTGCCACCTGCAAGCCATGCATCCTTTCGGCGCGTTTCCCACCTTAGGATTAGGGTGAATTTTTAGAGAGGCTTTCTACCTCGTGACACGGGCGGTGAAGCCAATGCCCCCGATTCCGAGATTTGACCAAGGAGTTGCGGGTTGTGGAAGTCATTTCCTACTCCCAGCAGGATCTGCTTGTTAGGCGAGATTATAAGTATTAATAATGTTTTCTTTTCTCCCCAACAGTAACATTTCTCTCCGTAAGATCAAGCGCGCTGAGAAGAAAGGCACGGAGAGCGTCATGGATGAGAAGCTGACGTTATTATTCCGATCACAGTTCAACGTGGGAGGCGGGGAGTTGGTGTTCCAAGTACGTAACTATTGTATTGTTGAGGGCTATCTTTTCAGAATCTACAGTTCTAGACAGTACACTGAGAAAACTGGCAATCATAAAAGAGGTGAATTCAGCTTAAAGTATGATGAATTCACTCCAAGGACGGAGCATAGTGATTCACCAAAAAGAACGATGATAATACTGATGTTGATGATAACAGTATTTAAGATGATGTGTCACCATGGATTTAGTAGGACGAGCATACATTATATAATAATATTTCCCACAATTTTTCAGTGACGTTATCATATATCCAGTTACGCCCTACTATTTTTCCTACTATTTTACGATGATTTCCTCACATATCCAGTTACGTCCTACTATTTTTCCTACTATTTTACGATGATTTCCTCTCATATCCAGTTACGTTCTACTATTTTTCCTACTATTTTACGATGATTTCCTCACATATCCAGTTACGTCCTACTATTTTTCCTACTATTTTACGATGATTTCCTCACATATCCAGTTACGTCCTACTATTTTTCCTACTATTTTTCGATGCCTTCCTCATATATCCAGTTATATCCTATTATTTTTCCTACTATTTTTCGGTAACCTCCTCGTATTTTAGGTTAGGTCCTCTTACTTTTCCTACTATTTCCTCATATCTCTGGTTATAGCCTATTATCTTACGGAGGTCGCCCTCAATAGGAGGATTGTGTTTTTTAATAAACCAATTAATATCTCTATAATACACCATAGTGATTAGTTGTAGTTCTACTCATTCTCCATCAGTAGGACTACAACTAATCACTGGTGGATTACACAGAAATTGTTTGGATTATTAGAAATCACAATCCTCCTATAATTGAGGGCACCACTGGACTTATATGATATCCTTATTTTTAAGTATCCAATATTGGTTCTTTCCTTTTAAATATTATTAGGTGTGAGCTCAATATAAAAAAAAAAAACTGAAGAACCATATAATTGAACCTTAAAAAAATGGGGAGCAAGTAAAAAAATAGGAAAAAGTACCTTGGCAAGAATGGTAAGAAGGTAAGAAGGGATGTATGTATAAATTAAACAGAAATTTGAATCAATGGTATTTTTATTTCCATAGTATGAATGAATATTATAAACTCTAAACATTTATTCAGTATAAAAGAAGACTAAGAAATTCATTCCGAAGCGCCGGCCGACTGCAACTGCAGCCGGTGAATTTAATCATACAATAGCGGCGCTAGTGTGACTTATCCTACGTCCTAAGGTGATTGCTCCAACCAGCCCGCGAAATTCAAATTTGTTTACGTTTTTTTGCAATTTGCAGGCCAGTGCTAGGGTGTATGTTGATGAAAATTTGATTCGCGGCTGTAAGACGTATGTAGTTACAGAATTATAATCATCAAAATCATCAATACAACCCTCCGAGTTCATAATGGTGCAGGAACAAAAAAAAAACAGAAAAAGTCATTTCTACACCATTATGAACTTGGAGAGTTGTATTGATGATTTTTTTTTAACAGATACTCAAAAGTGACATTTGACAATACGAAATCTAAAGTTTAGGAGCTGCTCAAATGTTAAGCAGCCCTTTAATTTTGAGTGACGTTTCAGTATTCATGGGTGAGTCCGCACAGCGGCGCCACTAATCGATTAATTTTTTAAGTGTAAATCAGTTAAATTTTAAACAAAACTAGGAACGAATTTGACGAGTAAGTTATCTCTAATATTTTCTGAGTCGGTGCAGGTGCTACTTATCGAGAAAATATTATAAACTTTTTACTAGTCACATTCGTTCCAAGTTTTGATTTTAACTGAACAAGATGAAAAATGTTAAATTTATAGTGGCGCTACTGTGCGGAAGATACACATGGAGTGCCTCGCCTTAATGTTTACAGTATCTATTTGTGGGTCATTATAAAGAATCATTAAATAAAATCATTATATACATTATGTTCAATAATTCTGGTTTTTATAAATTAAAATAAAGGTTGTTTTAAAGGTTAATTTACAAAAAATAACTAACTTTACATTAATGTACCTATAACCAAAACATTTTTGCACTTAAGGTGATTGCTTCAGGGTAGCCATTTTGTTTTCGTTTTTTGTAATTTGCAGGCCAGTGCTTTTACTTTTTCGAGGTCAAAGTCATTCCTCGAATTATATGAACTTTGAGGGTTGTATTGATGATTTTGATGATTATAATTCTGTAACTACATACGTCTTACACCCGCGTCCAACATTTCAATCAACATACAACCTAGCACTGGCCTGCAAATTGCAAAAAACGTAAGAAAATTTGAATTTCGCGGGCTACCCTGACGCTTTCACCTTAAAGCTGCATACAATAAATTGGTTATATTATTATAGTAAATATCTATTTTCAAGTAAAGTGCTACTATAAACACTCCGATGAGACTTATCTATCCCTGATACAAATACTTTACTTTAAAAATCTATTACTAAAGGTGAACGCATACTTTTCAGAGCCGAAGGAGGCGAAAGAATCGAATTTTAGAATTACTTGTTCAAAAAAAAAATATATATATAAATCCTATGAAACCTCGCACACTTACCGAATCGGACGAATAAGGTCGTCCGATTCGGTGCGGATAAGTGTGCGAAGTTACATTGGATTTCATTCAAGTAATTCTAAAATTTGATTCCTTCGCCTCCTTCGGCTCTGATAAGTATGCGTTCACCATAAACCAGCTATTGGTGCTGGCTCATACCATTACTTTATGCGGACACCGTTATCGGGCCGTCTTTATAGGATATCCTAAAGGAATATCCGATAAATACCGTAACTAAGGGTAGAATACTAGTTGAGCGCACCCTGCTATAAAAAATTAACTGCCCTTTGGACTCTGCAGTGCCTCAAACTAGCAACGCCGCGTACGGTATAAGTACATAATTAATAATTCTAATAATAATAAGTACCTAATTAAAACTTCAGGATAGGATACTTATTGAAGTACTCCTGTAATGTCCCTTCCTCGTAGTACAAGTACCGGAGGCGAGCTCGCACCGTCTCCCGCCAGAGGGCACTGACCTCCTGCCACGGACCAGCTGAAGGACTTGACAGCTGCTCTAATGCTGACGCTACGTCCTCCACTTCACCTGCACACAAAAATTAAAACGATTAATAATTAGTACAATAACAATAGCGGTTCTTAGATTCAGATATTTGTAATTTGTAACGAAAATTTATACTAATTCAGATATTTTTCTCAATAATTTTGTTCTTGATAATTTAATTCAATCTGAAAACATAAAATTTCTTGAAAAGGAGTTACCTTCTTTAAGTCCGGTTAGGTCGATTCCAGCGAGTGAAGGGCTGTCTAGCCTAGGACTGGACTTGGAGCGAGAACGTGACTTGGGCTTTTCAATAAGCCCCAACGAAACTAAATGCTGCCGTCGAGCCCTTCTGGCGGTGACTAACCAGCCAGAGATATTGCGCTTAGCCTGGTAAGCATCAGCCGACAGGTACGGCGCGTAGTATAGGGGTGGTGACTCCTCTTTAAATAATCTGCCAATGTCGTAGGATAGAGCAAGCAGCTGCGAATCTGTCAGAAGTACCGGGTTTTCGGCCGTAATGAGCTTCTCCATAAGCAGCTTGCATAAACGCCCACGCACGTTTGAGGGTAAGGCCGTTTTCTGCCCAATTGCTATTATTTGTTTTCCCTCGACTGATGAATTCAGTATGACATTCGCCTGAAACACAAATAGTATAAGTATGGCATTACAAACTAAATATGCAAGGTAAAAGTTTAAAAAAAAGCTTGCAAAAATGTGCCAAAAATGTTGAAAATACAGGTTCAATACCTACCTTCTATTCAGTATAATGATTAGTTGGAGTCGGTGCCAGTCTAGGCATCATGAATTTACTCGTTAGTTATAGCTGTCACCAACTCCAAATATATTACTAATCTTTGTGACAGTATTAGCTCCTAAACGGCCGTCCGTACACACATACAGGACAGGACAGGTACAGACGTTAAACTTATCTGTTTGTGGGGTTAAAAATATTGAATGTCAATTTAAATTCCTTATCAAAAGTACAGAGTAATAGGCAATAACTTACTAAATTGCTCCCGGTGGACTCTTGTGTAACTGCTTCACCCACTGACGACGACGAGTCCAGTGGTATCACCAGTATGTCACCATCCTAAAATAATATTTAATTTGAGACAATGTTATAATAGTACATGTAAAAAAAGGTGTGATAATATGAGTATGTACGGTCAGTTAACCTCAATAATCGTTGAAATAATCACTAAATGTGTCTGAGTGCGACCGTTAACTAACAGGCTATAGCTAGCCCTAGCCGGGGTTAACTAAGGGAAGTGTTATATTTTTTTACTAGTAATCGGTTCAGCATTGCAGGTGTGAACGGTCCTGCCCTCGTCCCTTGATCCGGCCCTGATAAAAACTAATCGATCAAGATCAGGACTGATCCTGGTCTCAAAGAATGTCTATAAGTACCAAATTTTGCATCGGTTCAGTGTCTTAGGTATGAAAATGTGAAAAGGTCCTGCCCCAACCGACTGATAGACAGACAGACTTACTTTCGCATTTATAATATTAGTATGGATGTAAGTACAAATTAATACATATTGCTCTTGAACCAAACAACAGTAAGTACGAGTACTTTTCTACAATTTTGCATAACTTACCAAATTTTCCTGGTTAAGTCCTGCTTCGCAGTCTTGGTTGAGGATTGAGCTTTGCAGTCCTTCACACGGTGGCAGAGGCTCTAAGTTACAAGGTAGACTAGTTAACAAGTCATTTCTTAGGACCTCTTCAAAGAGTGATGAATTGTTGGAGTTATCCTAAAATTTAACAAGAAATTTAAAAAGGTAATAATAATGCACTTAGTTGGTAAACTAACAAGACTGATGAAAAGTTAGGATTTTATTCCACTTTTTAAATAAATACTGCACCGGTTAAATTGTTAGGTATTTTAATTTAACTTACAGACTTTAAATAAAAGTTAATAAGTAGGTACCTACCTACATGCAAGTAGGAGAATGTGCATTTAAGCGACGCAGGGCATATTGTGTAAGCAAAAAGTTTAAAACAAAATTTACTTTTTTAAAATAAAATTTAACAAGAAAACAAACCATATCTTTTGGTTGGTCGCTTTTTAACATGGCCAGAGCTGCTTCGAACCGGAGTCTGTCCCCTAATTGAGGGAACATACTATGTATGTCTTGTTTACTAAGCATCTGCATTGTTGCGATATCAATTCTTTCAGCTGAAAAAAAGGTAAATTTAACAGCGCCCTGATTGCAGCTGTGAAATGCACTACGTCGCATCGACTTTATAAAATGTAATGTGTGAGCTCATGCTAGCAACTTAGGTACTAGGTTTGTCAACTTACTTTCAAAACGATCGATGTAGCGTTCCAAATTCCACTTCTTCAAAAGATCACGCGTAGCCGTATCCATTTTTGCAATCACACACGTTCACTGGCACGGATAGAATTGTTATTGCTATAACAATTAAACGAGTCGTGTGTCGTGACCGGCTGGCTGTAGCGGTAAAATAAAAATGGCGCGGCGGCGGAATGAAGTGAGAGAGGGTTGCTCATTATAAAATTCCGTCACCATAAATTTGTAGGACATCATTCAAAATTTGATGCTACTCATAAATGGGTTTCTGTAATAATAATTCAGTAGGATACACTTAAAATAATATGACTATATTATTGAACTTTGATGCTTACTCTAAAAATATGAGATTATTTAATCGTATTATCATAGGATTCACATAAAATAATATGACTGTAATATTAAAAAATGATGCTTACTTTAAAAATATAAGTTTATAGCATTATAATTTAATATAGTACATTAGGTCCCAGGTCATCGTATTTTTAGAGATACTTCTTCATATTAAACTATGAAATCTACATAAATTACGGTGACATGTCATTGTGTTTTTTAATTAGAATCTTATTTATAATTATCATACTAATTTATGGGACAGTGGACCATTTTCTATTACATTGTGTTATTATTTGAAGAAGACAATGTTATTTTAAAATTACAAATATTTACGATGACAAGTATCATAATATTGCATTATTTACCCAAACAATTCGATTCCATCTTAACACATTTCAGTTCTAGCGTAATATTTACTTATTATCAACATATTTTAGGACAACGCATCTATTTTAAAGCAACGTCACGATATTTTAAGATTATGCCAAAATGACATTTTTCTCAGTGTAACCAGGGCCCCAATTCTGCTAATTTAGTAATGACTCAATTGAATATCAATTGGATCTCAGTAGCAGTTTTAACTACATTTGGTATTCTGCTACTAATTTAAGACCAATGGTTTTCCAGTGACATTCCATTGAACTGCTATCAGAATATTTGCTAGTCTGCTCTTCAATTGTGTTACAATTGTAAATCGATTGTGGACTTTATCGGTATTCTACTCTCTAATGGCAATACTTATAACTGTTCAACTGAGAGTCAATTACAATTACACTACGATTCCATTACGACTCTATTGAGCTTATACAAGTTTTTGCAGAATACCAAATTTGTTCTAATCGTAATGGAGTCGTGATTGAGTCTCAATTGAATATCAATAGCTTTTGAGTTAAATAAAATTAGCAGACTTGAGGCCCAGGGCCACTCACATGCGCGCAAACATTCGTACATCGTACGAATGTTTGACGTTCGCCACTGGCGATCGTTGTTGATCTTATGACGTTAAAAACCGAAATTTATTCCAAGGGAATATAAAATTGGGTAAAAAATTACCTAATATGTTAATCCAGGATATAAACTGTCCATTAGGAACAGAGTAACAAACATCCATCCATCCATTTTAATTTAATATTAGTAACAACGTTTTCCTCAACACAGGTATGGACCCTGTCTCTCCCAGTGGTGGTGATAGTCCACGGAAACCAGGAGCCCCACGGCTGGGCCACCGTCACGTGGGACAACGCCTTCAGTCCGCCGGGACGAGTGCCCTTCGCTGTGCCTGACAAGGTTAGTGGACGTGTGACGAATGTCAAAGTGTGACGAAAGTGTCTGTGACAAGTTTTATAGTGTGACGAATGATCCATGTGACAAATGTGTTAATGTCGTTATGAATGCCTTCGAGTGACTAATATTATCTCCGTGTGATGAATATCTCCGTGTGACGAATATCTCCCTGTGACTAATTTAGACATATTATGACGAATGTCTCCATGTTTCTAAATCAGAATAGAATAGAATATGCTTTATTGTACACCAAAATAAAATCAAACTTTCAAAATTAATAATTTTAAGGGTACAACGGCGGTCTTATCGCTAATAGCAATATCTTCCAGACAACCTTAGGATGGACTTAAAGATTTTTAATCAAAAATGAGGGTAGGTAGATGTGTGACGAATGTTATAGTGTAACACATTCATGTGACAAATTCCTCCATGTAACAAATTCCTCTATGTTACAAATTCCTCCGTGTTACAAGTTCCTCCATGTGACAAATTCCTCCATTTTACAAATTCCTCCATGTTACAAATTCCTCCATGTTACAAATTCTTCCATTTTACTAATTAATCCATGTGACTATTCCTCCATGTTACAAATTCCTCCATGTTACAAATTCCTCCATGTGACAAATTCCTCCACGTTACAAATTCCTCCATGGTACAAATTCCTCCATGTTACAAATTCCACCAAGGTACAAATTCCTCCATGTTACAAATTCCACCAAGGTACAAATACCTCCATGTCACAATGTTACTAATTACTCAATGTAACAAATTCCTCCATGTTACAATCGAAATCATCAGAATCGGAAAAAAAATATTTCGAGAAGCCTTCACAAAACAATGTACTCTATAGTCTTTAATCATCACCTCACTATCCACATAATCCCGTCAGGTGACTTGGGGCCAGTTAGCAGAGACGCTCCGCATCAAGTTCTGCTCGGCCACCGGAGGGGACCTCTCCGAAGATAACCTGCGCTTCCTCGCTGAGAAGATCTTCAGGTAAGACCTCTTGTGGTGTTTTGAGAGCAGTGGTGATGAATTATGGTACATACTGTGCGGGATTGACCCAGGTTGATTGTTTTTGGTTGATTGATTGATTTCGGGAATACTAGTGATGAAAAAAAAACTACGTTGCTTGATGTGATCGTGCAATATATAGGATGACTGGTAATTAGTGTACTATACTTAACACGTGATTGTGTTCATGATAACAAACAATTTTTATTGTGGGAGCAAAGCCGAAATCGTGAAAAAAATATCAGCTGTTCAGTACATTAAGCAAACATAAATGTACTGAACAGCGAATTCTTTTTTCGCGTTTTCAGGTTTGTTCCCATCGTAAAAGTTTTTGGTTATCATGAGCACAATCACGTGTTTAAGTATCGTACACTAATTACCAGTCACCCTATATTGATAAAAACATAATTATGTGAAGGTAATCGCTGTATTTTATAACCATTTTATAGACATAAAATGGTTATAAAATACATCGATTAGCTGCGATGTAAGTGACCTCAATTAAACACTTTATCATAACTTTGGTAGGTGCTTGCGGGAACACATACATACATAAACCCACGCCTTCTTCCCATAGTGTTAGTCAGAAACTACTGAGCGTCTCCTGTTACGATCCTCACATACTCCTTCCACCTCATACACATTCATACATCTGGTCATACACGCACGTCGATTGCTAGTACTACACACACGACCTTTCTGAAGCACTATTAAAAAAAAACAGCTTTCAAAATGGCGTAGAAATTAGTGACCGACCGAAATTTCGGTTTCGGTTTCGGTTTCGGCCGGTTTCGGCCAAAAAATCTAGTTTCGGCCTTAGTTTCGGTTTCGGCCAAGATATAGCCGAAACTTTCGGCCCTACCGAAACTCAAGTGTTTGTGCATTTGCGTGGGTCGTTCCGTAAAATTCGTAGAACTAACACGTGCTTGCGCGACGGCTCAGTTTGCCACCGTCCATTTAATCGTGATTTGAGGTTATCTTTTTGAGTTTACTGCCAAGAGTAAGTCTTGTATAAATATTTATGTACTATTAAAATATATTTGTTACGTACGTTAATGATTAAAAAACTTATCAATCGTCAAAGCAGTGACTGTATTTGAAACATAAGTCAACGGTTTCTTCTTTGAAATAATGCTATTTTTTAACTCAGTTATTTCGTATTTCTGAATAAAGTGCGATTGTTGAGACTACACATCCAATGAAAAATTGAGAACGATGAACTTTTATAATTTTGAATAGATTATGATGGCTCAGTAGAAGTTAAATAACATTGAAAAATAGCAATTTCTTAAAAATCAGCTATTTGCATAACTTTGCCGTATATCATTACTTTCCAGAATTTGATCGTTATTAGCAACACTATCGAATGGTGTAATAATACAGGGTGTGGTTTTTTTTCCAAAATCTGCGGTTTCGATTACTGGCCAGGATTATAGATTTTTCTAAAATCCAATGATGCAGTTTTAGTTTTCGTCAAAATCGGTCTTCAGTCATCCTGTATCACATTTTCTAATGCGTTAACGTTAATGTTCAGAAAAAACATTAAATAGAAAATAATCGTAATTTTAAATGTGTTAAAAAGTTTCGGTTTCGGTTTCGGTTTCGGCCGAAACTGAGAGCAAGGCCGAAGGTTCGGTTTCGGTTTCGGCTGAAAAATCAGTTTCGGTCGGACACTAGTAGAAATCGACATAGAAATATATTTCAACGCCACTTATCACCTCCTACCGGCTTTAGAACGTATGCTATATGTAATATGAAGTATCTGCGCGCCGTTCCTAGGACATGCCTCCCGATGAACACGATGGAGCTCAACGCTGTGACGAATTCCTCTATGTGACAAATTCCTACATGTGACGAATTCTTACATGACATTTGACAGAATTAATTTTATCTACTCTCATATCGTAAAATTCAACTCAAAACGAGTTTATAAAGACGTACTATAAACCATAGAGTATCGAAATGAAATTAAAATAGTAGTTTATGTAACTGGTACATAATGAGGGGTATTATTTATACACGAGTGTGAGTTTAAAAAACGAGCGAAGCGAGTTTTTTAATAGTATCACACGAGTGGTATAATACCTAGTTATGTACAGTTTCATACACTACTTTATCTACTCTCATTGAATACGAACATATCAAATAAAAGATAAAAATTAAGTAACACTAATATTCATCCACCGAAATACAAACGTCAAAATTCCAACATTCCTATTTAAATTGCGCGCAGCCACAGATAAAAAATGAAATAGATGTATCTATGGTCAGTAATCTGTATCATAATGAAAAATTATTAAATTATAACATTGTTTTGTTAGAGAAACAGTGTTATAATTTAATTTTTTAATTTCATTACGATACTCTATGGTATAAAGTATGTCATTATAAACTCGTTTTGAGTTTTGTATTTCGAATTTTACGATATGAGAGTAGATAAAATTAAATTATAACACTACTTCTCTAACAAAATAATGTTATAATATAATTTTTTTTTCATTATGAAACAGATTACAGATCATAGATACATCTATTTAATTTTTTATCTGTGGCTGCGCGCGCTCTAGATGGGAATGTTGGAATTTTGACGTTTGTGTTTCGGCGGATGACATGGTGGATGTTTATTAATTTTTATTTTTTATTTGTTATGTTCGTGTTCAATGAGAGTAGATAAAGTAGTGTATGAAACTGTACATAACTAGGTATTATACCACTCGTGTGATACTATTAAAAAACTCGCTTCGCTCGTTTTTTAAACTCACACTCGTGTATAATACCCCTCATTATGTACCAGTTACATAAACTACTATTAAGGGTTCAGTGAAGGGAAATTTCTCCATACAAACGTAATACCAAAATCATTCGCGATACGAACATTTTACCGACTTAAAGTTATGTTATTCGGATACAGACGGTATTTATCTAGGTTCCTATTAAACTTAAAAAAAAAAATAATTACTATTTACGAAATGCGAGCGAATTGCATTTCGTACATTTTAACACCGCTAACAGCATGTTTTCAGCTTAATTATTCTGTATTAAAAACATTAATGTTCCTAATATTATTTTAATAGGAACATAGCTTATATTGTCTAGTTGTAGATTATCAAAACTTAAATGGAAAAACATCAACTTTTCATTCATAATTTTTGGTATTACGGAACACAAACAAACATATCGCAAATCTTGAACGACAGACGCTCTGTCGCATCAATCATAACTGTGTTTGTGTGCGTGTACGCTTGTAGTTGGTGATCGCAGAAACTCACACTATCGTAAGGTTGTGTCGTAGACTCGTGGCTCGTGGCGCGCACTGGTCTTGGGTTTTCAATGTTACATAGTTATGTATTTGACTGTGCTACGCGTGCGTTATTGTTTGCGAAATTGTCTTTTCACAACATTGTAATAAAATCGTACAGCTGTCATTCCTGTACAATTACATTGAATATTTTTTTCTTTTTGTATTTTTTTCGAGATACGGGATCGATTCTGAATTCTGATGCCAGATCAACTTTTTTTTTCGATTTCGTTTTCCTGTTTTGATCTATCTCCGAAACTACTGTAAAGTTGTCGATCAAATTTTCCTATAATGTTCCTAATAATATGCTTCTGTTAATAGGCTATGTATTATTACGCTATTGTCCCTGGGAGATAAGCAATCTTGAATTTTGTAGTTTTTTTTTATACATTTATAATGTTTTGAGTTGGATATTATTCATTCAATTTTTCCTTAAATATTCCTTACTGCGCTTCAATTAATAGGGTATCTATAATCCGGGCATGCGGGCAGCGAGTAAAGGGCAACTCGCTGCCCGACCATGGACCATGCCCGGGTCGACGGCGCGTTGTGTCCCACGCGCGCCTCAAAGAGCGCCAGCATAATGACGGGGCCCCCCTCTCAGAGGGCCAAAGCCTGCCGGGGTCGCGGGATTATTTCCTTACCGTGACGCCGGAACAGAATGGGCTATTGAAGGACACCGTGGATTTTAGTCAGTAGAAGTCTGACAGTCCCTCCCGCCCTGCCCGGGGTGGGAGGACTCATTTGATGATTTTACCACGCTAAAAAAAAAAAAGGTATCTATAATTACGCTATTCCCCTTGAGGGATTAGCAATGTTATATGATTTTCAGTCATTGTTGACATTTGTATAGGAACCCCTATTTGATTGTCACTGTTAGCGAACCAGCTAGTCTGGTGAGTAAGCTGCTTGCCTCTCGTGCAATGGGTTTCAGGATCAAATCTTGGTAATTTGTTTCTCACTTTTTGACAATTCTTCATTTTGTTTTTATTAAATCCTGTGAGAGTTTTCAATAATAATTCAAAATAATTTTATGCATACTTTTATTTCAATGTAATTTGCAATTTTATTTTTTTCTAAAATTTTTCAGTAGTTTTCTAGGATAATTCTGCACTGATTTAAATTGTAGGTACCTAGGTAAGTTGGATATTGGATATTATTATTATTACTGCGATTTTTGCTTATGCAAACAACTGAAACTTACTGACTAAAATCCACAGTGTCCTTTAATAGCCCTTTACCTTCCGGGGTCACGGTGATGAGATAAGTCCCGCGACCAAATACAGAAAACCTACCTTGAATTCTACGTACCTACCTATTTGATCGTACAGGCTGTACAGCGTAGGTAGCTTTTACTTCGTAATAAACAAGTAAATACAGGTACCTGTATTTACTTGTTTATTACGAAGTAAAAGCCTATGACCAAAAATGTATGGAAACTGGTGGCCACAACCACATCAAAATCGCTTCAGCCAAATGTGAGATAATCGCGAACAAACAAACATACATAGTCATACATACTCGTAATTGTACAAACAAACATACATAATACAGTTCGAACTGAGAACCTACTTTACTTTTTTTTAAGTCTGATACAAAAGCCACCAGTTTCCATACATTTTTGGTCATAGGCTTATGCTTTTGTAAAAGCTACCTACGCGGCCTGTACGATCAAATAGGTTACCTACGTAGAATTCAAGGTAGGTTTTCTGTATTTGGTCGCGGGACTTATCTCATCACCGTGACCCAGGAAGGTAAAGGGCTATTAAAGGACACCGTGGATTTTAGTCAGTAAGTTTCAGTTGTTTGCATAAGCATAAGCAAAAATCGCAGTAATAATAATAATATCCAATATCCAACTTACCTAGGTACCTACAATTTAAATCAGTGCAGAATTATCCTAGAAAACTACTGAAAAATTTTAGAAAAAAATTAAATTGCAAATTATATTGAAATAAAAGTATGCATAAAATTATTTTGAATTATTGAAAACTCTCACAGGATATAATAAAAACAAAATAAAGAATCACAAAAAGTAGGAAACAAATTACCAAGATTTGATCCTGAAACCCATTGCACGAGAGGCAAGCAGCTTATTCACCAGACTAGCTGGTTCGCTAACAGTGTTAACCAAATAGCGGTTCCTATACAAATGTCAACAACGACTGAAAATCAACTAACATTATGGTCACGCAGACTTTATTTTAGAACTTTTCATCTATATCAGGAATAATTCCGTAGTAAGTACATAATTTTTACGTAACTCTAACGGTTTACGCAACGGAAGCTTTCGAAAAGGAATACAATAATTATGTTCCCGATTTTGAAAAATTTCTCATGGCTGCTCTGCTCTTATTGGTGATAGCGTGATGTTACATAGCCTAAAGCCTTCCTCAATATGGACTATCCAAATATATATTTTTTCATTCCTACTATTAGTTAGATTACAACAGATAAATCTCAAGATAAATACCTACGTTATACTTATACCTACTCGACGTTTATTTTATTAGATTTTAGATAATGTCCTAAAATCTTCTAATGTAGCCATTGTAGAGTTATTTCCAAAAAACGCATTGTTGGTTTGTGCGTTCACTAGGGTACATATTTGAATATCGAAGATTAAAATATCTACGCTTAAAATATCGATGTTCAAAATATCGAAAATGAAAATATCGAATGACCATAAAATCGAAAATTTAAATATCGAAAGTTTAAAATATCGAATGATTAAATGATCTACGTCCAATATATCTAAAATCCAAATATCTACAAAAGTTACATCGAAAGATCTAAATATCGAATTACAGATTATCTAATGTCCTAAATATCGAAGCACAGATTATCGAATGTCCGAAATATTGAACCTAACAAGGTAAGTCGACGGAGCCCCGCTTCGCGGGGCTCCTAATTCTGTTTGCAAGGTTTAAAGTAACCTAACACGAAGAGGATGGCGGGGTCTTTCAGACCCCGCCATCCTCTTCGAACCTAACCTGTCCGCGTCGGGGTGCCCCAAGTTCCGAGCTCGCTTCGCTCGCTCTTGCATCCGAAGTCCGTCCAGCTACCTTGTTGGGTAGTAATCAGTAATTTGACTAAGGACGCAAGAGCGAGCGAAGCGAGCTCGAGACTTGGGGCACCCTGACTCGGACAGGTTAGGTGTTAGGTTACTTTAAACCTTGCAAACAGAAATAGGAGCCCCGCGAAGCGGGGCTCCGTCGACTTACCTTGGTAGGTGGTTATTTTTTTTGATATTTCAACTAGTAGGTATTTTTAACGTAGATATTATGAAATTAGATACTATGAACTGCGATGTATTAAACGTCGATATTTTGAATTTCGACATAACGTCTTTCGATATTTTGAATCATTCGACATTTAAATCAGTCGACATTTTAATCTTCGACGTTTTAAGCGTAGATGTAACATTTTTCGATATTTTGTTACAATCGATATTTTAATTTTCGATATTCTGAACATCGATATTTTAAGCGTAGATATTTTAATCTTCGATATTCAAATATGTAACCGTTCACTAACGATTCCCCAAATAAAGCAAATGTTGAACAAAATTAGTACAATGAAATGGTTTTCTGTCAATATGAATGATTCGTTACAAACACACACACGCACGCATACAGCTGCGCGCTGCGCTGCAAAAAGTCAGACAGAGATAGCAATGTTTCGTCCGATTTTTGTGCTCGCCTCGGATTGCAATTGCGAGCTCCCTTCACTGGGCTCTTAACGCCACGAATCCCCCCTACCGGCTTAAGAACGTATGCTATATGTAATATGAAGTATCTGCGCGGTCCCCAGGACCTGCCTGCCAATGAACACGATGGAGCTGAACGCCATGCCCGTGTCGTGGACTCAGTTCTGTAAGGACGCGCTTCCGGAGAGGAACTTCACATTCTGGGAGTGGTTTTACATGGTGGTAAAGGTGACAAGAGATTATTTGAGGACTCTGTGGTGTGATCAGTGAGTATATTGTTTTTTAATTATCAATTATACATATTAATATATCTTCTTGTATTATTACAATACTAGCTGTTGCCAGCGGCTTCACCCGCTGCAACTCGAAAATTATCCCACGGGAACATAAAATCGGGATAAAAACTATCCTATATGTTAATCCAGGTTATAAACTATCTGTGTACCAAATTTTAGCCAAATTCGTTCAGTGGTTTTTGCGTGAAAGAGTAACAAACATACCACATACACATACATACATCCTCACAAACTTTCGCATTTATAATATTAGTAGGATAGATACTCATGTCATGTTGTACCTTGCAGTCTCATCATGGGTTTCATCCAGAAGAAGCAAGCAGAAGAGATGTTGTCCAAGTGTCCCGCCGGCACGTTCTTGCTTCGCTTCTCGGACTCAGAACTTGGTGGCATCACCATCGCTTGGGTTGGCGGTAAGTAGTGATTTAGAGCCTATGTACACCACGTTTTTCTTAGAGTAGCTGATAACTTATAGTGCTTGCTGATTTGTAAAGAGACATGTTATTTTTTAGAGTGAAAAGTGACGAAGATTTGGCGATTTAGAGTGACTGGTGATTTTAGAGTGACTGGTGATTCTAGAGATACTGGTGATTTGAGAGTGACTGGTGATTTTAGAGTGACTGGTGATTTTAGAGTGACTGGTGATTTTAGAGTGACTGTTGATTCTAGAGTGACTGGTGATTTTTAGATACCTAACCCGTTATTTTAGAGTGACTGATGTCTTTTACACCTGGTAGTAATTTTTCGACATGCTAGCATTTTTTTTAATGGAGGAGCTCGTGGCTAAATAATTACAGACGCACAGGCCGATCTTCCGGGTTAAGCCGCGCTTGCCGAGGTTGGTCTGTGGATGGGTGACCATCTATCATAGCGAGTTTCCTCCGTGCCTCGGAAATCACGTAAAGCCGTTGGTCCCGGCTGTCATTTGTAGATCTATGACAGTCGTTACTGTTAGTCAGAAGCTCTAAAATCTGACAACCAGTCATACCATGGGGTATCGTATTGCCCAGTTACTGTGTTGTGGAGGTCCGATAGTCAGTCGCTCCATGTAAAATACTGATATCCAGCTGCATCTGGTTCGACTGGAAGCCGACCACAATATAGTTGGGAAAAGGCAGGCAGGTGATGATGATGATGCTAGCATTTTTAGGGTTCCGTAGTCAACAAGGAACCCTTATAGTTTCGCCATGTCCGTCCGTCCGTCCGTCTGTCCGCAGTTTAGCTCAGAGACGCACAGTACTAGAGAGCTGTAATTTGGTGTAAATATACAGATTTGTTGTGCCGAAAAAGTGGTAAAATAAAATCTCGTAAAATATTTTTTTTTAGGGTACCTCCTGTACACGTAAAGTGGGGATGTTTTTTTTTCTCGCGTACCCCTTAGTGTGGGGTATCATTAAATAGGTCTTTAAAAAATATTGATAGTTTCCATTAACAATTTTTTGATAAAAAAATTCGTTTGTGAAATATTAAGCTTTAAAGTGCTAAATTTTGCTCGACTCGAGTGTCCCCCCCCCCTCTACCAGCTAAACGGTTATGTTTGGGGGTGTGAAAAAATTCACAATAGTAGTATATATAACGAAGTTTAAAAGAAAATTATCATGACTAAGTAGGCTTTACAACTTTACGAGTAATAGTCGACCAACTTATACTACTACTTAACTTATTTTCTTAAACAAAATGTATCGGAGAACATGTTCTTTGACTGCAAATGTAAGTTTGTCAACTTTATTTTTACAGCTTTAATAGGTATGTTTCTACGGTATGTTTTTGGGGATAGGTAGGTTTTTATCGTCAACTATTTTAACTAACTTCAAGAAAAGGAGGAGGTTCTAAATTCTTCGTAATCTTTTTTTTTATGTATTTTCCCCGATTTCTCAGACTCCTGGACCGATTTTGAAAATTCTTCTTTTTAAAATTAAATTCAGCGAATCAGTTTAGTTAGTTCGCATAAGTATTTTGATGGGCAACTACGGAACCCTACACTGTGCGTGGCCCGACACGCATTTGGCCGGTTTTTTAATGTGTGTTGAGGGTTCAGTGAGAAATTGAAAATCATTAAAGTTCGTCATTTTGATCGTCAGAGGGTAACGAGGTGTTCAGCCTGCAGCCGTTCACGTCCCGCGACCTGATGCTCCGCTCGCTGGCGGACCGCGTGCTGGACCTCACGCAGCTGCAGTTCCTCTACCCCAACATCGCCAAGGATGACGTGTTCTCCAAGTATTATACTAAGCCCGGTAAGTTGGTGGCGGGATTTATTTCCTTACCGTGACCCCGGAACATAAAGGAGTATTGAAGGACACCGTGGATTTTAGTCAGTACAAGTATGACAGTCCCTCCCGCCCTGCCCGGGGTGGGAGGACTCATTTGATGATTTTACCACGATAAAAAAAGCCCGGTAAGTTACCAGTGTCGTCTATACTAAGCCCGGTGGGATTCTTTTTTATCTTGCAGGTGGTAAAATCTTCAAATGATTCCTCCTATCCTGGCTGGAGAGGGAAGGTCAGACTCGTAGTGACTAAAATCTACTGCGTACCTTTTATAGCCCTTTACGCCCAAGGGTGAGATTAACCTGCTTACAAACAGCTGCACACAGTCCTGTGACCCAAGCAGGCGCTTGGCCTCATGGAGGCCCTATTATTTGCTGAGAGCATATTGTGGCGCGCTTGGAACATGAGCCGTCGACTTGGGCATGTTCCTTGAGCGGACGGCGAGTTACCAGAGAGATTCCAGATGGAATAGAAGTTTTAAAAAAATTCTTCCTATCCAGGATTGAATGACAGAAACATTAAAAACAAATAAGTGCTATACATACAAAACAATCTTTGCCTAGTGCGAAAACAAAGTAATAGCGCTGGCGGGAGATAGGATAAGACGCGGTGATTCAGAGTTCAATACTCCACGCAAACGAAGTAGGGGGCAGACGCTAGTCTAAAAAAGAAAATCTTCTAAATAACCTTTCAGCGTACTCTTATACAGTAGAGCGTCGATTGTCCGAACTAATTGGGGGACATAGGTGTTCGGAAAACCGGTATTTTCGGATAATCGAACTACCTTATGAAGGAAGATTGTAAGCGCATAGTTCGAATTGGTGAAATGGCAACTAAGTATGGATGATATTTAGCAGTACGTCTAGAAGTCTGATGGTAGAAGGGAGCCTAAGTAAAGTCTATAGAAGACCGACCAGCATGCAACCTTTCGGGAATAATTCAGGCAGCAGGGGTGCTTAGCATCTACCAGTTTTACGTAATTTTTTATATAGGTACCTAAAGAAATATAGTAATTAATCAAGAAGAGTGCAGACATCCTATAATACAGAACGCACCTCAAAACTCAAGTAAGTATTACTAGATTTAAGGTAACGCTTGAGTATTGAGTGACGTTCTGTAATACAGGTCATAGTAACTGCGCGTCTCGGGCGGGCCTATAGCAGTTCGGATAAGCGGTCGTTCGGTTAACCGACGTTCGGATAATCGACGCTCCACTGTACTTATTACCCAGTGTCTCAAGACAAGGGTGTTTAACCAGTGTCTGTTGCCAATGATGACGTATGGCTCTGAAACGTGGTCTTTGACTGCTAGCCTTTTAGAGAGACTAAGAGTCACTCCACGAGCAATGGAAAGAGCTATGCTCGGAATTTCTTTGCCGAATAAAATCCGGAACATGGATATTCGGCGAATAACCAGAGTCATCGACATAGCTCATAAAATTTGCAAGTTGAAGTGGCAATGAGCAGGCCACATTGCTCGTAGAACTAACAACCGATGGGGAAGAAAAGTTCTCGAGTGGCGACCACGGACCAGAAGGCGCAGCGTAGGCAGGCCTCCCACTAGGTGGACCGACGACATCGTGAGGGTCGCGGGCAACCGATGGATGCAAGTGGCGAATTGTCGTTCGGCGTGGCGGTGTAAGGGGGAGGCCTATGTTCAGCAGTGGACGTCTTCCGGCTGATGATGATGATGATGATGATGATTAGACTTATTTTCAAAATAAAATCCTCGAAATAACCATCTAAGCAAACTCCTAGACTTATTTTGCTTTCTTTCTTTCCTTGTGAACAGAGAACGAGATGCTAAAGAATGGCTACGTAAAGCCGGTGCTGGTGACGACCCTGCCACCCTACATGTCGTCATCGCCTGCGTACGCGCACTCGCCCGACTCGCACCGCAACACGCCCAGCGTTCAGAGCAGGTCAGTCACGCTTTACAGTTAAATCACCACTCGTCCTAAATTTTGTAGAGTAATCACCACTCGGTCTAAACTTTACAGAGAAATAACCACACAGTCTAAAATAGTGAAATATCCAATCTCTCTTTTACATAGTAATCACCACTCGTTCTAGAGTTTTGGGGATAAATCACCACTCATTTTAAGTAGTAGAGTATTATTATAGCTCTATTTACAGAGTAATGAGATAATTTGTCTCTGCCACCTTTGACCTATACTAGAGGCAAAGCAAATTCTATCCCAACAAAAAAAAAATATTCATTAACCTAATTTGTAAATCCATGCCAAATTACATATTTTTAGTATTATGAGTCTTTGAGCTAAGGGTCAATTTATACTAGCGCAGAGTCGAAGCGTCAAATTCTTTACAACTAAACCGAAGCCGCACGATTCACGATCAGCGTTGTTCACGCGCAGACGCGCGAATTCTGAAGAATGCGCGCGGCTTTTTAAAATCTTAGAAGTAATGTGTGCGTTACGCTGTGCAGTTAAGGTTGAAATTGTCATGTTCAGTTTTAGAAAGACGCTTCGATCCGCTTCGACTCTGCGCTAGTATATATTGACCCTAAGCTGCAGACAAAATGGTTATTGAAAAACTACAAAGGTTTCATATAAAGTAACCTTTATATGAAACCTTTGTAGTTTTTCTACGGAACCCTAATAAATGACCAGTTCCATAAAAAAAGCTCTATTTAGACTGTGTGGTTTATTTTCTAAAAATTTCTAGATTTCGTTTTGTTTTTCTTTTTTGTAGTATTTTTGTTTATTTTAATTTTATTTTTTCTCCCCTTAGGTACATGATTGATTTTTGAAAGTAATTTTTATTATTTTTTTGGATGCCGAACTGAAGTGAAATTTACTTAGTATTAATAATTTTAGTTTATTCGTTTTAATTTTTTTTAATAGTCACATCCTGATTTTTTAAAATATATTTTATTATTTTTTTATTTAAGTTTTTACTGCAATGTTTTTTTTAAGTTTAAGTTCGACTATATTTACTTTAATTTAGATAAGATAGGTAATAGTTTTAAATTAATACGCACTTATTGTTTTCTGGCCTAAGAAGCTTCTAGCTTTGAAAATTAAATTTAAATTATTTTAAAACGTTGATAGAATGTAAATTAATAGACAGCGCGAGAATTTATTTAAGCTTTTAATAATTATTGTCACAAAAAATCTATCTCTTACTGTTATTATAATTATCTTTGTCTCATTTATTTTTATAATTTAATTATTCTGTCTACGTTTTAAAACATGACAAAAAAAAAGACTAATAAATAAATTGGTGCTAAAAATTCTATTATTTGACAATATACAAAAGAGGCTAGGACTTCTGTAGGCCAATCAACACAGGCCCTTTCAAAATGAGGCTTAAATATGTATGTGCTTGCGCACAAAATTGTGCACTATAATATCTCACGCGCCGATTATTAAATTCCTTCGGAATTGATCGCCCCCGGGGCGCTTGAAAAAAAAAATAACTGTAGATTATGTTATGATTTCTTCCTTTTAGATTTCACATTTAAAAATATAGATTTAGAATAAAACAATAAAATAGTCCAATTGATGTTCCAAAAAATAAAAATTATCAGCTTATTCTCGTGGTCACAAACTTTTTTTTATGTGTATTATTTATATTTTATCAATTCCTATAAGTTTCTAGCTAGCTATAACATCTCTCTCTCTCTTTTAGCTGCGGAACCACGATCCTACAACTGTAAACGGATTCCCTTTTTTACTACTAAATGTTCGATTATTAAAATTAAGTTATATTAAGTGAAAATTAAAAAAAAATATATACAATTTTGGATCTCAATTTTAGTTGAACTCTTTTTTTTATCGTGGAAAAATCATCTAACCAGGGAGCGATGGGAGGAACTGTCATAAAAAAAAAACACATCACTTAATAAATTGTACTCTTTAATGTGATTTTTTCGACTCACGCTTGACTGAAAGTTTTAGAATACTAAAATTTTAACATAAAAAAGAACTAAACTCACTCGCAGTTGAATTCTCCTCAATCTATTTCTTTCCTCAAAAAATAATCTTTACGATGCACGTCGCATGCGTTAATGCGTTTAAAAATAATTAACTAGACTTATACTGTGGTACCACAAAACCTTTTAAACGTCTGTTGAACACTTGTCTAAAAAAAGTGTCAGATTATGACGTTGAAATAAGGTCCGTTTTGCAGTCACACTTTTTTTAGACAAGTGTTCAACAGATGTTTAAGTTTTTGTAGTAAGGCTGTCACTGTTTCCGACTACATAAATAGTGATTAAACCATGAAAAACAGAAATTGTGAAGGATTTTTGAAACTGAAATTGCGATCCAAAATTATTTTCTCAATCTCTCTTGGTGTACAAGTTTATTGACTAAAACCAGGTTTAGACCAGGTTTTCACCGAAGCTAAACGAAGAGGTGATGTCGAAATCTGATTGGTTATTCATAACACATCTCTCGTCTCCCCTCCTCTCCGCTTTGGTGGAAACCGGGCCTTACACAGCACAATCTGCTGACTAATGCCCGGTTTCTGGTGTCCTTTTGTCGACTGTTTATCTATTCAATAGCGCTGTTGGTTCGATAAACTACAAAAATGGGTTTCTGAACACCGCAATGTAAGTTAAACTCTACATAAACTAAGATCAACTTGACCGACCAATCTTTGCCGTTTATCGGTTCCACAACTATAATACGACGTTGATTTTTTTTGTTCTGACCTTTTCTTTACAAAGGGTGGTCAGACATCTGGGATCAATATGTTCGACTTGCTCGATGGTTTTAAATGAAAAAGCGTGGACTGTATATACTGGCTGGATATATTGCCGATTAAATTTACAATATAAAACTGTCCCGGACCAAACATATATATCTCTATTTAAACGTTTGGAGTATGTCGTCCGTCGCGGTGGGCTCCGAGAAAGCGAGTGCCGGCCGCCGGGCCGGCTCCCCGCTCCACACCTCCGCTCACCAGCTGCTGTGCAGGTCGGTCACGTTGCCTGCGCGTGCCGTCTGCGTGTCTGTTGGGTGCTATTCCCAACAAATACCAGTATTTATTATTTTTAGTTTAAACAAAATTGAATCATAGTGTTATGTAAATAAAGCTCGTTTCTTTCTATTTATTATTCTTTACTGTTATTGGCAGTTATTTGTCCACGCAAAAAATGCCTCAAAATGAAAAAAAACACTGTAGGTATACCTGAGTTTTTTAACTAGCATGATTACTAGCGCTATAAAGAATTAATAACCATGTTTATTACTTGTTTTGATTAAACCATATTTCAGCATTGTTGCAACAGTTGCAAGCACCATGATGATGGGTGAACAAATCAACTTCAAATCAACATGGCAAATAATTACATTGCGTTCCGTTTTCAGTTGTAAAGTAGGTATGTTCCTTATTTTCCTTTTCATTTTGTCACCGGTATTTTCCTTTTTTATTGAAAATAGTGTGTTCCAATGCTGGGCAAAGACCTTTTATTACTCTTGTAAAGTATTTTATACATAATACTTGTTTTAGCCTGGAATTACACTAATAAAATCCATTAAAAACTGTATTTATTAAACAGACCCATCTAGTGGTACATTATGAAACTGGCTATTGGTCTCATAGTTATGTTATCGGTCCGTGTGTCATCAGAAACCCAGCGAGAGTTAAACTACGTTTAACTGACCAATAACTTTGTTGAAGCAACAGTTATTGAGAGCATAACTGGTGACACCAGAAACCGGGCATAAGGGACTTTACTCATGGCGCGATGCGACGCAATGCGACGCGATTGTAACGAATTCCAACTACAAATGAAAATCAACCTTACCACTATGACATAAGACATAAAACACGTTGTTATCTATGGGTAGATGAAAAACAAAACACGATGGCCATGACAACGTCAAGTCAATCGAATTGCATCTTTATTTATGCCTTTATGTTGCCTGACAATAAAATATTTTTTATTTTATTAGTGGCTAGGTTGATTTTCACTTGTAGTTGGAATTCGTTCGGATCGCGTCGCATCGCACCATGTGTAAAGTTCCTAAGGGAACTTCTCCATGACGCGTCTCGTACGATTTGCAATTTATACTAACTTAAAATTAAAATCGTCCTTGCTACTACGATATAATGATGCAATTCGACTGACTTACGTCTTCGTGGCGAGCGTGTTTTGTTTTTCATCTACTCGTAGATAACCACACGTTTTATGTCATATGTCGTAGTGGTAAGGATGATTTTCACTTGTAGTTGTAATCGGTCGGATTGCGTCGCATCGCGTCATGGGGAAGCTCCATAAGCGCGTTTAGTTTGCTCTATGGTTTTGGGCCATAGAGATGTGCAAAAACAGCACATAATTACCAGTATTAAAAATTTGATATAGTTTGTAACGTATCGGCATTTATTTTAAATTAGTATGTTAAAGTTTCTACTATGACAGTATTTTTTATCAGACTTCTAAAAATTAGTTTATTTTATTGATAAGTTTTGACTGGCGCTAAAAATGTATTTATAATTCTGAGATTTTTGAAACTTCCAAATCTACGCTTTTATTCCAAAAAGGTTTTAGTAGCAAATAGATTATAATTCTTATTTTTTTTTTGTGTAGAAAAAAAAGTTGCGTAATTTTTTTATTTGATTATTTCTTTTTTCTTGTAGTATGTGTTACTTTGACTTATAATATTATCGAATATATTACGTAATATTAATACATTTATATTATATTATATTTGTATATATATATTTATAATTATAACTATTAAACTGCTTCGCCTCAATTCAAAAATGAAAAAAGTACATTTTCTTTACAAAGACGAATTTGTTGTTCTCGAGCTTTGCTCTCAGCGACACTGCGGGCGAACAATATTAGTTAATATAATATATTATATAGATAGATAATTTAAAAATATATATTAATGCTTTTTCTTTACTAACTACGCTCAATAAAATGAGTGTATAAAAAAAAATTAAAACCTACAAAACAGCCTAAAATTTATGAAGCAGTAATGAACTGCCGTTGAAGAATACATTTAATCTTATAATAAAGCCTTAAATGTATGAAGCGGTAAAATTGTGTTGTTTATATATCCTTGACTGCGTATAAAAAATACGTTAACACTCCCGTGGGGTACGAGATACCCCGATCTTACAAATACGAAATACATGCAAAATCGCGATTATAAATCGATACTTGTTTAAAAAGAGCAAGTTTTTTTTTAATAAAAATAAATAGAAAAAAAAAACTGAATCTGTTGGGGTACGTTATACCCCGAGTTGGTTCTTAATCAAATAATTCAAAGAGACAGTCGGTATTTATATAATAATGAATAAAAAAACATATCACAACGTTTTCGACCAATTAAAAAAAAAGTAAGAGAGCCAGGGTTCTAAAACGAATTTAATACGAAAAAAAATCATTTTTTCAGTCACAAACCTATTAGGCCTATAAGTCAGTACTTGCTGTATACGTGATTTTAATTAAAACAGTAAGTACCTATATATAATGTTAAGTAATTTTCGTATTTATTATAAAAATATGTATAAAATCGTTAAATATGCACGTTTATCCCATTTATATTTAATAATTAATAAGTAATTATATTACTATAAAAAAATAATTGGCAATTATTACGTTATATTTGTATGTTATTAAAAATTATATTGAATATTTTAGAAAATATTTAAAGTGTTCTGTAATTTTTTAAGAGATAATTAAAAAAAATCTTGTTTAGTAAAAGGTGAAATCTATTAGGGGCGGTTTAAAAAAAATCAGATATTTTGAATTTTATAGCATGCCTAATAAACAAGTATTTTTATATACAAAATATTCAAACATTTAATTTGATAAATCAATAAAATTGTGGACGTTAAGAAATATATTAATCCATTGCTGTAACGTTGTTTGAAACAAAGTATACCAAGCTCTTTTATAAAGCCATCATAAAATACAACTCAAATCATCTGAAATTAAAAAATAAATAAAAACACGATATATTTTATTTAAATATGGTTAACAGTCTCGGAAAAATTATATAATTAAAAACCATATCTAAAATATATAAAAAAAATCATTAAAAATAAATAAAAACATCACTGTCAATGTTATACCGTCCTTCTTTATAGTCTATGTATTTCTTTCGAAAATTCTATTTCTATATTTAAAAAGGAATCTGAAAAAAAGCGACTGATATTAAAATTTTCCTAAAAATTTCATTGTTTATATTTATATTATAATATATAATTATATTTTAAAAATATATCCTAAACTAACATGGGGTCCATGAAAATGCATTTTAATTCTTTCTCTTTATATAAATTATGTTTAGAATTATGTTAAGATTTTAGCAAAATATTTCATAGTTAAGTTTTCTTTATGTTAGACGTGGTAATTTTTTTAAATATTTTTTTACCACGTCTACATAAATCAGTTAATTAATTCTCGATTATTTACTAAATCATACTTATTTTGATTTAAGCAAAATATTGCTAATGATGCAGTAAAAAAGAACAAAAAAAAATGTTAGTGATAATTCATTTTTTAGTATTTTTTCTTTGTATAAATTCGGTGCTAATTTTCTTAAATTAATTCTTTTTATTTTAAGTACATACTTTTTTATATAAAATAAACATGACATTTATTTAAGTTTTTAAGATAATTAAGTGCTTTATTTTATTTGAACATGAGTTTGTGTTCAATAATTGAAATCTATAGTATTTTTTTTAATTCAGTAAAGAATCGATTGAAAAAAAAAATAGTCTTAAGAATTTATGGTCTATCCATTGTCATCGAATATCAATAATAACGCACAAGTTTTTATATTGTTGAAAAGAAAAGTATTAACTTAATAATCTTACATCTTTTCCACTACAAAAACTGTATCGTTAACTATGAATTTATTTTCGCTGAGGATAGAAAGACTAATTTAAAAAAAAAAAAACAAAGATGGCGTACTTTTTGAACTGACAGCTGTCACTTAAACGTCAAGCAACCAAATAAAAAATAGGCTAGTTCTAATGAATGTTGTATTATAAGTATTAAATCGGTCAATTATTGATAAAAAACAAAAAAATAAAATGTACGCTAACGCGCCGAAGGAATTTTTGACAAGATATTTTTCTTGTTTTATATTTTTTTTATTCGGAAAGTCCTTTGGATGGGCGCGTTAGCCTGTTAATTTCATGATCGTTTGTTTAAAATTAAAAATAGTTAATAAAATTAACGAATTTATGTGAAAATTTATCTATAAATGGATGTGACTATTATCTCTAGTTAGGTGTAATTTGATAAAAAAAAAAAAAACAATAAAAAAATGTCGGCTCCACACATATAATCTATGCTAACCTAAAATTTTGTACCAATTTTTACGTAAAATACATTTTTAGAGACAGAATTTGAAATTTGGCACATTCAAAGTTAATATGGACAAGTAATTTTTATTAATTTGTTGTCAACTTAACAGCTAAATTTCGACTACAGTTATTTTAACGTTTTTTTTTTAAGGAAACTGAAAAATATTCTTCATTATTGTGTGGGGCCAGGCATTCCAACTTTGGTACGTCAAACTTCAAAAAACTTTTATTTTTATCAAAAAAAGTGATTGATCCTAAATCGTAGTCAAAATTTGATCTTTATAACTGTTACAATAAGGTTGATTTTAGACTGCAGCTGTTAGAGCTTGTTTGATCAAATGAAACATAAATATTGAATATGCAAAAAGGTTATACTATTGAGTATCGTAAATACTTTTTGTCAAGTCGAGATTTTTTATCATATAAAACATAATTATTTGAAATTATTTATACAAACACCAACATGCGGAATGCATCTTTAAAAAAAAATATATAAAATTAAAAAGCCATACACATATTAAATAGACTGAGCGATTCAGATGTAAAAAAAGTGATGTCTTAAAGCGAGAGTAGTTCAACTGTTGGAAAGAGACATAGCTATACAAGTTGTCTAGCGCCATCTCGTTCACACAATGGAACTACCAGACCACCGGGGCACAAAAATGTGAGAGAGATGTGCAACCTCGGCGGTCATATTGTCTTTAACTATGTCTTACAGGAAAGAGATGAGTATATCGAATCGCTTTCTCTCTTTCTAGTGGTCAATTGTTTGCAGGTATTGCTGTCTCTCTCTATCTTCTATGTTTAATGGCATTGCTCGCTCTATCTCTTTTCTAAAATGGAGTTTTGACGTATCAATGTTTTTTTTTAACATGACAATGTTTCTATATTGAACGCATGTATGTATGTTTTGAATCGATGTATTTGTAACAATATTATATGTGAAAAAAAATATAAAGAGATTTTTATTTAATTTTCTGTTGAGAAAAAATGACTGGATTTTCACAAAAAAAAAGTACTTTTTTTAAATTAATTCACCATTTCCAAAAAAAAAAAATGTATATAAATAACATTTTTTCTTAACAGTGAACCCATCGCGAAAATGCAACACAGACGGTCGTTCTTGTTTTGTTTGTTTACTATTTTTTTTTAATAATTACTTGAATAAATTTTATTTTACCGTACCATAGACTACAACTGCGTCTATCTTGTCTGTGCTGCCTTTTTGGCGACGGTTGTAGGTTTTTTTTTTTGTTTATATTTTTTTAAACGACCGTCTTCTCTTAATAACGTGTTGCATTTTCTGTTTCTTTCCCGATTACCTGATTGGTGGATGCTGCACAACACAAAACAAAACACAAACATTTTCACACAAATCACAAATCACCATTGGAAAAAAATCACCAATTGAAAAAAATCACCACTTGACACAAATCACCGATCGACAATCACTGGCGAACAAACTACAGCTACTTCAGCGCGGCCACGCCTGCACAGACGGACAGTTTCATGGACAGCGAGCTGTTCGAGCAGATCCGGGCCTTCGAGCCGGATGGCATGGACGAGTTTGACATCTACAGTAACATGAGCATGAAGTAAAGGTAAGTTGTTGTGATTTAATCACCACTCTGAAGTGGTGATTGAAGAGTGTTTCTCCTGTACTGTATGTACTTTTCAAATATACAAACTTTTTTATATCGTGGTAAAATCAAATGAGACCTCCCGTCCAGGGCAGGGCGGGAGGGACTATCAGACTTGTACTGACTAAAATCCACGGTGTTCTTCAATAGCCCTTTACGTTCCGGGGTCACGGTAATTCGTTAGTCCCGCGACCTGAGTTTGCCATAGCACACTTACTTATAGATTTGACTTGATCGTTGATCGGCTGCTGCTCGGCGCGTCCCGGGTTCGAGACCCGCACGGAAAAATACTTGTATACCCTTTCCCACTTTTTTCAAACCCTCAAAATGGGCGTGAAAAATAAGTTTACGGTAAATATATTAAAAAATAGAGAAAAAGTATAAGTCCCAGTAAACTGAAAATTATATTATTGGTAATGCTCTTAGCATGGTTTCTGTAAATATTGCGAAAGAAAAAAAAATGCATTTATCTTTTTTTTTTCTTTTTTCAACAGGTGACGAAATTTTAAGAAAAAAAAATAAAGCGAAAATTATACCTTTTTTTAGTTCTTAAAAATAGTTCATAGACGAGTCAATTTTTAAATAGATCATTATAAATGGTACTCTTTACTTGATTATTGATTTTTTTTAGTTCATTTATGTGCCATAGGTTATAAATATATTATGGGATAGATGACATATTATATTAAAAAATGGTCTGTGCTTAATGTGCCCACACGAGAAAAGTGAAAACTTCTTAAAGGACGAGTTATAAAATAACACAAAATACTTACTTGTATCACTTACTTGTAATGGGGATGGCAACTGGGGAACTAATGGCGCTAGTATAGCTTGTTCCAAGCATCGTCATTGGTTCAAATCAGTTCAAATCTTAAAGGTACTTCAAAATAGTACTACGTCATTGGTCGGTAGTACTACGTCATTTTTCGGATTAGGTCTAAGCTCTGGTGGCGCCATCTACAATTAGCTTTGACTTGCCTTCCCCATTGACCCGGGATAGCTCGTTAAATAATGGCGTGATTTGAATGAATTTGGTATCAATTATTCTTTACTAGTTATTAAGTACTCAAGATCGCGCGGAATTGCAGTGATTCCGTACTTTTGCTCGTTTTTATGTGTATATTTTTTTCTTCAAAAAGTAATATTTTGTATTCTTGGATGTGGCGCACATAGTGAGAAAATTGCCCTCTCTGAAGCTCTGACCACCGGTCGACTTCTTTTTTTTATATTTTTGAATTACTAACAGTACTTTCACAGTTATTTTATTTTTTATAGTGAGGAGCTCGTGGCTAAATAATACAGCCGCACAGGCCGATCTTCCGGGTTAAGCAGTGCTTGCCGAGGTTGGTCTGTGTATGGGTGACCATCTGTCATAACGAGTTTCCTCCGTGCCTCGGAAAGCACGTAAAGCCGTTGGTCCCGGCTGTCATTTGTAGATCTTCTTTGACAGTCGTTACTGTTAGTCAGAAGCTCTAAAGTCTGACAACCAGTCTTACCATGGGGTATCGTATTACCCAGTTACTGGGTTGTGGAGGTCCGACAGGCAGTCGCTCCATGTAACATACTGATATTCAGCTGCATCTAGTTCGACTGGAAGCAGACCACAATATAGTTGGGAAAAGGCTAGGCTAGATGAAAGTGCATGTACTACATAGTGCATGTAAATGCGCATAATTGAAATAAACTCTTTGATTTTGAATTGTATTTGTAAATATTTAAAAAAGTAAAAAATATGTATGTAATGATGAATAATAATATTTATACTTTTTTCTTCTTTTTGAGTATAAATTTTTCTGATAAATTTTGCTCGGTTTGATCTCCATATTTTGTACTTTACTTCTCAAGAACGTTTTTTTTACGTCTACTCGCAATGGCTGTCTCATTCATCTGTGGCATTCATTCAATACAGTTACAAAATAAAGTGATCCTTGCGCTTTAAGAAGTTTTCACTTCAAAAATAAATTAAACAGCACTATTTTTTAAAAATTTGGCGAATTTTCAAACGCACCTTATTTTTTTAAAATAATGTTGTAAATTTTTGAATAGATCGTACCTTTCTATTAAATGCATTGTAAAAGCTTTTAAAAAATAACATATTTTAAAATAAATACCAATAGTTTTAGTTTTATTTTTTAGTGTTTTTTACGTGACATTATGTTCAACAAATATAGATTTTATTTTATTAAAATCAATATGTCTTCGATTTTTTTAACATTGATTTTGGATTTTACTTCAATGAGAATAAAGTTTGTTTTAGGCTGCACTCCACCATATTATATATATACGATAAGCCTGAAATAAAGATTTATGTTTATTTTTTTACTAGTAATCTATTATTTTTCTTATTTTAAGCCTAAAATGCAATTATAATGATAAATATTTGAATATCGACAGAACTTAAAAGACGATATTTACCTAATGAGTAAGTTTAACCGACCTCTAAAAAAAGGAGAAGGTGTTATAGTTTTGTTTGTATGTGCGCTTATTTCCCCGCCAATAAATTATGTACAGATTTAAAAAAATATAAATATTTATACGCAATAACACCAGTCTTAAAGCGAGAGTGCGTCCACTGTGGGAAAGTGACAGAGCCAGCGTTGGCATGATTAAAACAAGTTGTTTTAAACACCTGTTTAAAACAGTTTGAAATTAAAGTGTTTTTTATACCCGTTTCAACTACTTTTCAAAGCGGATGAATGCATATAAAATGAAAATAAATTAATATTCAGGAGTCTAAATAGTTTGACATAAAACCATATAATTGATTTACACGTTTAGACATCAACAAATAAGGTGGAATTAATCTGTAAAAAAAAACAGAAACTAAAAAAAAAACACTTGTTAAAAACAATTTGAAAAATAAACTGGTTTTTTTTTTTCAACCCTGGACAGAGCTATACAAGTCGTCTAGCGCCATCTTGTTCACACAATGGAACTACACTCGCTTTGAGACGTTTTGATAGGCCACCAGCGTTGCGTATCGTAAAGACTTCGTATTATATTTTTTTTTCAGTTTTTTTTTTTTTTTTTTAATATCATTAAATGGCTTGACTAGTAGTAGCTTACAAAACATGGGTAAATATCCTCTTTTAAAATTCTAATGGTAGTTTTAATGACCATGTCAATTTAAAATCTTATCAGTGGTACCACAAAAACTTTTAAACGTCTGTTGAACACTTGTCTAAAAAAATGTCAGATTATGACGTTGAAATAAGGTCCGTTTTGCAGTCACACTTTTTTAGACAAGTGTTCAACAGATGTTTAAGTTTTTGTAGTAAGGCTGTATTATTCAATTATTCAAAGCTTGAAAGTGTCATAAACGCACAGTGCCATCCACAAGTTTGAAAATGTATTTTTAAAAGTAATAGCAAAACTTGACAAACTTGTATACGACCACGATAAGAATGAAATTGTATTGCCCTCATATTGTGACGTCCAGTGACGTAACTAGGCCAGAAGGGGCCTCGTATCAAAACTTGTTTGGGGGGCACTTCTAATCTAAGTGTATAGTTTTGCAGAATAAAGACGATAGCATCCTGACTCGTGTAACTAATGCTATTACTGATGTCATTAAGAGAATTTTGAAGGGAGCAAGAAAATTGAGAATGACGATCGATTGATCGTAGCTCATTTATGACAACTACATATAGCCTTTTTGAAAATTGAGCCATGTTAGGAGTTCGATAATTGCAGTTTACGGCCGCGATAATATTTCAATTAAGAGCAACATTTTATGTTTTTATTTTTATTTCAATCGTTTGAGATCTGTCATTTTCTTTGACAGTTGTTACTATTAGTCAGAAGCTCTAAAAGTCTGACAACCAGTCTTACCATGTGGTATCGTATTACCCAGTTACTGGGTTGTGGAGGTCCGATAGTCAGTCGCTCCGTGTAAAATACTGATATTCAACTGCATCTGGTTCGACTGGAAGCTGACTACAATGTACTTGGGAAAAGCCTAAGCAGATGATGTGTTGACAGACGGAGGTCATTCACATTTTCTCTCTTATCGTAGTCACTATCAAGTTTGTGAAAGTTTGCTTGACAATTTAAAAAATACCTTTATGCGAACAACAAATGTATATTTACAATAGTTTACTTTGAAATATTTTAACGCATAGAAGAATTATCTTTAAAAAAATGTATGTATTATGTATAAATAATATGCAAAACCAGTCAAAGCTGACCTTTTATTGTCCAGAAAGATCAAACAGAGCGAGTCCAAGATATACTGGTTATGTGTAAAGTAAAATTATAGCTGTTTGTCGTCAACCCCTAGTGTTTTGCATGTAAAAAACTTCCTTATGTCGTTCTAATTAAGGTTCATAAATGTTTTGAATGTTGTCAATTGTGATATGTGAGGCCTTACTGTTCAAAATTTAGCATAAACTAGCAAGTTGGCATCGCTACGCTCGCGCTCGGGCGTCGGTGGTTTTTCCCCGAAAAATAAATCTTTCATGCTAACTTAACTTAATTTTGACAGTTGACAGATGGACTTCATTGATGTTTTCACTCTTAACGTAGTCACATAGTATGTAATATAAACAGACGCCAGCAGATCGAGCTACCACAATCCGACGAAAGATATTGCCAAGTTTCCATGAAGCCTCAGCTCATAAACCTCACAAGATGAACTATAATATTTCATTAAAAAGGAAAACACTTACCGCCTTACCACAAAAATATAAACACCCGTTGAACGCTTGTCTAACAAAAGTGTAACCGCAAAACAACCCTATAATCAAGGAGAAATGTCGTTTTGACGTTGTCAATTTTTTTAGACAAGTGTTCAACGGGTGTTTAATTTTTTTGTGGTAAGAAGACGGATAGTTTTAATGGTATAATTGGTAAAAAAATGTTTGTATGGAGTTGACCACTTAATACTTTTCTAACTTTAAAGTTAACGTAAGATAAATTTTTAATCTTATCACAATACCTAGTGGAAAGTTAACGTTCGATTGGTAAAACTTGACAGATTCGGGTACATTGACCTGCTGGCGTCAGTACGTTGTGCTATATAAGTGTTAAAATTAAGGAATTTGGGTGTTAAGTGTTTAATGTACAGCAAATTTTCAGCAAAATTCGTTACTTAAATTAGCTTAAAACCACTGCACACTAACGATACGACACGGCCTAAAAAGAGCAAGTTATAATAAACCATAGACAAAGAAAAAGGACGGATTAGATCATAGAATGTCCAGATTCTGAGTAGGCCATTAATAATAGGGAGTTTCGCTGCGAGTTTTAGCCGTCAGTGGCGCTACAAGCGCATAACGTAAACAACGTTCAAATGTAGCTTCGAGTGTGTGTTATACTATCTGTGCGCTGGTAGCGCCATCTGAGCCCAACTTTGCGTGAAACCTCTCATTGAAGCAAAAAAATAAGAAAATCACCCCTTTCATTCGATATTTCGATCCCTCCGTGACACTTTAAATGTGTGCGTGGCGCTAACTCACACATTTATAAAAAAGTGGCTTCACTAAAAACATTACGTTTTGTTTCGAACACGGAATCTGGACATTGTATAATCTAAGGCTGGCCGCATACACGTTTAACGAATTCGATTTCCGAATTCGTTTTCTATCCGTACACAGTGAATTCATACAAATGTGTGTGCATGTTTTGTGTGTGTTGTTCAATTTCATTCATCATTTCGAATTCCGAACGGAAAAAAAAAACTGATGTATGCGGCCGTCTTAAGGGACGCAGCATTTCCTATCCTAATATCAAATAGGCGCCATGCATTTATTTATTACGCGAGATGATTTTTTAACAAAAAACTTTGTCAATATTTAATTCATAGATATTGCAGATGTAGTTTGAGTACACCACCACTCATGACTTTTTTTTTTACGTGATAATCATCAAATGAGTCCTCCCACCCAGTGCAGGGCAGGAGGGACTGTCAGACTTGTACTACTAAAATACACGGTGTCCTTCAATAGCCCTTTACGCTCCGGGATTACGGTATTCCTTAGTCCCGCGACCACCACTCATGACCTACGGAAAATTCGTCGTACTATTTTTATTACGCACAACACAATGATGTAATGACATAGATACTAGCGCCGTGTCCGTGGACTCTAATACAGGGTATTTTTTTTTGCAGTGTGTATTTTTTTTCCGTTTTTAAATCAGTAACAGGACACATTTCCAGAAGTTTTGTTTTTCTTCTTCATCAATCTCAGACGCATTCGTCGGGATAACAAGTGTCATGTTTTCTGTTTCAAAAGCAATATTAAGAGCCCATTCGCTCGAGCGCTTTTTTTTTCAGGCGTTAAAAAAGCTCTTGAGTTTTAACAAAAAGGTAGATTGAACTTAAATGTCACCGCCCAGCACTTGCGCCGCGTTTTAAAAGCGCTGTCGTGTGAACAGATACATGGGAACGCATTCTTTCTATTTCGACGCTTTTTTAACGCCGACAAAAAAGCGCTCGTGCGAATGGCCTCTAATTAATCGACTGTTTTTTTTTTTTTTTGTTTAAAGAATTCATTTTCGTTCATGAAAGTATAACATATTTTCGCACTCCTTAAAAATATCCTGCAAATGATTTATCCTACTACGCCACACGTAGAATGAAACACGTAACTTCAAATACGTACATAGCTTATTACTTTGCAAATTATATTGTATCAGCACAATTCTGCTATAATACCGATATTACCGTTAATTGTCATTCCAATTAAATCAAAATTAAGATGAAGACATCGTGGTAGATGTCTTAAACCGAGAGTTATTCCAGTGTGGGAAAGAGACAGCTATACAAGTCGTCTACCTCCATCTCTTTCCCACACTGAAATTACTCGCTTTAATTTTTCTTTGTCCACATAACCTTTTTTAAACGACGTAAAATGAGGGTAGTTATAAGTTTGACCGCTACTTTTAACTATAAATAGGAATACCTTGACGCCATATTATTGTGACTTCTTAACAATGTTTTTTTTTATTATTTTAATGGATTTAATAAGTACCGGTGCGATATCTATATCGCAATGTTTACTTGTGTCATCGGTGCTATAGTATAATTATCATTGCAACATTATTGTAAGCTTTATTGCAGTTAATTAGAATCTATGTTTAGAACGAATATAATGATTGTTGAATAATTTGTTTGTTTTATTTATTTCCAACTAGCGATCCGCCCTAGCTTCATCATCAGCCAATGTTCCCACTGCTGGGACACAGGCCTCCTCTCTGTAAAAGAGAGTGGGCCATAATCCACCACGCGGGTCCAGTTGCGGGTTGGTAGATGTCACATGTCTTCGAATGTTTGGTTCTAGGACATGCCGGTTTCCTCAATTTTTTTTTCTTCACCGTTTTGAGAGCAGTAATGATACATTTCTGAAACTAAATGCGGCCGGCTAAGTTTGAACCCACGAGCTATAACTCGTAAGTCGGGTCCTATACCACTAGGTCACCACTACTGCCCTGCGATGCTATTTTCTAGAAACATAGCCTTGTGACGGCGCGGCCGCAGCGCTCACGCCACGCTTGGACTAAAATAGGGGAAGAAGCATGCGAGGTATGATGGGAAATCAAACAGGCAAACTTAACACAATACTAACGTAGCGCAAGCGCCAACAGGATGCCATTTGTTAATGGCCGCTTGCAAATGACGTCGTGACGGCGCTTGCGCTACGTTAGTGTTGTGAGTATGCTTAAAGAGTGTACGTCTCCATTATGCCTTAGGGCTGAGTCACACCGAAATGGCAGCGGCCGTGGGCGTCGCTGGCGGCCCCGCGCTACCTCCAGACCCCGCTCGCCTAGTATGGTGCGCTCGGTCAATGTTGCGGCTGGGGCGGGGGTGAGGAGCGCGGTGCCGCGAGCGGCCTCGCGTCGCCGCTGGCAGCCACGGGCGGCCTCGCGACCTTTTCAAGCTTGTATGTAGTTGAAGTTTAAAATTATTTCACACTGAAAGTGCTCGCCGCGTCGCTGCCTGCCGGCCGCTGCCATTCCGGTGTGACTCGGCCGGCTCGGCCCTATAACACTGTTCCCGTATACCATTCACTGAGCTACTGACAGCGACACTATCCAATCGAGCAGCACGAGCGGTGAGCGCTCGCACTACACGATTGGACTATGTCAAAGCTGCCTCGTCGAAGAGTCCAGTGACTTTTCATAAAGAGAATATCCATAGCTGACTTCGCACAAGTGTTTGAGTTTACCCCATTAGTGTTACTATTAAAGACTGGGAATGTTTTGTTCCCTCGCTAACACTGTTGAAGAACGCGACATTAGTAAAAAATCGCTTGCATCTAGTTTAAGATTCGGATAGGTTCAGATAAATTCAATGTACTCGGTACTCGGGTTCAGATAAAGAGCTTTAATTAGGTATCTACGATTTTAAAGTGCACAATAATGAATTGCTGCTTTAAAGAAACTGCAATGATCGCAGTACTTTCGCGACAACCCAATCATTACCCCATTACGATGACCGACAGATCCAAATTATATGGTGCAAAAGCCAAGGAGCCATGCCAGAAAAATTTGAAAAAAAAACATGTTTCAGTCTATTTCTCGTTGTTGACGTTGACATTGACAAATGAATGACATTGATCTAAAAACAAAAAAATAAATGTCTCAAAATGTCTATGTCTTTCAGGTCAACGATTAGTTTTGTGTTATAAATAGTCCTATTTCTATTTTATGCAGAGTTTGGGGCAGTTTTATCGAATAATCAATAAAAAATTAACAATTGAAGGAAGACACGCCGAAAGAAAATAGTCATTTGATATCCTAATACTTCTGGCAAATGTCAAAGTTTACCAGTTTTTGTGCGGTTTCTTGACAAAATTATAGGATTATCTACAAAATACTGGACTATCAACTAGAGAACACACAACTAGATAAGTCTAACTAGTTAGACTAGACTGCCGACCAGTTTTGTATAGGTCTGCAGCATAGAATTGAAAGATGACCCACTGACCGAAAAAACCCCAGCCAGAAGAAGTGTTTACGAAATTTTTATATTCGTAGAGTGTTTGCTTCCAACGAGGAGGAAGAAATTGTCACAATACTATACAATTTACGCCAGATATTTCAATACAAAACACAACTGTGTTTTGTTACCAAAAACCCTTTTTAGTAAACAAAAGATATATTTTTACCAAGTGATTATTCTAAAGTTCAAAGATGGAGAAACTACCAATGTGTAGGATTTGTTTAGCAGAGAATGTCACCATGTATGTTGTGGTCAACAAGAAGTTGCGTGAACTGTATGAGAAGCTGACAGATGTTCCAGTAAGTTGCTTATATCTTGATAGTCGACTGGCCTGTTGGTCTAGTGGTTAGTGACCCTGACTGCTATGCCGGAGGTCGTGGGTTCGATTCCCACCCAGGACAAATGTTTGTGTGATGAGCACAATCATTAAATTTGTTCTGTGTCTGGGTGTAATTTATCTATAATATTTATGTATTTAGAAATATATAAATACGTTTATCAGTTGTCTAGTACCCATAACACAAGCTCTGCTTAGCTTGGCACTAGGTGGCGTTGTGTGATAGTTGTGGAATATTATTATTATTATTATAGTCTCAGCTGAAATCTTGATTCCGATCTTTGTATGTAATGTTCCAACTCCCTTGATTGTTTTTCCCCCATTGTAGCGTGTCATGGGTTCGATCCCCGCACGGAACTAATATTTGTATGATCTACAAGTAATTGTTCTGGGTCTGGGTGTTTGTTTATGTGAGTTTCTATGTTTGTAAACGCACCCACGATACTGTACCCATACCATGAGTTGTCATTACGATACTTGATCATCGATATCAAATACGTTTGGCGCTCTCCAAGGTTGTATGAACTCTCAACCAATGAGAGCTCCAAACATGGTCGATGCAGATGATCGAGTATCGTAATGATGACTCATGGTAGAGGCTCCGGAAGAAATTCTTAGTGTGAGGCAACTTTTTTTTTTAAAGTTCCTGAGGTTAGCGTAACCAAAATAAACTCTTTAGCTTTATAATATTAGTATCTGTACTAATATTATAAAGCTTAATATTATTAATATTATATTATTAGTAATAACTTAATATTATTAGTATTCAGATAATATTATTAAGTATTATCTGAATACAGTGGAGCACTACAGTACACTACAGTGGAGTATTATCTGCGAGCAGTGGTGGCCCAGTGGTATCTGTCCCGACTTACGAGTTGTAGGTCGTGGGTTCGAACCCCGCCTGGCGCATTACTTTGTGTAATTTATTTCATCACCACTGCTCTCAAAACGGTGAAGGAAAACATCGTGAGGAAACCGGCATGTCCTAGAACCAAAAATTCGAAGACATGTGACATCCACCAATCCGCACTGGGCCCGCGTGGTGGATTATGGCCCACTCCCTCTCACAGAGAGGAGGCCTGTGTCCCAGCAGTGGGAACATTATAGGCTGATGATGATGATCTGAATACTCATTGCAGTAGCAAAATATATTTTAAAAGTATTTTATTAAGAAACAACTTTGTTTCAGTTTGTAACTAAAGAAAGTAGACCAATATTCGCTTGTTTCATCTGCTGCGCTCAACTGAAGAAATGTTACCGATTTATGAAAAAATGTCTGGAAGCTGAAGAGATGTTTGCTAAGATGATGAATGAGGAATATGAGGTGAGGTGTTCTTCAACAGAGATTTATTCTCTAATGTGAAAGTATTTTATGTAACACTAATCACTTTATTACAGCGTAAACCTTTAATAAACCAAGACCAGTTTGAGTTATTCCATGGGTTTATTAGAACTCCAATAGATACCATAAGTATAGTTGATGTTGATCAAATAGAAAGTATTGTTGTGAAAGAGGAATTACCAGCAGTTTGTGAGAGACTCGATGATAATATTGAGGCAAAAGAAGAATATGACAGTGATAATGGTATGTTATAAGATTTTTTACATTTATTTCTATAAATAATATTCACCAAGGAATGTTTCGTTAGTGCTCATAAAAAATTGTCACTAATTACATTACACTAATTACATTTTTTTTCTAATCCGTTAATTTAATATAACAACCAAATATTTTCTTTTAATAATTTTAATTCCTATAATTTAAATCTTAGTAAACGTTTTTATACTTTTTATGTTTTCTTTTCTTACTTAAATGTAATGATCTCATTAACCCGGCGCCAATGACGTGAAAATAATTACAGCGACGATGACACCGGGTCATGGTGACCTGGTTTTTATTTTATATCTTTAATAGTTTTTCTTTTAGTTGCCTTTATTTTTATTATTGTGTATCAAAAAACTGGATTATGGTTAGATACTGAAATAAAAATAATACTTATTAATCAAATAAATCAATATTTATTAACATTTTCAGTAACACATGCGAATTCAACTATAAAAACGTAATATGTTGATATTTTTCAATTTTTAGTTATTCATTATTAGAAACAATAGGAATTTATATAAGATCGTCTGCCCACCTAGTGGGTGGACGTCCTACGCTGCGCTTGCCGGTGCGTGGTCTCCATTCGAGAACCTTACGGCCTCATCGGCCATCAGTTCTGCGTGCTATATGGCCTGTAAAAATTAATAATATGGAAAGGCACAAAACCTTCAAAGACCTTTCAATTTGACTAGTAGTTTCTGAGATTAGCATGTCCAACCAAACAGACTCTTCCGCTTAATAATATTAGTGTAAAATGAGGAGCTCTTGACTTTTACTGTTAACTTACAGATATAAAACCATTTAATATATACAACAACTGTATGGATATAGAAGAAACTTCACTACATCATTCGGAATCAGATTCAGAAGATGACGTACCTTTAATGAAGGTCATAACTGAAAATTTAGAAGATCAGAAAGTGTCGGAAAGCAAGCGGAAAGTTAAGAAAACAAATAGTGAGTAATTTTTGAACATCTTGCTCTCAAAACAGTGAAGGAAAACATCGTGAGGAAACCGGCATGTCCTAGAACCAAAAATTCGAAGACATTGACATCTACCAACCCGCACTGGGCCCGCGTGGTGGTTTATGGCCCACTCCTTCTTACAGTGAGGAGATCTGTGTCGCAGCAGTGGGAACTTTTATAGGCTTTTATGATGATGGCCAATCTTCTCTGCACATTGAAGTAACCGGATTTCTTTCTTTTTCTTTTTTTTTTTAAACAACTTTCCCCAACTAGGAATTTCTCCTGTATTATGGGTGCGTTTACAAACATAGAAACTTACATACCCAAACACCCAGACCCAGAACAAATACATGCAGATCATAATATATAAATATTTGCTCCGTGTGGGAGTCGAACCCGCGACACAACGCAGCAGTCCAATTCCTCAGCCACTGCGCCAAACGTGCCGTCAAATTTATAAATAATTAATTATTAAATTTATAATTACAGGGTCGACCAGTGCGAAGAAACCAAAACTGAACGCTCAAAGAGCAAATCAAGAAGCCACAATTACATCTGAACAAGAGAATAATAAAATATCAGATTCAAGTGTAAAAAAAGAAAAGAAAAAGAAAAAAAAGGGTTCAAGAATCGTACACGAAGTGGAAAAACCTTACAAATGTAACAATTGTCGTCGTTCCTTTAGTCATAAAGGTAATTTAACTATTCATGTTCGAAAACATTCATACAAGAAAATTGAAAAATGTCTTAAATGTGATATATGTAATGGTAATTTTAAACGTAAACGTGAACTTAATAACCATATACGGAAACAACATGAGAATATTCATAGTGAAAAACCTTACCAATGTAATATATGTCCGCTTACATTCAAATATGATAGAGATCTTACAATACATAAACGAATTCATAATGGAGAGAAACCTTACAAGTGTGATATTTGTCAGAACACTTTTCGTCATAAAAAAGGTTTAAAAGAACATATTAGAATACATACGGGTGAAAAACCTTACAAATGTGATATATGTGATAGTAGATTTATTAGAACTCAATTATTAAGAAAACATATTTCGCAACATACTGAACGACCTTTTGAATGTGAAATATGTCAGAAAAGTTATAGCTGTAGGAAAGATTTGAAAGTACATGTTTGTCGAGAAAAGTGAGGGCCACACATAGACACTAGGACCATTTTTTTACGTAGTTAAATCAACAAATACGTCCTCCTACCCATACTGCCAGACTTGTACTGACTAAAATCCCAGGTGTTGTAACAGTTTATTTAGCTAGAAGGTTACACTTTATTTAGAATATAAAATACATGAACGATATAAAAACACAGTCCACAACACAGTCAGCAACACAGTCAACACAATGCACAGTACAGCACTAGACCACTGGGTAAGGCCACAATAGCCTCAGCAGGCAGGAACCGCAGCAGGAAGGGGCCTCAGACAGGCAGGACCGCAGCAGGCAGGGGCCTCGGAAGGCGCAGTCCTCAGCAGCAGAGAGTCTCCGAGGGCAAGATCCTCCTCAGAGTGTAAGAGCCTCAGCCTCTTCAGTAGCCCTCAACAGCAGAGAGTCCGAGAGGGCAAGATCCTCAGAGTGAAGAGCCTCGGAGGGTAAAAGCTTCCTCCGTTAGTTCAGAGGGTAAGAGTTCCCTCAGATTAGTGCCTCAGAGGGAAGCTTCCTCGTAAGACTGGATAGAAGTCTGGGATCGAAAGCACCCAGAGTCCGGGATAGAATGAACCCAGGTCCTGGATAGAATCTCCTAAGGTCCTGGATAGTCCTCCATAGAATGAACCCGATTCCTTTGACGGCCTCGGCTTTTATAGGTGTCAGCTTGTTTTGAAAATCATCCTTCATTTCTGTTTTCAAATAGTTTCTTCGGATTCGGACAGATCAGACCAAGGAGGTCTGCGTGCGTTTACATTATGTAAAATTATGAATTGAGTAATTTACTACAAACATAATATAAAAATTAAATTAGAAATAATACAGTATTTCAATGACATCATCTAGATAAAAATGAATTATATAAACCAAAATGTTGCATCATAGATCAATAAGCTATAAGCTAAAACAGAAAGTAAAAGAAACTGACAGTTTGGTAATTGACATAAGTGTCACAAGAAAATTATCAATTTAGTAAACAATAATTATAAAAACGATTATAAAAGGGATAATAAACAAGATGAATAGTATGATGAATGCCGTAAGTATTCATAAATACTATAGTGTCCTTCGATAGACAGCTTACAAGTGAAAGCATAGTTCTGAATCTTATTATTTTATGCTCTTATATCATCTTATTTACCATATTTACCACCAGGTGACGTATAGTCACCTGGTGGTAAATATGACCCATTATATTATATTATTATTATTAATTAAAATAAAATGATTTGACTTTGAAATGTGTGCGACCACCTTAAATATCATTTTATAAGTCATAATTTTACACACACACGTTTTAATTATTTATTTACTATAACTGTACGTGAATTTTAAATACGTAATTAAGAACATCTAAAATAATTATTAAGAAAAGGGTTGTTTTAAAATGTGTCTTACAAAATAATAATTAGTATATTTTAAGAAATTAAATTAAAAATGTAATACTGATATGATATATCGTCTAATTGTAACATATACTATGTGTAACGCCAAAAGCGCAAAACCTCTCGTGGGGTAACTCAGTCCATGTTACTGAATAATTTTTGTTCCAAGACTTTTGGAAATTCGCAAAAATAAAAGTAGGTTTTTCATACAGATGTGCCCGACCAATTCCTCATTTTGCATGAAAAACCAATTTTTTTTTGGGATTTCCAAAAGTCTTAGAACAAAAATTTTTCTGTAACATGGGCTGAGTTACTCCACGAGAGGTTTTGCGCTTTTGGCGTTACACGTTGTATTTGTATATTTATTAATAATATTGTCATTTTTATTTTTTAGTTTGGGTTTTAAGTTTATAACTAAGGCAGCTTAACCATGACGCAATTGTACGAATTGCGTCATGGTTAAGCTGCCTTATCTTATTCGCAATCTTATTAGCAATTTCTACTAACTATAAATGAAAATCGTCCTTGCTACTACGATATAATGATGCAATTCGATTGAGTTGAAGTCGTGGCGAGCGTGTTTTGTTTTTCATCTACTCGTAAATAACCGCACGTTTTATATCATTGTTATGTTGTAGTGGTAGGGATCATTTTTACTTGTTGTTGAAATTTGTCGAATCGCATAGCATCGCGTCATGGTGAAGCTCCAGCTTTTATCCTTAAATAAACCTGCAACTGTTTAATTTATACTTGTAATATGTATAAAAATCAATGCCACTTTTTCGTTGTAATTTTATAACTCAAGAACGGGCTCACCTATCCAAACCAAATGTTAAGGCTTTGTTCGGACAATTTAGTAGATGGTTTATGTGAAGTTTGCCCAAAATCGGTCGAGCGGTTCTTCATTTATCACATTTTTTGTAACAAATGAATTCAATAAATGGCGGATCATTTTGTTAATGGGGATTTTGCTGTCAAAGTAGCGAAGTACGTACTAGGCCGCTACTTATTTATAATACTCTGTACTCTTATTTTTTCGAATAAAAAACGATTATTTCAAAAGTAACGTGTTTCAATTCAGACGATAAGGGCCACACCTTTCATAGAAAATGTGTATATTATATAAAACCCGGTTCATTGAAGAAAGGATTCTTAAATGGCGGCGCTTATCGTGTTCTCTCGCTCGAACACTAGTGCCGTCTATACTCACTCCGCGTAGCGTACGCAGAAAAAAAATACTTGACGCGCTCAGTGATCTTTTTTAAGAATATTTACTATAGTTTTCTGTTATTTTTCCGTTGTTACCTGTTGATTATTGTTGTTTTAATTTTGTTTTATTGTAAGATTAAGTTTGAGAAATTATTGTGAACCTAATTGAAAAATTCTTGTTTTTATTATTTTTAATTTGAAAAAAACTTTAATTTGAAATCTTATATGCTGACTGTACTATTTGTCAACGCAAGTACAAGCCGCCATTTTAGAATCCTTTCTTCAATGCTCCGGCTTATACATCCATATACAGGGTGTTGATCCGCATCCTAGACAAATTCAAGGACGTCATTATACTAATGATTCTCGACCCAAAACAGCAATAAAATAGGTAGGTATTTTTTTATTTTATTTTTCCTTTTTACTGAAATCCGTAAGTGTGAACCAGCCGTATTTAACTCTTCAATTCCCATGTCCAATCTAATGGTCTTTTTCATTTTTTTCTTTAATAACCTAGTTAATAGTCGTTCATTGAAGAAGTAAAAGAAGAAAAAAATAAGTAAGGTTGCCTCCCTCCCGTTTTATGGGGGGGTCACCTACGGGTGACACTGGGCATTGTGATAGACGACTTATGAGACTTCAAGTATTATTTCGGCAGAAATAATAGTTTGGTTTTTATTTATTGTGTAGTAGGTTTTTTTATATACTTACTATTATTTACAAAAACGTAACATATAACAAATAACTAAATCTTTTATTGCGAAACATAAGCCAACATTTCAAATGAATTTAGCGCACATTTTTCTTGTTCCTTGATGACAGTACTGAAATATTCACTGAGAATAGCCAATTTCTGAGTGACAATCTGCAGACCCTGCGCTGCGCTTCTCACCTCATTTAGTACTCTCTATTGCACGGGGACACCACAAGCAGAATTACGGCTCGGTTTTCCATATTTATAGTCATAATCATCATCGGCCTATAAATGTTCCCACTGCTATGACACAGGCCTCCTCTCTGTGAGAGGGAGTGGGCCATAAACCACCACGTGGGCCCAGTGCGGGTTGGTGGATGTCACATGTCTTCGAATTGTTCTGGGACATGCCGATTTCCTCACGATGTTTTCCTTCACCGTTTTGAGAGCAGTGGTGATGAAATAAATTACACAAAGTAATGCGCCTGTCTGGATTCGAACCCATGACCTATAACTCGTAAGTCGGGGCCGATACCACTGGGCCACCACTGCTCCAGAAGTCACAATAGGTCCAGTTATTTTCTGACACCCTTTTGATCAGTCACGCATTTTGACACGCTGCGTCCAAGCAGAATGCAAAGAGTGGAAACCATCACTTTTTGCCACGAAGGGCTTCTCTCATGGAATCGATGTTTTCATCAAAACGATCGACGCTATGATCGACGCCATCTTCACAATCTTCTCTTCTTGCTCATTTTCCAGATCTTATTCTCGAATTTATTCAGAAACGGAAAGTCGATTTTGTAACTGAACTTGAGATCTAAGCATGCGTCCAGGTAGATGAAGAATGTTAGCATTATTTTCATCTCCACTATCCTCATCAGTATTATCACATTGGTCTCCTATTTATACAACACTTCAGCAATCTCATCTAACGTCAGCTTATAAAAAAACAACTTGTAAAACGCCATTTCAATAGAGCGATAAGGCTAACTGTAAACAACAAAGTTTAGTAACTAAATAAAATAAATATACATAACATAATGCCCAGTGTCACCTGTGGGTGACACTGCATATTGTAGACGTTGTAGCTAATATAGTTTTAGTTATTTTTGTCAATAAGTATATGTATAATATAGATTACATATTTATTTATAACATATAAAAAGAAAAAATGCGATACTTACAGTCTGGACATTTTTATATTTTTTTTTTTTCACAATGAATCACGCAAACTCGGGTAGTTACAACTATGCGCGAAATAACTTAGTGAATTTGACAAATGACAAATGATGCGTGTTGCCAGATAAAAAAAAATAGAAGTAATAATCAGTAACATTACTACTGTAACAGTACAACTGGAAATAAATATTGACAAGTGGTACAAAATCACTTTTAAACTTCAGTAACCTACAGGTGACACTGGGAATTGAAGAGTTAAAAGCGGCGCGTCTGATACTAGCCCTATCACACACAAACAAACGCAAACATTCATGTACACAACGCATACGCAACGGTCATTCAACAAATTCGTAGGCAATCAATCGCACCGCAACCAATCCAAAGCAAGGGCGCTGCACCGCGCCCCGCGCCCCGCGCCCGGCACCCCGCGCCCCGCGCCCCGCGCCGCGGTTCGCAGGCGGTCGGCACCCGAACCGACAGTCATGTGTTTGATGTCACAGCAGTGCATGCGTTTTGCAAATTCCGCTTCTAGGTAGGTGCATTGTTGAGACGGCATTCGATACAAAGTACAAGACGACGGACAATTACTCTAATGTCGAGTTGGAGAAGATGGTTCGCCTGTATGCCATCAGTGGAGACAGTTCCCGTTCACTATGGTCGAAAAGTTTGATGAACATTGGATTGGGTCGCCGAGACCCTGTGGTGTGACAAGTGTAACAGAATCACGTGCCAGGATCATTAGTGCTTTCGACACTAAAAACGAATGTGTTAGTTTTACGTAAGCTGAAGGAAAACCAGCTACCTACGTCGTGCTCGATTGTGCCAAGAGTGTGATGGTGGCAACATTTAACAATAAGTACCTCCGGCCCCTCCGGGTAACCTAAGTAGGTAGGTACATTTTGTAAATACGTTGTTAACTAATCGCTTTTATTTGTGTAAATAAGTTGATGGTCAGTGGGTAGCCTTATCTTTAAAAAACATTTTTTATACTACGTAGATCGGGGTAGGTATTATTGACGGTCTAAGCCCGAGGAAAACTTCAAATCAACCAATTTTATCCACAAATAAAAACAAAATCACTACGAAAAGTTTAGGGTGAACGATAGCAATCAAGCAAAACTTAAATTTTATTATTCATCTGATAGCAGGTCTGAGGTCAGTGAACTTTTTATGGCGGTCTAGTATTACTGTCATTATTAAGATTTCGTATTATGCTGATGCTTCGAATAAGTTAACATCAAACGAAATGACAATGTGGGTGATTTTCGAAATAAAATTACGTAAAATTATTGCTTAGGGTCGCCAAGGTCACTTCTCGGCGCACGATAGGTACTCGCGCGTCATCACAGAACATATATACCCCTAAAGGGGAAGAATGACGACTCCGTACTAATTTTGTGAGGAAAATTTTCCTTAGCGACCAGCGCCATCTATGTTTAGCCCACGAAAACATGGCAGTAGAATCCAGGGCGGGAATTTCAAATACTACAAGTACTTTACAGGTTCTTTGTATTGCATTTTATGCACAAGTACATTGCGCTTCTCGATAGTTTATTTCAAATTACTATCGAGAAACACAATGTACTTGTGCATAAAATGCTGAAAGATAATAAGTAAGGAGCAGATTAGTAAAACAAACGATTTCATTTGACTTCTTTATTCATATAACCTACAATGACTTATTTTACTAAGGTTCGGAAACCGATGTAAAGTGATGCTGGGATCTTTAGAAGGTGAAGTTCCACAAATAGCACAGATTCTAGTGTTTTCTTCATACGAACTCATCGGGAATAAGGCACAAAATCAACAAGAGTCACTGTCACAACACCGGGTCTATATCTCACAAATACGCACTTATTTTCACCAAAACACAGACACAGAGAAGGAAGCTCGACTCACATTAACAATATTGTATGTAGAATTAAATGCAACTGTTTTATTTATTACAAATAAACACAAGAACAAAATATGAATAATGGTGCGCAAGCGATGGCAGACATTTTTCCTATGACGTCAAATAGCCAATAGACAATATGGCGTTCCAGTGTTGTCATGTTGTCATATTATTATCTCCTTTTTGTTTTGTGTATTCATCAATTTAAATGTTAAAAATTTCATAACAAACATTTTCTCGCATCAGAATAAAAGCAAAAATAAATTTTAAGGATAACATACTTTAAAATCAATTAATAAGCCTATTATTAGATTGAATGTGATTGAATGTGAAATAGTATTTTTGTTGGCAACATTATGTAATTCATCTCTTTTACTCTAATGGTGATGTCTCTTTCTTGTTTTCTAGCCCACCTACATCTTGTTCGTAGAACAAAGTCGACACCCCCTGCGCGTCATTGAATTCACGCACATCTAATCATCGATGTGTGCGTACGCGCGTAAACTGCGGTCGGGTGATTCTCTTTCATTTGTATTGAATTAAGGGTTTAATTCTGAAATACGGTAAAATTTCAACAACAAAAAAAAAGCAGTCCTTATTAGTTTTGCCCGGTACTGTTCTTTCAATTGATTATTTATGGCTTTTGTGACAACCACCTGAAGTTTGACGTAAATGCAAAAAAACAGCCTGTATACATAAACTCACGCTTTCCCATGGTGGTAGGCGAAACTATAGAGCGTCACCTGCTACCATCTTTTTTTTTACGCGGTAAAACCATCAAATGAGTTCTCCCACCCCGGGCAGGGCGGGAGGGACTGTCAGACTCGTACTGACTAAAATCCACGGTGTCCTTCAATAGCCTTTTACGTTTCAAGGTCACGGATACCTGATGTGACATTCCCGCGAACCAGTTGAAGGTCCTATAAAAATATTGGCACATTATTTTCGGTCACTCAACCGTGATATCGGCCCCGACTTACAAGTTGTAGGTCATGGGTTCGAACCCCACCAGGCGCATTACTTTGTGTAATTTATTTCATCACCACTGCTCTCAAAACGGTGTTAGGAAAACATCGTGATGAAACTTCTAGAACATCAAATTCGAAGAAATGTGACATCTACCAACCCGCACTCATTGGGCCCGCGTGGTGGATTATGGCCCGCGTGGTGGATTATGGCCCACTCCCTCTCGCAGATAGGAGGCCTTTGTCCCAGCAGTGGGAACATTTTAGGCTGATGATGATGGACTTACCGTAAGTTGTCCATAAAATAGTGATCATTCGATTTGATTTGAGCATCAAACGGTTAGCCGGGTCAATCTTCAATTTTTGAACTTCCGTTTAGGATAATGACGCCCGATACTTTTCCTGTTAGTGCAACCATCCATTGACAAAAAACAAAAATATAAATTATTTTAATTACGTTTAACTAAAATGAAATTAAAATAATATATATTTTCGTTTTTTGTCAATGGATGGTTGCACCAGCAGTAAAAGTATCGGGCGTCATTATCCAAAACGGAAGTCCAAAAATTGAAGATTGGCCCAGCCGTCTGCATCTGTCACTTAAAAATAAATATGCCAAAAGTATTATCTAAAAAGAGCTACTTTTCTAAGAAAGTTTTTCCGTATCTTTAAATTCTTTTAATACATTTTCTCTTCATATAATTATTTAACTTCTTTATCTATGATATTCAAGTAATCATTTTGTTTATACAACATTACAAAATTCACAGGAACAATGTTTTTAATTTTTCTAAGTCGATAATAATTAATATTTTGTCTCGCGACTAAATACACGACACTATTATTAGGTAATATATAATCTGTGACACGACCCTCCTTTATTGATGACATTGGCATAAAAGCCTTGAAGCCATGCCAGAAACATTACAAAAAAAAACTTGTGATAACTCTTTGCTCTCTTTGCAATTTTATTTTCAAAAGAGCGCCAACTTTCGGTTGCAAGACGGCGACTAATCGTGGATTTATCGCTGAAAATACTTAGTCGCCGCTAATATTCGCTGTATGTGATTCGCTGCGAATATTCGCCGCGGTTTGCATTGATCATGTTCAAGTTTTCTCGCGGCGATTAGTAGCTATGTGTGACGGAAGCATACCACTCAAAGTGCTTGGCGCGAACAAAATTGAATCTGACTTTTCTTTCGTTTGTTTTTGGTGTAGTTGTGCTTATAACTAATGAATATTTAATAGTGCTTGTGAACTTTATTAAGTATGTGTTAAAACTATCCCAGTGCACCTCACCACAATGGTAGTCAAACAAATATTGATTTGTCTGGAATCAATACAGAAGCTAAGTGCCTACTTTATACATCATTGTGTAAGTGATTTTATTTATCCAATAATCCAAAATAACAAATTATTATGTAGGTACATAGTAAATTCACTATATAATACCATATTAATGACGCAAAACCCGTTAAATAGATAAAATACACTTTATATTATGCACACTATACAAATTACAGGTACCTACCTACAAAGTAGGTAGGTAAATAAAAAAACATAGCGGATGGTATGGTAGTATTTTGTGGTTTTAAAACCCCTTCTACACGGTCAGACCTGACCGCCTGACAGAGGTGAACTTGGTCGTGTCAACAGTACCCCACCGTCTGGAACGCTGTCGGCTGACGGTCGGGTCCCACCGCGGACGCAGCCTGTCGGGACGGCTGCGCTCCCGACTGACTCCGCCCATATTTGGTCGCACACCGGACCAAGGTCACCTCTGTCAGGCGGTCAGGTCTGACCGTGTAGAAGGGGTTTAATTCATACTATTCTGTGCAGTATTTCAACCCTCGTGCTGGGTCAGTCATGAAATAAGTACGAGCCCCATAGGTAAGGTTGCCATCTCTAAAATTTGGAAACCAGGACAAGACGCGTAAAAACCCCGGATTTTAGAGTCCCGAACCCGGACATGTCACAGTGCGCACCGTGGTAACTGCGTCGGGAGGGGTGGGCGGACGCCGAACGGTGAAGTGTGCGTATGTCGCGGGCGGCCCAAGACTTTAAGGGGGATGCTCCAACCAGCCCGCGAAATTCAATTTTTTTACGTTTTTTGCAATTTGCAGGCCAGTGACATGTTGTAGCTTTATAAATATATAGAAAAGGTGCATCATGTTAAAATCTCCGAAATCTAACTACGATGCACCTTTTCTATGTGAGAGCTGATGGAGCGAGTTTTTTGATAATTTTTATATTTAAAATTATACTTGTTATTACCGCAACTCATATATTTATAAAGCTACAACATGTCACTGGCCTGCAAATTGCAAAAAACGTAAAAAAAATTGAATTTCGCGGGCTACATCGAAGCAATCACCTTAAATTGCTACAAAATAATGAAGCACGCTTCCTGGATGTCCTTTAAAGTAGGACAAATCCGGGGAAACCCGGACGGATGGCAACCCTACATAAGCGATGAAATGTTAAGGCGCTTCCTCACCGCGAACATTCACCTGTAACGTAACACAAAAGTGCGCAATTTGATGCTCTATTGTCTTCGAATGTTCGAATCTGTAACGTTATACATTACCTACAGGTGAATGCTCGCGGTGAGGGAGCGCCAATTTGTATTCATTCTCTTTACAATACATAAAGTAGCAAAACGAATATTTGCGTGGAACAATGAGGGATAGTCGCGAAGATCTCAAGGGAGTTAAGCGACATGGCACTGTAAGCGACAGTAGTTCTCAAACATGCACAGCATACTCGAATCATTATCATATCAGTTGTAAGACGTCCACTACTGAACATAGGCCTCCCCCATAGACTTCCAATAGTACCGGTTGTCGCGGCTTGCATCCAGCGTGATCCTGTGGCCTTCATAAGATCGTCTGCCCACCTTGTGGGTGGACGTCCTACGCTGCGCTTGCCGGTGCGTGGTCTCCATTCGAGAACCTTACGGCCCCATCGGCCATCAGTTCTGCGTGCTACGTGGCCTGCCCACTGCCACTTCATGTATTCGAATGTCGATTATTAAATCCGCGTATTTTACGATAAGTTAAACAACGTGTAGGCACCAAATGCCCAAAAACTCTCGTGGGGTAACTCAGCCCATGTTACTGAAAAAAAAGATTTTTCATACAGATGGATTTTTTTTGCGAATTTCCAAAAGTCTTAGAACAAAAATTGTTCAGTAATGGGCTGAGTTTCCCCACGAGAGGTTTTGCGCATTTGATGTTACACGTTGTACCTATAAGAAATTATTAAGTCGCAATTAATGAATTTACTCTTTCATACTAAGATCAATCTTAGACTAACAACTATGTTTGTAAAACTAAGAAAGGTCAGCATTCGCCAGTGACGTAGCTAGGCCAGAAGGGGCCCCCTATCAAAAGTTATTTGGGGCACTTCTAATCTAAGTGTATAGTTTTGCAGAATAAAGACAATAAAGTCAAAGTCAAATCATTTATTTCAAATAGGCCATCAAAGAGGCACTTTTAAACGTCGAATTTTAAAATTAAGGAAATAGGATGGGATGGGATTGATTTTACAATAGAATCCTGACTCGTGTAACTATTGCTATTACAGACGTCATCAAGATAATATTTTGAAGGAAGCTAGAAAATTGAGAATGCTGATCGACTGATCGTAGCTCATTTATGACAAATACATAGGTATAGCCTTTTTGAAAATTGAGCCATGTTAGGAGTTTTATAATTGGAGCTTTATGTCCGCGAAAAGTTTTCATTAAGAGCAACCTTTTTTTTTATTGCAATCGTCGGGTGCCCTTGATACTTGGGGGCCCCGTATAATTGATACGGCGGTAGCTACGCCTCTGGTCTTCGTTGTTACCACGTCGGAAACAAAAACGCTGTTAAACAACTCGCCGGAACGAACACGTTGGCAGCAATACGTGGGAAAACAAACCGACCGCTCTACGTATCAGAAGTGTAAATCATCTGCATCGTAAGACCATGTCTCTTGGTACGTAGGGCGGCGACTGGGAACAAACGTTGCCTGAAATCGTGGGAAACGTAAGCGATGGAAACGTAGCGATGGGAACGTAAGATGTGAGTAACAAACATGGTGGAGTCTTGAAGAGTAGCTACTGTACATCATAAAGCTCCCATATGTCATTAATTCCAGTCATAAATTATTAGGTAGGTATGAGCCCGTTGCTCGTAGAATTTGCAAGTTTAAGTGGCAATGGGCAGGCCACATCGCTCGTAGAACTGACAACTGATTGGGAAGAAAGTTCTCGAGTGGCGACCACGGACCGGAAGACGCAGCGTAGGCCTCCCACTAGGTGGACCCACGACATCGTTAGAGTCGCGGGCAACCGATGGATCATCATCATCATCATCATCAGCCTATATTGTTCCCACTGCTGGGACACAGGCCTTCTCTCTGTGAGAGGGAGGGAGCGGGCCACAATCCACCACGCGGGCCCAGTGCGGGATTGGTGGATGTCACATGTCTTCGAATTTTTGGTTCTAGGACATGCCGGTTTCCTCACGATGTTTTCCTTCACCGTTTTGAGAGCAGTGGTGATAAAATAAATTACACAAAGTAATGCGCCTGGCGGGGTTCGAACCCACGACCTACAACTCGTAAGTCGGGACCGATACCACTAGGCCACCACTGCTCTCCGTTGGATGCAAGTGGCAAATTGTATTTCGGCGTAGCGGTGTAAGGGTGAGGCCTTTGTTCACCAGTTAACGTCTTCCGGCTGATGATGCCCGTTAAGAGATGAAATTGTAACATTTCAACAATTTTCGTTCATTTAGATTAAGGTGTTTAAGCAGCTAGGGCAAGACCTCTCTTTGAGGAGTAGCTGGAGACGCTTCACGGCGTCCTCACCATCCGCCTGGCGCAGGTCCTCACCGGACAAGAGTTTCGGGAGGTTCCTATGTCGGATTGGGCGGTAAAAGACGCCTGGGAGTCACCACTGTAAGTTTCGTCAGGAGAACCCGATGGGGCATACGTTGGATGGTATGCCCCGCTTAGGCAGAACACCGCCGTGTCCTCACGACGGCGATAGGCGCGCACCTGAGCGCCCGGCATTGGTCGAGGCCATGCTGCGAGGTGAGACGGAATGGGAAGCGATCGCCTCCTTCTGCGAAGCAGTCATGCTAGCGAAGGAGGAGGCGGGTGTCGTGAGGAACAGGACAGCGTCCACCTCACGATTCAGCCACCGCGGGAGACATCCACGGCATCGCACGTCGCGAGGCGATTTCCGGCCACTGTGCGAGTAATGGGTGACTCGCCGTCCGTCAATGCCCGGGTCAACAGCACGTCGTGTTTCACGCGCGCCTTCATGCGGACGGCGAGTAATGGGCGACTCGCCGTCCGTCACGGACCATGCCCGGGTCGACGGCGGGTCGTGTTTCGCAGGCCGCAAAGAGCTGTCAGCAATCTGACGTGTCCCCCTTAGAAGGCCAAAGCCTGCCGGGGTCGCGGGGCTGCCTCATCAGGTAACCGTGGCCCTGGTACGTAAAGGGCTATTGAAGGATCACCTTGGATTTTAGTCAGTATAAGTCTGACAGTATGGGTGGGGTCTCATTTGAGGAATTTACAACGTACGTAAAAAAAAATTCAAGTACAGCTTGGCAAATTAGAGTAGAAAACCGGAAGTCGCCACTGTACTCTCGCTACCAGCACTTTGAATGATTTTTTTTTCACATATTAAGTTATTTTTATGGCACAATAATAAATCTAGCAAACCTGCGCTCTTTGTTTACATCAAATGTCAAAGATTTTAAAACGTTGTCAGCAAAAAAAAATATTAAGTAGTTTCGTTTCAAGACGTTCTGGCCAAGCTTTTACGGCCATTTGATGTAATGACATAGACACTAGCGCCGCATCTAAAAATGATGAGGGGTGGCGTGGATTCCAAGAAATATCGAAATAAAATGTTACACAGATAACTACGCATAAAAGGATAACATAAGAAAGGAAGTAAATATGGAATTCTTATAATGAAAACATTCTGATTGTTTTAGAATAAAATTTTATTTGGATAAATTAAAGATAATGTCACCAAAATAAGTAAGTATCTAAATAGCAAGATTTTAACGATTTTCAATTTTGTGTAATAAATACATAATGCTTATATTTATAGGTACTAGTAGGCCACTGAGATATGAAGCCAAAAAAAGGAAGAAAAATGTTCCCCGTTTTTCGATTCCTACGTAGTGTGCGTGACGCTAACTCACACATTTATAGAAATGTGGCTGCACGAAAATCGTTACGTTTTGTATTGAACCCGGAATCTGGATATTTTATAAGCTTAGGGAAAACTTACTGCCGCAATAATCTCTTGTTGACCGTAAATGACATAAGATGTTAAAATACGACGCGCATATGACGTGTTGCGGATACCAGCCCGTTATACAATACAATACAACCGTCATCGGCGAACAAATATTAGATTGTATATCATGCAGTTTTACAATGAATTATTATAACACAATAAGAGCAAACGTTTAGTAAAATTATAAAAAAATTAGGTATTAAAATTCAAATTTTAAAAATCAATTCCAATTGCAAGGTATGTATATGAATATATAACAGAAATATGAATATACATAACAAAAATCAATTGATTTATTGCAAGTAATACATTGAATAAATCAAATGTTTATGAGTAAATGTTATTATATTTCACATATAAAATGTTTTTACAGTAGGTAGATAATAATTATTATTACGAGTATCGAGTTTTTTAAAAAAGGAATCTAAAAAGAAGAAGAAATCATAATATAATCTACTGTAACAAAAAAGACTTTGTTTTTTCAAAGTGTTCGCAAACTTTTTTTAATCACGAAGATTAATAGTTATCTATGCAACTGTTGTATAATCAGGGGTATTAAAACACGAATGTGGGTTTATCACATGAGTGTTTTAATACCTAATTATATCAGTTGCATACAAGACATCTACAATCATGATGTGAATCCTCTATAAAAGATTCTCATACCATAGGGTGTTTTACAGTGTTGTAAGAACTATGTAAATTCAAGAAAAGTCTTATTGCGAAGCATGTAAAATAAACAAACCTTAATAAGTAAAATAATTATTGTTCTTTTTTCAAAATTTTAGCGATCTGGTGGTGAAAATGTCATTGCATGAGAATGTTCTTTTTTTGAAATTCATAATAACACGCGTTTGGATGATATCATAATATCATTGAGTGTTTTAATGTTGGCAATAAGCTAATTGTTATAGGTTCTTTTATAGAGGATTAATAGCATGATAGTAGATAAATAGTAGTTTATGTAACTGGTACATAATGAGGGGTATTATACACGAGTGTGAGTTTAAAAAACGAGCGAAGCGAGTTTTTTAATAGTATCACACGAGTGGTATAATACCTAGTTATGTACAGTTTCATACACTACTTTATCTACTCTCATCGAATGCGAACATATCAAATAAAAGATAAAAATTAATTAACACTAATATTCATCCACCGAAATACAAACGTCAAAATTCCAACATTCCTATTTAAAGCGCGCGCAGCCACAGATAAAAAATGAAATAGATGTATCTATGGTCAGTAATCTGTATCATAATGAAAAAAAAATTAAATTATAACATTGTTTTGTTAGAGAAACAGTGTTATAATTTAATTTTTTAATTTCATTACGATACTCTATGGTATAAAGTATGTCATTATAAACTCGTTTTGAGTTTTGTATTTCGAATTTTACGATATGAGAGTAGGTAAAAAAGCTTATTATATTATTAGTTTATTATATATATTGTGTATTATACTCTTCAGGTTTATAAGATCGACATGTTGCTGCCAATTCAGCCCGTATTCTGAAAGTTGGCAACGTCGCAAATAGTTGTCAAAACATTAACAAGTTTTAATTAATTTAGCAATGTTACTGTTTGGAAGTAAGAAGTAGGGCTCTGTAGTGCACTAAAAAATTGATAAGGGAATGCAATATACCGTAACACCGATTTTTTTTTTAAAAACGTTGCCCCGCATTATGTATTTTCCTGTGTCGTGGGTGCGTCTACAAACATAGAAACTCACATACAGAAACACCAGGACCCGGAACAACTACTTGCAGATCATACAAATATTTGCTCCGTGCGGGGATCGAACCCGCGACACGCTGCACAGCAGTTGATCGCTAAGCCACTGCGCGAGCCGTGTCATAATATAATGAATAAACAACATTATTTTTAGTACAGTAGAGCGTCGATTATCCGAACTTCGGTTAACCGAACGACCGCTTATCCGAACTGCTACGCCCGCCCGACGCGCGGCAGCTATGGCCGGTATTACAGAACGTCACTCAGTTCTCAAGTATTACTTAAAACTAGATTCAAGGCATTTGATTGGTTGAAACTACGTCTGTATTATGGGCAATATTGTCTGCACTCTTTTTGAATACCTAATTACTATTTTTTTATACAAAATTGTACGTAAATCTGGTGGATGCTTAGCTTCACTGCCTGAATCATTGCCGCAAGGTTGCATGTTTTTCGGTCTACTATAAATTTTACTTCGGCTCCCTTCTATCATCGGACTTCTAGACGTGCTGATACTGATAATTATCATCCATATTTAGTTGCTATTCCACCGATTCGCACTAAGCGCTTAAAATCTCTGTTCACAATGCGCACAGCAAAGGATTGGAACTCACTTCACACAACAGGAACATAATTATAGGCAGTTCGATTATCCGAAAAGACCGGTTTTCTGAACACCCATGTCCCCCAATTAGTTCGGATAATCGACGCTCTACTGTATATGCGAAACCTGAATATAGTTTGTTCAGAATCAGTAACTGATTCGATTCCAATATTTATTACACCATGTTATATTTTTTTTCAAAAAAAAAAATTATTAAATTTTATTACCAGTTAATGAGGGTTTTCCCGTATGAAGAATCCACTAGATGGCAATACGTAGGCTTGTGGTCTATCTGCTCCGTGATTGGTTAATTTTGACATGACATTGTCAGAAATGTCAAAATTAACCAATCACGGAGCAGATAGACCACAAGCCTACGTATTGCCATCTAGTGGATTCTTCATACGGGAAAACCCTCATTACATTACAATCACCGTACGGTTAGGTACCTATTGCGAAACTATTATCAAGAGTGTATAACACAGGAGACGCGGCTAACGCGGGTGTACCGCGAAATGAGTATGTTTTTGAACGGACAACCAAGTAATATACTTACAAGCTTATAACTTCGTGATTTTTTGATACGGTTTTAAAATTTTGTACATAGATTCTTTACACAAAAATATTGGATAGGTGTATTAGGTTTCGCATAAACAAAAAATAATGTTGTATAGTTTTAGATGTAAGAAAGGATTTGGAAACTTGCCAAATGCCTTTTTTACACCTGCAACGGATAAAACATCAAATTCAGTTTTTAATTGCATTCTTATATCATTTTTTTAGTGCACTACAGAGCCATATTCCTTATTTCTTCATCACTTTTTACATATCATACAGTAAATTAACCAAATTAATTAAAACTTGTAAATATTTGACAGCTATTTGCGACGTTGCCAACTTTTAGAACACGCGCTCTTAATTTTCACAGATTATCTTAGTCAATTCTCATTTGTTTCAAAAGTTGTCAAGTGCCTTCCCTGGCAGTGAATTTATTATCCCCAATTTTATCTTTTTTACAAAGCCCATTCATATGTCTTTTCAAAGATAGCCTTTGCTTAAAACTACGATCACATGAATCACATTTGTAAGGTGTTTCACCAGTATGCAATCGAATATGACTTTTTAAAGATGACTTTAAACTAAAACTACTCTGGCATATATCACATTTAAAAGGTTTTTCTCCAGTGTGGCTTCGAATATGCGCTTGAAGATTTTTATGACCAAAACTTCGACAACATATAGGACATTTGAAAGGTTTTTCACGCGTGTGTGTTCGCAGATGATCTGTTAATGTACCCCTTTGATTAAAACTGCGCTGACATATTTCACACTTGAAAGGTTTCTCTCCAGTGTGTATACGAATATGACGTGTTAATAGTGACTTAACACGAAAACTACTCGGACACACATCACATATAAAAGGTTTTTCACCAGTGTGTTTGAGATTATGACTTGTGAGTAGATACCTTCTATCAAAACTGCTTCCACACACATCACATTTAAATCGTTTTTCACCAGAATGTACTACTAATCTGTGTTTTTCTAAATGACTGCTCCCAGTAAAATTAAGATGACAAATATCACACTTAAAACGTTTTTCAGCAATGTGTGTTCTAATATGTTGTATTATAGAACTTTTATGGTCAAAGCACCTCGAACATATATCACATTTGAAACGTTTTTCACCGATGTGTGTTTTCATATGAATTCTTAAAGTTGACTTACCAGTAAAACTACTCGGACAAAAATCACATTTGTATGGTTTTTCACCAGTGTGTGTTAAAATATGATTAGTTAGATTTCCCTTATGTTTGAATCTACTTTGACATATATGACATTTTAAAGTTCGTACAGCAGTGTGTTTTTTAATAGTTAAATCACTATTTTGATTAAATATTTCGGGTAAAATATCACATTTGTATGGTTTACTTTCTTTGCTAGTTTTAGCTTGGCAGATTTCTTCAACAGTATTTTTATTACTGTTCTGAACTTTCAATTTTCTTGTTACAGTTTTTAACGAACGATTTATAATGTTCTGGGTCTTTTTCGGGTCCGTTTTCTTTGGTTCCGCAGTACTTGTGTTTGTTAGTTTACTTCTTTTCGTTTCCATATTTCTTTTTTTAGCGATGGGTGCTCCTGAAATTAAAATATTGTAATTGCAATGTCGGAAGATTGAACAAGCTAAAATTATATAATAAGAATTTAGAGTTATAAACTTTGGCCTCGGATTGTGAAAACTGGAAGTTATAAGGAGAGATCTTTGCTCAGTGATGGGATGATGTAGGTAAGCAATATCACCATCATAAACTTTAATCACCCCAGCCATCAACATCTGCCTGCCTTTTCCCAACTATATTGTGGTCAGCTTCCAGTCAAACCAGATGCAGCTGAATATCAGTATGTTACATGAAGCGACTGACTATCGGACCTCCACAACACAGTAACTGGGTAACACGATACCCCATGGTAAGACTGGTTGTCAGACATTCGAGTCTGGACTTCTCGTAACTTTTTGCTTCCCGACATCATTTAAAATTGCACCATTTGCATCCGAATAATTTCTGTTTGAAAATATAACGGAAGGTAAAAGGTCAAAATGGAATACTGTTAGTATTCCATTTTGACCTTTTACCTTCCGTTTCCGTCCATGCTAGACTAGAGGGCGCCAGGGTACTGGTTGCACACGGGCGCCACAAGGGCTAGAGACGCCTCTGCCAATTCGGCTACTTCTTTTTTTGTTGTGTTTGTAACCATCAGCGCCAGGTTATAGAGGACGAAAATCATCATGAACACCCGTGCGAAGCCGGGACGGGCCGCTAGTTATAGATAAATTACACCTAGACATGATGAAATGATCGTGCTCATTACACAAACATTTGTCCCGGGTGGGAATCGAACCCACGACCTCCGGCATAGCAGTCAGGGTCAACTAGACAAACAGGCCTGTCTCTATATATCTGTATAATGGAGCAACATTTCATAGTTTACAAATAAATACTCACTGTTATTCTTCTCAGTTTTTAGTTTTCTTTCAAACTTGGTTACTGCTTGTTCTTTTTCACTTTTTACCTTCATTAATGTTAGATCACCTTCTGAATCTGATTCAAAATCATTAATTGGTGTACATTCTATAGTCACAAAGTTGTTATCTAATGTTTCTGTTTTTAGATCTGTAAGTAAAAAACAACCAATGTTTAATTTTGGTTTAGATATCAAAAAACGGTGCAATTCTATTTTTTTGATGATTTAAGGTGAATGCAGACCTAGCCGCACCGCAGTCTCCGCAGTCCCCGCATTACGAATCCTTTGTATGAAGTTCTATGAAACCTCGCACACTCACCCGCATCGCAGTAGCCGCAGAAGCGGTATGAAAAAGAAAACTGCGGGGACTGCGGAGACTGCGGTGCGGCTAGGTCTGCGTTCACCTTTAAGTTGCGGACACGACTAGCACAGTGGCTGAACGATTGCGGGTTCGATTCCCGCGCGGAACAAATATTTGTATGATCTACAAGCAGTTGTTCCATCTGGGTGTTTGTGTATGTGAGTTTCTGTTTGTAAACGCACTCACGACATATATAATGCTTAAAGTGGGGCAATGTTTAAAAAAAATCAAAACATTTAAGCAATTGACTAAAACATTCTTTAACAAAGAATTATAGTTATTTATAGAAAACAGATTACGCTGTGAGGATAATCATAATCAGCCTATAATGTTCCCGCTGGGACACCAGCCTCCTCTCTCTGAGAGGGAGTGGGCCATAATCCACCACGCGGGCCCAGTGCGGTAGACGTCACATGTCTTCGAATTTTTTGGTTCTAAGACATGCCGGTTTCCTCATGTTGTTTCCTTGACCGTTTTGAGAGCAGTGGCGATGAAATAAATTACACAAAGTAATGCGCCTGGCGGGGTTCGAACCCACGACCTACAACTCGTAAGTCGGGACCGATACCACTGCGTGAGGATAATAATATATTTTATTAGCTGTGCCCGCGACTACGTTCGCGTGGATGTCGGAACTTAACAATGTATTTTTTACAAAATAGACAAAGTTTCATACAAAATTTCATCCCCTATTTTATCTCCTTGGGGGTAGAATTGATCAAAATCCTTTCTTAGCGGATGCCTACGTCATAACATCTACCTGCATGCCTGAAATTTGGCATGCAGGTAGATGTTATGACGTTGGCCCGATCCGTCCAGTGGTTTGGGCTGTGCGTTGATAGATCACTATGTCAGTCAGTCACCTTTGAGTTTTATATATTTAGATTTAAAACATACCATCATCGCTTTCATATTCTTCCTTTGGTTCAACAATATCTTTGGGGCTCTCACAAACTGCTGGTAATTCCTCGGTCCTAAGAATGGTTTCTGTTTGATTAACATTAATTATTCTTATTGGAGTTTTTACAAAACCATAGAAGACCTCTAAATGCCCTTTGTTTATTAAAGGTTTTTGCTGTAAAAAGATAAAAACAGAATTAGTTTAAAATATTTTGATGTTTTTTCAGCAATATAATTATTTTTAAAGTGTACGAGCTGATCCTGATGGTTATACACCCGCTGCTCAGTTACTATTGGACGTAGCGCGAACTTATATAGCCGAGCCTAGAAGAACTTTTCAATTCGACCCAGTAGTTCCTGAGATTAGCGTATTCAAACAAACAAACTTTTCAGATTTATGAAATGATGATAAATACAAATACAAATGTTATTTATTTACTCAAAAATGTTACAATAGAGTGTGGGACACTGGATCCCGCACTAGGAAATGATGAAATGAAATGATGTTTATTTATGCAAGTAGGTTATATCAACACTTTTACACGTTTTTTCATAAAACTAGGAGGGGCCGTTGTTTCGTACCTGACTACTCTGAGAAGAAACATCCGAAACAAACTCAGAGGTCACTATCTCTTTTAAAGTCCATATACTATCAACTAGCGACCCGCCCCGGCTCCGCATGGGTGCAATCTTTATAATATTATTAAAATTGCGACTATAATTTGAGATTTAAACTATCCTATCTCTCAAGTTGGATCGAACTGCACATGGTGTGCGAATTTTATTATAATCGGTTATGTGGTTTAGGAGTCCATTGAGGACAAACATTGTGACACGAGATTTATATATATTAAGATTAGTATAGATTAAGATCTATTATAGAACACCTCACCTCATATTCCTCATTCATCATCTTAGCAAACATCTCTTCAGCTTCCAAACATTTTTTCTGAAATTGGTAACATTTCTTCAGTTGAGCACAGCAGATGTAACAAGCAAGTATTGGTCTACTGTCTTCAGTTACAAACTGAAACAAAGGTATTTGTAAGTTTATAAAATAATGTGTAACATTAAATGCGCAAAACCTCTCGTGGGGTAACTCAGCCCATGTTACTGAACAATGTTTGTTCTAAGACTTTTAGAAAATCTCAAAAAAAAAATGGTTTTTCATACAAAATGAGAAATCACATTATACAGTATGAAAAACCAAGTACACATTGCATTGTTGTGAAGGAAGACATAGCTAGAAAAGAGGTGATAGCAAGAAAACTAATCCATTTTCTGTAATCATCATCATCAGCCTATAAATGTTCCCACTGCTGGGACACAGGCTTCCTCTCTGTGAGGGAGTGGGCTATAATCCACCACGCGGGCCCAGTGCGTGTTGGTAGATGTCACGTATCTTCGATTTTTTTTTTTTGGTTCTAGGACATGCCGGTTTCCTCACGATGTTTACCTTCAGCGTTTTGAGAGCATTAGTGATGAAATAAATTACACAAAGTAATGCACCTGGCTGGATTCGAACCGAGGACCTACAACTCGTAAGTCGGGGCCGATACCACTGGGCCACCACTGCTCTTTCTCAGATTTTTCTGTAAGTTACATTCTTAAAATAGTTAGATCAGTATTTTTTCTTTATTCTCGTAAGCCAAAATTGCCAAAAGTGCAATTTACACAATGCTTTTTAAACTCACAATACTCCACTTTTCTCACTTTAGTCTAGGTCAGGAATGACTAAGACAAGGTCGACGATGGACAAGCTTACCCAGAAGAAGCCTGTTCGCCTGTTCCCTCTAACTTTGAAGAGATTAGGGTTGTATGTGTTCGGAAACACAGATGCTAAGATGACCCACTGACCGGTATAGCAATAAGGTAAAGGTTTCAAAAATATACAACATTAAAGTTGGCTGGTTTCAAATACCCTAGCTATATAACACTGTAACACTACTATAAATTGTATCATCAACTTACCGGATTATCAGTCAGCTTCTCATACAGATCGTGTAAAGTTTTGTTCAGCACAACATACATATGAACATTCTCTGCTAAACATATCCTACACATTTGTATTTTACCCATCTTTGTACTAAAAAATAATCACTTTTTCAATTCTAATATATTTTATAAAACACGATTTAGTATAATTATCTGGTTTATATTTCCATTTCTTCTTCGTTACGTGCAATAATTTACGAGTTTACCAACTTCTTGTAGGAACATAGAATAGAAACGATAGAAAAGTAGTCCAGAGAATCAAAGTGTAAACTTTCGTGTTGTCTTGTACATAGTCCAGGCTTTAGTAGTAATCTAGATGTTAGGACACCAAAATCAAGTCGTAAGCTATTCTATAGCATTTTTTTTTTCACAGCACAGCGGTTTATCCAGATTTAACAGTTTCTCGTAAACACAGACAAAGGACAAAGTAGAGAGCTCGTAAATCCCCGAAGCCTTGAAGCTCGAAATACGACAATTTGACACTGACACATGACAGCACCAAGCAGAACTGTCAAAAATGTGATTTTTTTGTAATATAATTTTAGCGCGGCTTCTAAGCCTTTGAATGCTTTCATAATATTAAAATGCAAGAAGTCGCATTCTATCATTAGGCCAAGACTCCACCAAAGCTGAGACGTGTGCTGCGTGCTGTGCGCGAAGAGCTGTTTTACAGTTCGGGTGACTCTACCAAAGCTGTGTGGGTGTGTAGTGTGACGTGTACTGCGAGCGGCGTGCCGTGTGCGGCGTGCGGTGTGCCCGTGTGCTGTGTACTGTGCGAGAAGAGATGTTTTTCAGCTCGAGTGCTTTTTTTTTTGTTTTAAAACAATACTTTCTAATCATACCAACCCTGGTACTAAGTATCGAATTGAATAATAATATCGAATCAAAGGCGATAGGAGTGTTGGATTCGACGTCGTGTCCCTACTACTGGCAGCACACGTATCCCAGCATGCCGCTCACAGCACACGTTTCACAGCACACATCTTGTAGCACGCCGCTCGCAGCACACGTCTCACAGCACGCCACTCAGATCACACGTCTCGCCGTACAAATATTACACACAAAGCACAATGGTCTCCACTGAAGCTGTGCGTAGTGGAGCTGTGTCAAAAACGCATTTCTATTGGTTGTTCAAAACACGTCTCGACTCCGCACAGATTTTTGGAGTCTCCGCCTTAGCCATTCTAAAATGGAAAACCTAATCCATGCTTTAAATCTATGGGAGGATGTAAATCAAAAGACTGTGAGCCGAATCATATTTAAAAAGACTGTCAACTGTCAAAATTTTTCAGAACGACGATGCTGCTGTCAATCGTTGTCAAAAATTCCGAAATGGAAATGGTATTGCCTAAAATAATATTAATTGTTATGTTTCTGTCATCATAGCTAAAACTTGATCGTGGTGCATAGTGTCTCCATCGTCATCTACACAGAATACACTATAATATACTGAAAGACATTTACGAGACAACGCAAAAGTCTACATTTTATTGGACGGCTTAACTTTCATTAAAAATTCCTCACAAAAAGTTCATACGATATTAATTTGTAAAGTTCTCGTGAACATTGACATAATATTTACTTGGTTCTTTTTCGTATTAGAAGATGGATAAACTAGCAATGTGTAGGATATGTTTAGCAGAAAATGTTGACATGTATGTTGTGGTCAATAAAACATTACATGAGCTGTATGAGAAGCTGACTGGTAATCCAGTAAGTATGATACAATGTGTTACTAAAGTTATAGCTTTGTATTGTGCGGGTTTTTTGTGGTGCGCATAGCTAAGGAGTGGAATTCCCTTCCGGCATGAGAATTTCCGTGCAACTAATTATTATACGTTTTTTATTAATTACTATACTTCTAGGCAGGTTTGCTTCACCATCAACCACATCTTTGCTTTCCATCAGGAGAGATGTGTGTGAGCGATCGAAAGAGAATCTAGCATTAAAAAAAATGTTGTAGGAATCGCAAATAAAATGTTACATCATATCCAACCAAAGAAAAATACATTATTAACATTCAAACTAATAATTTCGTCAAAGATTATCTGTGGAACAAAAAATTTGAACCGCCAGCAGGATTTGAACCTGCGACCTTTGGATTCAGTACAACCAATGGTCATTTCGCTAATGAATTAATTAAATGAATGCTATGCATGCGTTAATGCGTTTAATATCTATAATATTAATAATTTTGTTTCAGTTTGTAACTGAAGACAGTAGACCAATACTCGCTTGTTTCATTTGCTGTGCTCAACTGAAGAAATGTTACCGATTAATGAAAAAATGTCTGGAAGCTGAAGAGATGCTTGCTAAGATGATAATGATTAATGTGGAATATGAGGTGAAGTGATCTCTAAAAGAAATTTAGTTTCTAATATTTAAGAAATGTATTTTATGTAATTCTGTGATCATTTTTTCACAGCGAAAAACTTTAATAAACCAAGACCAGTTTGAGTTATTCCATGGGTTTACTAGAACTCCGATAAAGATCATGAGTATAGTTGATGTTGATCAAACAGAAAGCATTGTTGTGAAAGAGGAATTACCAGCAGTTTGTGAGAGACTCGATGATGTAATTGAACCAACTGAAGAATGTGAAAATGATGATAGTATGTGTTATTTTTTCTTAATGTATATTTTATTGCTGCCCTATGCAACTTCTATATACATAAAAACTCTTTAAAATTATTTTCACCAAGTAATATTTTTATTTAAAAACAAAAAAAATCACAAAACATTACTCGGTCAGTACAATTTTGCAGGCGTTGTGACGTCACAAGCCCCCATTCAGCGACTGATTAAGGGTTCTGACCGCCCTAGGCTAATTAGGAAGACGCGCCCCCCGCCTGGCGTGTTACGGAGGACGGCCTAAAAAGTATACATGTAGTACTCGTAACTGAGTAAATAGTAGTGTGAAAATTTTAATTAAGACGGTCATGGTTCACTATCAGATACTACCTATAAAATCTTTAAGATCGATCTGCAACCGAAATTAACGTATTTTTTAATCTGCATGACATTCAACTTTTTTTTTCCATAGTGGTAAAATCATCAAACGAGTCCTCCCAGCCAAGGCAGGGCGGGAGGGACTGTCAGACTCGTACTGACTAAAATCCACGGTGTCCTTCAATAGCCCTTTACGTTCCGGGTCACGGTAATGAGATAAGTCCCACGACCCCGGCAGGCTTTAGCCCTCTAGAGGGCGGTTCGTCACAATGCTGACATTCTTTGAGGCGCGCGTGAAACACAACGCGCCGTCGACCCGGGTATGGTCCATGGTCGGAAAGCGAGTTGCCCTTTACTCGCCGCCCCCATGCCCGCGCCTACGGGGAGGCCGGAGTATTTTATAAGTAGGTCTGCCGACGTCCGTCACCGTGGGCGTCTACCACTGCGGCTTGGGTGGAGGGAGGACGCTATCCTCTCCCTCACGCAGCCCGCCTCCTCCATGCACAGCATGACTGCTTCGCAGAAGGAGACGACCGCTTCCCATCCCGTCTCGCCCCGCAGCATGGCTTCGACCAATGCCGGGCGCGAGAGGTCTCCGCCTATCGCCGTCGTGAGGACACGGCGGTGCTCTGCCCAAGCGTGGCAGTCCTGCACCATATGCTCCACCGTGTCCTCAGGGCGATCCTCGCAGCAGTGACAACCAGGCGTTTCCTCCCTCCTTATCAGACACAGTACCTCCTGAAACTTCCGTGTCCGGTGAGTACCTGCGTCATGTGGTAGGTCAGACCACCCGGAGGACACGGTATAGCATACGGTGCAGGACTGCCCTGCTTGGGCGGAGCACCGCCGTGTCCTCACGCAGGCGATAGGCGGAGACCTCTCGCGCCCGGCATTGGTCGCGGCCATGCTGCGGGGTGAGACGGAGTGGGAAGCGGTCGCCTCCTTCTGCGAAGCAGTCATGCTCGCGAAGGAGGAGGCGGGCCGCGAGAGAGAGAGGATACCGTCCTCCCTTCGCCCTAGACGCAGTGGTAGACGCCCACAGCGACGGATGTCGCGGGACGATCTCCGGCCACCGTAGGCGCGGGCATGCGGACGGCGAGTAAAGGGCAACATGCTGCCTGACCATGGACCATGCCCGGGTCGACGGCGCGTTGTGTCCCACGCGCGCCTCAAGGAGCGTCAGCATAATGACGGGGCCCCCCCTATAGAGGTTCACAGTCGCAGCCCTGCCGGGGTTGCGGGACATACGTATACCGCGACTCCGGTACACAAAGGGCTACCGAAGGAAACCGTGGATTTTAGTCAGTACAAGTCTGACAGTCCTTCCCGCCCTGCCCGGGGTGGGAGGACTCATTTGATGATTTTACCACGAAAAAAAAAATGTGGTAGGTCAGGACGGCGTGACGCCTTTCCAGCCACTCATTCTCAAAGAGGGGTCTTATTTATTTATTTATTTATTTATTAAAACTTCAAGCAACACAAAAATGTACTTTGGCGGACTTAATGCCTGAGGCATACCGCCGTCTTACCGCCGCGATTGCGGCGTGCCCGATGACATTCAACCTTAAGCGCCTCGTCCACGGAGAGAGAATAGAGCTAGACAGCTTGGAGACTAATCTAATCTATACTCTCATTTCTACGTACACGTAGAGATCATTAGAGCACCCTATTGCATTTTTTGCTCTATCGTAGGGTAGCTCTATCATAGAGAAATTTTGGCCTGCGTACACTACACTACTCGTAGACTAAATATATTCGGTCACTATATACACTTTCAATCATAGCTTCTCAGTTGAAAACATGTCGCGGTCACGCTTAGCTGCTGCGATTGTGGTTTCTTTGTTATTGAAAAAGAAATAAAAGAAAAAAATTAAAAGAAGCTGCTGGGTTAAACAATGGATACTAGACCTTAAATGCTTCACTAATAATTGTTAAGCAATGATTTTTTTGTTACGATGTTTATAATCATTATGAGATCTATTCCATAAATCTGGAAAGCCTTCATACATGTATCATATTAATGGTTTCGTCCTTTGACCAAACACGTTTCGACATTCTTCAAGGTAATAAAGCAATGCAGAATTCTACATTAAATATAACAAAACACGTGTTTCGCTACTCAAGCCCTAGCTAGACTGATTAAGGCGGGTAGACAATTCGAGAGCTCTCTATTCATATCGCATGTCTCGGTCTCGCACCTGCGTCCACGACGCCTTCCGAGAGTAGCCGAGCGTGTCTACGTAGACTGTAGTGATACTCTAGCTAGGGTAGTCTCGCTTATGTGTACACGTCGTAGATTGCCCTATGAGACTCGCTCTACGTTATTTTAATCTATCGTGGACGAGGCGCTTTAGAGTGGCAAACCATTTTTTAAGCTGACCGTACATAAAGGCATCTACCTCACGCATTATAAGACCAAAATCATGACAAGTGACTGCAGGCTACCAAGTAGAAAACCAAATCTATGTCGTGTTTGACCGCATGACTTTAACGTAAAAAACTGGTTTTTCGGCCATAACTCAAAATTTCGTCTCTTGTCATTAAATCTTTTATTGCATATTCGACTAGCCCGCGCGGAGTCCGATCCAACGATACCCCGCACGACCGGCTAGCTCGCAAAAAAATTTCCCCACCCACCCGCCCTGTTTGGCTTAGTTTCTATAGACAACTTAGTTGCCAATGCCATTGACCAGAGCGTGGTCATCCAGTGCGTGAAGTTGCTTTGACTCGGGTATTCTTTTAAAATATTTACCTACTCTAGAGAAAAAATAAAAATTAAATATTTAATAAAAAGAAGAGAGGCATCATCATAGACAAGATTTCAGCGCCCCCCCGATCCTCGCGCCCTAGGCTGCAGCCTAATTAGCCTAAGGGTAAATCAGGCCCTGCCCCCATTCCCGATTTTCGAAGCGTTTTGCCTTTGTCAATAATATTGAATATAAAAATAAAAAACAATAAATTCGTGTTCATTATTTTTCAATAGGTACTCTAACTAACGGTCTGAGAGCAGTGGTGGCCCAGTGGTATCGGTCCTGACTTACGACTTGTAGGTCGTGGGTTCGAACCCCGCCAGGCGCATTACTTTGTGTTTTTTATTTCATCACCACTGCTCTCAAAACGGTGAAGGAAAACATCGTGAGGAAACCGGCATGTCCTAGAACCAAAAATTCGAAGACATGTGACATCTGCCAACCCGCACTGGGCCCGCGTGGATTATGGCCCACTCCCTCTCACAGAGAGGAGGCCTGTGTCCCAGCAGTGGGAACATTATAGGCTGATGATGATGATGATGAACTGACGGACTAAACAGATATTCAATTTATTTATGCAGTAAACTAACCTATTGCAGATTTCACAGCAACAAACCATTCTGAATCAGATTCAGAAGATGATGTACCTTTAATAGACATTAAAACTGAAGTAGAACAAGAATCATCCAATAGAAAACGAAAATCTAAGAAGAAATACAGTGAGTATTCGTAATATAAAACCCCTTCTACACGATCCAAGCCGACCGCCGCCGCCGACAGAGGTGACCTTGGTCGCGTCAACCGTACCCAACTGTCTGGAACGCTGTCGGCCGACGGTTGGGGCCGACCACGGACGCAGCCTGTCGGGATGGATGCGCTTCCGACCAAGGTCATCCAAAGCTCGTTTGCCTCCGCCCATATCTGGTTGGCGGACCAACCAACGTCCAAACGGTACATTTTCACATCAACTGGACCAAGGTCACCTGTGTCGGGCGGTCGGGTAGGATCGTGCAGAAGGGGTATAACGGAGAATCGTTATCAGTGGGTCGCGACATCGGAAATAACACTAACAACTTCGTTTACACTTTTAATTACTTGCTAACACACACCGAATACAAAATAATCAAGATGCCCGAGATATCGCTCGATTAAAAATTTAGGAACGCGGGAAGTTTAGCATGGAGGAGTAACCAAGATGTCTACCCTTAACAGTGACGGATTAAGATAACTTGATGCCCTAGGCAATCTAAGTCTATGGTGCCCCCCATGTCCAGGGTGTCCCGAAAATTTTTTTTTAGATTTTCACAACGCAAGACCTCTCGAAAGTTGCGTAATTTATTGAAGATTACTGGAAAAATGTTTAAAAAAATATCAAACTTTATCTTTAGGGCTCTACCGGCTCCCAAAGTTACGAAAAATTTACATTTTTATTGTGATATTTAGTTGTTCCTAATTTTGTCAAAATGTTTTTAATAATTTAAAAAACATTTTTTTTTTATATTAATTAGGTGTCATACATACACAAAAATCCTATTTGTACCCTTAAACACATAAGGTTTTATAGTTTTTGACATGCAAACACCCTTCAGTTTCTACAAAGCGCGATGTTTTTCTGCACTTGACCTGCGAATGTTTTCTTCGTATTTAATTACGGTTGTTATTGTGCTTAATCGTTCTTAAATAATGAATTCGAGACTGCTTGTGATTTATCGACAACTCGCCTACAAAGAACTTGAAGAACAGCAGCTACCAACTACAAGGGACGTCATTAAAAATAGTTTATTTTTCAAGAATTACCTGAAGTTAAATTAAAATGGAAAGGATCCATTCAATTCAGATGTGTTTGCGGTTATTTCTGAAAAGATCAATACTATTTGGATTAAATCGTCGATTCTTATCGCAACCTACAGCTTTACTTAAATACTATTAAGCCATCACAAAATTTACAATTGCTTGTCAACTACATATTATATTCTTCGGTTTCGTTCCTTTTCAAACAAAAGAAGTCTTAAGGACGGAGCCAAACATAATATTCTTCACATCTGAAGAATATAATATGTTTTACTCTCGAATTTTATTTGAAAATCTGAGGTCTGTTGTGAATTCTATCACAACAAGAAATGCTTATCAGAAAACCTCTTGCCAGCACGCTTTATGATGACAGAGATCACATTCAGGAGTTGGTTTTTCGAAGAATAATAAAAGCTCGAGGAGCTAAAAGTAGCTGTAAACACAGGATAATTAAATCATTAATAAAAAATAGAGATTACACCGAAACGAGTGTGTGGCACAATTGTTAGGTGGCAGCAACACTTGTTTTTCAACGTATTTATAACGAGGACCATCAAATCATGGTAAATGTAAGGGCTTGTAAATAATTGACTTTTTCTGTTACACAGAAGCTGTAAAAAGATGTGTTAAACCATAACAGAGGCCTCATAAAGTCTAACTGACGAAACTTTTAGAGATAGTTACTTAGAACGGATTTGAGTAAAGTGCTAAATTTTGACATAAAAATAAATTTGAATTTTACGTTAAGAATAATATGAGAAGCTTAAATTTATTTTCTAATGCTTGTTTTACTGATATAAAAATTAAAACACCCTTTTTAACTGATTTTTATATTCTGTTAACCATACGGTTTCTGTCTGTAAAAATGAAAATTTACAAAACTTCAAGCTCCGGTAGAGCCCTAAAGATGAAACTTAATTGTGTTTTTTTTAGCATATTCGTAATTTATATAAAATTACGCAAATTTTGATACCTCTTGTGATCGTGTAGCTTGAAAAAAAATTTTTTTCATACATCGACGGGACACCCTAATTGTCCAACCTTTGTACCTTGATGTTCTCACATAAACCATCTCAAAATGAATGATGTAACAAAGGTTTTGTAACAATTTTGGCAATCTAAAAAGAGTGTCCATGGAGTTTCTTGCCCGTTCTTCTCCATAGAGATCGACTTCTTGGAATGGGCATCTACGGTACTTTCACAGTTTTTATGTCTTGTGACTGGGACTGTAGCACCATAACTTCTTAGTGTTTAATTATATTTTTATTTGTCTATGACAATTCAAAAGTGTCTGTAACTGGCCTACTTGAAATAAGCGCTATGATTTTGATTTATCTATCATGTTCACGCAACACTTTTATTTTAAGAAATCCATCTTTGCAGGTCAAGAATCTTCACCAATACGTGTGCATTCCAACGAAGAATTGACACAATGTCTGCAAGATATGATGGATGATACAGTATTTAGTGACAGAAACGACCCTTTAAGTACTTTTATACCTGGAGTAGTTACTAAGCGGAGACTCTCTGAAGAGACTGTGGTTTCCGTAACAAAAGGAACTGAGACAATCTCGGAAGACGAATTAACGTGCAAAGAAAATTCGTCCCTAAGTCCTATACACAATCAACATTGGATCGATGTTCAAAGAAAGAAATTAAAAAACGAGGGAAAATCCTTTACTAACAAAAGAGGGAAGATAATTCCAGAAAAAGTTTTAGGACAGCCGTGCGGAAAGACGTGTAGATACAAGTGTAGTGAAAACTACGATTTGAAACAAAGAGAGAGTATCTTTTCAAATTTTTGGGGTTTAGGTGATCGTCATAAGCATTGGGAGTTTGTCATTAAATACACGAAGAAAATTAACAAAATGCGTAGTACTACTGCGATAACTAAACACAATCGTGAATTTACTTTTATTTATTATCTACCAAATGCAGAAATGGAAAGAAAAAGAGTCTGTAAGCAGATGTTTCTGAACACTATATCTTGTAGTGATCGGATCGTATCGACTGCTTGGAAGAAATATGATGGGTTGACAAGTGTAGAAAGGGACAAAAGAGGAAAATACGATCATAAACCTAGAAAGAAACAATGTGAGTTCTTTACATAGACTGAATGCACTATACACACAAACAACCTTACTACAAAAACTTAAACATCTGTTGAACACTTGTCTAAAAAAAGTGTGACTGCAAAACGGGTGCGTCTCATTTCATATAAAGTTATTTGATCTATTTTTATTTCAATAACGTTCACATGATATAATCAACGTGAGATATACCAACGGTTGATATAATTTCTTTACACATAATGTTTGTGTTACTCTATAACTCATTTCATATAATTTTACTTGATTATAACGTTTAAACTATTTTCTTTGATGACTTCGGCTTATCCTTTGAGCTTTGATTGTTTGCCTTCACTATTGCTATTGTTATTAGAAAAATTTAGTATCCAAGAGCGAGCGAAGCGAGCTCGTTACCTGGGACACCCCGACATGGACAGGTTAGGTTCGAATGGGATGGCGGGGTATGAAAGACCCCGCCATCCCCTTCGTGTTAGGTTAGGTTAGGTTAGGTTATTAGAAAAATTTAGTATCCAAGAGCGAGCGAAGCGAGCTCGTTATCTGGGACACCCCGACATGGACAGGTTAGGTTCGAATGGGATGGCGGGGTATGAAAGACCCCGCCATCCCCTTCGTGTTAGGTTACTTTAACCTCTCGGACCCCAATGCGCCCCAATGGCACAATTTTGTGCCACCAAACCCCGACCGATTTTAAACTGTATTTTTGTAAAAATAAGTCTTAAAATCGGTCAGGGATTTTTGGCAAAATTTTTTTCGCGGGGCTCGAGAGGTTAAACCCTGTACGCAGAAATAGGAGCCCCGCAAAGCGGGGCTCCGTCATACATTCATGGCAGGTGGTACTATTACTAGGTACATCAGTGTTAGATAACTTGCCAGGAAGAAAAAAAAAATTAGACGAAATAAGTTTTATGTCTTTTGAGTGGTATACAAAACAAATTTATATTCATTGATTGTTATGTTTATAGAAATTAGTCATTATAAAATTATGTCAATCGTTTATTATATTAACAGATCGTTATATCAAATAAAATTATATATTCAGTTGTTATCTCTTGTAAATTTTAGAGATTTTGTAGTTATATCATATATTACTTACCCCTGCATAACGGACCTTATTTCAACGTCTTAATCTGACATTTTTATTTAGACAAGTGTTCAACAGACACTTAAAAGTTTTTGTGGTACCACGAAGAAGTGTACATGACCATCAACTTTTTTCTCAAATATGTGTGTAACTTACCGCTTTCGATAAAAATCCTAAATAACTTTTTAATGACACATGGGATGGAAGGCTACTATTGGCACGTTATTTCTACTAGTGTCTCTACAAAATACAGCTGTATCGGAGTTATTTTTAAATGTCTATTTTGACCGGACTAGTAGATAATTTAGCTAGATGCCACTTCTGACTTTCTTACACGTACATATAGTATAACAATTTGTTGAATGGATCACTTTCGACATTATTACATGTGACTTGTAAGCCATCGTTTTGTCGAATGTGTCAGTTCCGACGTTATTGTCTACTAAAATTTTGCGAATTAAAGTTATGCCAAAACAAAACAGCCTAAAAGACCAATATGTCAACATAAACTGTATGCCACAAAACAATTATGGCAAAGAATTGTTTTGCTCAAAATTGTTATGCCTAACTATATTTGGGTAGAAAACAATGTGCGAAAAAAGGGATATCTTACAAAATCTAGTGCACGTGTGCACAAAGAGTTTGGTTTTTGGTAAGAATTTGGGTAGAATATTTGAATAAGAAAATGAACAACTTTACAAAAAGAAAATAAGAGATTTCAAAAACCATCCCGTGTAAAATAACTTTTCTTTTGGAAGCTCGTAGAAAAACAGAATTAAAAAACAAAGTGACCGACTTCCGAAAGTTATTTTACGCTTTTTTGTGGTGGGTTTTGACGACGGTTATTTTTATTTTAATTTGAAATCATCCATCTTTGCAGATCGAGAGTCTTCACCAATACAAGTGCATTCCAACGAAGAGTTTATACAATGTCTGCAAGATATGATGGATGATACAGAATTTAGTGACAGAAACGACCCTTTAAGTACTTTTATACCTGGAGTAGTTCCTGAGCGGAGACTCTCTGAAGAGACTGTGGTTTCCGTAACAAAAGGAACTGAGACAATCTCTGAAGACGAATTAACTTGCAAAGAAAATTCGTCACTAGTTCCCATTCACGAAGGTCCATGTTATAATGAATTCTGTGAAAACTTGGAAGCCTATCCCATTAGGACTAAAGACGTCAAAAATCTTCCAACTAACGTATCATCGAAAGATTCCATAAAGAAAACAGATATGAGACAGAAGAGACTTATACACAATCAACATTGGATCGATGTTCAAAGAAAGAAATTCAAAAACGAGGGAAAATCCTTTACTAACAAAAGAGGGAAGATAATTCCAGAAAAAGTTTTAGGACATCCGTGCGGAAAGACGTGTCGATACAAGTGTAGTGAAAACTACGATTTGAAACAAAGAGAGAGTATCTTTTCAAATTTTTGGGGTTTAGGTGATCGTCATAAGCATTGGGAGTTTGTCATAAAATATACGAAGAAAATTAACAAAATGCGTAGTACCACTGCGATAACTAAACACAATCGTGAATTTACTTTTATTTATTATCTACCAAATGCAGAAATGGAAAGAAAAAGAGTCTGTAAGCAGATGTTTCTGAACACTATATCTTGTAGTGATCGGATCGTATCGACTGCTTGGAAGAAATATGATGGGTTGACAAGTGTAGAAAGGGACAAAAGAGGAAAATACGATCATAAACCTAGAAAGAAACAATGTGAGTTGTTTACATAGACTGAATGCACTTTAGACACTAAGAGACTACTCATGGCGCGATACGATATGGAATTGCATCGATTGACGATACCGATCAGATATCACACAAGCATCCGGCCGAAGAATATAATTATGGACATAGAGATGGATATGGATATGAGAAATATATGGACGATCGCTAGTGGTTGCTTGGAGTTGCACGGATTGACGATATCGCTCACAGATCTCCTCGATATCGAATTGCATGTACGTCCTAATGACAATGCATATGATTCTGTGTTCGAAATTCGATTGCGCAACTACTCGTCTCGTGCGACATCTTTTGTCTTTGGTTTGCAGCGCCTTTATGTCGTAGTAGTAAGGTGGATTTTTAAAGTGCACGGTCGAATTGCATTGCATCACTCTATTAGTAAATACGTGCGATTTAAATCGGCAATCGACTCGATATCGCGTCCCTAAAGCGCATTACACACAGAGAGCGGGCGCGGGTCGGGCGCGTTTCGGTGTACGGGCACGACCCGCCCCGCGCCGACCCGCGCACGCTCTCAGTGTGAAGTCTTCCATTTAAATACAAAGAACTAGACCCGCCGTACTCCCGCGCCGACCCGCGCCCGCTCTCTGTGTGAAATGCGCTTAAGGGAGCTTCCCCATGACGTGATTCGTGCAATTTCTACTAACTAAAAATGAAAATCGTCCTTGCTACTACGATATAATGATGCAATTGGATTGCACGTCATCGTGGCGAGCGTGTTTTGTTTTTCATCTACCCGTAGACAAAGGCACGTTTTATGCCAATGTCGTAGTAGTAAGGATGATTTTCACTTGCCACGAGGCGCCTCCATTTTTCGATTAGGATTCGTGTACTTACAAAGAATTAATGTCTTATACGCGCTCGGGGTCGGGCCCGTTAGAAGTGAACATCATCTGCTTAACATTTTTTCCGAATCTATTGTGGTCGGCTTCCAGTCGAACCAAATGCAGCTGAATATCAATATGCTACATGGAGCGACTGTATATCGGACCTCCACAACATAGTAACGGGGTAATTAGATACTCCATGGTATGACTGGTTGACAGAATTTCGCATATGACTAACAGTAATGACTGTCAAAGATACTACAAATGACAGCCCCGGGACCAACGCATTGACGTGCTTTCCGAGATTAGAGTATACTTTAAAAAGGTAATAAAACTTGTTATTTGAAGATCTAGTGTTTATTTTTTGTTCCTAATGCACATCAACTTACCCCAATCTGGTTTTTTTTTTTTAATATTACCAAGTTTTGATGCGTTACATTTTTTAAACAATATATAAAAATATTGGAATCTATTCGAGATTCCAATATTTTTTACAACATGTTACATTTTTTCCATAAATATTTGAATTTTTTATCACCAGTAATTACAATGCAATCACCGTACGGTTAGGTAACAAGACGCGCCGTCCAGCCGGGCATGGTCCATGATCGGACGGCGAGTCACATATTACTCGCCTGAACAGACGAGTCCATAAGTGGAGACCATGTTTAAACAAGCGTATTATGGAATGCCCTACAGCTTGATGGACCGGCGACCTTGAAAGTGGCTGGGACAGACTGGATGTGGATAGATGAGTACAGGGTGATTGTGGCTCAACCTGGGAGAGGCCGTTGTCCAGCAGTGGACTGTGATTAGCATATTACATCTGGGCATCACCAGTTCCGGTGCTGGTCCCAATTTCAGTGTCGTTCCCAGTGTCAGTGTTGGTCCCAATTCCAGCGTCGATCCTAGTTTCAGTGTTGGTCCCATTTTTAGTGTCGGTCCCAGTTTCAGTTTCGGTCCCAGTTTCAGTGCCGGTCCCAGTTTCAGTGTTGGTCCCATTTTTAGTGTCGGGCCATTTCCGGGGTCGGTCCCAGTTTCAGTGTCGGTCCCAATTTCAGTGCCGGTCTCAGTTTCAGTGTCGGTCCCAGTTTCAGTGTCGGTTCCACTTTCTATGTCTCAATTCCAGTGTCGGACCCAGTTTCTGTGTTGGTCCCATTTTTAGTGTCGGGCCAATTCCAGGGTCGGTCCCAGTTTCAGTGTCGGTCCCAATTTCAGTGCCGGTCTCAGTTTCAGTGTCGGTCTCAGTTTCAGTGTCGGTTCCACTTTCTATGTCTCAATTCCAGTGTCGGTCCCAGTTTCTGTGTTGGTACCAGTTTCAGTGTTGGTTCCAGTTGCAGTGCCGGTCCCAGTTTCAGTGTCGGTGTCGGGACCGTCCCAATTTCAGTGCCTGGTACCGGCAGTGAAATTGACCCACACAGAAAACGGGCCCGGCACTGAAACTGGTTCTGAAACTGGCACCAACACTGAAACTGGGACCGACACTGTAATTGGGACCGACACTGGAATTGAGACATAGAAAGTGGAACCGACACCGAAACTGGGACCGACACTGAAACTGGGACCAACACTGAAACTGGAACCGACACTGAAACTGGGACCGCCTCTGAATCTGGCACCAACACCGAAACTGGGACCGACACTGTAATTGGGACCGACACTGGAATTGAGACATAGAAAGTGGAACCGACACCGAAACTGGGACCGACACTGAAAGTGGGACCAACACTGAAACTGGAACCGACACTGAAACTGGGACCGCCTCTGAAACTGGCACCAACACTGAAACTGGGACCGACACTGTAATTGGGACCGACACTCGATTTGAGACATAGAAAGTGGAACCGACACCGAAACTGGGACCGGAACTGAAACTGGGACCGATACCGAAACTGGGACCGGCACTGACATTGGTACCCACACTGAAACTGGGACCGACACCGACTCTGGGACCGACACTGATACCGGGACTGACACTGAAATTGGGACCGACCCCGACACTACAATGACAATAAAGCTTAATTTACAAGAGAATTGGGGACACAAAATGAACACCAAATCTGCGAATAACAGGTTGTATTTCTTTTTTTTAAATATTTGTTTTAAAATAGAAGTGAATTAATGTCCAAATCATTCTCCTGCCCGACGATTGCTTGCTAAATAATATATTTGACTAGAACTATGCTGACACTGTGTTTTCCATCACACTTGTAAAAGCACTCTCTCACCGGGAGCATTCGACTTTGAGCATTACATTACAATACTTGTAATTATAGCAAAATATAGACTAGCGCCATCTTGTGAGAGATATGTGAACTAATGTTTACTCTGTGTTTCCCGTTGTATTTGAATAAAGCTCTTGTCATTCGAAGTCACAGCTATAGCACGTTTGTTTCTTTTTAATACTACCCCTGACTGACGAGCATTCGCGTACATTTAGTATAGACTAGCTGTTGCCCGCGACTTCGTCCGCATTCTATTTGGTTTCATGGCACCTATACCAATATTCTCTTTTTTAATTCGTTGAGAAAGTGAGGGTACCTGATGTCCCACTTTAAAGTTTGTTATAGAATCTATAACAAACTTTAAAGCAAATGAAATGAAAACTTCCAGACACAACACTTAATATACGACATTGGTAGTTTTTCCCTCTGGTGCTAAAATAAAAAGCTGGTCAGCATTACTGACAGGCGAGCATGTGTTATATATAGTTGGCCGTGGGAAAAACAGTTGGACCTTAGGTCGACATCAGCTTCCTTCAGGGTCTGTCCTTGGGACTTATTTATGGTCATCGCGAAGTAAGCGGCTACCGGGAATTGTGTGTTTGAACTGGAAAGGGAAATTGTTGGAGATGAGTGGTATTCACGGTATCAATGCAGTTTCCCCTGAGCCACATCCGGTGAGAATTTCAGCTTCGCTTAAATTTCTGTGTAATGCAGTAACTATTAGTCGCGTTCCATTGCACAATTTTGGTGGAGTTAGATTTCTTAGAAGCATTATTATTACTTTTAGGTTATTTTATGAGCTCGAGGACCACAGGCAGTTAATGAATTTAAAATCTCGAGTGGGTAGTTGCTGGCATCATCCTGATTGACGAAGTTATTGTATGACGTGTGAACCACATCATTCCCAACAATTTCGGCTAATATGTTTTCATTTATTGCAGCGGTTCGGTCATTTTTTTAGTATCGCACGATCAAATAGCCAAGAATTTTCCTGAAGTGTTATACTTGACGGGACTCCGAATTATTATCAATTCTTCTTACAACGGGCAGTGTCTGCTTGAATTTTCCGGAGAACAGTACCTACCGTGATATTGTCCATGGGTCTATCATCATGGCGAATGTCTCAAAGTGTTCTGTCCACCGCCTCGACTGCTTTTTTGTTCGACATGGTACATTCAGACGATTAAAATTTTTTTAGCGTGGTAATACATCACGTGGAACACAACGTGCGCTCTTACTCGCCGCCCGCATGGCCGCGCCTACAGTGGCTGGAGATCGTGTAGCGACGTCTGTCGCCATCGGCGTCTACCGCTGCGGCTGGGCTGGAGGTGGACATTGTCCTCTCCCTCATGCGTCCCGCCTCCTCCTTCGCTAGCATGACTGCTTCGCAGAAGGAGGCGACTGCTTCCCATTCTGTCTCGCCCCGCAGCATCATGGTCTCGACCAATACTAAGCACGAGAGGTCACTGATTATCGTCGTAGTAAGGACACGGCGGTTCTCTGCCCAAGTGGGTAGTCCTGCACCGTATGCTCCACCGTGTCCTCCAGGCGATCCACGCAGTGGTGACACCCAGGCGATTCTTCCTTCCCTATCCGACACTGCTACCTCCCGAAACTTTCGTGTTCGTTGAGGACCTACGTCATGTGGTAGGTCAGGCGGGACGCCGTGACGCCTATCCAGCCACTCCTTAAAGAGGGGTCTTACCAACGCGGTTGGGGCTAGGGTTGCCAACCGTACTATAATTTATATAGTACCTATTGTGCTATATTTAGGGTCTCCGTACTATATACTTTTGAAGAAATATACATGTATAGTACGCGAAAATACTATATTTCCGTACAATAGCTAAATGTTTATATTTTGCGTTTCTATTTCATTACTAAAATTAGTAAAATAAAAAAACTTCCTGCAATTTACGAACACGTTTTTAAAAAATATGGCAGAAGTGCAAAAAAATATAGTTTTAAAAAAATAAATTTAATAAGTAAAAATATAACTTTAGTCTATTTTTTATTCTTCCCTACTAAAATACTATATTTTTTTGAAGCGTACTATATATTTGTTTATGGCTTTTTCAAAAAAAATACTATATTCTGACAAAAAAATGTTGGCAACCCTAGTTGGGGCGTGCCCGAAACTCGGTTGCGACAGTCGCTCTCTCCATATTGCCCTGTGATCGCGCCGAGCTCTTTCCTGGGATTCATCCTGGCGATTGTATTGTATTGTATAGCGGGCTGGTATACGCAACTCCACGTCATATGCGCGTATTTTGCATGCGGATGAGATGATCATTCTCCTGGCGATGCGCCTCGATAGACTCGGTGGAGGGCCGTCGCCTCCAGGGGAAGACGACTACATTACAATCCTGAAACACCTTTGCTTTGTCACAGTTTCATGACTACGAACACGTTGGGTGTTGCAGTATTGTCTTAGTCAAATGGGATTTTAAACAACAAAAAACAAAAAAAAAATACGCATCTTACTTTGTTAGTGACGTACAACAGAGACTGCTCATCAGGCTGAACAACTTTGCTAAGACGTCATTCCTTTGTAGCTGGGCTCTTGGAGTTCCACAACAGGTGTTCCAGATCTTCAATTTTTATACGTCAACAGAGACTGCTCATCAGGCTGAACAACTTTGCAAAGTCGTCATTCCTGTATATGTAATAGTGTAGCTGGGCTTTTGGTGTTCCACATCAGGTGTTCCAGATCTTCAATTTTTATATGTCAAAAGAGAGTGATCGTCAGGCTGAACAACTTTGCAAAGTCGTCATTCCTGTATATGTAATAGTGTAGCTGGGCTCTTGGTGTTCCACATGAGGTTTTCCAGTTCTTCAATTTTTATACGTCAACAGAGACTGCTCATCAGGCTGAACAACTTTGCTTACACGTCATTCCTTTACGTGTTATAGTGTAGCTGGGCTCTTGGAGTTTCACAACAGGTGTTCCAGATCTTCAATTTTTATACGTCAACAGAGAGTGCTCATCAGGCTGAGCAACTTTGCAAAAACGTCATTCCTGTATTTGTTATAGTGTAGCTGGGCTCTTGGTGTTCCACATCAGGTATTCCAGATCTTCAATTTTTATATGTCAACAGACAGTGCTCATCAGGGTGAACAACTTTGCTAAGACGTCATTCCTGTATATGTTATAGTGTAGCTGGGCTCTTGGAGTTCCACATCAGGTGTTCCAGATCTTCAAATTTATTCCCTCAGCAGAAAATGCTCATCACACGGAACAATTTTTGCTATCGCACCATTTTTGTATCTCTTATAGTTTAGCTGGTCCGTTGCGGTTCTGCATCAGGTGTTCAAGTTTCCAAGATAAATTATAGCCTATGTGTTGGCCAGACTTAATACCTATACAACAAAAAAAAAATCATTCAAATCCATCCAGTACTTTTTGAGTTTATCCCGGACATACATACAGACAAACAGACAAACAGACAAAAATTCTAAAAACTATATTTTTGGCTTCGGTATCGATTGTAGATCACACCCCAAGTATTCTTTTCAAAAAATATTCAATGTACAGTTTTGACTTTCCTACTATTTTATTATATGTATAGATTTGATAGAAGGTGTGCATTGTGATGCTCGATTGTCTTCACTCACTGATGAAATGTTCGAATTTATAACGTTACATTACAGGTGAATGCTCGCGCTCACCGCGAGCATTCACCTGTAATGTAACGAAACTGGGATCGACACTGAAATTGGGACCGACACCCACCGACTCTGGGACCGACACTGATACCGGGACTGACACTGAAATTGGGACCGACCCCGACACTACAATGACAATATAGCATGAAATGTTCGAATTTGTAACGTTACATTACAGGTGAATGCTCACGGTGAGGGAGCGCTTTAAGGTTTTACACTAGTGTCATAATCTTCCATCCCTTATCTCGTTCTACTTGTGGTCATCCCTTCTCGTTTTCTTCTTCCATTCTCCCCTATTCTGATAGGTGTCACAGTATCATTTACTCCTTTTTCTTTCATATCATTCCTTAGACAATCCATCCATCCTTTCTTTGCCCTTCCTCTTCCTCTCCATCCATCAACATTCATTCTCATCACTCTCTTAGTCACACGAGTGTCATCCCTCCTCATCACATGTCCATACCAAGTCAGACTACACTAGTGCATATCGAATATACATATATTTTCAAGTTATCCTTTTTACAAAAGCGATTATGTGTATTTTTTTAATCTGTGTGTATTAGACTATGTTTAGTTAAAGTACTCTTATATCTAAAACTAAACTGACATACATTACATTTGTAAGGTTTTTCACCAGTATGTATTCTTAAATGTTTAGTTAAATCGCACTTATATCCAAAATTCATCTGACACGTATCACATTTGAAAGGTTTTTCACCCAAGTGCATACGAATATGACTAGCTAACACATCTTTTCTGCTAAAACTACGCTGACATACATTACAATTGTAAGGTTTTTCACCTGTGTGTGTCCGAATATGTTTACTAAGATGTCCTTTTTGACTGAAACTGTACTCACATATATTACATTTGTAAGGTTTTTCACCAGTGTGTATTCTATTATGTTTCAACAAATCTCCCTTGTGGACGAAACTGCTTTCACAAGTCTCACATTTGTAAGGTTTTTCACCAGTGTGTATTCGAGTATGATTTTTTAAATCACCTCTATGGGCAAAACTGCTTTTACATGTATCACACTTGTAAGGTTTTTCTCCCGGTTTTATACAATTATGTATCGATAAATTGTATCTGTTTGCAAAATTACGCTGACATATATCACATTTGAATGGCTTATTATCATCAACTTTGCCTTTTATAAGTCGTTTTTCACTTTTTAAGTCTTTTTTACTAGTAGTACTAGAAACCGTCTTTTTAACAGTAAAAGTATCTTCTTTCGCAATAGATATGGATGTACAATTTTGAGGTTCCTTGTTCATTTCTAAATTGTCTTCCTGTTTCGTTCTTCGTCTGTTTAGTTTTGGCTTCTTCTCTATGGTCGACGCTGTAACAATAAAGCTAGTAAGTACTGAGTTCGAAAAAGATTGTACGTAAGAAGTATAAAAGTTAAGAAAGGCGATATTTCAGCATCATAATATCGCAGGACGTCCACTGCTAAACAAAGGCTTCCCCTGTGGATCATCAGATGGTCTCTCTACCTTGTAGGTAATATTTACAATACAAATAATAAAACTGCAGCAAAAAAAAAATGAAGTCCGAAAGATATCAAAAAATATTTAATTCGTATTTTTTCTTTTCTTACATAAATCAAAGTTGACGAAGATATAACGCTTCTAAAAATCACAAAACGTCAATCCGTCGGTATAATTTTACAGGCGTTATGACGACACAAGCCCGCAAAAAAAGAAAAAAAAAAGTGTTCGTTATTTTTCAATACTCTGGGCTGCGTTTAAATCCTTTATCCAGTTTAAATTTATACTGACTAAATGTCAAACACCCCGTTTAAGTATACCGCGAGGTGAAAAATGAAGCTAACTAAAATTTAATCTGCCCCGTTTACGGTCGTCCGCTGGTATAAGTTTTTACTAAATGGAATAAATTTTTGCGACCTTTTTACCTCGCAAAATTTTATCCTGCTGTCAGACTGACATTAAGTTTTGTTGTTTTGCTCGATTCGCGCCGTGAAAACGAATATTATTTTTATTTTAGAGATTAAATATTATTTGTGGATTATGGATTTATATTATACCGGCAAATTGATTATTTGTTCAATAAACTGAGCTGTCAATTGAATTTTTTTTTTTTTTTTTTTACGTGGCAAAATCATCAAATGAGTCCTCCAACCCCGGGCAGGGCGGGAGGGACTGTCAGACTTGTACTGACTAAAATCCACGGTGTCCTTCGGTAGCCCTTTGTGTGCCGGAGTCGCGGTATACGTATGTCCCGCAACCCCGGCAGGACTGTGGCCCTCTATAGGGGGGCCCCGTCACTATGCTGACGCTCCTTGAGGCGCGCGTGGAACACAACGCGCCGTCGACCCGGGCATGGTCCATGGTCGGACAGCGAGTTGCCCTTTACTCGCCGCCCGCATGCCCGTCAATTGAATTTGACAACTAACATTGACAGAAACTTATGACTCCGTTCAGCGAACCCTCGCTAGTTTAATTTTTTACTGGCAAAATATCGCCGGAAGATTTAAACGCACCCCTCCTGAGGGACTTTAAACTAGGCGCGATGCGACGCAATGCGACGCGATTCGAACGAATTCCAACTACAAGTGAAAATCAACCTTGCCACTAAGAAATACTGATGCAATTCGATTGACTTGACGTTGTCATGGCCATCGTGTTTTGTTTTTCATCTACCCATAGATAACAACGTGTTTTATGTCTTATGTCACAGTGGTAAGGTGGATTTTCACTTGTAGTTGGAATTCGTTCGAATCGCGTCGCATTGTGACCTATCGCGCCATGGGTAAGGTCCCTTACTGACAGACAAAATAGATTTTCAATTTATTTATGCATTAAACTACCCTATTTATGGAACTCATGATGAATTGTAATTTATCTATAATATGTATGTACTAGATGAAAACCCGGCTTCGCTCGGGTGAAACATGACTCATAACTACAGATCTGGTACAAAATGTAGGTAGATATTTCTGTAGTCATCGGTTCTCAAGGAATGGGTATTAAAGGTATGCAAGGCATAGATTCGTATAGTTTCATTCATTGTGTTTAATAAATATAGTACCTAAATAAAAACTGCAGTTTTTCGCCCATTGTTCGCGCCTATTGGCCGGAGATCGTTTGCGACAGTCGCTCCCTTCATACCGCCCTGAGATCGCTCCGGAGCTCTTCCCGCCGCACTAAACTTGTCGAGGCAGCGGGGATTCGCCGTACCAACACAGTTCATGCATGTACAGCTTGACATAAAAATGTAGAAAACCGGAAGTCGCCACTGTCTTCGCGCTACCAGCACTTTGAATGATTTTATTTTATTTTTTTTTTCACTTATTACGTTAGTTTTATGGCACAATAATAAATCTTACAAACCTGCGGTCTTTGTTTACATCAAATATCAAAGATTTTAAAACGCTGCCAGAAATAAAAATTTTAGTTCCGTTTCAGTCCGTTCTGGCCAAGCTGTACCACCATACCAACACTTTTCAGACTCCTAATATCTATTATGAAGAGGAAAGATTTGTATTTTTGTATGTTTTTTTTAGTGTGTAACATCATCAAATAAGTCCTCCCACCCAGGGCTGTCAGACTCGTACTGACTAAAATCCACTGTGTCCTTCAATAGCCCTTTACATTCAGGGGTCACAGTAATTCGTTGGTCCCGCGACCCTGGCAGGCTTTGGCCCTCTACAGAGGGGCCCCGCCCGTCATAATGCTGACTGCACTCTTTGAGGCGCGCGTGGAATACAACGCGCCGTCGAAAAATATTCAAGTGGGATTCAAAAGTGGGATCCAACGGGAATAATTCGTTGGTCCATGGTCGGACAGAGATAGGGCGCAAGAGGTCTCCGCCTATTGCCGTCGTGAGGACACGGCGGTGCTCTGTTGCGCGCGGGGCAGTCCTGCACCGTATGCTCCACCGTGTCTTCCGGCCGATCCTCGCATTGGTGACACCCAGACCTTGCCTCCTTCGTCATCAGACACGGGTACCTCCCGAAAAATACGTGTCCGGTGAAGACCTGCGTCAAGCGGAAGGTCAGGACGCCGTGACGCCTATCCAGCCACTCATCAAAGAGGGGTCTTACCACCGCGATTGCGGCATGCCCGGAGCTCGGTTGCGACAGTCGCTCCCTCCATACTGCGCGCCGCAGCGAGTAACATAGGCTATAATTATTATATCATGTCCACCCGTGCGAAGCCGGGACTGGAAGCCAGTAAATAATATTTTCATAGGTCCTTTCCTCTCTGAAGCAAGTCGGCCCTTTGACGTGAAGAAGCCGGAGGTAGTATCGTTCTCGATCAGAAAGGCATTCGTGGTTGCCACTGTCATCATTGTTTACGGCTACACGTTTGTTTGACACTGACATAAGTTAGGCCAGGTTCACACGGTGACCATTCGATTCGATTTTTTCACGTATACGGTTTTACCGTATACGATGCAGTCGTTCACACGGCAACCATTCGATTCAATTTTTTCGGGCCACGCATGCGAGTGCGTACGATTCTCGAATGGGCGAGTCGTGTGAACGACACAACATGAACATAAGCGCCACTGCGAGTCGTATTCGATAAAATCGTTTCGAGACGCGGCGTTCCGGTGACAACTTCGCACGGTATACGGTAAAATATTTTTCTCGAACACGGGATTTTCCCGTATGAACGCCGTGTAAACAATTTATAAGTTTTCACATATATTCTGTTGTCACTCCTCTATTCGATAAAATCGTTTATACGGTATACGGGAAAATAATCGCCGTGAGTACCTGGCCTTACAGTTCATAGTTTTTTTTCTAAATAATATCGCAACGTGTCGAGGAGGTTTAGTACTTAATACACCACATGACACTGGCATGCTAACAGTGCTATCGACTCGGTTGCCAAAAACAAAGAAAATTAAAAAAGCTTCTCGACATGTTACCCGATGTCAAAAATGGCGGCTGCGATCTGTCTGGTCAGAAAATCATTAGAAATGTACAAAATACTCGACAATCCGAATTTTGCGGATATATGTTGTCGACTCGAAATCTTTATTTTTTAATGTTTTATTAATCAGGCAAGCTTTCGATCGAGTCTACCGTAGCCCTGCACGAAATTATTAATATAGATTTAGAAATATATAAGTATGTTTATCAGTTGTCTAGTACCCATAACACAAGCTCTGCTTAGCTTGGGACTAGATGGCGTTGTGTGATAGTTGTGGAATAATACATATTATATTAATTTTACAAACAAATACTCACTACTAATCTCAGCTCTCCGTTTTGTTTCAGATACTTCTTGTTCTTCTTCAAATTCTATTTTGAGCTGCACTGACGATACATCATGTTCTGGTTGTGATTTCGAATGGTGCGATGGTATTTCTATTTCCAGATAGTTGTATGGATGAATAGTTTTAGGATCTGTAAGCAAGCGATAATACTGTAAAAATCAAATATTTTTATTTGAATACCATGGAGTTTCCTGCTGGTTCTTCTCCATGGAAACGACCAACCCGAACTGTGCCGATTTTCTCGACGTTTTATAACTAGCCCATTGAGGCCATGTAAAATTAAAAAAAGGTTGCACTCCAGGAGTGCCGGTAGAAGTGAAAACTTTTTTGTTACTATGTTTTATTTTTAATTTGAATGACGTCTTACTCATTTTCGATCAGGGTCACGTGACCCTGACGCGAGTTTTGGTCACGTGACCCTGACGCGAGTTTTAAATTTTTTACCCATTACAGAAAAAGTGTACAACGCCGCTAAAGAAGTTTTCACTTCAAAAATTAATAAAAAAAAAGGCAAGAGCTCTCCTCGTTTTATACAACTTTAGATTTCTTTAAAAAAAAAAATATCTTTATTATCAGGCATCGAGGCCCATATTGGTACACTTACATCAATACGAATTAAAAATAGACAATTAGAAACATTACAATTTAAAATCCAGATTACTATTTTTAAGGCAATAAAATTATGATACGAGTTCTACCTACCACCCTGGTCAGAGCCAAAGGGACTGTCAGATTTGTACTGAAATGAAGGGCTATTCAGGGATCATATTGGATTTTAGTCAGTATAAGTCTACATTGCGGACAATGAAAGAAAGAAAGCAAAAGTTTTATTGAACTCACACAGGACAGAACAACAACATAAAATGTAAAACAAAGATGTAAATTATTTTATTTTTTTGTTTTCCCACTTTATTTAGTAATACGAAATTACTGAGTAAGTAGAACAAAAACTCGTTATTAATTCTTCGCGAGGACGCTCCTTACTTACATGGAATCCTTCAATAAAACTTCAGTACTTCATTTATCTCTAGTTATTATTCTTTTACTTTCACACATACCTACATAATACAATACTTTTTATAAAATAAACATCTACAAAAACACAACATTCCCCATGATATTTTTACAACGACCGTTCGTTCGACAATCTCTTTTAACCAATGTTTTTTCACATTTTACAAAAGCCCTACTTTTCAAAATTCAAACGAAACCAGAACACATCATAATGTTAAACCATAGTTTATGCTGCCAGTAACAAACCCCATAAAATTCCATTAAACCTCAACCTATAACAAAACTAGCATTATTTCAAAGAAGAAACAGTTAACTTTTTTATTTTTAACCCCTTCCCTGTCCGATGAATCACATGTGATCCATGACTATTGTTTAGGTATTGTGTCTGCTGCGCGGACAGCGAAAGTGTTAAAGTAATTTTCATTTAAAAAAAAAATGTAAAAATTAAATAAAAGAAAATCATTAAAAATAAAATAACCAAATTTGGTCCTGTACGAGAACAAAAGGCCCCTATCTCAGCATGAGCTGTGACATTTAGAAAAGAAAAGCCACAGCGCTGGCTAAAACACAATGTAGTCCAACTCGTCAGATCGAGAGAGATCTTAATAGGGCTTTTTAGGACTTGATTACTTACTTATTATTTCAAACATACCATAATCTTTATGTTCTTCATTTGTCTCAATAACATCGTCATTTCTCTCACAAACTGCTGGTAATTCCTCTTTCACAACAATGCTTTCTGTTTGATCAACATCAACTATACTTATGGTATCTATTGGAGTTCTAATAAACCCATGGAATAACTCAAACTGGTCTTGGTTTATTAAAGGTTTTCTCTGTAAAAATGTGATTAAAGTTTTACATAAAATACCTTCACATTAGAGAATAAATCTCTGTTGAAGAACTCCTCACCTCATATTCCTCATTCATCATCTTAGCAAACATCTCTTCAGCTTCCAGACATTTTTTCATAAATCGGTAACATTTCTTCAGTTGAGCACAGCAGATGAAACAAGCGAGTATTGGTCTACTGTCTTCAGTTACAAACTGTAATAAAGATATTAGTTCGTAAGTAAATTAAATACCTTACCTACCTTTATATTTTTGTTAATAAGGGTAATTTTAGTAACACATTATATCATCAACTTACTGGATTACCAGTCAGCTTCTCATACAGATCATGTAATGATTTGTTGACCACAACATATAAGTGAACAGTCTCTGCTAAACATATCCTACATAATCGTAGTTTATCCATCTTTGAAGACAAAATTCAATTATTAACACTATATATATATTTAAAAATACAGTTTATTATGAATATCTGGGGTAGATTATGTATTTTACTATGAAAATTTCTTTTTCTTTGTGAGTAAACACACCACGAATGATACAATAAAAACATCCTATGATATTGGTTCTTTTGTTAATAAGTACGACAGCGAAGCAGTCCAGTTAAGCCGTCATGTTCTCTTAAATGTAGGCCAGGCTTTCGCAGTAATTAGTAGAATTATTTCAGTTTTATTTCGAGCAAAGCAAAACACCTCCCAATGGGGATGGCAACTCAAAGCTAATCGTAGATGGCGCTGCGATAGTTGGTCCCCACGTCAGATTACTGTCTACCTTGTACAAAAAACAAACAAGATTTATTGTTATAAAAATTGAGTATAAATACAAAACAAATATGGAAAATTATTCGTCAATGCAAGTGCATATACTAAAAGAAGAAGTAAGACGCCGCGGTGCATCTACAAGAGGAAAAAAAGTGATTTAATTGAGTGGTAATACATTTGATTTTACCGTAATAAATCCACAATTACTTTTAGTTGAGGTTTCAATTTTTGAGTTTAGGTATGTTTTACCTGTCCTCTCCTATAACAAGAATATAATGCTGCTTCTGACTCTCTATTTTGATAAAATATCATAATGTTTTAAGTCAGTAATTTTACCCCTTTTTTCTATTTAGATTTGAGAAATATCACAATATATTTAATTTCTTAACACCACAACTATCACAAAACTCGTTCCAGGTGATAATTCTTCCGCCAGACGAACCATTTCATGATTTATAGAGCGATGCAATACTGGTACTTAACCTCAAATAGAAAAGTATATATTATTTTGAAAAGTGTATTCGATTGTTTAGTTATGGTATAATCATAGAATTTCATTAATAAACTCAACTATCGGCCTGTCCCGGCTTCGCAAGCCTGGATATTTGTTTATTATATAGCTTTTCCTTAGTTATAATTCAATTTTTGTTCTCAAGGCAGTCACAGCAGCTACCCATTATTTCTTGATAGTGTGAATGGACGGAAATTTGTATGCTCCATCATTTTTACCGCTTATTACACAACATCTAGTCATTTTACATCAATAAATCGTTTTTTTGCAGAAAATTCCTTTGATTTGACAGTTCTTTTGGGACCAAACTGTCACTTGTCACTTTGACACTTGCCTTCCCCATTCAGTCGAAATTAGACATGGGCACAGAACATATATACCCCTAAAGGGGAAGAATGACGACTCCGTACTAATTTTGTGAGGAAAATTTTCCTTAGCGACCAGCGCCATCTATGTTTAGCCCACGAAAACATGGCAGTAGAATCCAGGGCGGGAATTTCAAATACTACAAGTACTTTACAGGTTCTTTGTATTGCATTTTATGCACAAGTACATTGCGCTTCTCGATAGTTTATTTCAAATTACTATCGAGAAACACAATGTACTTGTGCATAAAATGCTGAAAGATAATAAGTAAGGAGCAGATTAGTAAAACAAACGATTTCATTTGACTTCTTTATTCATATAACCTACAATGACTTATTTTACTAAGGTTCGGAAACCGATGTAAAGTGATGCTGGGATCTTTAGAAGGTGAAGTTCCACAAATAGCACAGATTCTAGTGTTTTCTTCATACGAACTCATCGGGAATAAGGCACAAAATCAACAAGAGTCACTGTCACAACACCGGGTCTATATCTCACAAATACGCACTTAATTTCACCAAAACACAGACACAGAGAAGCAAGCTCGACTCACATTAACAATATTGTATGTAGAATTAAATGCAACTGTTTTATTTATTACAAATAAACACAAGAACAAAATATAAATAATGGTGCGCAAGCGATGGCAGACATTTTTCCTATGACGTCAAATAGCCAATAGACAATATGGCGTTCCAGTGTTGTCATGTTGTCATATTATTATCTCCTTTTTGTTTTGTGTATTCATCAATTTAAATGTTAAAAATTTCATAACAAACATTTTCTCGCATCAGAATAAAAGCAAAAATAAATTTTAAGGATAACATACTTTAAAATCAATTAATAAGCCTATTATTAGATTGAATGTGATTGAATGTGAAATAGTATTTTTGTTGGCAACATTATGTAATTCATCTCTTTTACTCTAATGGTGATGTCTCTTTCTTGTTTTCTAGCCCACCTACATCTTGTTCGTAGAACAAAGTCGACACCCCCTGGACATGGGTAGTTCGCGAACGATTGAAGTAAATGAACTAGTTCATTTCCCAAAATGAACTTTTCATTCATTCACTGGTCATTCAAATGTGTCTTTAGTTCAGTGTTTCTTTTCGCTTAGTTACTCTATTCACCCTAATAAGTATGAACTTTATTGTAATAGGAATATAGTCTTTACGGAAAACGGTAGGTCCGTTTCCCGTAACGACTATATTCGTATTAAAGTATGAAGGAATATCGATATTCGTATAAAACTGAACTAGTGATTTAGTGAAATGCATCATTTCTCTAAATCACTAGTTCAGCGAACTAGTCCAATGAACTAGTCCAGTGAACTAATTCAGTGAACTTGTCCAGTGAACTAGTCCAATGAACTAGTTCAGTGAATCATCTCATTCAAGAACTCGTTCTGTATTGTTGGACTAAATGAAGTACTGACTGAATGAATGAACTACTTCATCAAGTGAAAAGATATACTTCATTCATTTTCTTTTTACTGACACATTTTGCGCATCTCTAGTCGAAATTTTGACATCACTGATCTAGGGATGTCGATCTGATATCGATTAATCGAAGAATCGATTTTTGGAGCCAAAAAGATCGATTTTTTAATCGATTTGTAATACTGAATCGATTCTTCACCCCTGAAAATCGACATTCGATTTTATTTTATTTTTTGGTATAAACCAAAATAGTATTCACAGTTAATTGAATGTACCCGTATTATAAGAGTGAATAGTGAGTGAAAGAGCAATACCTCCTGTTGGATCCCTGTAGACTTGACAGACTGTTGTTTTTAAAAATTTTAGAATGAAGCATTGGGAACTATAAGCTATATTATCTATTTTCTTAACTTTGTAAACGAACACATTTAAAAATTAATGTCTTGTTTTATACCTGATCTGATGTTTCGTTATGGTAATAATAAAAATATCTTTTATCATTGAATTGATGATCCTTAAAAAAAATATTTTTCTTCTTTTTAATTAAATAGATTTATATTAGGTACATTATTTATAAAATAGATTTTTATGAAACATAAACTCGAAAAAAGATCGATTTTTCAGAGATCGATCTTTTTGGCCTCGATTTTTTTGTGGATTGATTCATTAGCTCACGATTTGAATCGATTTAAAAATCGATCTTTTTCGGAAGGAATCGACATCCCTACACTGATCCGATCGTTTTTTTTTTTTGTTGGAATATAATTATTATCTGGCATTGCTCGAAGGCCTTTAGGCCAATGATCAATCGATAAATATTGAGTTACCATTCTAAAAATAAGTTTTTTCTAAAGACCATAAATATGAGCAGCCATTAGCTGAAGCGCTTTTTTTGCCGGCGTTAAAAAAGCGCCGAAATAGAACAAATGCGTACAAATGTTCGTATAGTTCACAATTCAGCGATTTTTTTTTCGAACTGTATTTGATTTTAATGGGGTTGGCAACTGGGGAACTAATGGCGCTAGTATAGCTTGTTCCAAGCATCGTCATTGGTTCAAATCTTAAGGGGGATGCTCCAACCAGCCCGCGAAATTCAAATTTTTTTACGTTTTTTGCAATTTGCAGGCCAGTGACATGTTGTAACTTTATAAATATTTGTGTTGCGCAAATAACAAGTATAATTTTAAATATAAAAAATATCAAAAAACTCGCTCCATCAGCTCTCACATAGAAAAGGTGCATCATGTTAAAATCTCCGAAATCTAACTACGATGCACCTTTTCTATGTGAGAGCTGATGGAGCGAGTTTTTTGATATTTTTTATATTTAAAATTATACTTGTTATTTGCGCAACACAAATATTTATAAAGTTACAACATGTCACTGGCCTGCAAATTGCAAAAAACGTAAAAAAAATTGAATTTCGCGGGCTACATCGAAGCAATCACCTTAAAGGTAAGTACTTCAAACTTCAAAATAGTACTACGTCATTGGTCGGATTGGGAATAAGCTATGGTGGCGCCAACTACATTCAAAATTAGCTTTGACTTGCCTTCCCCATTGCTGGGCGTTGACATTTGAGTGCGAATGGACCTAATTTATTAGAATGGCAGCTACTTGTACTGTTTTGAAAGTTACTGGCATGTGCTTTGTATGCTTTGATACGTGAAAACGCCGATGATGCTCTATCCATGTTAGCCATCTATGGCCACCAGTTGTCACTTTCCTCAGGTTATTGCAAACTTTTTGCTCTCGGGGGCAGTGCCGTATTATCCATAAGGCACTTTAGGCCAGTGCCTAGGGGCCCACCATGACCAGCGGCCCAGCACTCCCGATTAAAAATAGAAAAAAAAAAGGGATTGTGTGGTTTTATGAAACCACGGTAAAAGTGTTTTTTTTCCACATTATAAGGTGAAAGCCCCCATTATTGACACTATAAGAGTAACGGTGAACGTCTGAATTTCATTAATTGTTTGGAAATTAATGTAACTACTACTACTATTTTTTTTGTATAAGACACTTTTATTAATTTATTAACTTGTTTAATTTAATTTTTATACTTAAATAATCTCTTATTAAATGACAAATATATTAATTTGAAATCAGAAAATCAAGTGTGGGTATTATTGACAGGGCAAAACGGTATCAGGGTCTATTATTGACAAATTGTGTTGTTGTGGTATGAAAAAGGGAGGGCCCGTAACGAGCTGTGCCTAGGGCCCCGAGATGGTTAATTCGACCCTGCTCGGGGGATATTGTTAAGTAAATAAAACAAAAAAAAGTGGATTGTTCAATTACATAATTTATTTATTACAGGCTACAGTAGCGATCCACCTTAGTTTCGCAAGCATTTTAACTTGGCGAGCTTACTTAAGACGCGATGCGACGCAATTCGACCCATTTCAACTACAAGTGAAAATCATCCTTACCACTACGACATATGACATAGAACGTGCGGGTTATCTACGGGTAGATGAAAAACAACATTTTTTTTTATATATATTTTTTTGTTTTGGGCGCCAGCAGCAGATTTGAACCTTTTATATAAAATTACTTATTATTATTATGAATTGTTTAAATCTTAAAACATAATATATTTGGTTTGTATAGTATTTAATTCTAGCGGCGCTCATGATTAATTTCTATTTTTTATTGTATCGCATGTTTTCAATTAATACTGTAATAATACTCCCCTCAATAATTGATGTTTAATGCTTCACTACATAGTATAAAACAAAGTCGCTTTCTCTGTCCCTATGTCCCTTTGTATGCTTAAATCTTTAAAACTACGCAACGGATTTTGATGCGGTTTTTTTTAATAGATAGAGTGATTCAAGAGGAAGGTTTATATGTATAATAACATCCATTAAATAGTGGAGAAGTACTGTTATTTTTGAGGTTTCTAATGTGATGTCGTAAATAATTACATTTTTTCCGCTTACATTGCAAACGCAGGCTGAACCCTACGAGTTTTATCAAAATAATGTACTAAGTATTGTACAGATTGAAAAGGTCTACAGAAAAGTCCATGATGGTATATGTCTATCTCTTATGGATAACCCACAATAACTTTTTTTTGTAATTTACTTTTTACGACAAATAATGGCTAATTTTCAAAGCGATTTTAACCAATACAGCATTAATCCTTAACCAAATTAAATACCTTGAATACATTGTTCATTTAATATAGATCTATATGGCCCTTTACACCGTATGATTTAAGTGAATATTTTCGAAGATATTACAGATTTAAAAATTGCGGGACGTAGCGTTTGCTCAGTTTTTCTGTAGTGTACCTATTTAGTATCAGCATTGCACCCGTGCGAAGCCGGGGCGGGTCGCTAGTAATATAATAATCGTCGATGACCTAGTTATTGTAATTGGAGGAATCACTGATTCCGATAGTACAGGTTTACCTAGTTTCGGAATCAGGGATTGTAATTAACAGTGTCACACTTTGCTCTTGTATCCTACTAAAACAAACTGTTTTTATGTGTCTGATTTTATTTTAAGAGCATTGTACCTACATGAAACAAATAAATTATTATTATTATTATAAAAACAAAACACAATCGCCACAACAAGTCAGTCGAATTGCATCATTATATCGTAGTAGCAAGGACGATTTTCATTTTTAATTAGAAGAAAATCGCACGAATCTCATCATGAACAAGCTCGCGTATACACGCATCTAAACTGAAGGCCGTTTTACACATCCATAAATCTGGTATTTTCAATGTCAATAAATATTACAGAAAAAATAACATAAAAACTGATTTCTAATATTGCGGACAAAAATACTTAATAAAAACTGATTTCTAGTATAAAGTAGTAAAAGTATAAATTAATAACCAATATAACTTTTTGTTTTGGAAGTCTACGACTTTCGTTTTTCATATTTTCGACCGAGCGGTAGGCGAGGGTGAAAAAGAGACGAGTATAGCAATAATGCAGAAATAATAAATAGTAATTTTTTCATAAATTATTAGCATACGTGGACGACTTTAACACGGATCCACTTATAAGTATATAGATTAGATTATTAGATCCGTGTATCCGTGATCCGATTATCTATCTGGTCTAGCAAACTTCTTAAGCTGGGTACTCAGCAGTATTGCATGTAACGTATCAGATACTGTATCAAACTGGGTACGGCTCGTCCGAGCACACTGCGAGCCGTCTTTGTGTTCGCAATGATACCGCCACTCGGCGAGTCACTGCGAGCGTTTCGCAGCGGACTCGTGCCTACGTACTTACTTGATACCGTATCTGATACGTTACATGCAACACTACCAAGTGAATACCCAGCTTTACGGCGTATAACTAACGTCACTCAATTGTTTTGCCTTCCCGGAACCCTTCCGTACAAGTAAACTTTATGGTATGTTATTAAAGTCCAAATTGACTTTTTAAGTATTATAAAGAATCTTTTGTATAAAAAATAAAGAAAATTGTTGTTTTTAGACTTTTTCAGACAGTTTTTTCTCTCCGTAAGAATTATCTTCGAACTTCAAAGAATATTAAAAGAATTAGCGAAACCGAAAATCGGCTCAGCTGCTCTCGAGATTTGTGCTTAGCAACCCATTTAGCGATTCATTTTTATACAGGGTGCAATTGAAGTCGTGGGCATTATTTCAAACTAAGGCACTACTCATTATACTAATTGCATTAGGCCTAATAATAAGCAAATCAAAAATATTATTAATGCAAGTATGGAAAACTCCAAAAATGTAGTAAGTCATATTACATAATGACTTAGCAAAAAGCTTATTAATGCAAATAAACACTAAAAGTAATAAAAAAAAATACATCATAAACCCCAATAAGTTTTCAAGTAGGTATCAAAATCTCGAGCGCAGTACAGCGTTACGAAAAGTAAACAAACATCAAATAATACTTACTTGCATTTATAACATTTTTGATTTGCGTAATGCAATTAGTATCATGAGTAGTGTCTTGGTTTAAAATAATGCCCATGAATTCAATTGCATCCTGTATTATACAGAAGAGATATGGAAGATACAAAAATCAAAATTGCTATTCGTTAGTCTCGCTGTAACTCGCGAGCGGTTGGACCGGCTAATTTTAAATTATTTTTGGAAGTCCAGGGAAGGTTTAAAACAAGGTGGAAAGTACATTATTATAAAAATATATTTATTCAGAGGTGGTAGGAAGTTTGCCCGGTCAGCTAGTCTACCATAAATATTTTTGCGTCGTGATTTTAAGTATATTTGATTAAATAACTTTTCAGTTTAAAACTGAAATGACATCTACCACACTACGTTTAAAACTTAACTAAAGTGTACTTTAGCATGTTCAGATAAATGAGGCAGATCATTAAAACTGCTCAAACATTTATCACATTTGAAAGGTTTTTCACCAGTGTGTATATTAGCATGACGTTTCAAAGCATTCTTATGTTTAAAACTACTCTGACATATATCACATTTGTAAGGTTTTTCATCGATGTGTCTTCGAACATGACTTGCTAACTTAATCTTATCACGAAAACTGCTTTCACAAGTATCACATTTAAAAGGTTTTTCACCCGTGTGTTTCCGAACGTGACTCGTTAAATCATGCTTTCGAGTGAAACTGCTCTGACAAATATCGCATTTAAAAGGTTTAACACCCGTGTGCAGACGAATATGAGCTCTTAAATTTGACCTATCAGCAAAATCTTTCTGACAAATTTTACATTTGTAAGGTTTTTCATCGGTATGTTTTCGAATATGCCTCATTAAACGTACTTTATTAGGAAAACTACTCTGGCAAGTATCACATTTGAAAGGATTTTCACCAGTATGCATCCGACTATGTAATTTCAAATTATATTGATCTGCAAAGCTTCTTTGACACACATTACACATGTAAGGTTTTTCACCTGTGTGTTTTTTAAAATGTTCATGAAGTTGTAACTTAAGTTTAAAACTTAATTGACATATACGACATTTGAAACGTTTTTCACAAGTGCGATTTTGAACATGCTTTAATAAACTCGCCTTTTCAGTAAACCTACACTGACATTTAAGACATTGGAAAGGTTTTTCACCCGTGTGTTTTTGTATATGGTTATTCAAAGTTCCCTTTTGACCAAATCTACGCTGACAAATGTGACATTGGAAAGGTTTTTCACCTGTGTGTTTCCGAACGTGCCTATCAAGTTCACCCTTAAAAGCAAAACTACTAGAACAATCATCACATTTGTAAGGTTTTTCACCTGTGTGATTTCTAGCAATATGTTGATAAAGATTCCCCTTTTGACTAAAACTACACTGACATATATTACATTTGTAAGGTTTTTCACCAGTGTGTAGTCGATAGTGTATTTTTAATTTAGACAGATCAGCACACCCTTTCTGGCATATTTTACATTTGTAAGGCTTTTCATCTGTGTGCTTTCGAACGTGTCTAATTAAAAGTGTTTTTTTACTAAAACTACTTTCACATATATCACATTTGAATGGTTTTTCAACAGTAGGTATTGGACTATTTAAATGATCCTTTTTTCTCAAATTTTCCTGATATATTTCACATTTAATAGGCTTAGAATCTTTAACAAAACTCAAGCATTGGTTAGTATTAGTACTACAGTCGATATCTACAACATTAGTATTACTATTTTGAACTATATCCGGTATAATTTTAGAGTCATTTTCCGTTTGCTCCGCAGTAATTGTCTCTGGTAGCTGTGATCTCTCAGTTTCTAGATTTTGTTTAATCGCGACGTGTTTAGATTTTTGGTCTACATGTATTTGATAATGTAAATTTAAACTATGCTGATCAACAAAGCTTCTTTGACACACATCACATTTGTAAGGTTTTTCACCGGTATGTTGTTCAATATGTTCATGAAGATGTTCCTTTGTACTACATCTAAACTGACAAATATGACATTTGAGTAACCTTTCACAAGTTAAATTTTCAGTATGCTTTAATAAATTCTTCTTTTCAGTAAAAAACTGCAGACATAAATGACATTGAAAAGGTTTTTCGCCATTATGTCTTTGAAGATGACGCGTTAAAGTTGCCTTTTGTTTATAACTACACTGACATATATGACATTGGAAAGGTGTCTCACCCGTGTGTGATCGAATATGTCTATCTAATTCCCCTTTAAAAGGAAAACTGCTTGGACATTCATGACATTTGAAAGGTTTTTCACCTGTGTGTTTTCTGACATGTCTAACTAAAAGGGTCTCTTGGGTGAAACTTCTTTGACATAGAGGACATTGGAAAGGCCTGTGGACTGTGTGTACACGTATATGTCTATCACGTACATCTTTTCTACTGAATGTACGCCAACATATATCACATTGGAAAGGTTTTTCGCCCGTGTGTTTTCGCATATGTCTATTTAAATGATCTCTTTGAGCGAAACTCAGCGCGCAACTGTTACATTTGTAAGGTTTTTCTTGAACGGAACTCGAGCTTTCGTCAATATTAGTAATACAGTCGATATCTACATTAGTAATACTATTTTGAACCGTATCCGGTATAATATTAGAGTCTATTTTCGTTTGCTCCGTAGTAACTTTGTCTGCTTGCTTTCTTCCAGTTTCTAGCTTCCTTTTTTTAGCAGCGGGTTCTCCTGAAATTATTAATATTATAAGTGCTATGATTGGGCATATGTTTTGTATAACATTAAAATAATACAATCTATACTAATATTGTAAAGCTGAACAGTTTGGTTGAATGCGCTAATCTCAGGAACTGCTGTCTCTAATAGGCTATTTATGTAGTCAACAAAAACTATTCGTCAGAAAGATAAGACTACCAATATATAGGGTGACTGGCAATTAGTGTACGATACTTAAACACGTGATTGTGCTCATGATAACAAACAATTTTTATTATGGGAGCAAAGCCGAAATCGTGAAAAAAAATCAGCTGTTCAGTACATTTATGTTTGCCTAATGTACTGAACCGCTGATATTTTTTTCACCTTATATATTTGACTCGTATTTTTTCTTTTGATACGTTAACCAAAATCAAAGAAGATACAAGTTTCATAAAAATCACAACACGTCACTCGGCCGGTATAATTTTACATGCGTTATGACGTCACAAGTCTCCACTCAAGATTTCAGAAGTGTTGTATCATCCTAAAGGAGATCATTTTTTTTGGGCCTTTTCTGAAAGTGCCGGCCAACGAAAAAAATTGGTACCTATGAGTAGTACTAGTCATTTAGAGCAATAGTTACTATGGCACAAATGTTGTAGGATTGCTCTCGGCCAAGTTATACAAGTTCGAAGATTCGTAATTTTCATACATTTTTTAATTTCTGAAAGTGCTCAGAAACACCAAATAATGATAAGTATTGCTAGAACTAGCGACCTCAAGCAATTTAACATAAAATATCATCACGCCTGTAATCCCTGAAGGGTTGGGCAGAGGTGTACCGAATTAAAATGAATAATAATCTCTTAATTTTTTTGTGAAAAGAAATGTGGGAATGTGGGATCAGAGTCAAATAGTTTTGACAAAACTCTTAATGAATTTATTTTCAAAAAAACAAAATGCTACACGTCTTCGTCTTTAAATCATAACGCCATCTTCCAACTCATCCTTCGCTCTCGCTCTCTCATATATCCATTCCTTTCGTACACTCTTACGTTCCATTTCCCACAGAAATAAAAACATGTTAAAATATATAAATCTGCTGGTGGGGCCAGCATCGGGAACATAATCAACATTGCCTGTTGTAGGGGTCTTGGGAAAGCGACCTCCTAACAATACGAATCGTGACCAATTAAGTGCTTTTTGGATCAACCCCTTTTTTGGGAAATAGAATCATCAAATGAGTTATCTCGCTCTGGGTTGAGCTGGAGAGTCTGTCAGACTCCTGCTGACTAAAAGTCCACCCTATTCATTTGGTTGCCCTTTGCGTTCATTACATTTCAATCATACATTTGTTGTTTTCTAGCCTTCGGAACGCGATACTGTCGAACCCCCAATTAGCGATGGGACGGGTTTGCATCGCCGTCCAGTCAACGAGACTCAACTGGTATTCGTCCTTGACATCCCGTGGAACTTCAAGGAGCATTCCTGGGGCTGCCTTCAAGCTGTTACCCAATCTTGCGGGGCAAACGCCTCTTTTTGGAGGCTCTACGTGGAAGAGGTGCGGTTAAAGCCCCTCTACGGGAACTCTGTGTCCGTCGTCTCCATAAGGAGGCGACCAAACAAGCTGATCGCACCAGGGCATCATGGCTATTCGGGTGATCCACACATAGTTGCTGGAGGGCTTCCGCTTCCAGATCACACGGTGGCAATCCGGAAAGGAGGCTGCCATTTCATCTGCAGCAGTAATGACAGCGAAGGAGGACACCCTCGAAATCTCAATCCAGGCGCGTACGGCGAGTAATGGGGTGTAAGGACGACAGCATGGCGTGTTCCTCGCGCGCCTAAAGGAGCTTTCAGAGGCCCTTATTGAGCTTCTAAAAACTGCGGGCCAACCTGTGCTTGGAGAGCTTAGGAGGCTGTTCAATTCCGTCATAGCCAGTGGGACTACCCCGGAGGCGTGGACCAGGGGTGTGCGTGGTGACATTGTTTTTCAAGAAAGGAGACAAAAATCTCCTCGAAAACTACATAGGTACCAATCATGCTCCTGAGTAACGTCTACAAGCTGTTTTCGAGGGTTAGATTTAACGCATTCCAGCCGGAGCAGGCTGGGTTTCGCAAAGGCTATAGTACCGTAGACCACATACACACAGTGCGGCAGGTTATACAGAAGACAGAGGAGTATAACCAGCCGCTGTGTCTAGCCTTTGTAGACTACGAAAAAGCCTTCGATTCCGTCGAAACCTGGGCTGTTCTGGAATCCTTGCAGCGATGCTAAGTCGGTTGGCGGTACATAAAGGTGCTAAGGAGCCTATATAGCATGGAGTCGATGTCGGTCCAAGTACAAAACCGCCGAGCAAAACCCATCCAGCTGCTAAGAGGTGTGAGACAGGGAGATGTTATATCCCCTAAACTGTTTACCAACGCGCTGGAGGATTTGTTCAAGACGCTGAACTGGAACGGACTGGGCATCAATGTCAACGGTGAATACCTAACGCACCTTCGTTTTGCCGACGACATAGTTATTATGGCGGAATCGCTGCAGGACCTGCAAAAAATGCTGAACAGTCACAATGCTGCCTCGACACGTGTGGGTCTTGGGATGAACCTGGACAAGACCAAGGTCATGTTCAGTAACCATGTCATTCCAGAACCAATTTCCGTCGAAGGCATAACACTCGAAGTTATCCAAGAATACATCTACCTCGGACAGGTATTACAGCTAGGTAGAGACAACTTCGAGCGGGAAATTGCCAGAAGAGTACAGCTTGGCTGGGCAGCATTTGGGGAAATGCATCATATCCTCACGTCGCCACTGCCGCAGTGCCTGAAAAGCCGGGTGTTCGATCAGTGCGTCCTTCACGTCCTTACCTACGGAGCCGAAACGTGGAACATGTCTGTCAAGCTGGCCGACCGACTTCATGTCACGCAGCGTGCTATGGAAAGGTCTATGCTTGGGGTCTCTAAGGGATAAAATCCGGAATGAGGTCTTACGGGATAAGACCAAAGTTACAGATATTGTACAAATCTGTAGCAAGCTGAAGTGGCAATGGGCTGGTCATGTACTCATGTCTGCCGCAGAACCGACGATAGGTGGAGTAGTAAGGTTCTCGAATGGAGACCGCGTGTAGGTAAGCGTAGGGTTCCGGCCCTCCGGCAAGATGGACCGATGACCTAAAGAAGGTGGCTGGCAGTGGCTGGATGAAAAAAGCTGGAGATCGTGCGCTGTGGTGCTCCCTGGGAGAGGCCTATGTTCAGCAGTGGACTGCAATAGGCTGAAATGATGATGATGATAGAGCCTAACGCCTACTAGCTACCCTACCAAGTCGCAGGACTATCTTAGTAGAACACCGTAGCACAGTTGATGACTTTATTTAGCCAAAAAACGTGGCTGATTCAGAAAGCAGTACTTTTAGTCAGGATTCGTATTGTTAGGAGGTCGCTCTCCCAAGACCCCTACCACAGGCAACGTTGATTATGTTCCCGATGCTGGCCCCACCAGCAGATTTATATATTTTAACATGTTTTTATTTCTTTTCACAAAAAATTAAGAGATTATTATTCATTTTACTTCGGAACCCCTCTGCCCAACCCTTCAGCGATTACAGGCGTGATGACATTTTATGTTAAATTGTTTGAGGTCGCTAGTTCGAGCAATACTTATCATTATTTGGTGTTTCTGAGCACTTTCAGAAATTAAAAAATGTATGAAAATTACGAATCTTGGAAATTGTATAACTTGGCCGCGAGCAATTCTACAACTTTTGTGCCATAGTAACTATTGCTCTAAATGACTAGTACTACCCATAGGTACCAATTTTTTTCGTTGGCCGGCACTTTCGGAAAAGGCCCAAAAATGTATGGAGCGTGAATGTTCTCCTTTAATTTAATTAACAAAAGAAAAAATATGGGACTATTTTTTTTTTTTTTTTTAAAAAAATGAGCTGCACAAGGAATTTCTCCTGTATCGTGGGTGCGTTTACAAACATACAACGTGTAACGTTAATAGCGCAAAACGTCTCGTGGGGTAACTCAGCCCATGTAACTGAACAATGTTTGTTCTAAGACATTTGTAAATTCGCGAAAATGACTCTTCATACTGATGGGCCCGATCAATTTCTCATTTTAATAACAGAAAACTATAGTAAATATTCTTAAAAAAGATCACTGAGCGCGTCAAGATATCAAGACTTTTTTTCTGCTTACGCTACGCGCGGGAGTGAGTATAGACGGCACTAGTGTGCGAGCGAGAGAACACGATAATAAGATTCCTTTCTTCAATGAACCGGGTCTTTAAATTAAACAATACTCACTGTTAATCTTCTTAGATTTACGTTTCGTTTTGGACACTTCTTGTTCATCTACAACTTCAATTTTAACTTCTACTAAAGGTACATCGTCTTCTGAATCGAATTCTGAACGTCGTAGTGGTGAAACTTCGACATCCAGATAGTTATCATATCTGTTAACTGATTTTGTGTCTGTAAATAAGAAGCAATCGTTAAGGTCGCATATTCTGATAGTTGGCAACGTCGCAAAAAGCTGTCAAATATTTACAAGTTTTTTATTAATTTGGCAAGTTCTCTGTATGAAAACAAGAAATATGGCTCTGTAGTGCACTAAAAGAATGATATAAGAATGCATTAAAAACACTGAATTTGACGTTGTAACCGTTTCAGGTGAATAAAAGGCATTTGGAAAATTCCCAAATGCTTTTTTTATATCTAAAACTATATATTCGGTGTTACGATGTAAATCATTGCATTCCCTTATCAAATTTTTAGTGCACTACAGTGCCATATTTCTTATTTTCATACAGTAAAAATGCTTAATTAATTAAAACTTGTTAATATTTGACAAACATTAGCGAAGTTGCAAACTTTCAGAATACGCGCTCTTAAGAGCAATTCAAATGTGGAATCTGGTGGCCTATCACGAGCTCTTAACGCGATCCAGTTTAGGCTGTGGGAAAGAGATGGCGCTAGACGACTTATATAGCCCTGTCTCTTTCTCACAGCCTAAACTGGAACGAGTTGAGAACTCGTGGTAAAGCTCCTCAACAGAAACTACTAGGAGAACAGGATCAAAACTTTTTTCGTGGGGAATTATTTTTGTAGCGAACTTCCAACAACCCGAATAAAGAATATTTAATTATTTATTCATCATCATCATCATCAGTCGTAAGACGTCCACTGCTGAACATAGGCCTCCCCTATAGACTTCCAATAGTACCGGTTGTCGTGGCTTGCATCCAGCGTGATCCTGTGGCCTTCATAAGATCGTCTGCCCACCTTGTGGGTGGACGTCCTATGCTGCGTGGTTATTAATTGGTGGATAATGTATCCCATACCCAGCTCGTACGGATGGCGGGTGGCTCGCTGTCCGACCATGGACCATGCCTGGGTCGACGGCGCGTTGTGTTCCACGAGTGTCTCAAAGAGTGTCAGCAGGCCTGGCTCACTCCGCAGTGTAGGTATAAAACTGCAAGCATTCGCGGGATCCACTTCGGAGTGGACATTTAGTCGGTTGCCGCGCGCCGCCCACTACGCACGCGGTTACATAAATATTATTTAAGTTTGGTGTTTGGTTGAAAGTACGCACGAGTTAAAAAAAAAATATGATGAGGAAAAAAAAATACTGCATAACTTTTGGTTGTTTAAATAATGACAGTGATAGGAGCCTCACGTTTCACACACTACCGCGTGATTTCGAAAGGTAAGAAAAAAAGTGAATATTTATCTATGTAGTACATATTTAATAATGATCAAAAAATTGTCTACCTGCTTGTGGCGTGCTTATTAATGTCATTTAAGTACCGGCTAGTAATCATGATCAGTTAAGCATGATTAGGTAGGTTACAAATTTGGCCTACAAGACGACCAAGATAAATAAAATAGACGATTATCAAACCTGACATCACTCTCACTCACCTAAGCTGAATACGGGTAGGTCGAATTATGATCGGTAGAAAGTAGGAAGATGTTTACTTACGTTATTGTTTAGACACGTTCAAACTCAGATAATGGCTACACTACGCATTCAAGGTCACCGATCGTAATTCTCTTTGCGACTTTTTTACCTACTTACCTACAAAGACACGCAACACGGCGCCTGTGACAATGAAATGAAAATGATAAGGACTAGTTACCTATTTTGCCGTAAACGATAACAATCGATCTTTAAAGTTATGACTACAGCTTGGCCAGAACGGATTGAAACGGAACTAATCTTTTTGTTTCTGACAACGTTTTAAAATTTTTGATATTTGATGTAAACAAAGACCGCAGGTTTGTTAGATTTATTATTGTGCCACAAAACTAACTTATCAAGAGAAAAAAAAATTCATTACAGCTTGGCCAGAACGGGTTGAAACGGAACTAAAATTTTTATTTCTGACAGCGTTTTAAAATCTTTGATATTTGATGTAAACAAAGACCGCAGGTTTGTTAGATTTATTATTGTGCCATAAAACTAACGTAATAAGTGAAAAAATAAATAAAATAAAATCATTCAAAGTGCTGGTAGTGCGAAGACAGTGGCGACTTCCGGTTTTCTACATTTTTATGTCAACCTGTAAATGTGCTGGTAGCGCGAAGACAGTGGCGACTTCCGGTTTTTCGTAAGGTGCCGTAGGTACCTACTGTTAACATTCTGTGCTACCAATCGATATGAATATGAAGTAATCGATGACGAAACAGAAAAAGATCTATGCTGATGATAAAAACAAAATTCCTTGAGGGACTTAAGGAGGTAATGAGGAGTGATATATATTTATGTTAATTCATAATGTAATTAAACAATGCATAAAATACGTATTCCTACCTAACTGTGCCCAAACTCGCGAGTCGCAACCCTATTGAGCTTGACCGACAGTAACCTTTTAATGTCGTTGGCGTCAGATAAACTAAAATGAACTCTCGCGCGTCACTATTCAGTTCATTTTTGCTTGCGCACGGGAAGTTTAGGCTATTATAAAAGTTGGTGAGTGATGCGGGTGCAAGTAAAAATGGACTCTATTCTTTCTTACATAGATTTTACATTTGTTTGTTTTCTTTTTGGGAGTTATCCTTCTGTGCCTTTAGGTACTATTATATATTCTGTGGTGTCAGCAAAATGACGGGCCCCCCTCTAGAGGGCCAGAGCCTGTCGGGGTCGCAGGACTTGCGAAGACCCCAGAACGTAAAGGGCTATTGAAGGACACCGTGGATTTTAGTCGGTACGAGTCTGACAGTCCTCCCGCTCTGCCCGGAGTGGGAGGACTCATTTAATGATTTTACCACGATAAAAAGGACCTTATGCAGAAATAAAGCTAACAGTTTGTTTGGTTGAAGCGCTAATTTCAGGAACGATTGCTTTCAATTTAAAAAATATTTAAAATGTCACTTACGGGATATCTTCCGTGATTACGTTTTTGTTGAGTCAACCCGCGATCATGGCGCTTGCAACAGCGTCGAAATATCGGGAACTCGAACAAAAACCTAATCACGGAAGATATCCCGTAAGTGACATTTTTTTAGAGACAAACCGTGAAAGCTTAAATCAGTGTTTAAAAAATATTATAGTCATGGATAGTACATTTATCGAGGAAGGCTATAGGCTATACATTATTTTTTGTTTATGCGAAACCCGATACACCTGTCCAATATTTTTGTGTAAAGAATCTATGTACAAAATTTTAAAACCGTATCATAAAAAATCATAAAGTTATAAGCTTGTATATTACCTGGTTGTCCGTTCAAAAACATGCTCATTTCACGGTACAGCCGCGTAAACCGCGTCTACTGTGTTATACACTCGTGATAATAGTTTGGCAATAGGTACCTAACCGTACGGTGATTGCTGGTAATAAAATTTAATAAAAATATTTTTTTTAATATAACATAGTGTAAAAATTATTGGAATCGAGTCAGTTACTGATTCTGAACAAACTATATTCAGTTTTCGCATATACTAAAAATAATGTTGTATAACATCACGCTAAGCCGGGAGTGAAACCACAGGAAACATCTAGTTCTAAATAAAATGACAGAGAAATAGAAAAAAGTACTTTATAAAACATACCGTTATCCTTTCCAGGTCTTTCCTTTGTCTCAATAACATCGTCATTTCTCTCACAAACTGCTGGTAATTCCTCTTTCACAACTATGCTTTCTGTTTGATCAACATCAACTATACTTATGATATCTATTGGAGTTCTAATAAACCCATGGAATAACTCAAACTGGTCTTGGTTTATTAAAGGTTTTCGCTGTAAAAAGATGATTACAGTATTAGATCAAGTGTGTTGATGATCGCATTACTTTCACATTATAATAAATATCTGGTTGGCCGCGCTTCGCTCGGTTTTTTGTTTTTGGCCCTCATCGGTCATGGCGTTATAGATGGCGCTTCTTAAAACGCGGTTTTTAAAATGTCTATATCTTGGGAACCGAGCTTTTCTCGAACCTGGGACCTTGATAAATCGATTCCTTGAGCCGAAAAACCCCAAATCTGTAACTTTCATGAAAATCCTTGGAGCCGTTTCCGAGATCCTGATTATATATAAATAAATATACAAGAATTGCTCGTTTAAAGATATTAGATATCTGGTTGACCAAGCTTCGCTCGGTTTTTAAAATGTCTATATCTTGGGAACCGAGCTTTTCTCGAACCTGGGACCTTGATAAATCGATTCCTTGAGCCGAAAACCCCCTAATCTGTAACTTTCATGAAAATCCTTGGAGCCGTTTCCGAGATCCTGATTATATATAAATAAATATACAAGAATTGCTCGTTTAAAGATATTAGATATTCCCAAGCTAAGCAGAGCCATCAAGTCCCAAGCTAAGCAGAGCTTGTGTGATGGGTACTAGACAACTGATAAACATACTTATATATTTCTAAATACACACATATTATAGATAAATTATACCCAGACACAGAACAAATGATCATGCTCATCACACAAACATTTGTCCTGGGTGGGAATCGAATCCACGACCCCCGGCATAGCAGTCAGGGTCACTAACCACTAGACCAACAGGCCTGTCTGACATTAGAGCAGAGGCGTAGCTACTGCCGTACCATTATGGGGCCCCCAAGTGTCAAGGGCCCCTGACGATTAGAATAAAAACATAATATACAGGGTGTTAGTGTAAACAGTCTTGTCCTTGAAACCAGTGGTTTGGTTTCACATAAAGAACGTAAATTCAATGAAAAAAAAATAACTTTTTTTTTTCAAGTAATGTCTCCATTTTTCCTCAAAATTATTTCACCCTATACGCAAAGAGAACGAAGCGCGGTAAACACACAGTGCAGATCAAACAGGCCGCCGCCCGCCGTCGCCAGGCAGCGCGCGCGCCCCCCTTTCTCTCCTACACCGCACCGTCCGTCCACACCCCGACCCGTCCCTCAGTCTGTCCGTGAACTCGATATCGACCGCACGCTACATCACGCTTGCTTGCAAGGCAGCGCGAGCGCCGCGCGCCACCCGCCCGCCGCGCACCGCCGCGCCGTTCATTAGTCGCGCAATTAGTGTGTAGTTAGTATTGTGTAGTGATTATGACGTACACAAACGAACAGCGGACCGAAACGGTTCGGGTTTACGCCGCGTCGGGTGATAACACTGATAAGATAACCTGAACGAGGCTCGATGAATGTACGCAGAGTTATTATTGGACAACCTGTGCCAAATCGAGAACCGATCTTGGCGGCTACTCATAGGTTACGTACTTATGGCCGTAAATCCCATTTTAAACAGCTTTTGAGATTAATGTACCTAAGTGTAAAAGTAAATTCAATCAGTGTAGGTATTCAATCATCTGTGTAAATAAAACCATTAATTTTTTATGAAACTGCAGACAAAAATGTGATTAACTTTTAAATACGCCAAAAATACCTACCCAGTTGTTTGTTTTTGTGTTTGTTGTTAAATCTTACTTACATCTGAACTCGTCACGCAACAAAGGTAGGTATTTTTGCCTGTCCTAAGCCAGGAAAAGTATGAAGGGAAAGTTATATCACAGGTTACGTGTATTGTGTTTTTATTACAATGATGTAGTTAGTTAAAACATAGGTAGGTAGTTATAACGGACGGCTGGTGCGGCAGGTCAACGCCCTACGTAACTCGGGCGCATTGTATCCATGAATTTCGGACGGTGTAGGACAGAAACATTTTTGATTTTTTTTATAGAAAAATGCGTTTATTTATTTTTAAATTCAGCTAAACAGTTTTATAATTATATCAACTACCTATGGTTTCAGTGACAAGACTGTTTACCCTTACAGCCTGTATTCCTTTTAAATGAAAACTTATTGTGGCCAGTTCAAGCTTCACCACAGTTTACCCTGCGCAAGCCCTGTCTGCACGTGTGGTTGGGCGTTCAGTGTTGCCAACCATGTATTGTGTTTTCATGCGAGAAGCTTGCGCAGGCAGAACTGTGAGCTGTGGTGTAGCTTGTACGTGTGGTAGACCCATAATTATAGCTCAATTTTTCATGGGCGTACCCAGCTTCTGGCCTAGGGGGGGCAAGTCAGATTTTTAGGATCGGATCGTCCGCGGCTGTTTTGTCACACACACTACACAAACACACCTACATGATTCATGTTTATAGGTGTGTTTGTGTAACATGAAACATTAGGTATATGTAGTGTAGCATGTAGGGCAAACAGCCGCAATTTATCCTGCTTTATAGGTAGTTAAATAAATAAAAGTAAAATAATAAGCATTTTAAAAGTAATTTCCGAGAATCTTCTGCAAAACGGTTTATAACGTCTTCCGTAAAAGAATCGTCCATACTGTTTACAAATTTTTTATGTACACTGAGCAAACAAAGTCCATTTAACCTGTTTTCAATCATTGTTTTCGCAGCCTATAAAAAGTACGTCACTGTGACTGGTGGCTGAAATACTCAATTGCACCGTGTATTTTGTCAGTGTCTACTGCGCGGTTCATTTAAAAGTTAGAGTATAAGGCCTCGTTAACACTTTGATTAGTAATTAGGCGAGTTCATAGGTACGTGTTCTGCGAGATTACCAGGGGGGGGCAGCTGCGCCCCCCTGGGTAAGCCCGTGGTTATTTGTTATGTAGTTGTCATAAATGAGCTATAATCAGTCAATCGGCCTTCTCAATTTTCTAGCTACCTTGACATCAGCATTAGTTACAAGAGTCAGGATGCTATTGTCTTTATTCTGCAAAACTATGCACTTAGATTAGAATGGCCCCCAACAAGTTTGATATGGGGCCCTTTCTGACCTAGCTACGCCACTGCATTAGAGATAACTCTAGAAGAACTCCTCACCTCATATTCCTCATTCATCATCTTAGCAAACTGCTCTTCAGCTTCCAGGCATTTTTTCATAAATCGGTAACATTTCTTCAGTTGAGCACAGCAGATGAAACAAGCAAGTATTGGTCTACTGTCTTCAGTTCCAAACTGAAACAAAATTTTTAGTTTTTAACAAATTAAATTATTTCTGAATGTTAATCAATCGGCTATTCTAAGTTCTCTATCGTTTTTTTCTATTTTTGTGGGAACATGTAGGTTTTTTTTTTTAAATTTGCCCCACCCTAGGAACTTCTTATCGTGGATGTATTTACAAACATATATACTCACATACACAAACACCCAGACCGGGAACAACTTCTTGTAGATCATACAAATATTTGTTCCGTGTAGGGATCGAACCCGCGACAGGCTGAGCAGCAGTCGATCGCTAAGCCACTGAACCAACTGTGCCTTCTAGTTTTATGTTGTACTAGCTGTGCCCGCGACTTCGTTCGCGTGGATGTCGGAACTCAACAATGTTTTTTTTTTTAATCAAAGGAATTCTTCTAAATTAAAAGTAGCCTAAGGCCGAGACTCCACCAAAGCTGTGCGAATCGAGACGTGTTTTGAACAACCAATAGAATTGCGTTGCGGCACTAGTTGCGGAGTGGAGCTGTGTCAATAACGCAATTCTATTGGTTGTTCAAAACACGTCTCGACTCGCACAGCTTTGGTGGAGTCTCGGCCTAAGTTACTCGTTATTACATCAGCTACCTGCCCATAGAAGTCCCGTCAAAATCGGCCCAGCCATTTCAAAGATTAGCCGTTACAAACAGACAGACAAACAAAAATTGTAAAAAATGTTTCTTTTGGTGTATGTACCGTATATACAGGGTTTAAGGGACAGCCCTCCACAAACTTTCAGGGTTTGCTCAGTAGACGAAACTGAACAATCTTCTAGATGTTTTATATATGCTGACTGTACTACCTGTCAAGGCAAATACAAGCCGCCATTTTAGATTCCTTTCTTCAATGCACCGGCCTATACTACTTCTGTATTTTACAACTATATACTTTAGGCTAAAGTTTAGTATCCAGGAGCAGGCGGACAGGGGGAAGAGGGAGTGGGAGGGGGAGAGGGGAAGCCCCCTACCCCCCGTACCACTCCCAGGTCAAGGAAATATGTTTTTGTATCCTAACCTCAAAACTCGTTTTAGTTACATACATAGGTATTAGGCATATTTCAAAAACTTGGTATTGTTTAGCATAAGGAGGGAGGTGCCCCATGTGTCCTGGCACCACTCTCATGTAAAGGCAATACCCACACTTCGCCATCCCCGTCTAACCTAACCTGTTCTTGTGGAGCTCGATTGAGAAACTTTGGTAAGTAGTAATCAGTTATTTGATGTAGGATGCAAGAGCGAGTGAAGCAGAAGGGGTCTGAAAGACCCCACCATCCCCTTCTAACCTTCCGTGGTTATTTTTCTCCCTTCGTGGTTATTCCGTAGTCCGGCTGCTCCTGAATTTAACTGAACTTTACGCGTCCCATCCCATCTATGTTGGATATCTAGTGGTACATCCAATTGTTTTTTTTTTGTTTTATAAACAGCTTTATCCATATTTTGTCCTTAGAAAAGATGACCCACTGACCAACATCATACCTTTAGTTCACACGTCCAGCCCAGAAAACGCAGTTCAGTTGCCTTTGGTGAATGAATTACATGTATTGCACAGAAGTTACAAGTAAACCAAAAATGAATTAATAATTAATTAATAATCACTCTATCGCTCTAGGGTTTACTATTAGAAAACCCAATTCTGGGTTAAGCTCACCTTTGTACATACATAACTTACCCATAAGTGGTGGGAATAAAGAATAATAATAATAATGAATTACAGGTAATGCACGGACAGTCAATGTGTTATGGTACAGTCAAGACATTCAATCATGATTAAAAACACATGAAACTACACAGTAATGATTCTTATATAAACTGACACTATTGTGTTACAGGCACCTTCCTACAATGAACCCAGTGTACTTACATTCAAACAAAATGTTTTATTCTATAAACTATTAATAAAAATAACTTACCGGAACATCTGTCAGCTTCTCATACAGTTCACGTAACTTCATATTCACCACGACATACATTTGAACATTCTCTGATAAACATATCCTACACATTTGTAGCTCCATCTTTAAAATCCACAAGAATCACTTGGTATACAAAACACAGTTGAGGAGTTGTCGTAGATTGTTAAATTTGGTGACGATTTCTTCCTCTTTGTCGGATGCAAACACTCCATGAATGATAATATTCTACAAAACTGGGCAGCTGACAGTATGAGTGTTGCCAACTGCTATTGTAAGAAATGCGCTAAACAAAACCTAAAATGCACTAGGTTTGTGCTAATTTTGATAAAAGGGCACCAAAAAAATAAAATCAATTAAAATATTTAAAAAAATCCGTTTTTATTGAGAATTGTGATTTTTCTGCATGTTTCTTCGAGTTCAAATGTCGTTTATTATCATTTAGCCTGGCACCATTTCTACCTTACAATATGCACACAGCTTTCGTCGTGGTCCCACTAACTGGCCGTAACCAAAGCTTAAATTCAGGATCACTAGAGATGGGTAGCTATAGCCATACCTAGCCAAATACCGGCTATGAGCAAAATAGCCACGGCTATGATATCCGTCAACACAATAGCTAGCTATTGGTTAGCTACTGGATGGCTAGGTAACTGTCAGGTTATGACATAGCCGGTAGCCGCGTAGCCACGTAACCGCCACAGAGTATAGAATAGAATAGAATAGAATAGAAAAACATTTATTTGATAATGGACACACACACAGACATAATAAAAATAAAATTCAAAAAATACAATAAGAATTTAGCTGAGCATGTCCACACCAAAAGGGTTACCAACTCAGCATATGCTGGGCGAAAAAGACACCCAGCGCTGGTTTTCAGTTGGCACCACGCAGTGACACACGGACGAGGGTAGGCAAAACAAAAAATAAATAAATAAAATAGTTAAATAACACAATTGGAAATGTGTGTAGGGAAAAGTGAAGTGCATTAGATAAAATTATATTAAAATTGATTGTAATATGAAAAAACGTGTGCGCTTTATTAGTTACTTAAAAGTATTTTTAATAAAACGCGCCCAGAATGACGCCACCAATGGCGGGGCAACCGACCAATAAGGAGCGCTGCTTGCGCCATGGCGCCAGACAGGCGAACAGAAACAAGAAACTCGTTGCAGTAGGTGCGACTTTTCTTAAAACTCCGCTTTTTGATAAATTAAGTGTAAAAGTGTTAATTAGGTGTAAAAGTGCAATCACACAGTTCCCGGCGACACAGACGCAGGCCCAAACGAGCTCGCCAGCCCAGCTCGCACCCTTTCGTTACCTAGCGTTAGATACACAACTTTGTGGTGAGTCCAAGTTTAATCATTCAGATAAATACGTTTAATTACATTCAATTGCTAATTACATTCAAAATTAAATTATATCTATTACATTATAATAATTTTAAATTCTAAATACCTACATAAACTAGCGATTCGAATAAATAAGTGCAATAACTGTTCTAGTACGAGAGCTAGGGCAGCATAGCTATTTGTAAATAAAGATTGAAATAACTTAATAATTATTAGATTATAAACATGAAATTATATTAAAATTGTAAATAATAATAAAATATACCGTTCATATATTTTATTTATTTAAATAAATGATTTGTCAATATTAATATTTCCAAAATTAATTTGCGAACTAAGAATAAAATGCTTTAGTCTGATTTTAAAAGTATTTAAATTGTTTAGGTCCCTAATCGGAGGAGGAATATTATTCCAACATTTGGAGGCTGCGTAACGAAAACTGCCTCGAAAAGCTGCAGTACGATGATGTGGGGTAGCCAGCTGTTGGGCGCAACGTCTGGCCTTGCGCTGCCGGTGATCATTTATCCACGCCAGTTTAGAGTACAGGTATGACGGACATTTATACTTGATGACGCCGAAAAGAAGACAAGCTAAGTGCAGTTTACGTCGTGACTTCATTTTTAAGATGCTGTGTTTGTTCAAAAATGGTGTAGTGTGGCCTCTTGGTGGAACGTTAAAGCAAAATCGTGCGCAGGCATTTTGAACTCTTTGGATAAGTCTTACTGTACGCGCCAGGAGTCGAGGTCCTACAACAGTATCAGCATAGTTGAGCTTGGATAGAACCAGACTTTCAACAAGCTGTACACGGAGTTCTTCACTTAAAAATGGACGCATTTTATACAACACTTTCAAGCGATAGAAGCAATTTTGCACACAATTTGCAATATGAGCCTCAAAACGTAGCTCTTGGTCCATAATCAAGCCTAGATTTCTCGCCTCGTAAACACGATCAACGCATTGACCCATTACGGTAACGTTTGCAAGAGTACTGTCGATTCTATCTAGTTGACCTTTAGAACCAAAAAGCATAAATTTAGTTTTTTGGATGGGTTAAGTAATAGAGAGTTCTGTTTTGACCAATCCACTATCCTCTCCAGATCTTCGTTTATCAGCTTTACCGCATCGCCATATTGTTCTGGTTTAAAAGAAATATATAATTGAATGTCATCAGCATAAATATGAAATTGAGTATGTTTCAAAATAGTAGTGACATCAGCACTATATAGACTAAACAAAGGAGGGCCTAATATCGATCCCTGCGGAACTCCCTTAACCACTTCTGCCATACTAGAGAAAATGCTAGAACCATTTACATCCCGAATTTCAACAAGCTGTTTACGATTGCTTAAATAACTTTTAAACCACGCAACCGTAGATGCGTCAAAACCATAATACGTCATCTTTGAAAGCAAAAGAGACAAATTTATGGCATCAAATGCTCGGGAAAAGTCCAGCAACACTAGCAGGGTACAACAACCCTCATCCTGAGCCGCCAATATGTTGTCTGTAACATCTAACAGAGCTGAGGTAGTACTACGTCCCTTCCTGAAACCCGATTGTGCATCCGGTAAGATGTTGTTTTGCTCAAGGAATGTAGTTAGTTGGGAATTCACTACTTTTTCCAGTACTTTTGACAAGAAGGGTAAAATACTTATCGGTCTTAAGTCTTTAATAGTGCTTGGGTTTGCGACTTTAGGAATAGGACGCACAACGGCTATTTTCCATATGTCAGGGAAAGTAGATGTAGAAATAGAATTGTTAATAATAGAAACAAGGATATCTAGGGTTTGAGGAAGTGTCAGGAAAAACATGTCAAGCGTAATATGGTCAAAACCTTCTGCATTAGATTTGAATTTTAATAGAATTTTAATAATGTCAGATTGGTCCACAGTTCTAAGCGAGAAAATACCTTCATTAAATCTATGAGTCTCATAGTAATCCATACATGACACTGGTGCCACATTGTCACCTGGAATATTTAAGAAATGGGAGTTTATTTTATTTGGGTCATTAAAATGAGAGGGTAACTCAGCCACACTTTTGAAAGGTAATAAAGTAGACTTTAGATTTTTCCATAATATTTTCGGTTGACGTATTTTACTATTAATATTTTGTTTGAAATAAGCTACCTTTTCGTGATATATGGATTTTCTCACTAGACGTTTTAATTCTTTATAATATAATAGTTTACTTTCCGAATCCAAGTTTCGACAACGCACATGTGCCTGATTGCGTAAGCACATCATAAGCCTGATATTATCTGTTATCCACGGATATGACCGTTCTTTAATAAACTGAGTTCTAAAGGGAGCATGCTTATCGAAAAGTGCGATGATATTTGTGTTGAGGTAAGCCACCATAGCATTTACGTCGCTCAACACAGCTGCAGCTTGCCAATCCATTGAGGTCAAGTCTTTCTTAAACTTCTCCAACGGTATATTTTTTAAATTCCTACTAGTTATAGTAATTGGCGGTATCTTCTCTTTTTTAAAATTAAATACGGCAGTAACAAAAGCATGTGCACTGAGCGCACCTATCCAGTCCACCTCAACTTTTCGAGCCTTCATATCAGTACATATAAGGTCTATAAGACTCTCGCTAGTGGAAGTGAAATGAGTAGCAGATGTCACCAATTGACTTAGATTGAGAGTATGTAGAAACATATTCAATTTTACCATTTTTGAGTCTGTTTGATTGAGACAATTAATGTTAAAGTCGCCCAAAAGAATAGTGTGATTGCAAGACGTTAAGGAATTTACTGACAAAGTTAGCGCGTCCAAAAATAAATCAACATCCATCCATGGCGGTCGATAAGCAGTGCCTATAGCGATTTTGATACCATTTCTGCTAAGAGTAAGCCACATTTGTTCGACTGAATCGTGTAGGGAGTCAACCGGGTGGACGTGGGTACGCACCTTTATTCCGCGCTTGATGTAAAACCCAACACCACCGCCGCGGCCGCCGCGTACGCTCACGGGCCGCGGAACATGCCGCAGCCGGTAACCGGGCACGGCGGGCGCGCGTCCGTCTTCACCCGTTCTAAGCCAGGTCTCGTTTATTGCCATAAAGTCGACATCATGACGCTCTAATGCGGCAATAAACTCATCATGATTAGTGCCCAGTGAGCCAGGATTGAGTAATCCAAACTTGAGATACTTTGCACTCATTACAATGTCTCACAGCGCAACACAAAGCAACAAAAAGAATATTTCTGTACCAAGCGGATGCAAATAGTAAATGGTTGTTCGTAATAAACAAAGTATAAAATCGTAAAGAAAGGCACACGTGTGAAATAAGTGTCAAAATAATTTTTAAATAATGTAGTATGATTAATTAAATTAGTAGTCTTAAACGTGAAAGCAGGCCGTGACTCTTGTAATAAATACATAAAGGTACTAAAGTAAAAAAATAACAAATACAAAATATGGATAGATATAGGCATCATCATACGTGTCTCACCACAGGAAAAACCAATCATAACAGTACATCCTTTGGGGAGGACATGCTGCAAACAGATAAAGCAAATAATAATCAATAAAATATTAAAACAAAAGACAACAGACAAGGGTAAATAACATTGGCTTATCACGGAGTACATTTTAACATAACACAACAAACACGTCAAACGGTGGCATCGCCAAAAATTCGAACCAAATCATTATCGGAACGAATGCGCTGCGGTAGCACACCATCCGCCTTTTTAACATAAATGCGGCCGTCTTTGGTCCACACATATTTAAAATTATGCCTCTGCCCAGCCTCGCGCGATTTAAAAAACAAAGATCCATTTGTCGGCGTTAGCCGTTCATTAACATAAAACCGACTAGACGGCCCGTGCAGTTGTAGGTCCACCGTAGTCAGCCCGCGTCGCACGCGCGCCGCTCGCAGCAGTTGATCGCGAGTAGCGCGCCGCGACAGTCGTACAGCGAGTGGGCGCGCCCGATGCTCCGCTGCGTCAACACTGGTATTCGATAGCCGGGTCGCGAGAGTAGCCAGAATAGCCGATAGCTGTGTGCGCGCTCAATGCGCTACGCGAATGCGATCTTCATCTCTTTCTCACAATATTCACAAAATAGATAAGACAAATAGGGAGCATTATACTTAGTAATTTCGTTCGTTTAATAAACGAACTTATGAAATGCGATGATTAGAAAGGTAATTAGTTTCCGTCAGGTTTAAAATAAACATTTGATAGTTAGTATTTTGGTTACTGTGTCTGTGACCTCCGAGAGGAAATAATTTTTTGTCATAATTATAAAGAAATGAAATTGTTAAACGAAATCTATCACCAGCTAGACGAGTTGGCAAGGTGAGGATTGAATTCGGATCGGGCAACTGATGTTGCCTTATCTAAGTCGTACCTACCTAGCTAAACCGGCGCGCGTCGCATCGCCGCGCCGCTAGTGTCACTAACCGCTATTGTTCAATAGCCAAGTAGCCGAATAGCTAGCTAGCTAGCTGGCTATTACACCACAAATAGCCGGTTAGCTAAGCTATTGAAATTTCGGCTAGTTACCCATCTCTAAGGATCACTTTCCCACTCCTTGCGATAGTTTTGTTGATAAGGTAAAACACCCAACTATTGACCCCTTAAGCGGTTTTCCTTGCTTCTTTCGCAAAATAATGTACGAGTTGCAAGTGGAAATGAATGTTTTCGGAAGATAAAATATACATTGGAGAATGTAACTAAAACATTATTTCCAGTCATACAAAGGTAAAAAGTGTTTTTTTTCTCTAGTTTAGCAAGAACAGGCCATTTGACCAGTTATCAACATGCTTGTAATTTAGCAACTAACTACAATTAATAATTTTGTCACAATTATTGTATGCCTAGCATGGTGGAGCAGTGCAAGAACACAACAACCTCTAGAACAACTTTTTTAAACCGCTGTCTCACAATAAAGAGCTTTGACTTTGACTTTGACTTTGACTTTGTACCAAATTTTCATCATGCAAATGACCAATTTTTTGACCTCCTGTAGTATAAGAATAAACTCAAATATTATTTATTATGAATGTGATAAGAGGTTTTATTTGATAAAAAACAAACAAAGCTAGTCTTATAGCCCTTCTCATTTTCTTTTTTCACACTATTTAGGTCTTCAGTCTTCAAACGCCGTCAATAATATTCTTGCACTTATTTTTGAAATTTTGTAATTTTTATCACTTTTTGTTGTAGTTTTATCACTCTGTCCAATTTTTCTTCTTTATTAGTAGTTATTTCACTGTTCTGTATTATGCAGCAGATATAAAAATACTCGACGGCAAAATATAAATTGAAATAACACGGCTTTAGTTCTACAAAGTGAGTTTAAAAACCTTTGAATTAATATTTTCCTAATTACCTACATAAGACGGTTTTAACTTTTTAAACTTATGTAAAAGACCTCACAAATGAAGAGAACATAGATACAAATAAAAAACTAGCTCACACTTTTTGCCTCGGAAATGATTTAAGTCAGTTTGTTCAAACATGCAGGTTAGGGTAGGTATATTTTGTCATTTTATGCATTAAACCAACCTGTGGCTGAGGCATTGCTCGTGTTATATTCTGCAATTGTCCCACGGGATCATATACCGACATAAAAAGTATCCTGCGTCCAGGTACACCCACTTAACCAGGTTTTAAAATTATCTGCTTGCCAAATTGTGTCAAAATCCATTCAGCCGTTCACTTTTCCTATAATATTAGTAAGTCTAAAATATTCAGGAGGATCCAGAATGTGACAGTAGACCGAAAATTTAAGTACCTCACTTAAATTATGCTACGTTCTTAGGTTACTACGTAAGGTATTTTTTATGTTTGTGATTATGCAGATACACACCTTTAGGGGTGTCAACGCCCATGGGCGTAATACAGATGCATTAAAGTTAAGCTACCTCACCATTAAAAATGAACTATACGCAGTACCGGCGTTAGGGTAAGGCGCGGTTAGGCGACCGCCCAGGGCGCCGAATACGAAGGGGCGCCCCAGGCCTACTTTCTCGTCCTCTTTCATCCCATTTTTAGGGGATAAACCCAAAACCCGTCTAAAGAAAACACAAACTTACATAATTCAAGGAACGTTTGTGCAAAATTACATGCTTGCATGCTGCCCAGACGCAGTGGTAAACGCCCACGGCGATGGACGTCGGCAGACGGTCTCTGGCCAGTGGCCACCGTAGGCGCGGGCTTGCGGGCGTTGTTGACTCGCTGTCCGACCATGGACCATGCCCGTGTCGACGGCGCGTTGTGTTCCACGCGTGCCTCAAAGAGTGTCAGCATAATGACGGGGCCACAGCCTGCCGGGGTCGCGGGACTCACGAATTACCGTGACCCCGGAACGTAAAGGGCTATTGAAGGACAGTCTCCCCCGCCCTGCTTTGAGTGGGAGGACTCATTTGATGATTATACCACGATAAAAAAAAAGTACAGTTATATCTATCCGAAATTCCGAACTAGACTACGGAGACAAGCTGCCTGCGACATGGTGACCCCCCCCTGATGTAAAAGCTGGATCCACCTTTGCAGTTAGGGGGCGCCGTAGAAAATCTCGCCCAAGGGCGCTGGTAGTGCTAAAACCGGCACTGACTATACGTACAACTCACATTATCGTACATACTCGTACATTTGGTTGATTACCAGCTATTGACATGCCATGTTAAAAAAATGGTTATTCATACATTTGAGTGTACCATATATTGACCTCATCATTTTAACAAGTTAAGGCTCATGAAAACTTGAAAATCATGTGGAAAAGCATTGTGTCTGTCTTAAATAACGAAAAAATACCAAACTCTAAGGAATCTATCGTGTAAAACTGAATGAATTGACATGCCATGTTAAAAAAATGGTTATTCATACATTTGAGTGTACCAGATATTGACCTCATCATTTTAACAAGTTAAGGCTCATGAAAACTTGAAAATCATGTGGAAAAGCATTGTGTCTGTCTTAAATAACGAAAAAATACCAAACTCTAAGGAATCTATCGAGTAAAACTGAAATAAAATGACATTGAAAACAACCGTCACCTTAGCAAATTGTTAAATTTCACTGTTGTGGAATTTTGAGCGCTAAAACATCAAGAAATGCACTAGATCTAGTGCCGAAAGCACTAAGTTGGCAACATTGGGCAGCTCTAGCAGCTACTGGGAAATTGGGATCACAGACTAAGTAGAGAGTATGTATACACTGTAGCCAGCCGCACGCATATTAGAGATAAGCTACGTATTGTAGCCGCTCTGTTGTTTGGCGCATGGTATAATAAATAATATACTTCGCCAGGTATGGCTATGGCACTCCGAAACACATTGGTCACGTGGGAGACACAAACCTACGTCATCATCGCTATCTGCTGGTTCTCAAACTTTGCAGTTTGGGGAAATTTAACCTAATAAAACATTGACCTAATTATTACATTACTGCTAACTTTTGCACGTGGCTTCCATCCCCTACCTCAGCGTAGTAGATTTTCAGTGACAAAAAGCATTATTTATCCATCCTAGGATAAAAGATAACAAAGAAACTTTTCAACGTTCACAAATAAAAATGTTGTTTCGACTGGCCTGTTGGTCTAGTGGTTAGTGACCCTGACTGCTATGCCGGAGGTCGTGGGTTCGATTCCCACCCAGGACAAATGTTTGTGTGATGAGCACGATCATTTGTTCTGTGTCTGGGTGTAATTTATCTATAAAATGTATGTATTTAGAAATATATAAGTATGTTTATCAGTTGTCTAGTACCCATAACACAAGCTCTGCTTAGCTTGGGACTAGATGGCGTTGTGTGATAGTTGTGGAATATTATTATTATTATTATTAATGTTTGAGTGCCGCTGGTTACACAGTCACTGAGCGAGACAGGCTGTAACAGTTTATTTAGCTAGATGGATAGACTTTATTTAGCAATATAAAATACATGAGCGATATAAAAACACAGTCCACAACACAGTCAGCAACACAGTCAACACAATGCACAGTACAGCACTAGACCACTGGGTAAGGCCACAATAGCCTCAGCAGGCAGGAACCGCAGCAGGAAGGGGCCTCAGACAGGCAGGACCGCAGCAGGCAGGGGCCTCGGAAGGCGCAGTCCTCAGCAGCAGGGAGTCTCCGAGGGCAAGATCCTCCTCGGAGTGTAAGAGCCTCAGCCTCTTCAGTAGCCCTCAACAGCAGAGAGTCCGAGAGGGCAAGATCCTCAGAGAGAAGAGCCTCGGAGGGTAAAAGCTTCCTCCGAAGTTCAGAGGGTAAGAGTTCCCTCAAATTAGTGCTTCAGAGGGCAAGATCCTCAGAAGACTGGGTAAAAGTCTGAGATTGAAAGCACCCAGAGTCCGGGATAGAATGAACCAAAGGTCCTGGATAGTCCTCAATAGAATGAACTCGATTCCTTTGACGGCCTCGGCTTTTATAGGTGTCAGCTTGTTTTGAAAATCATCCTTCATTTCTGTTTTCAAATAGTTTCTTCGGATTCCGACAGATGAGACGAAGGAGGTCTGCGTGCGTTTACATTATGTAAAATTTTGAATTGAGTAATAATATAAAAAATTAAATTAGAAATAATACAATATTTCAATGAAATCAACTAGATAAAAATAAATTATATAAATCAAAATGTAGTATCATACGATTAATAAGCTATAAGCCAAAACAGAAAGTAAAAATAAAAAGAAACTGACAGTTTGGCATTTGACATAAGTGTCAAGAAAATTATCAACTAAAAATATTAATGAAAGCATGAAAAATACAATGAATAGGATGATGTAAGGCGTAAGTATAAATAAATACTATATTTGGGAAATATAGTATTTATTTATACCTGCTGCTGAGGACTGCGCCTTCCGAGGCCCCTGCCTGCTGCGGTCCTGCCTGTCTGAGGCCCCTTCCTGCTGCGGTTCCTGCCTGCTGAGGCTATTGTGGCCTTACCCAGTGGTCTAGTGCTGTACTGTGCATTGTGTTGACTGCGTTGCTGACTGTGTTGTGGACTGTGTTTTTATATCGCTCATGTATTTTATATTGCTAAATAAAGTCTATCCATCTAGCTAAATAAACTGTTACAAGGCATACGCTTATGCTTAGATTATCTAAGCGCTTATGCGTATGCCTGTCTCGCTCGTATGTCGTGTATCGCTATTCTTGTTTTATAACAAGAATAGCGATACACGACAAAATGGCGGCATGACAATGACACACCCCGTTCCTGCGTTACCAGTAGTGTGTGGTTATAACTCCCTAAGCGCATTTATTACATAAGCGAATACGATAAAACGCTGTGGTTTTATTTAACAATTCTGTTGGTGTACGTATTGAATTGTTTCGTTTGCTATGCTAAATACTATTTAAATGTTTTATTTATTTTTTAAACAAAATAGTAGCTGAAAATGTTTCCTTATTTTCGTATTTTGTTGCAATTAAGTGGCAACTGGAAAGTGACGTCAGCATGTGTCTCTGCGGGAGTGTCAGACCTTGTTTTTTAGACTATTGGCGCAACCCAGTCCATGGTGGGTCTCTATGGCAGACTGACACAGACTGCCAGTTCCGTTAGGTTAGGGTACCTAGGGGTTACGCTCACAACTCGTCTCATTAGCTATTTCGTCTCTTTCCCTATTACGTCTCATTCACTAATACGTCACCTTGTGCATCTAGTCATTTTTATTAACTCGTCTCGTGCTCTATTTCGTCTCTTTCCCAACTCATGCGACGCTTATAGTGACGTACAGTCAACGTCAAAGATATCGGGAAGAACAGACTGTAGGTATAAAAAGATCGGGCACGCCGCAATCGCACGAGCATTACTGCTTCGCTGAAAGAGGCAACCGCTTCCCATTCCGTCTCGCCCTGCAGCATGGCCTCGACCAGTGCCGGGCGGGAGAGGTCGCCGCCTATCGCCGCTGTGAGGACACGGCTGTGCTCTGCCTAAGCGGGGCAGTCCTGCATGCACCGTATGCTCCACCGTGTCGTCTGGGCGATCCTCGCAGTGGTGACACCCAGGCGTTTCTTCCTTTCCCATACGACACAGGAACCTCCCGAAACATTCGTGCCCGGTGAGGACCTGCGTCAGACGGAAGGTGAGGACGCCGTGACGCCTCTCCAGCTACTCCTCAAAGAGGGGTCTTACCGCCGCGATTGCGGCGTGCCCGATCTTTTTATACCTACAGTCTGTTCTTCCCGATATCTTTGACGTTGACTGTACGTCATTATAAGCGTCGGACGAGTTGGGAAAGAGACGAAATAGAGCACGAGACGAGTTAATAAAAATGACTAGATGCACAAGGTGACGTATTAGTGAATGAGACGTAATAGGGAAAGAGACGAAATAGCTAATGAGACGAGTTGTGAGCGTAACCCCTTTAGGTACTATTATACAGTGTGTCCGGGCACGAGTTAGCGATATTTGAAGGGGATATTCTAGGCTCATTTTCATCGCCAAAAATGCTTTAAAAAAATTCTTACTCCAAAACTTCGCGAATGGCAGCCATTTTAATTTTTTGATCTGTCGAACTGGGGTGTGTACAATAAAATGCAAATATCTTTGAATCCAAGAGACCTACATTCATGCAAATGACATTATTGCAAAGTTACACGTTGAGGCTTATCAAAAACTTACGAAAGTTTTTTAAATAATATGTAAAAATAACCAAAAAACATGGGCAAACACGAAATTGTTCACAAAAATTACTGAATAATTTCACATTTTTAACTCTAGCTCGATAAGTACCCCTGAATTTTGCTAGGGTTTTTGCATTAAATTAAAAGTATTTGAGTCAGGCTATAAAATGATATCAAAATTATCACTCTACATTAAGTATCTTAGGAGTTATTCTCACTTGAACATCACCCCCGTCGTTTCAGTTCGGAAGACTTCGGTAATCATAAAAATATCCGTCATAAATACAATTTACTGTATCTTACTAATTCTAAACGGCTAGCTACAAAAGGAGTTTTCACAATGAAACCTACTTATAAAATTCTCCTGCAACAAAGAATGTAAATATCATACAAAAATGTAAAAGCTTTTTAAAGATTAATAAACCATTATAAATATACAAAATCTGAGCATGATGAAAGTTATTCTCTTCAAAATGAAAGTAATGCAATAAATGAATCATAATCATCATCATAACTGACCCCTTACTTACATTGCTGATTAGTTTTTGTTTATGAAATTCTCATTATTTTCAAATAAAATGTTTTATATCAACAATATTGTAAAAGAATACTTTATTGGATATGATTTGTAACTTTATATTGAAAAAAAGAACGAAAATAATAAAGTACCGAAAGTATCGAAAGTACCGGGACTACGGGACGAAGAACCGGTACAGGATTGCTTTAAAAATTCCCGGGATTTCCCGGTATTTTCGGTACCGGGATTTCCCGGTTGCATGCCCTAATGTGTATGTAGGTATGTTTGTTACTCTTTCACGCAAAAACTACTGAACGGATTTGGCTAAAATTTGGTACACAGATAGTTTATAACCTGGATTAACACATAGGATAGTTTTTATCCCGATTTTATGTTCCCGTGGGATAATTTTTGAGTTGTAGCGGGTGAAGCCGCTGGCAACAGCTAGTTTGTTATATATATAATATGTAGAACAGTTGTTGGTCCATTACTGATATTATAATTATGTATGCAAGGTATTTATAATTACTGTTAGTCTGTAAGCTTCCTTTAAAATAAATAAATATCTAGCATATGCAATAAATAGATAGCAGATGGCTTATGCCACTAAAAAAACGTCATAATACTTTTTCTAATAAATTGTTGTATCCTACGACCACATAGTACATAGAGGACACTACGTGGTGTAGGTATGAAACGGCACGCACCGCGGGCGGTGTCGCTACATGTGGCTGCCGCGCGCCGCCTGCCTCCGTATCGTAATTATTTTTCTTACGTGTTATCACGTACAAGTAAATAAAGATAATAAAATATGAAGACAAGCAAATACTGTATAACGTTTGGTTGCCTAAACGACAACAGTGATAAAGGCCTCGCGTTTCATAAACTACCGCGTGACGTCGAAAGGTGAAAGTATCGAATGTTTATGATTAGTGTTATTCCCACATAATGTTTATGAATCTAGGGTTAATTATTAATTAACTACCTGTTGTGATGTGCTTATTTATTATGTCATTCAAGTATATACGTTACGCTGAACTGATCATGGTTAGGTAGGTTACAAGTTTGGAAATGTGTCGAGATACTCGGGGGGTGTGAGCCTACTAGACGACCGAGATAAATAGACGAATATCAAACCTGACATCACTCTCACTTACCTACCTTATCGCTCGGTAGAAAGTAGAAAGATGTTTGCGTTGTTATTTATTCACGTTCAAACTCAGAAAATGGCCACACTATGCATTCAAGGTCAGCGATCGTAATTCGTTGCGCGACTTTTTTACCATTTACAAGGACTCACAACGCAGGGCCTGTGACGTAGGGATGGCAATCACAGATCGATTAATCGAAAAATAGATTTTTGGAGCCAAAAAGATCGATCTTTTAAATCTATTTATAGTACTGAATTCAGTGAATCGATACTTCACCCTTGAAAATCGACATTCGTTTTTATTTTTGCAAAAAAGTACTTACAATTAATTGAATGTACCCATATTTTTTCTTGTTATATTTTTACATTTTTATATTCTAATGAGTTTTTATGCTTTCTATATTCTAATACTGTGTATTTCGTAATTCTAATTTGCATAATTGTCCTTAACCTTAAATTGCAGTAATTGGCTGTTCACACAGCCGTTGTAATTTGATAAATAAATAATAAATAAATTATAAAGTGCTGCCGGTTAAAGGGTTAATTATTCAAAAACTCGCGTGGTGGCTGTATGTTTGGATTCCTTCGCCTCTCTTTAATAAAAAAGTAACGTTTGTTTGTGTGCGTCAGAATGGCTGGTTGCCTGTGGCGTTGGTCAATGAGAGTTGATTCGAAAATTGCTACATAATTGCTTATATTTGCTACATATAATAAATATTTGCTACATACATAATTCCACATTGCATAATATATGCGAAAAAATAATATGGCAATAAGGTAAATTCATGCTGAGGTTATGGGACATCTCGCCCACGAAAAAAGGTGGCCCGCAGGCCAGATGTCCCCTTTTTAAAATGTGCATGGGTAGTTTCGCCCGAAACAATTTTTTAGCTTATTTTCATATTCATCATCATCATCATCTCAGCCATAGGACGTCCACTGCTGAACATATATATTTTGATCTCCACATATACCGGTTGGAAGCGACCTGCATCGAGCGACTTTTATAAGGTTGACTGGCCACCTTGTTGGTGGACGTCCTACGCTGCGCTTGCTAGTCCGTGGTCTACACTCTAGCACTTTTCGACCGCATCGGCCATCTGCTCTGCGAGCAATATGGGCTGCCCATTGCCACTTCAGCTTGCTAATCCGGTGGACTATATCAGTGACTCGTATGTGATCACGTAGAGAAACACCGAGCATAGCCCTCTCCATAGCACGTTGAGCGACTTTGAGCTTTGAGATGAGACCGATAGTGAAAGACCACGTTTCGGTGCCGTAACTCATAACTGGTAACACACATTGGTTGAAGACTTTCGTCTTGAGGCACTGGGGTAAGTCGGACGGAAAGACATTGCGTAGTTTCCCAAACGCTGCCAAACCGAGTTGGATTTGGTGGTTGACCCCTTTCTCGAAGTTTACTTGTCCTAAGTAGATATTATATGAGTCAACAACTTCAAGTATTTTCATATTATTTTAATAATATAAGCAATAAGCTTCTTTTACTCTTCGTATTTTTATTTATTTACGATATCCTTCTAATATGCTTATTGTCCACTTACCTACTCATACATAACATGCCATTTAACAATTTTATTTAGAACGCCTGCCGCCTAAAGTAGCAATACCGTTGAGTGAAGACGCACTGCAACTATTTGCCTTTATTATTTTATCAGGGACTTTTCCTTGGGATAATTTAAATTACTGCTACATCCTTTTTTTAGCATATTTTTAAAGATACAAATAAATGAGATAAATGAAGTAAATATGAAGCAATTATTGACGCAATACATTTCGGGAAACTCTGTACGCTTCACTTTAAACTAGGAGGTGACCAGCCATCCTGACGTCAGGATGGCTGGTCAAAAAAAAATATTTTATATCTAAGTATATATCCTATGTAGCAATTATTTATTACATGTAGCAAATATAAGCAATTATGTAGCAATTTTCGAATGAACTCTCATTGACCAACGCCACAGGCAACCAGCCATTCTGACGCACACGTTTGTTTGTAATCTTTGTCTTTCTTTTTGTATTCTGTGACTGACATTTCTTGTTGCGTCATCAGTCATCATTATTCATTAAAATTCATTTGTTTGTTGTTGTAGAATCTGTGTGTCGTAAAGCGAAATAAATACTGATTTTTATGTAGTGTTTGTTGCAGTATAATAACTACTTATTTGTAAACCAATACATTTAATAAAGGCTTTAAACAATAAAGCCTAACATTTCAAATATTTTTAAATAATATTCTTTTTTGTTTTTGTAAGATGAAATGTTCAAAATATTACAAGAATAGGTAGAAACGATACTATAATTATACATATACACTTCTCATCAAAAAAATCGAAACACCTCGCAGTTTATGATTTGATAAGGATTATCAGAAAAATGTGTATATTTAGGAATAAATGTAAAATGTCATTTAATAGTGAGTAGTATGAGGTTTTTAAATCCTAATGTTAATGTTCTAAATTCAAATTAAGTCTTCATAGGTTTCGTATTTTGTATAATGAGTAATTTTTACCCTGTATGGAATATGAAGGAAATGGGTAAAACAACACGCGTAAATGAAAAAAAAAATGTAAGAAACGTTTATTTAATAACTTGTATTCCCTCCGCGAGCTCTTATTACTGCTTCCATACGGTTCTTCATCGATCGGATGAGAGTCACGATCACATGTTGTGGTATATTATCCCATTCCTCTTGGATTGCATTTTGCAGCTGGCTAAGTGTTTCTGGGGCTGGATCTCTTGCTCGAATTCGTCTCTTTAATTCATCCCATAGATGTTCAATGGGATTCATGTCCGGGCTTCTTGCTGGCCATACCATAATGGAGATACCGACTTCGGTAAGATAATCTCGTACGACGCCCGCGGTGTGAGCTCTAGCATTGTCGTGCATGAATATGAAGTCGTTGCCAATAAAATGTGCATAGGGCATCACATGAGGTTCAAGACACTGTTCGATGTACCGATGAGAGTTTAGTGCAGGCAGCCGTGGCCCAGACACAAAGGCGAGTTCTGTCTTACCGTCGGCGCTGATTCCTCCCCAAACCGTCCACGAACCGCCACCATAGCTGACCTTTTCTTCAATGCAGCATTGTGCAAAGCGTTCTCCATCTCTTCTGTAGACCTTGTTCCTTCCGTCGTTACCATACAGCATAATTTTACACTCATCAGAAAACAGTACTTTGCTCCACTGAAGGTATGACCAAGTTAGGTGCTCGCGTGCAAAGTTAAGGCGCGCTCTTCGATGGTCTGCAGTTAATTTCGGCCCATTCGCTGGCTTATGCGGTGCCAATCCGCGTTCCTTCAACCTTCTTCTTATTGTAGAGTCACTTACAGCTACTCTTCGTACAACGCGAAGCTGCTGCTGCAGTTGAAAAGCGTTAAGGCGTCGATTTCGTAAAGAAGTTGTTACAATAAATCGATCATCTCGCTCAGAAGTGACCCGATTCCTGCCAGATCCTGAACGGCGCGTGAACGAACCAGTCTCCCGATAGCGTTTGTAGACTCTATGAACAGATGATAAGCTTAGATGCAATCTTGCAGCCACAACACGCTGACTAAGTCCAGAATCCAGCAATGCCACCACTTGGGCGGCTTCTGCGGGCGAAGTATCCATATGTTTTAGAAAAAAAAGTTTTTTCAGACGTCCCAAAGTCACAGTAAATGAAATAAGAAACAGAAAGTTTAAAGACAAGCGCTAATTTTTAGTTTTTAAACGAGAAACGTACTCCAACCCTAAATACACATTTGTCTCAAAACAGTGATTAATTTCATATACAGGATAAACAAATGAAATTATTTCGAATTTTGATTTTTTTCTTCTTACTGTAATGACCAAACTGCCAGCTACACAGTAATGTTTTTTTTTTATGGAATTAATTCTCTTTTGTAAAAAATTAGGACAAAAACAATAAAAACGAAAGTGTTTCGATTTTTTTGATGAGAAGTGTATTATTATTTCTAACGTAAGGTGCCGTAGGTACTATGTATTAACATTCTGTGCTACCAATCGATAATGTATGTAGTATGTAGTAACGAAACCAAAAAGATATAGGCTGATGATAAAAAAAATCCCTGAAGAACATTTATGTTAATAGTGTAATATAACAAATGCATAAAATACACCTACCTACCTAACTGTGCCTTCTAAACTCGCAAGTCGCAACCCTAAGTGAGCTTGACCGGCAGCACACCGATAGCAACATTGTAATGCCGCGGCGTCGGATAAACCAAAATAAACTCTCGCGCGTAGCCATTCAGTACAATTTTGCTTGTGCACGGGAAGTTTAGGCTAATATAAAAGTAGGTGGGCGGTACAGCTGCAAGTTAAAATGTGCTTTATTCTTTCGTGCATAGATTTTACATTTGTTTGATTGTTTTTTGGAAGAGACCCATCTGTCTAAGTTAGAAAGATTATGTATTTTATGTGTTTATAAAGTAAAGTACCAAAATACTAGTCTTAGATATTACTTTATCGAAACATGTAGGCGCACTGCCTAAGTCATTGCCAACGCGGGCGCGGGGCCCCACCACTAACAGCTGATCGGGCGACGGTGCGCGCGCGTAGTTTGAACTTGGCACGCGCGCCCTTAATTTTATTATAGTGATAAAAATAAAACTAATGAGTTTACAAAAAAAGTTTCTTTAGGAAAGTTGTTTGTAATCATGAGAACAATCACGTGTATAAGTATCGTTCACAAATTTACAATCACCCTATATAGAAATATATAAGTATGTTTATCAGTTGTCTAGTACCCATAACACAAGCTCTGCTTAGCTTGGGACTAGATGGCGTTGTGTGATAGTTGTGGAATATTATTATACTTTCTTGCTGGAGTGACGTACATCAGGACCTGGCTGGAGTTGGACCGCCATTTACGAAGATTGTATCTTGCTGTTCGAAGGACCATATAGTGGCGACGATAGTTCGTGGAGAGTATAAATGAAAGTTATAGCGGACTGTATAAACTTGTATTGACATGAATTTAAATTAACAATTATGTATTACGATTAAAATAAAATGTGAATAAGAAAATCGGCTTCGGCCGGCGTCAATGAATGCACCGCTGCCCCCGCACCCCTCGTTCACTCCCGCGGCGCGCGGAGTGCGGCGGCGCGCTGCTGATGATGGCTGCTGGGTTGAGGCTAGTGGCCTCAACAGTGAGCTTTTTCATCAGTGTGTATACGAACATGTTTTTTTAAATAATGACTTAGACTAAAACTCTTCTGACATATGTCACATTTGTAAGGTTTTTCACCAGTGTGTATTCGAACATGTCTTTTTAATTCACATTTTTCATAGTAACTCTTCAGACATATTTCACATTTATGAGGTTTTTCCCCTGTGTGCATACGAACATGATTTTTTAAAAGACAACTTCGACTAAAACTCTTCTGACATATGTCACATTTGTAAGGTTTTTCACCAGTGTGTATAAGAACATGTGTTTTTAAAACGCTACTTATGCTAAATCTCTTCTGACATATTTCACATTTGTAAGGTTTTTCACCAGTGTGTATTAGAACATGATTTTTTAAATTACGACTTTCATTGAAACTCTTCCGACATATTTCACATTCATAAGGTTTTTCCCCTGTGTGTATACGAACATGTCTATTTAAATCACCACTTGTGCCAAATCTCTTTTGACATATTTCGCATTTGTAAGGTTTTTCACCAGTGTGTATTCGAACATGTCTTTTTAATTCACATTTTTCATAGTAACTCTTCAGACATATTTCACATTTATGAGGTTTTTCCCCTGTGTGCAAACGAACATGTCTTTTTAAATGACTACTTCGACTAAAACTCTTCTGACATATGTCACATTTGTAAGGTTTTTCACCAGTGTGTATACGAACATGCATTTTTAAAAGTCTACTCACGCTAAATCTCTTCTGGCATATTTCACATTTGTAAGGTTTTTCACCAGTGTGTATTCGAATATGTTTTTTTAAATCACATTTTTGATTGAAACTCTTCCGATATATTTCACATTTATGAGGTTCTTCCCCTGCGTGCATACGAACATGTCTTTTTAAATAACTACTTTGACTAAAACAATTCTGACATATTTCACATTTGTAAAGTTTTTCACCACTGTGAATTCGAATATGTTTTATTAAATAACTCTTTGTACTAAAACTACGGTGACACATATCGCATTCATATGTTTTTATTCGGTCATTCGCAGCCGTATCAGTATTATTCACAATATTACTGATAGATTGAGAATTTGTAACAAGCTTTGTGAATTTAGAAGGAGCTGCAGACTTGTGTTTCTCGGTGTTCCGTATAATTAGTAAGTCTGTCTGTTCAGTTTTCTTTTGCTGGAATGTTATTGTATCTTCTAGTCTTGTTAGTCGTACGTATAATTCTGGTTTCTCCGTGTCGGGCGCACCTGTGAATATAAATCTGGTAATTAAGGGAGATTTCCAATGGAATGGAATAAACACACAGAGTTTAGGAATATTCAAACACAAACTTGAAGAAGAATGGGCAAGAAATTGTAAGGATTTAATGTACATTAAAATCAAATTTAATTTCAGAATGGCAACATTAAAAGCATCATGCTGATCTGGGAGAAATAGAAAAACATCGAATGTATCAGCTGCATTTCATCCCGCGCATGTCGTAAAAGCCGACTAAGGGAAAAGTTTACTTTAACACTTTCTATTAAACAGCAACCAACATAGGGCAGGCGAACTAACTCAGTACGCAAAGGACCTAAGTTGGACAATTAATTGGCGTTAGAACAGGGCGCTAATTCAGAATAGTGACGGTGAATATTAATCCACGACACCATACACGAACCGATAACCAGGTTCACTGTTCACCCATCAACCCGCAGTAGACAAGTGTGATGGGTTAAATGTCTAATCCCCTCCACAAATTATGTAGACGAAGAAGAACAGCAGGCCCCAAGTGCCCGGCGGCTCCAGTGGTGTAGCCACTGATGACGGTGGGCGGCTTCGCGCTGGAGTCAGGGGTGCTAAGAATCCCCGAGCGAGATCAATCCCCCGTTCAACGACCATGGCAAATAAATGTACGTCAGGATTGAGGAGCCACATCAGTTTTTTAAAATCTGATTTCACCATTATTTAGCAGCAATGTAGCTGATTTTGTCAGCACAAATTCTAGATTTAGCAGCAAAATATATCACTAGTTATATTGATGCAAAGGTAGCTCCTCAATCTAAATGTTTGAATTGAGGAGCCACCTTGGATCTCGGTAAGTAATAGATGCACATTGTTGAAACTTTTGCAGCATTTAGCAGCAATTGTGCATATTATGGTCTAAAAATTTTTTTTAGATGAACGTATTTTCTTTGGCTCCTCAATCCTGACGTTCTAATTGTCTATTTTTGACTGTAGCTATCTGAGTTCTCAACGGAATCTAAAGCTAGATATACTAACATTTAGCAGAAATGTCTGCTAAAGATATCTTCACAATGGGGATTGTCTTAATTTTTCAAACATTCGATTTTATTTTATTTTCTGCAAATATAGAGCATTTTGAGAAACTAATTTGAATATTTTAATGATTGGCTCAACAGTTTTTTTATTTTTAATATTTTAATTTTTGAGGTAGGTGACGTCACCAATGGCCAAAAAGTTGTGTCGTTGCCTTACTAGAGCAAAATTAAAAAAACTGTCAACACAACGTCAACTGTCTAAACGTCACTTACATCCCGCTAGGTTATTATTTACAAAACAAAATTACTCCTAAATGAACATACAAAGGAATCTAAGGCTTCTGATATACTTAAATCAAAGTGATCTTCGCAACAGTACATTGTATAAGCCTTGCAACATTCCACGCCTACATCACGACACCACTTTTCTCGCAAATCTTCTTTATAAAAGCAAAAATTTTGTTTGGATTATTATTAGTATTATTGTTGCATGTTAGGACAAAGCACTTCCTGTATTCCATTTTACTTGTAGTTTATGTAATATTGTCGATGCCGATTTTAACAGATTTAACCGAGATAATGAAGCAATTTGCAGTTACAATAAAAACTTACTTGTTTACATTTTCGACATTTACAATTTGACACTTGAGAAAATCAGGGATGTCAGACGGCCACTCAGATATCCTTGTACCGAGCTGGCTAAAAGCTGGTACTGAATATGAAATACTGGTACATCGGTAAATTGTGTCGAAAATCAAACACGAATGAAAACACTTTTTTTTTCTTTTACTGTTAGTAGATGGCAGTAAACAATAAACAAGCAGTTTTACCAACCGTAACAACCGACTGCGATTTTTTGTCCGTGTTATATTTGAATTCATGTTCAGCAATAGTCGATTGTTACTAAAGAAATAGATAACAGAGTACAGCTAGCGTAGAAGAGAATTGGTCGAAGAGATATTGGTCCCTCAAGGAAATTTTCAAAAATTCTCGGGTACCTCCCAAATCTAAGAAGAAAATATTTGATTCCTTCATTTTACCTATAATGACGTATGGATGTCAAACTTGGAGCATTACTAAACAAAATATGCGAAAACTAGAGACCTGTCAACATAGCATGGAGCGTAGCATACTCAACGCCAAGTTAAAAGACAAAATCAAACTAGAAACATTAAGAAACCTAACTAAAATCAACGATATCACAAATTAATCGATTAATTAATTAATTATCAATTAATTATCGGAAATTTAAATGGAGATGGGCAGGTCATATGTTGAGGAGTACTAATAATAAATGGGCTAAAGACGTAACCGAATGGTGTCCAAGATATAACAAAAGAAAGAAAGGAAGGCAACGCCTAAGATGGGAAGACGACTTTCGAAAGATGGCTGGTGCTACTTGGAGGAGGTTGACCCATAATCGGAAGGAGTGGCAAGCTCTAGGGGAGGTCTTTGCAGAATCGCAAGACAATCTCAATACCGGTGTCTAATAATACATATATAGATATACACCGTGTTCTTCACGTTATCCATAAACTTTAGCAAATACTTCTATGGCTTTTACAAATCAAATCCAACAAAGGAAGTAGTACTTAAAAAGGCTTCGTTACAAAGATATTTGTAATTTCATTTAATGAAATTTAATTGAGCTATGCAGTGAGAAAGTATCTTAATTTGGCCTATGTTGCCGCTTAGTGCAATTAAAATGATAAATCTATCAAATACTATTTGCATTTCATTTGCACGTACGAGAGGAACCCGAGAGTTAGCGAAGAAATACGATCATTTGCGATAACGAATCTTTCAAAGAGATTAAACTGGTCGCTATGGATACCTAAGTTGTTATTTGTCATTGTTTGTCATGCATGATTTTAACTGTCAGGATTATTGTTTATTGTAATTTGCTTTTGGGTTTCCGACTAATTTAATCAATCATTTTGATTACAACTTTCACTATGCCGCACGAATATTCTGCTCAACACCAAGCTGATATTCACTTCGTCTACGGTTTCTGTGACGGAAATGCTACAGCAGCTGTGCGAGAGTACCAACGGCGATTCCCTGGTCGGCGCGTTCCTGATATACGAACATTTATTAACATACACAGGAGATTTTGTGAGATCGGAATTAGACCACGCCGCCCTGAACGAGCAATCAATTTGAGCGTCGCTCAAGAAAACAGAATAATGAACCTTATTATTCATGATCCTACACTCTCAACGAGACGCGTTGGGAGAATCGTGGGTGTATCTCATAAGCTAGTGTGGAAACTGTGGAAAAGATATGGTTTGCATGCCTACCACTACAGAAAATCCCAAGGCATAATACCACCTGATCACTTCTCAAGAATTGTTTTTTGCCAGAGAATGAATCAAGAACTGATAAATAATCCAATACTGCTTCAAAAAATTCTTTGGATGGATGAAGCCCAGTTTACAAGAGCGGGAGTATTCAATTCCAAAAATCAAGTGCAGTGGCATGAGAGCAACCCGAATTTACATTGGCAGGCGTCACATCAAACTGAATTCTCTGTAAACATGTGGGCTGGTGTTTTTAACAATCAGCTGATCGGCCCTATTGAGATTCCCCACCGCCTAAATGCTGACAATTACTTAGAGTTCCTAAGAAACGTCACTAGCTTCGAATTTTTCGAACAAGTGGATCTTCAAACTCTGCGAACCATGTGGCTCCAACATGATGGGGCCCCTGCACATTATGGCACACAAGTGCGTGAATATTTAAATGCAACGTTTCCTGGCCGTTGGATTGGACGAGGTAGCACAAATATCACATGGCCAGCTAGGTCCCCAGATCTGACTCCTTTAGATTTTTATGTCTGGGGAACCTTAAAGGAGAAGGTGTACTCCGTACAAATTCAGAACCGTGAACAGCTCTTAGATAGAATATCTCAGGCTGCTGAACAAATAAGACAAATGTCTGTAAATTTAAATGGCCAAATTAGGACTCGTTTGAATATTTGTGTCGAAAAAGAAGGTGGTCATTTCGAAAACTTTTTACATTAAATTTATTTTTTGCTTTTTAGAGTTTATTTTTTATTAATAAAAATAATATTTTTGAATGACATTACGGCTGACGTAGTTGTCTAACCTTTTGGACACTCCATTGAGGTTGACAGGAGAGCGCTCATTTGTGAAATGTATTGAAAAATAAGATGGTGGCGTTAGTTCTGATGTTGCCCACGCAACAAGTGTGCTTATAAATTATAATTATTCTACTCAAATGCATAAAAAAAATATGCTGTGATTACCATTTATCTTAATTTGACGAGACCTATCTTTTGAGAGTATTTTTACGAATGTACGTGAGCTCTAAGCGTGGTCCCCAGATTGCGTGTTGAGCTGCCCCTCTTTTAGTCAATAATTTTGAGATTGAATGTTCGTTACTTAAGCCGAAACGGCAGAATGGGAAGATAATTATGGTAGCCTACTCCCCTTCCCGTCGTTGGAGGTCCGGCGTTGCTTTAAGCCTAGACTAAAAATAAGGACTGCAGAAACGTTTTGCGAAGGCTGCATGTCGTGGGAAGAGGTTATCATGATTTGGTTATGGAATTTTGTTTTTTTTTTATTCCTCAATTAAAAAGACAATTCGAAATACGTATCTACCTGCTTGGTAGCCTTATACGTTCTCTTTAGATAAGTATAGTACATTGACAGTGCTATGAGGAACGAGATAAAAAATCAAAGAAACTGTTTTGACAAGTTTCAGCCCGCCAAATGTTATGAATGAAAATACGACGTTGCCAATTCGGATAAAGAGGCATGCATATCGGGTTATTTACGTCTAGGTATTTAGTTTGTATGAAAATTAACAAAAAATAAAAAATAAGAATTTATTAATGTGTCCATAATGAAAAATGCTTACTTCCGTGGTCTGAACATCTGGTCGAAGTTTATGTATATCGTCCGGAACACGGTGTATAAGAGAGGAAAAAAATGTAAACTTACTTTTAATATTTTTATGTTTTGTAAAATTGTAAAATAAAGGCTATAATAATAATAATACTCGATTGTACCGTAAAATTTGTCGTTTATTCTGTATTGTTGGTCATCGGCCCAATTTTGGTTTTTTTTTCTCGAGTAATAGTCTTGGTACATGGTACGCAACACTGAAAACTGGTATGTATACCAAGAAATTGGTACTTATGTCTGACATCCCTGGAAAACACTTGTCACTTACTTTTTAAGGTTCCGTAGCCAATGGCAGAAAACGGAACCCTAATAGATTCTTAATGTCTGTCTGTCTGTTCGTCCGTATGTCACAGCCACTTTTTGTCGAAATCATAAGAGCTATCCTGTCTAAACTTTGTAAGTAGATGTATTATGCGAACCGCATTAGGACTTTCACACAAAAATAAAACAAAAATCAATTTTGGGGGTACCTCCCATACTTAGAATTGAAACTCAAATTTTTTTTTTCGCCTTATCCATTTGTGTGGGATATCTATGAATAGGTCTTGAAAAATTATATTGAGGTAGTACTATTATATATTCTGTGATTGAGGTTACAAACATCATTTTTAGTGTTCCGTAGTCAACAAGGAACCCTTATAGTTTCGCCATGTCCGTCCGTCCGTCTGTCCGCAGTTTAGCTCAGAGACGCACAGTACTGGAGAGCTGTAATTTGGTGTAAATATACGGATTTGTTGTGCCGAAAAAGTGGTAAAATAAAATCTCGTAAAATATTTTTTTTTAGGGTACCTCCTGTACACGTAAAGTGGGGATGTTTTTTTTTTTTCTCGCGTACCCCTTAATGTGGGGTATCATTAAATAGGTCTTTAAAAAATATTGATAGTTTCCATTAACAATTTTTTGATAAAAAAATTCGTTTGTGAAATATTAAGCTTTAAAGTGCTAAATTTAGCTCGACTCGAGTGTCCCCCCCCTCTACCAGCTAAACGGTTATGTTTGGGGGTGTGAAAAAATTCACAATAGTAGTATATACACCGTGACTTTTTAGTCGTCTTACAAAAGCAGCCCAGTTCATGTATCCAATGACTTGAACACGTTTATAATAAAAAAATAGGTGTTTAAGAGATTTGAAAAACTTAATAACAAAAATTTTAATTCGTTATTAAGACGCAAGGCGTAGTTACTCGTAGAAACACCCTTGTCTCATAGAAAATTGGAATGGAATTATCTGCCCGACTATTGCGCTGGTTTGGTATACTCTACAGCTTGATACGTAAACATTTTAACAGGGTGTTTCATATTTATAATGTATAAACCTATAAATAAAAAATAAAAATTATTGTTACGATTAAAAAAAAAACTCGCCTAGAGGTATTTTAGGTCGGATACATTAAGTGGACCACTTTTGTAAGACGACTAAAAAGTCACGGTGTATAACGAAGTTTAAAAGAAAATTATCATGACTAAGTAGGCTTTACAACTTTACGAGTAATAGTCGACCAACTTATAAAATGTACTTGGATAACATATTTTCTTAAACAAAATGTATCGGAGAACAAGTTCTTCAACTGCAAATGTAAGTTTGTCAACTTTATTTTTACAGCTTTAATAGGTATGTTTTACGGTTTGTTTTTTAGGGATAGGTAGGTTTTTATCGTCAACTATTTTTAACTAACTTCAAAAAAAGGAGGAGGTTCTAAATTCGTCGTAATCTTTTTTTTTATGTACCTATTTTCCCCGATTTCTCAGACTCCTGGACCGATTTTGAAAATTCTTCTTTTTAAAATTAAATTCAGCGAATCAGTTTAGTTAGTTCGCATAAGTATTTTGATGGGCAACTACGGAACCCTACACTGTGCGTGGCCCGACTCGCACTTGGCCGGTTTTTCTAAACTGAACAGTTTGCGCGAGAGACAATTCCAAAGTGGTAAAATGTGTGTGTCCCCCCCTGTAACTTCTAAACTAAGAGAATGATAAAACTAAAAAAAATTTTTGATGTACATTACCATGCAAACTTCAATTGAAAATTGGTTTGAACGAGATCGAGTTATTAGTTTTTCTTTTTTTAATAAATCGTAAGCCGCAATTTACCTTGCAAAGTTACAACCAACTACAAGAACTTTACTTGCTGCTACGGAACCCTTTATGGGCGAGTCCGACTCGCACTTGGCCGGTTTTATATTTTCTGTTTTCTGAGGCAAAGATACAAAACTGTGTACAGCCAAAGGTGACGTCATTTGAAGGGCAAGGAAGGTCAAACGTATTTTATTAAAAATATCAATAAAATATGAATATTTTCCATTTTTAATTAGTCCATAATGATCAGTAACGCTATTCCTCGAAACAGTATTTCAATTACAACATATTAAAAAAAAATGAACAATTAGAACGTCAGGATTGAGGAGCCAAAGAAAATACGTTCATCTAAAAAAACTACTGTGTTTTACCATTTTATTCCTATGCATACTGCAAAAACAAACACAACACCTGCTAAATGATCATTATGTTGAATATATTAATTGATCGCTCACATCCAATATAATTTCAGCTCTTGCGTCTAGATTGAGGAGCCACACTAAAACTATTGTATTTTCTTTGTTTTTAGACCTACAGTATCCAAATTTTTTGACGATAATATGCACAATTGCTGCTAAATGCTGCAAAAGTTTCAACAATGTGCATCTATTACTTACCGAGATCCAAGGTGGCTCCTCAATTCAAACATTTAGATTGAGGAGCCACCTTTGCATTAATATAACTAGTGATATATTTTGCTGCTAAATCTAGAATTTGTACTGCAAAATCAGCTATATTGCTGCTAAATAATGGTGAAATCAGATTTAAAAAAACTGATGTGGCTCCTCAATCCAGACGTACATGCAAATAAAAAACCGGATACCGATAAATTACTGAACATTACCTACAACATTCGCACTTTGAAATCTGAAGACCGTTTACTTGAGCTCGAAAACGCACTAATTGAGGTTAACTGGGATATTGTAGGTTTGTCAGAAGTGAGACGGAGCGGCGAAGATACAATGTAGAGAGAGAGAGCACCATTTTCTATTATAACGGACAGAGTGGAGGACTGAATGGAGTAGGATTCTTAGTTGCAAAAAAATGGAAAAATAACATCTTGGAGTTCATATCTTACTCTGACAGGATTGCAGTCCTTAAATTTCAAATTTCGGCCACCCAAACATTATCCATTACTCAAGTCTACGCACCCACGTCATCCCACCCGGACTATGAATTAGAAGAGTTCTATGACCTACTCAATAAAGCTTGTGATGAACATCGAAGCACTTGGAACAACGACGATATAATACTAGACTCCGCATGCACGATCTAAGGAACAAAAATTATTCTGCCAACTCGCTGAGGTACTACGTAAGCGAGGGGGACGGGGTACTGCATTGTGATTGGCTAACTCAAGGTCTGTTCTGCCTCAACGTATGTTTACGGCTCACAGGATTGGTCGAAATGAGACGAATATAAGACTTTTTTGCCTATTGTGTTGACAGACATCGGTCGCCTGTTATTAGGAGTCTAGTATTATATCGTCGTTGACTTGGAACATAGTTTTGGGCGATTTTAACGCCAAAGTTGGTGAAAGGCAAGATCTAGACGACTCAAAAATCTTGGGTCCATACGGCCTCGGAATCCGTAACGAACGCGGAATACGCCTTATTCAATTTGCCTTTGGCCAGAACCTTAGTATAGGTAACAGCTTTTTCTATAAAAAGCCTCATAGGCGATGGACTTGGATATCTCCTAATAGCCAAACATAAAATGAAATATACAATTCATTAATCAATTTAAATTCTGTTCTGATCACAGACCAGGGGGCCACTTCTCGATTTTCGCCATTTTTCTCGAGTTCGAGATTGTAAGTCTATCTCTATGTCTATTAAAAATATCTCTATCTCCACCAAAAAATGTCGAATTGAGCAGAAATCCGTATTCTCAGTCAAAATAGAAATAAATGTCACGAAAATGTCGAGTCGAGTGAAGATAATGTTACCATTATGAAGAATCAAACGTTCCGTTTTAAGTAACTATAGGTTAATGAATGATTTTGTTTTAAAACGCTGACTAAATCTAATTATTTAGGGATTAAACGAAACGTTTTGTGTAAAAATAATCAGTTTGACAGATGATTGTCTGTCAGTGTCAGAATTTGCGTCTTTTGTTGTGTTTACATGGACTCTGTGTTTATAAATCATTAGTGGGCTGTGCTGTTTTACATTTCATGATTTTTATTTTAACATGGAGGGGAATTATTTTAATGACTTCTGTTTCGCTCAAATCGTAAATATCGACGGCGGGATAAGTGCGCTGTTGTCGCCGTGTATTGGCCAGTTGCTCCCCACTTTCCAACAACTCCGAGACAAAAATGCTATTGTTATTGTGATAAAAATGCTAATAAACTCGTGCATCTTTCAGTGGTTTCTAGTCCAATAGTGGGTACACAAATTACAGTTTGTTTTTTGCGCAAAGGTCGTCGTTTCAAGAAAACACAATGCAAAAATCAAGAGTTTATCGAATTTCCAGTAGGTATGGCATGGCCAAGCCGTATTTTATTTAAAAACTAAAGAAAAGAAAACAGTGTACAATCCAAAACTCAACAAATTCACTCAGAAATGACGAATCTCTACAATCGACATTATATCTCTACTGCTCAGAAGCACTCGACATGAATTCTAACGTTAGCCTTCGACAAATGTCGAATCCGACATCCCCAGAATAGCAACTTTTAAAATTTGTCGAAAAAATGACGTCATTAGAAATTTTTGTCGAATTCGACACCATGTCTAAAACCGAGAATTGGCCCCCTGTACGCGCAATAATTAAACTCGACAGCAAAATTAACCGCCATAAATTAATGAAAAATCAAATGAGAAAACTAAATAAACTATCACTAATGCTAGCCAGTAAACAGTTTAAACTTGAACTTACAAATAGTTTTGAATTATTAGATACAAAGACCGAAGAAAAAGAAAAAGATGTCCAGCAACAGTACGATATCATAACACAAAGTCTATCAAGAGCCAGTAGAGCAGTAACTTTAATAAAACGTAAGAGCAAAAAATTATCAGACGAAACTATACAACTAATAGAAGAGAGACAGAATTTGTGTGCGAATAAAGATTTACAGTACACACTTAAGACAAACAGGATAAACGCAGTATATGAAAATATATTAAAAATTATAACAATAGACTAGTTCATGATGCTCTAGAAAATAACTGCTCTCTGAAAATAGCCAAACAAGGTATTTCTCATCACAAGTCCTGGATTTCATATTTAAAAGATGATAGTGGTAATAAGCAAATAAATCGATCAAAAATATTGGATAAACAGGGTGAAATTTTAATGGTTGTTATCCCGCGGCAGGACGATTACCAATCAGTAGTACTATCGAAACACAAAGTTAAACTTAAAAAAAAAAGTTCTTTTTTTTTCAAATCTTTAAAAAAGTATTCATAAAATCGAAAGAGCGAGAATCGATAGATGCACTAGACATGACGTAGGTAGGTACCTACACGAAACGCACGCGCCGCCTCGTTGTCGGCAAACTACAAAGGTAGAGTGAATAATAAATGTTCAGAGCAAAATAAGCTCTCGAGCATGGTGATACGGCATTAAATAGCCTGCACGAACGCGGCAAGCGAGACCCCCGCGCCCGCGCCGCGCGCCGTCGCCGTAACATAAAAAGTTCGCTCTGCGTTTACGTTTAATCCTTCCGCGAACGTCATAAGTGTAATACGTTATCGACATCTTTTCAAAAATGAATCGTCATTACAATTTTTTGTGACTTTTGACCTTTATTTGTGGTCTGAGCTTAAACGCTTGGTGTATTGTGAGGTATACATCAAACTCGTGACGTGTTGTTATGTGCGATAGTGGACGCTTTCAATATCGTGAGACGTGATAGAGACACTCTTATCAAACTGAAAGACAACCAGTTAAAACGTGCTCGTTTGTGCATTGAAAATAGTGGTTTGCTTTCGAACAATTACTCCGCTACCGGGAAATGTAAGTACTCACTCGTACCTCGTAAATAAACATTTAAAAGTAGGTTAGGTAATCAAAATCATTATACATATAATAAAACTGTAGAAAAGTAATTTTTGTACATTAAAAAAAAACTCAAAAAATATAGCCAGGGTGTTAAAGGACAACCAATAGAACCCATTTCTAGCACTTTTTAAATTTTTATTCTTGAAAACTCTAAATATAGGGTTTATATGAAAAACGTAAAAATACATGGTTAAATTCCGACATCCACGCGAACGAAGTTGCGGGCACAGCTAGTTGTAAATATTACGTTGATTCCATTTTTTAATACTTAAGGGGATTACAACGCTCAAACCATAAAAATACGCTCGGTAAAATGAAGTTTGTAGACGAATCCGTTAATGCATTTACTATAAAAAAATTGTAAAAGTAAAGTAAAGACTATGGGAATAACTTTGTGTTGTTTAATTTTTTTATAAACTTGTCCAAATTTTGCCAAAAAAATTGAGAAAAAAGGTCTTTTTAAAACTAAATATTAAATTGTCTACATAACGGCTGGGTCATTTTACATGATATTTATACTAAAAGAAAGAGAAAACCCTGTTAACCAATTCGTGTTGTTTATTTTCCCGTATTTATTTTTATATTTTTTAACAATCAACAGTAACCCGAATCTTTACAAAACTCCCCACCAAGCACCCCCGCTATGCCCGTGACGCTCGCTCGGGATTCGTCTTGTTAGTGTCTTGACGACTCTCACGACGAGTGGACTGTACGTCCGTTTTTTTTTCTAATTATATTTTAAGTTCATTATTCTTGAATGAAATCATAGTTTTATTGTAAGGAAAATATTTTGTCCATTTAGTATACATTGTAATTAAGTTCGTAAGCGTAATATAACCCAGTTTTAATTACATTTTATTTTCAAAATAGTCATAGACTATGCCTAAATATAAAAATAAAAGTCAAGTGAAGCGTGGCCGAGCTCTTCACGGTACATACTTGATTCGAAAACAAATACATACTATACCAAGTACCTACAGTAAGTTCGTACCATTTATTTCAACGATGTTTTTGTATTCATCTTTTGTAAAAGTCTTCGTCGCTTGCTTATATAAAAAACTAGCGACCCGCCCCGGCTTCGCACGGGTGCAATGCTGATACTAAATACACTACAGAAAAACTGCGCAAACGCTACGTCCCGCAATTTTTAAATCTGTAATATCTTCGAAAATATTCACTTAAATCATACGGTGTAAAGGGCCATATAGATCTATATTAAATGAACAATGTATTCAAGGTATTTAATTGGTTAAGGATTAATGCTGTATTGGTTAAAATCGCTTCGAAAATTAGCCATTATTTGTTGTAAAAAGTAAATTACAAAAAAAAGTTATTGTGGGTTATCCATAAGAGATAGACATATACCATCACGGACTTTTCTGTAGACCTTTTCAATGTGTACAATACTTAGTACATTATTTTGATAAAACTCGTAGGGTTCAGCCTGCGTTTGCAATGTAAGCGGAAAAAATGTAATTATTTACGACATCACATTAGAAACCTCAAAAATAACAGTACTTCTCCACTATTTAATGGATGTTATTATACATATAAACCTTCCTCTTGAATCACTCTATCTATTTAAAAAAACCGCATCAAAATCCGTTGCGTAGTTTCAAAGATTTAAGCATACAAAGGGACATAGGGACAGAGAAAGCGACTTTGTTTTATACTATGTAGTGATTAATGTCTTGAGCTCTTTGATGGTGGAAAACTTCAATCATGACATGACACACGTAAACCAACATGTCTGTACTCATTTGAAAGAGCTCACGGAGACCTAGATGACTGTGAGGAACTGACTTACCTGATGGTGGACTCCGAAGGTAGGCAGACCTCAGTCTTGCCACACGTAAAACAACATGTTTGTACTCATTTGAAAGAGCTCACGGAGACCTAGATGACTGTGAGGAACTGACTTACCTGATGGTGGACTCCGAAGGTAGGCAGACCTCAGTCTTGCCACACGTAAAACAACATGTTTGTACTCATTTGAAAGAGCTCACGGAGACCTAGATGACTGTGAGGAACTGACTTACCTGATGGTGGACTCCGAAGGTAGGCAGACCTCAATCATGACATGACACACGTAAACATCATCAAACCTACGGCAGGTATTCTGTAGTAGCGACCATGCTCAATTAGGCAAATGTTGAAAACTGGTGTCTCCTTACTCATTCCATGATTGAGAACCGTTGGGCGCTGACCTGGTCATCATCAGACCTTCAGCAAGTATATTGTAGTAGCAACCGTGATCAATTAGGCAAATGTTGAAAACTGGTGTCTCCTGACTCATTCCATTATTGAAAACCGTTGGGCGCTGACCTGGTCATCATCAGACCTTCAGCAAGTATATTGTAGTAGCAACCGTGATCAATTAGGCAAATGTTGAAAACTGGTGTCTCCTGACTCATTCCATTATTGAAAACCGTTGGGCGTGGACCTGGTCATCATCAGACCTTCAGCAAGTATATTGTAGTAGCAACCGTGATCAATTAGGCAAATGTTGAAAACTGGTGTCTCCTGACTCATTTCATTATTTAGAACCGTTGGGCGTGGACCTGGTCATCATCAGACCTTCAGCAAGTATATTGTAGTAGCAACCGTGATCAATTAGGCAAATGTTGAAAACTCGTGTCTCCTGACTCATTTCATTATTGAGAACCGTTGGGCGTGGACCTGGTCATCATCAGACCTTCAGCAAGTATATTGTAGTAGCAACCGTGATCAATTAGGCAAATGTTGAAAACTGGTGTCTCCTGACTCATTTCATTTTTGAGAACCGTTGGGCGTGGACCTGGTCATCATCAGACCTTCAGCAGGTATCCTCACCTCAGTTTGTTGCGTTTACAAATTATAAGTATTCATATCAAACAAAAGAAATACGTATGTAAGAGTGGGCACAAATAACTTTGTACATAAGAAAAAGTACTTTTTGCCTCTCAGAGACCGAATAAATTAGGCAAATAATATACAATATTGCGTCGCATCTGTAATCTTGAATAATCATCAGTAAATTTTGTTGTTGTATGATTCTCTGTCAGCAGAGAGCGCTTTATTTATAAACAAACTACTCGACTGGCCTGTTGGTCTAGTGGTTAGTGACCCTGACTGCTATACCGGAGGTCGTGGGTTCGATTCCCACCCAGGACAAATGTTTGTGTGATGAGCACGATCATTTGTTCTGTGTCTGGGTATTATTTATCTATAATATGTATGTATTTAGAAATATATAAGTATATTTATCAGTTGTCTAGTACCTACCCATAACACAAGCTCTGCTTAGCTTGGGACTAGATGGCGTTGTGTGATAGTTGTGAAATATTATTATTATTAAACAATGTTACAAATGCCAGATCTTCAAGGTTATCGAGCAATGTAATCCCCTTAATTATCTAAATCAGACTTTTTTAAAGGTAATTATTTATGACGGTCCTAAATCCGTAAAAGTTTGAAGGGAAAATTGGAATAACTTATTGGGTTTTGTGTTTTATTAAGTCAGGACTCAGGAGTTTGATCAGCTGATTTAAAAGTGCAACGACCCGACACGCGCCCGCCCGCGTTCCGCGTATCATATCGCGCAATGCACTACTGTTGGTTTAAGTCACTTTCGAGTTTTGTTTGTCACAATTGTAAATCTGCCATTTATTGAAACTAATTTTTTTTATAAATATTAATCGATTGTATTACTGATACAAACTCATGTCGCTTCGGGAGAACAACCATTAGAATTTCACGCTGTATATACAAAATTTTATAAATCACTTTACACCGACGACACTCAAGCATCAGCCGGAGTACTACTGTTCCGATAGTATACCACCCATAACTGCGTCCAAAAAACTAAAATAATAGAACATCTGGCGAAGATGGAATCAGTACAGAATCTCTCAAAATAGGCGAACCCATCCTCTTCTCTTATTTAACCAAACTCTTTAACAGTATTTTACATTCCGGAAACTTCCCTAAAGACTTTTGTCACTCAAACATTCTACTCCATAAAAAGGTGAAAAGTCAGATATTAATAATTACAGGCCCATTAGTCTCGTATCACATATTTATAAACTGTTCATTAAAATATTAGAAACACGTAGATCTGGTGAATTAGACAAACACCAACCTCCTGAACAAGCAGGGTTCCGTCCTAGCCTATCGACAACAGACCATCTACATGCAATCAATCAGCTTAAAAACATCAGGAATTTTAACGTCCACTACACCTAGCTTTTGTTGATTACTCCAAAGCCTTTGACAGCATTTCACATACGGCCATTTTTGATGCATTAAACAAACAGAACATTGATCCCACCTACATACATCTTCTACGCCATATTTACAGAAATAGTACAGCTGCAATTAAATTACAAACCACAGGCCCAAAATTTAAAATTGAAAAAGAGGTCAAACAGGGTGACCCACTGTCTCCTAAATTATTCACCAGTACCCTCGAAGAAATATTTAAGAAGTTGGCAGCCGATTGGAGAGAAAGGGGCATTCTTCTCGGTGAGAAGAGACTGACAAATCTCCGTTTCGTAGACGACATTGTTCTGTTTGCATCCTCAGCCACAGAACTCCAGCGGATGCTACAAGATCTCAGCGATGCAAGCTTTGGGGTTGGACTGAAGATGAATATGTCGAAGACCAAAGTTATGTGTAATGAAACACCAAAAATAATAAAAGTAGATGGGGAGACAATACAACATGTCCAGGAATACCTTTACTTGGGCCAAGTAGTCTCTTTCCAGGCGAGACAAGACAAAGAAGTCGCGAGACGGACGGAATACGCCTGGAAGAGCTACCAGTCCATGAAGGAACTGTACAAGGGTGAGTTGCCAATAGCACTGAAACGTAAGCTCATGGACATGTGTATTCTCCCCGTCTTAACCTACGGTGCACAGACTTGGTCTTTGACTGACATCCAGAAGTCCAAACTCAAGGTTTGCCAGCGAGCAATGGAGCGCAGTATACTAGTGTTAAATTAACGGACCGAGTACGAAACACAATATTGCGCTCCAAAACAAATATAGCTGACGAGGCTCAGAAGGCTGCCCAACTGAAGTGGAACTGGGCGGGACATGTCTGCCGCATGCCAGAAGAACTGTGGGCCAAAATAACACAATACTGGCCCTGAGATAGTGAAGCGATGTCGCGGCAGACCACGCAGGTGATGGCGGGCCCAACTAGACAGATTCTGCCCGATTGGAAGAAGGCACAGTGTCGTGAAGGATGGAAGAAGTGGAGGGAGGCCTTTGCCCAGGAGTGGGACAGAGCAGGCTAGGAAAAAAAATAACATTAAAAGTATACAACAAATTGCGTATTTAAGATCATAGTGTAAGAAGACATAATATTTCATTTTGTTTTTAACAAAACTATGTTTAGGCGCCAGCAGGTCAACCTGGGGTGCTAAGACAGGAAACCTCCACGTGCGCCCGTGGACTGGAGTTCCCTCTCGGATACGTCCGGGGGGAAGACCAGTTTTTCGGGCCGGTGCACCCTGGGATGCGGGCAAAAACTCTTCCTTAGGCACTGTGTGCCTAAGTGGTCTCTTTGCCCGTATGCGAATAGCCTGTCGTGTGGATGCTCCAACGCGTGTCCCTCTGATCAGCAGAGGGCACAGCGGCGGAGCGGGCTTGCGGACGGTGAGTGATGGGTAGCTCGCCGTCCGACCAAGGACCAAGCCCGGGTCGGTGGCGCGTCGAGTTTCGCGCCAAATGCCTGCTGGGGTCGCGGGTTTTTTCTTAACCCAGGTTACCGTGGCCCCGGAACGTAAAGGGCATCCGAAGGAACACGGGTGGATTTTAGTCAGTAAGAGTCTGACAGTCCCTTCCACCCCACCCAGGGCGGGAGGACTCATTGATGAAAAAAAAAAAAAAAGCAGGTCAACCTACCCCAATCTATATAATTTTACTAATCGATTATTAACCTTCTACTATTGTGATAAGGTTGAAAATGTAATAAAGTTTGACATATTGAGGTAGGTTGACGTGCTCACGTCTGTTCATATTCTGCAAAATAATCGAAATAAAGAAAAACATAGTATCTTTATATTTCATCAGTGACATCTTGGTGATGCAAGTAACGTAGCTGTCTCGTCTGATTATATTTACGACCAATAATTCGCGACAGCTATGTTCTTTGTATTTTGGGTGTTCTAATCTTTATTTATCAAATTTTTAATTTATATTTTATATATATTTTTTTTTACTTGACAAAACTTTTTTGATATAAATATTCGTTGCGTTTCGTTGAGCTAATTGTATATTTGACAGTTTCAATAGGTTACAAATCGAATTAGCCTGTTATTAAGAATTTTGAAAAATAAGTTTGACTTTAGTAAGATCAATGAATACCAAGATAAACATACCAACTCGAGAGTGGGGACTTGTATCGTCAGAATTCAATAAAATTGTACTAAATTGTGACGTATTACCAATTTTGAAAGTATCGTATCTCCGTCAATTTTAGTTTCCGTAACAAATGTAAATACTGGTCGAATATTTTTTGTCAATTTATCTATTTTCTTTCTATTTCTGCTACCTTACCAAACCGAAATTCGGGGAGTCCCTGAAATGTTGCTAAAGCGAGTTTTAGATTTGGTGAGCATATGTATTTTGGTTAATAATTTCAAAAGGAAGGATACGCCCTTCAGAACATTTTGCGTAAACCTTCTTCATACAAGCAAAAAATAGCGCCATCTATGATAATCCATAAGAACTACGTTCAACTACTTGACGACATGATCTTGTAAGAGCGTACATGATTTTTCATCGGAATTAAGAATGTTGTAGGTCGTTGTTGTAATCGTTTTAGGTTCAACTATCGCTTTTGAAATTCCTCTTACATTTTTGTACTACTTTTTATCACTCTTAAATTAAATAAATTATATTCAAAATGACGCACTATGGCTAGGCTATAATAATATACTCTTTTCACAAACTAAAAATGACGTTCGTACAAAGTGACGTCATTACACGCCTTTGACTAGTTGCTTCGGCCCGACACAAACGACAGCGGTGGGCCAACAAACTGGTGCCATTTTCGTTGTTCGGTGGGGCCTGTGACCTGTCCTTAGATATAAGTCAATGACTTCGGTATACAAAAATAATGATTGATGAGCATTTCAATTGTAGCCCTATCTAATACTTACTTTCTGTCTCTCCGGATATTTGTTCTTTCGTAAATTCTTCTATTTTCACTTCAGTTTCAAACCCTATGAAAGGTGTCTCATCTTCCGAGTCTGATTCAGTACAGTTTGGAACTGGTAGACTACCTAGATATTCGAATTCTGTAAAGAAAAAATACTTTTACCCAACTGCGCCAGTAGGAGGGTTTTGTTTTTCTAGTGTCTAAACACACATCAAAAAGTTTGCGATCACTTTGAAAAATCGAAATCTCTTTTGCAACAGATGGGCGAGTAATGTTAAATTACATAAAAGAAAAGGAATGAGCTATTGCTCATTCCATTTCTTTCGTTGATTGTGTTTGTGGTGTGATTTACTCACTATGATTTAAACATACAAATAACACAAAGTTGATTTGCCTTCATACTTATACCCTAAATCAACAAGTCACGGGTTTCCAGGTTTAGAAACGCAATATTCTTAGGCGTAGGATTAAAAGTATCTATGAAAGTTGAGTATTTATCTACGACCGTACAACGGGTACTGGTGTCAAGGAAATATAAACACTATCATAATAAAAATAGTTTTAAATAAAATACTAAAACCGGGCGAAATACGAAATCGTGGCTTGTTCCGAACATTACCGATGCGATGCGTTCGGGAGTACCTAATCGAGACTAGCCTCTGCCATCGAAGTTCTTAAGTAATTGTTTATTAACTTTAATTTTAAAATGAAACATACCATGTTGAAGTTCCTGCTCTGGTACAATACTATCATTCTCTTCCTCACAATCATCTTGTAATTCTTCTTTGATATCATGATGTTCCTCCTGGGGTTCAGTACTCTCATTGTCTTGTTCACAATCATCTTGTAATTCTCCTTTGATATCATGATGTTCCTCCTCGGGTTCAGTACTCTCATTGTCTTGTTCACAATCATCTTGTAATTCTTCTTTGATATCATGATGTTCCTCCTGGGGTTCAGTACTCTCATTGTCTTGTTCACAATCATCTTGTAATTCTTCTGTGATGTCATGATGTTCCTCCTCGCGTTCAGTACTCTCATTGTCTTGTTTACAATCATCTTGTAATTCTTCTTTGATATCATCGTTTTGTGATTGACATTCATCAAGTACACAGTTAACATGCACTGTTGGAGTAATAATAAACCCATTGAAAAACTCCCTCTCATCTTTGTTTATTCTTGATTTTGTCTGTGAACAGTTTTATAAGATGTTCAGTCAAGTCCTGACCACAGTCACTACAAGCTATTCAAAGTTTAATTTTGACAGCTGCATGAGAAATCACCATAATTCTTAAAAGTAAGCTTTAACGAAATGTGAGGTTAAAGAAATGAACTCTTTAATCACTTGTATGTTGCTTAGTCATAACCCAATAACAATGTTACTCTCATGTGTAATGTTGTTATTGTTTTTTTCATAAAGTTATGCTCTGATGCAGCTAATAGTGAGATCAAGATTTTTCATACTCAATTAATGATCAACTAAATAATTTTAAAAGATATTATATGCATGTCGCGAGTTTCAAACATTTTCTAGCAATGGAAAAATCTTTCTTTTTTTTGGGAAGTAGATAATTCCCAAAAAATTGAGTTTTAGGGCTCTTAAACAATGTCTGTACAATCTTGAAGACGTTAAGGTAAACATCAATTGTGTCAATAAAAGTATTGTACATGTGTAGTTGAAAACCAAACCCCTTTAGATGGTAGCCATTTTTTTTAATATTGTTTTGCACCTCGAACCATGCAAGCTGAATGTACTAACTTTGAGATTTAAATAAAAAAGATCATATAATATATAAATGCGCCTCAGCAGCATTTCCCGGGGACGGCTGGCTCAAAATAAACATTTTGCTGCATCCAACCACAAAGATTAATTGTGCAAGACTTTGCCCCAACAATAATATCTCCTGAATCAGGTGACACAGAATTGAGATTTCAGTGTTATTATTTAGATTAACTCAGCTGCTGTTAGACGAGTAGATAATAAACTCGTTTCAGGTGGATTTTGTAGCAACCTTCATTCAATGAAAAAACAAGATAATTTGATGTTTCACCCTTTATTAAAAGTGATGATGCAGAATGATCGAAGTGATGAATGGTTGGTGGTGAAGAACTTATTGTAACCAATCATACACACAGAACAAAAGTCAAACCTCACCTCATCATCCTCATTCAACATCTGAGTGAACAGCTTCTCTGCTTCCAGACATTTCCTCTGCAATTGACAGGATTGCTTTAGTCTAGTGTAGCAGAAGACACAAGCGAGCATCGGTCTACTGTCTTCAGTTACAAACTGCAACAAGAGTATCGTTGAATTAATTGTAATTTTATGAATGAAGAACTTTGCATTTGATTAGAAAATGGTTATTAATAAATCTTGCATAGAAGATGCGTAGGTATCGTCATAAAGTTCATTCTTCTTTCAAGTACTCGTGCTTGAATAATCTATATAGATCATTTACTTACTGGAATTCCAGTCAGCTTCTCATAAAGTAGTTGGAGTTCCAAATTGGTAACCTTATACATACGAACATCTTCCATTAAACATATTCTACACATTTGAAGCTTTTCTACGTTCATATTTTATACAAATTTATCGTAAAAACACTGGTGATAACAATAAATTATTCAATTTCTGTCTAAAAAGCTTAAAGCCCCTAAAGATTTCTGAAAACCTGAATTTAAAAGTGAAGTGAAGATGACAGTTACCATAGTATTATACCATGACAGTTACAACCTGCCGACGCCGAGCTGTCATTTGTCATTATAATAATAGCACATCAGAAATCGATGGCTATGGGGATCCATGGTGGGTCTCTATGACAGACTGACACAGACTGCCACACTTCCGTTAGGGTATTATATTCTGTGATTCTGTGGCCACAGTGGCACTGTTTTTTTACGGAATCGTAGGTATAGAGGCTCGGAAAAGTAAAAACCGTTTTTCAAAGTTCCCCCCTTGCCCCCCATTTAGGCGGATCTCGGAAGTTAACAGACTTGCAACATTTTTTTTTTCTGATTCATATCATGAGGCAGTGACTGTTTTGTATCTCCATGGTTTTGGTAAAGTGTTAAACTCAACTCTTTTGTGAAGAGGTTTTTTTTATTAAGTTTTTATTAGCTACCGACTATTAAGTCGTACAGTCGGCCAAGAAAGTGGTGTACCACCCTAAGGTTGAATATCGCTTGCAGATTCATAGGTGATAAAGATTAGTTTCGCTTGCAGATCGATCTGACAACTTCTATTGCTGTCTTTATCTGATTATTGATAACGACTATTACTGTTTGTAACGTGACAGCTGTTCTTAGTTTGAACTTGATGGAACCAATGACGTCGTAAAATCAACGGCGGGGGGCTGTGGATTTTGATGACAAAATTGTATCTACAAATTCAGAATTGTAATCAACAAGTTACATAAAATTGTAAAGGCACAAGGCGAATCCACAAACCTACAATTTCTGTAAACTTGTAATTACAATATCAATAAAAAACAAGCTAAAAATAGATTTATCCTTTTATTAAATTTCTACAATCAATTTTAAAATACTTATAACAAACAAAAACATAGCATATACAGGGTGATTTTTTAGTCACCATCCAAATTTTAATATATTAATCTTTGGCGAAAATCATTGAATACGTGTTTTTTCTTTTTGTATCACTCAATACAAAAATATCGAGAAATCACGTCTCAATGTTATCTATAAAAAGTTGATGAACCTGGACACCGCGCTGTGATGTGTCGCTTAGGTGTAGCGAGGCGGGGCGGGGGTCGGCGGGGTGCGCTCTGCCCGTTTTATGCGTCGGCAAGTGTATATTATTAACGTTTAGCTTAGTGACCACGCAGAGCGGATGAGAAAATGATTTAATATGACAATTTGACGTATCGATTTTTTTTCAAAAATGGGCTTAGTGATTGATACCTAACGCCTAGAAAAATTTTGGACGGTGCTAAAAAAGTCATCCTGTATAGTAATATTTAGAAGATATTGAAAATTTTTAAAAAATAGAAACGGGTGTAACCGCCGTTGGCCTCTATAACCTCTAAAAGACGAGACCTCATTGAACCAACAAGCCGTGAGCAAATATCGGTTCCCCGCATTTCCTGCCAAATATAATTACAGTGACTAATAAGAGCTTGTTTGGTTCTTTCATTTTGATGCGACCATCGTTGGACCATAAGGCCCCAAAGATTTTCTATCGGGTTGAGGTCCGGCGATCTTGAGGGCCACTGAATTACCCTTACGTCAGTGTGTGAACGAAACCAGGCTCTTACGATCCTCGCATTATGAATTGAACAATTATCTTGAACAAAATCAAATTGTGGCACTTCGTTCTCCGGGTAAACATTACGGACTGTCGGTAGCATTGCATTCTGAAGCACGTCGATATAATTTACAGCCGTCGCTCGAGGAGGTAGAGAACACAATTCTCCTACACCATCCGCACTCATCCAGCCCCAAATATTTACGGAAATTCGACCTGATTCTCTATTTGGAATTACATGATCATCTTTATACCGTGTTGAATTATATCGCCAAAGGTGAAGACGTCCATGCTGACTGGATTTAAACGTTTTTTCATCACAAAACACTGTATTAGACCAATCAAACTCTAAGTGCTCTCTGGCGAAGTTCAGACGAGCAAGTCTGTGAGCATCCGTCAAATATATTTTCTTGGCGTAATGCCTGTGGTGCAACCCCATGTAATGTAGATGATTCCTTATTGTTTGGGCACTCACATCGAACATCTCCGCAAAATGTTTTGTGGGCTTAAAACCATTGATTTCATATTCCCGTCTCATGAATTCTCTATCGTTATTGGAGAGTGCAGGCCGGCGACCACTTCTTCTGTGATCCAACAAACTTCCCTCCTCTCCTTCACGACGAATCCAAAAGCGGACAGAACGCCTCGATATATTCAAATTCCGGGATATCGCACTGATACTGCTTCCCTCATTAAATTGGGCAATTATTTGTGCTCTTTCGGCAATGGTCAAGTTGGCAGGCATTGAGATGATTTTATATGCAGTTGATTGAAAAATAACACGGAAAATATATCGATTTTTTGCATATATTTGACAAAATGTGAATTGTCAGTTTTCTTTTTCAAATGGAATTCGGTTGTCTATTTAAATAGTTTTTATTACTTTTGTTTGGAAACATTTCAATTGCTTTGTAGAAACTAATGTCCTTTTCATTTATACTAAAGGTTAAAATGTCATGTACTTATATGTGACATACGACGTCTGAATACTAAATACATAGGTTTACGTCATGATAATGTTGTCTCTTTCAGTAATATCTTTTTATAACGAACCTTGTTGTAATTTTCGATGACCGGGAAACTAAATCAAAACTGGTACACCACTTTCTTGGCTGACCGTACCTACTATCTACCAACACATAAAGGGCAAGATTGTGAATTCTTTCGATGCATTCTTTGAATAACTACGAAAGCTTCAGCTTGGAATAAGTACGAACGAAAGAATACCTAATTATCTACATAGAATCCCAATTCCCAGTTGCTGCCCAGTTTTGTAGGTCTCCAAAAGAATATTTTCATTCATGGAGTGTTTGCATCCGACAATCCCTGGGGCTCCGTTAAGCCTTCTGGGGGCTCCACGAGAATACAGCCGGATGGATGCCGTACCTGACAACAAATTCAACGCTCTTCCATAAACCGATTAATGAAAATTAAGAAGTAGTTTCACACATCAAATTTTAATTAGCTTTTTTATTATGTGTAGTAGTACTTAAACACTGTCATTGTAATTTATTACCCTGTTATGAAGAATGCACGTAACTTTTAGTTTTATTTTGATCCGTCAATAATTTTGCATTTTCAAAATGGTTCATTTTCATGTGCATGGATACTCCTGAGTCAACATGCCAAGAATTGGAATCATTTGCTGTGGATGCTGAAAAAGCTGCAACATAACCTGTGTGTTTATCTGTTTTATTATTATTGTTTGTCTTCTTAAGCCAACAATTTTTGCTGAGATGTCCGTACTTATTACAATTTAAACATCTAGGACCTTGTTTGTCACTTCTTGTGTTTGTATAAAGTGCGGTAGTGTCTAACATTTTCACTTCCTGTATTAATTTATTTTTTACTAAGTCAGCACTAATCTTCATACCGGAACATTCCAGACCCATCATGGGCTTATACATTTCTGGCAGCCCTGCCAGCATTAATGTGCCCAACCACTCATCGTCCACGTGAAAATGTATATTTCTCAATTTGTGCGCGGCTGTCATAATTTTATTTACGTAGTCTTCCACTGACAAACTGCTTTCTAAATTAGTGTTAATTAATTCTTTTAATAAGCCAACTTTCCGTGTCAGTCCTTGGTCTTCAAATGCCTCTGTCAAATTGTCCCACACCTGTTTTGCATTCTGTGCATCCTGTATGTGCACATATAAAATTGGGTCGACCAGCAATATCAACTTTGATTTTGCTTTGGTGTCTTGTTTAAAAACTGCGTTGGGGTCGGAAGCATCTGGTGCTTTCAAAATGCAGCTATACAACTCTTCATGTTGTAAGTATGCCTTGACTCGGGCACGCCGCAATCGCAGCGGTAAGACCCCTCTTTGAGGAGTGGCTGGAGACACGTGACGGCGTCCTGAGGATGTCCTCACCGGACACGGAAGTTTCGGGAGGTACCTGTGTCGGATAGGGAGGGGAGAGACGCCCGGGTGTCACCACTGCGAAGATCGCCCGGCAGGAGGCGATGGGCGGAGACCTCTCGCGCCCGGCATTGGTCGAGGCCATGCTGCGGGGCGAGACGGAGTGGGAAGCGGTCACCTCCTGCGAAGCAGTAATGCTCGCGAAGGAGGAGGCGGGCCGCGAGAGGGAGAGGACAGCGTCCTCCATCCGCCCAAACCGCAGTGGTAGACGCTCATGGCGTCTGACGTCGGCAGACGATCTCCGGCCAACGTAGGCGCGGGCATGCGGACAGCGAGTAAAGGGCAACTCGCTGTCTGACCAATATGGACCATGCCTGGGTCGACGGCGCGTCGTGTTCCACGCGCGCCTCTAAGAGCGTCAGCAAAATGACGAGACCCCCTCTATGAGGGCCAAAGCCTGCCGGGGTCGCGGGACTTAGGTATACCTTTTAATAAACTGTGGATAACGTAGTGAGTTACAGACTTATAATAAGTGTTATGTCTACCTACTGTTATGTTGTTTATTTCTAGTGTGTAACTGTTTGTTTTCCCAAACTAATAAATAAATAAATAAAATACCTTTACCGTGACTCCGGAACATAAAGGGCTATTGAAGAACACTGTGGATTTTTGTCAGTACAAGTGTAACAGTCCCTCCCGCCCTGCCCCCGGGCATGGGAGGACTCATTTGATGATTTTACCACGCTAGAAAAAAAAAAGTATGCCTTGACTGCAAAATTCCAATTTGCACAATTGTCGCGACCTGTAACTTCTCTATCGAAATTATAGTGTTAGTTCCAGCCATATTTATCTATACTAATATTATAAAGCTGAAGAGTTTGTTTGTTTGAACGCGCTAATCTCAGGAACTGCTGGTTGGAATTGAAAAAATCTTTTTGTGTTGGATAGTCCATTATACCATATATAACATCACGCTATCAAGGAGCGGAGCTGCAATGAGAAATGTTTCAAAATCGGGAAAATGTATTCCCTTTCGAGAGCTTTCGTTGCGTGCGCTGCGTAAACGGTTAAAGATACGCAAAAATTATGTACTACGGAATTATTTCTCATGAAAAGTTCTAAAATAAAGTCCGCGAGAGCACATATTATCTTTTAAGATAAAGTCACTATAACCTTTTTTATGGAAATCAAATTTGTTTTAAAGTAATGCATTGTTTGCGAAGGTATTTTCATTAATATGATATTAATCCTTATCAAAATAAATACGTTAGTCATCACAAGCATTTAATTTTGAACGAAATTGCCCTTGACATCGTTTGATTTCAATGAATATCTTAGCAGATATCATAGTTTCAAAATAATGCCAGAACAAAATAATTACTGCCTGGAAATTGACATAATTGCGCGTGAGGGAAAGGGCACCCTCTACCTCTCAACCGAGCCACCGCTGAAGACGCCCAGGGCGACGGAAGTAGCGGGTCATATTCCAGCCGCTTACGGACGGGGAGTAATGGGTAGCTTGCCGTCCGACAGCACGTATTTATAAAGAAGCACTGAGCAGTGGTGGCCCAGTGGTAACGGCCTCGACTTACGAGTTATAGTGGTCCGGCATGTCCTTGAACCCTCAAATTCGAAGACATGTGACATCCACCAAACCGCACTGGGCCCGCGTGGTGGACTATAGCCCACTCCCTCTCACAGAGAGGAGGCCTGTGTTCCAGCAGTGGGAACATTATTGACTGATGATGATGACTGCCAATCCCCGCTGCATCGACAAGTCGAGGCGCGGCGGGAAGAGCTCCGGCGCCATCTCAGGGCGGTATGGAGGGAGCGACTATCGAAACCGAGGTTCGGGCACGCTTCAATCGCGGCGGTAATACCTCTCTTTGAGGAGTGGCTGGATAGGTGTCATGGCGTCCTGACCAACCACCTGACGCAGGTCCTCACTGGACACGGAAGTTTTGGGAGGTACCTGTGTCGGATGGGGAAGGAAGAAACGCCTTGGTGTCACCACTACGGGGATCGCTCTGAGGACACGGTGCAGGTCTGGCTCGCTTGGAACACGGTAGAGCATACGGTGCAGAATTGCCCCGCTTGGGCAGAACATCGCACATGTCCTCACAACGGTGATAGGCGGCGACCTCTCGCGCTCGTGGTTGGTTGACGCTATGCTGCGGGGTGAAATAGAGTGGGAACCAGTCGCCTCCTTTTGCGAAACGGTCATGCCAGCGAAGGAAGAGGCGGGACGCGTGAAGAAGAGGACAGCGTCCACCTCATTACCCAGCCGCAGTGGTAGACGCCAAAGGTGACGGACGTCGCAGGACGATCTCTGGCCACAACAGGCGTGGGCATTCGGGCAGCAAGTAATGGGCGACTCGCTGTCCGATCATGGACCATGCCCGGGTCGACGTCCCGTTGTGTTCCACGCGCGCCTCAAAGAGTGTCAGCACAATGACGACGGGGTGGGACTTACGAGCTACCGTGACCCCGGACCGGAACGTAAAGGGCTATTGAAGGACGCCGTGGATTTTAGTCAGTACAAGTCTGACAGTCCCTCTTGCCCTGCCCTGGGTGAGAAGACTAATTTAAAGATTTTATGACGCTAAAAAAAATGATTTGTATCTGTATCCTCCAACAGCGCTTCGCACTAAAAATACATTGTTAAGTTTCGACATCCACGCGAACGAAGTCGCGGGCAAAGCTAGTACATCTGAAAACAGCTGAAAAGAAAAATCACTCGCGAGCCGGTAACTAAAAGTGAGGTTATACCCGTCAGATTTTTTCTTTTACTCTATTTTCGTAAGTACTGAATAATACTTGGAAGTAACGCTAAACGACAGGCTGGGGTGTGCCCCCATAACCTGCTGAAATAAGAATAAAGGCAATTATATAATTTAGACTATGTACAGGGTGTCAGTGTAAACAGTCTTGTCCTTGAAACCAATGGTTTGGTTTCACTTATAGAACGTAAATTCAATGAAAAAAAGTTTCGCCATGTCCGTCCGTCCGTCCGTTCGTCTGTCCGCAGCTTAGCTCAGAGAGGCCCAGTACTAGAAAACTGTAATTTGGTTTAAATATACGGATTTGATACGTCGAAAAAGTGGTAAAATAAAATCTCGTAAAATATTTTTTTTAGGCTACCTCCTGTACACGTACAAGTGGGGATGTTTTTTTTTTCTCGCGTACCCCTTAGTGTGGGGTATCATTAAAAAGGCCTTTAAAAATATTGATAGTTTACATTAACAATTTTTTGATAAAAAGATTCGTTTGTGAAATATTAAGCTTTAAAGTGCTAAATTTTGCTCGACTCGAGTGTCCCCCCCCTCTACCAGCTAAACGGTTATGTTCGGGGGTGTGAAAAAATTCACAATAGTAGTATATAAAACGAAGTTTAAAAGAAAATTATCATGACTAAGTAGGCTTTACAAGTTTACGAGTAATAGTCGACCAACTTATAAAACGTGCTTGGATAACATATTTTCCTGAACAAAATGTATAGGAGAACATGTTATTCAACTGCAAACGTAAGTTTGTCAACTTTATTTTTACAGTTATATACACTCGAGAGCAATGAATCCGGGTCACTTAAAGAATGTTAAAAATCTCGGAAACTAAAAATGATAGGTTAATGCAATAAATTGTATTTAATAGACAATGTAATACTCCTTAAATGAAAGTAAAAAAAAATATGAGTCACCATACATTTTATTAACACAAAATTACATAAAGAAAAAAACTGCTGATCTCTCCTTAAAACAAAAATAGGAAACATGAAATTTTTGAACTTAATTACGATTTTCTTGTATTTTAATACTTCGTATTGCCTCCTCGTGCTTCCATTACTGCGTTTACGCGGCTTGGCATGCTGTACACCAAGTTCCTTATACGATTTTGGGGAATATTCTCCCATTCTTCTGTGAGAGCAATTTTGAGCTCACGAAGCGTGATTGGGGGAGGGTTTCGTTGTTTTACGCATCTGCCTAGCTCGTCCCAAGCATGCTCGATCGGGTTGATATCCGGGCTGCGCGCTGGCCACTCCATACGAGTAATGTTCATCTCTTGAAGGTATAGTTATTCACAATCCTACCTGTATGAGGTCGGGCATTGTCATGCATAAATATAGCATCCTAACCTAAATTGACCATAAATGGACCAACGTGATCATTGAGGATTTCTTCCACATATCTTACGCTAGTTAAAGAGCCGTTTTCTATGATCACCAGCTCTGTGCGACTTTCAGAAGAAATTCCGGCCCACACAAGTACAGACCCACCACCGTAGGCTACTTTTTCTTCGATGCATGCTTGCTTGAATCTTTCCCCTGGTCTTCGATACACTCTGTGTCTTCCATCGTGCTTGTAGAGCATAAATTTTGATTCGTCGGAGAACATAACTTTTGACCAATCTTCAATACTCCAATTTACGTGGCTCTGGGCATATCTTAGTCTTGAAATACGATGCCCACGCTCCAGTTTAGGGCCGTTTGCAGGTCTAAGGGGTTTTAAGTTAGATTCAGCAAGCCGACGTCTTACTGTCCATGCACTTGGGTTACTTCCTCCGAGGCGTCGAAACTGATTGGTGAGTTCAGTTCCTGTGAGAAAGCGATTTCGAAGCATGGTGTTCACCAAGTATCGGTCTTCTCGTGCTGTGGTACACCTGGTTCTGCCCGTTCCTGGTCTGCGTAGGTTAGAACCAGTTTCTTCGTAACGTCGGAGAACTCTTTGTACTGTTGACAGCGACACACCGACAGTCCTGGCTGTATCGCGCTGACTCCGGCCGGTTTCCAGCATTGTAAGAATTCTGGTGCATTCTTCAGGCGTAAGCGACATAATTTCAGCTTGAATAATGAATAAAGAGCACTATCAACATGGTTTATGTACCCACATAAATGACAGATTACAAACAAAAGCAAAACCAAATGCTGTAATTTCGTAGTTCCATCTTCGAAAGTGGCCCTTTTTCAAATTTGATTTTTTTATGATATAACTTTACAATAACTAAGAAGTTTTAATACCTTCATTTAAGGAGTATTACATTGTCTATTAAATACAATTTATTGCATTAACCTAGCATTTTTAGTTTCCGAGATTTTTAGGATTCTTTAAGTGACCCGGATTCATTGCTCTCGAGTGTAGGTGGATGTGTTTTGGGGACAAGTAGGTTTTTATTGTCAAACTTTAAAAAAAGGATTGGTTCTCAATTCGTCGTAATCTTTTGTTTTTAATGTATTTACCCCGATTTCTCAAAGACGCCTGGACCGATTTTGAAAATTCTTCTTTTTTAAATTAAATTCAGCGAATCAGTTTAGTTAGTTGGCATAAGTATTTTGATGGGCAACTACGGAACCCTACACTGTGCGTGGCCCGACACGCACTTGGCCGGTTTTTCCTCTAAATGATTTCACCCTATACGTAAGGGCAAAGAGAACGAAGCGCGGTAAACACACAGTGCAGTTCAAACAGGCCGCCGCCGCCGCAGGCAGCGCGCGCGCCCCTATCCCTCCTACACCGCACCGTCCGTTGACACCCCGACCCGTCCCTTAGTCTGTCCGTGACCTCGATATCGACCGCACGCTACATCACGCTTGCTCGCAGGGCAGCGCCCGCGCCGCGCGCCACCCGCCGCGCACCGCCGTTCATTAGTCGCGCAATTAGTGTGTAGTGATTATGACGTACACAAACGAACAGCGGAACGAAATGGTTCGAGTTTACGCCGCGTCGGGATATAACACTGATAAGATAACCTGAACGAGGCTCGAAGAATTTACGCAGACTTATTCCCTGGACAACCTGTGCCAAACCGAGAACCGATGTTGGCGGCTACGGGCTACTCACAGGTTACGTACTTATGGCCGTAAATCCCATTTTGAACAGCTTTTGAGATTAATGTAAGTGTAAAAGTAAATTAAATCAGTGTAGGTATTCAATCATCAGTGTAAATAAAACCATTAATTTTTAATGAAACTGCAGACAAGAATGTGATTAACTTTTAAATACGCCAAAATTACTTACCCAGTTGTTTGTTTTTGTTGTTAAATCTAAGTTACATCTGGACTCGTCACGCAACAAAGGTAGGTATTTTTGCCTGTCCTAAGCCAGGAAAAGTATGAAGGGGAAGTTATATCACAGGTTACGTGTATTGTTTTTATTACAATGATGATTTAGTTTGTTAAAACATAGGTATGTAGGTAGTTATAACGGACGGTTAGTGCGGCAGGTAAACGCCCTTTGCAGTGATTACGTAACTCAGGCGCATTACCTATGGTTTCAGTGACAAGACTGTTTACCCTTACAGCCTGTATTTAACGCGTAACTAAATATAACGGTATGACAGTACACAATGTATGCAGACGAGAAAAAGAGCCTTCAGACTGGTCAATACTCTTAACACTTCGATTGCTCGTTGTCGCTCAGGTCCACAACATCAGAGACATCGTGTTCACCGCTAAGCGCCTGCAGGACCTGGCTGAAGTTGGACCGCCATTTACGAATATTGTATCTTGCTGTTCGAAGGACCATATGGTGGCGACGATAATTCGTGGAGAGTATAAATGAAAGTTATAGCGGACTGTATAAACTTGTATTGACGTGAATTTAAACTAAGAAATATGTATTATGATTAAAATGAAATGTGAATAAGAAAATGCGTAAGAGCAGCCGTGCTTGAAGACGCGGAACAGCTGACTGTCGTGGTGTCGGGGCCTTGCTCGGCCGCCGGCGTCGATGAATGCACCGCTGCCCCCGCACCCCTCATTCACTCCCGCGGCGCGCGGAGTGCGACGGCGCACTGCTGATGGTGGCTACTGGGTTGAGGCTAGTGGCCTCAACAGTGAGCTTTTTCACCAGTGTGTTTACGAACATGTCTTTTTAAATAACTACTTTGACTAAAACTCTTCTGACATATGTCACATTTGTAAGGTTCTTCACCAGTGTGTATTAGAACATGTCTTTTTAATGCACATTTTTCATTGAAACTCTTCCGACATATTTCACATTTATGAGGTTTTTCCCCTGTGTGCATACGAACATGACTTTTTAAATGACAACTTCGACTAAAACTCTTCTGACATATGTCACATTTGTAAGGTTTTTCACCAGTGTGTATACGAACATGTCTTTTTAAATCACGATTTTCATTGAAACTCTTCCGACATATTTCACATTTAAAAGGTTTTTCCCCAGTGTGGATACGAACATGTCTATTGAAATGACTATTTGTGCTAAATCTCTTCTGACATATTTCGCATTTGAAAGGTTTTTCACCAGTGTGTATTCGAACATGTTTTTTTAATACACATTTTTCTTTGAAACTCTTCCGACATATTTCACATTTATGAGGTTTTTCCCCTGTGTGCATACGAAAATGACTTTTTAAAAGACCACTTTGATAAAAACTCTTCTGACATATGTCACATTTGTAAGGTTTTTCACCAGTGTGTTTACGAACATGAGTTTTTAAATCACCATTTTGATTAAAACTCTTCAGACATATTTCACATTTATAAGGTTTTTCCCCTGTGTGTATAAGAACATGTCTTTTTAAATGACCACTTTGATTAAAACTCTTCTGACATATGTCACATTTGTAAGGTTTTTCACCAGTGTGTTTACGAACATGAGTTTTTAAATCACCATTTTGATTAAAACTCTTCAGACATATTTCACATTTATAAGGTTTTTCCCCTGTGTGTATAAGAACATGTCTTTTTAAATTGCAAATCATGCTAAATCTCTTCCGACATATTTTACATTTGTGAGCTTTTTCACCAGTGTGTATTAGAACATGAGTTTTTAAGTAACAACTTTGACTAAATCTCTTCTGACATATTTCACATTTGTAACGTTTTTCTCCAGTGTGAATTCGAATATGTTTTATCAAATTACTCTTTGTACTAAAACTACGGTGACACATATCGCATTCATATGTTTTTATTCGGTCATTCGCAGCCGTATCAGTATTATTCACAATATTACTGATAGGTTGAGAATTTGTAGCAGACTTGTGTTTCTCGGTGTTCCGTATAATTAGTAAGTCTGTCTGTTCAGTTTTCTTTTGCTGGAATGTCATTGTATCTTCTAGTCTTGTTAGTCGTACGTATAGTTCTGGTTTCTCCGTGTCGGGCGCACCTGTGAATATAAATCTGGTAAGTAAGGGAGATTTCCAATGGAATGGAATAAAAACACAGCGTGCGTCAGAATGGCTGGTTGTCTGTTGCGTTGGTCTATGAGAGTTGACTCGAAAATTGCTACATAATTGCTTATATTTGCTACATGTAATAAATAATTGCTACATAGGATATATATTTAGAAATAAAATATTTTTTTGACCAGCAATCCTGACGTTTGGTTGGCTGGTCACCTCCTAGTTTAAGTCAGTACTATTGTCTGTTTGCCTGTGTGTTTGTGCACGATCTTTGGAACTGCTGGACGGATTTGATTGTTTTTTTTTTTTTTTGTATAGCTATTAAGTCTGGGCAACATATAGGCTATAATTTATCTTGGAAACTTGAACACCTCATGCAGAACTGCAATAGACCAGCTAAACTATAAGAGATACAAAAATAGCGCCATAGCAAAAATTGAAATAACATTTCCTTTAATTGGTTACAAGATCCGATGCACGTTTCGGTATTCATAGAAATAGAATACTGTTTAAATGTCCATGTGTTGAGAATCTTATGAACGAGACACACACACACATTTGTTTTTATTTACGATATCCTTTTAATATGCTTGTCGGAGAATCAACACAGAAGCACAGCAATTTAGAATAACGCCATCTATTATCGTTGCGTTTGTTGATTCCGCATCAAAACAAAAACCCTCGCTAGTTTAATTTTTTTCCGGCGAAATCGCCGGCTTATTTAAACGCACCCCTGGCTAACCAGTGTAGGGTCGGCCACACGGGCGGTGACAGTGGAAAGAAGTGGAAGACTTTGAATCGGTCTGACAAGCTGGGTAAACATCTTGTTTGCTCCTCCATGCTAAACTTCCCGAGTTCCTAAATTTTTAATCGAGCGATATCTCAGGCATCCTTGATTATTTTGTATTCGGAGTGTGTTAGCAAGTAATTATAAGTGTTAACGAAGATTTTGTGAATGTTATTTCCGATATCCCAACCCCTCTGATAACGATTTTCCGTTATGCTTAATATCCACTTACCTATTCATACATAACATGCCATTTAACAATTTAGAACGCCTGCCTCCTAAAGTAGCAATACCGTTGAGTGAAGACGCACTGCAACTATTTACCTTTATTATTTTATCAGGCACTTTTCCTTGGGATAATTTAAATAATTGCTACATCCTATATTTAACATAAGTTTTAAGTTTCAACTAAATGAGATAGATGAAGTAAATATGTGGCAATTATTGACGCAATACATTTCGGGAAACTCTGCACGCTTGATTAAAACTATAGGAGGTGACCAGCCAACCAAACTTCAGGATTGCTGGTAAAAAATATATTTTGTTTCTAAATATAGGGTGATTGTTAATTAGTGAACGATACTTATACACGTGATTGTTTTCATGATTACAAACAACTTTCAAAAAGAAACTTTTTTTGGTAACTCATTAGTTTTATTTTTATCACTATCATAAAATTACGTGCGCGCGTGATAAGTTCAAACTTCGCGCTTCTTTGCGATCAGCTGTTAGCGGAGAGCCTCATGCCTTGCTCCGGGAAGCGTGTCGTATGCGCATTGTTTTGTTATTTTATTGACGCCCCGCCCGCGCGCGATGCCGTACAACTACACCGCGAGTACAGTGATGGTGATGTGCTACTATTCGGAAAGAAGTAACGGTGTTATTTATAAAGAAAGGTGGATATTAGGTCGAAAGGGTCCAGCTGCTTGGCCACCGCGGGCTCGTGAAAAACCTAGTGTATTGTGATGGGCCAGTCAATACTTTCGATGAACTAAAAGTGTTTCGAAACAGTGAAAAGTGACACTAACACTGCGACGAGTGCAAGCTCACATTATAAAACGTGCGAATAAGTGCGTTCAAGCGCAAGGCGGACACATCCAACAATGAATGTGAGTTAAAACTTAGTTGATTTAAGTCATAATAGGTAAATAGTCAAGTTGATACCATTTTTTTAAACACACCAATCTTACGAAGTTAAAACAACGAGAGTAATAATAAAATACTCAACTTTTTCTTGTAGACTGCTAGTTCAAAGCCTAGATAAGTGTGATGGAAACTTAGACTAACTTGAATCATGCCCAGTCTCGAGTAGGTATCGAGTCAGTTAATAATGTAGTGGTAATAGTGGTATCTTTTAAGCCGTTTCTAAACATCCATCTTTTACAGAATAAAAACAAACGCAATTCCTGAAGTTAGTTTGTAAGTAGTAGTAATTAGTTTGTAAGTGGAGTCTAAGTTAGAAAGATTTTGTATTTTATGTGTTTATAAAGTAAAGTACCAAAATACTAGTCTTGGATATTACTTTATCGAAACATGTAGGCGCACTGCCTAAGTCATTGCCAACGCGGGCGCGGGGCCACACCGCTAACAGCGGCGACGGTGCGCGCACGTAGTTTGAACTTAGCACGCGCGCCTTTAATTTTGTTATAGTGATAAAAATAAAACTAATGAGTTTACAAAAAAGTTTCTTTGGGAAAGTTGTTTGTAATCATGAGAACAATCACGTGTATAAGTATCCTTCACTAATTAACAGTCACCCTTTATATATCCTATGTAGCAATTATTTATTACATGTAGCAAATATAAGCAATTATGTAGCAATTTTCGAATCAACTCTCATAGACCAACACAACAGACAAACAGCCTTTCTGACGCACACAAAACGCGAGTTTAGGATGATTCAAACACAAACTTGAAGAAGAATGGGCAAGAAATTGTAAAGATTTAATGTACAGACGCCAGCACATCAAGCTACCACAATCTGTCAGATTTCTTTAATAAAATTTCAACCTTATCACTAGAGTAGAAGGTTAAGGTTTGAATGGTAAAATCTGACAGATTCGTGTAGGTTGACCTGCTGGCGTCTGTACATTAAAATCAAATATAATTTCAGAATGGCACCATTAAAAGTATACAACAAATTGCGTTTTTAAGATCATAGTGTAAAAAGACATATTTCTTTTTGTTTTTAACAAAAATATGTTTAGGCGCCAGCAGGTCAACCTACCCCAATCTATAAAATTTTATTAATCGAATATTAAATAATATATAATATAATATTTGACAGGCCAGTTGGTCTAGTGGTTAGTGACCCTGACTGCTATGCCGGAGGTCGTGGGTTCGATTCCCACCCAGGACAAATGTTTGTGTGATGAGCACGGTCATTTCTTCTGTGTCTGGGACATTTTTTTTTTTTTATGTGGTAAAATCATCAAATGAGTCCTCCCGCCCTGGGTGCGGCGGAAGGGACTGTCACTCTTACTGACTAAAATCCACCCGTGTTCTTTCCTATGCCCTTACGTTCCGGGGCCACGGTAACCTGGGTTAAGAAAAAACCCGCGACCCCAGCAGGCATTTGGCGCGAAACACGACGCGCCACCGACCCGGGCTTGGTCCTTGGTCGGACGGCGAGCTACCCATCACTCACCGTCCGCAAGCCCGCTCCGCCGCTGTGCCCTCTGCTGATCAGAGGGACACGCATTGGAGCATCCACACGACAGGCTATTCGCATACGGGCAAAGAGACCACTTAGGCACACAGTGCCTAAGGAAGAGTTTTTGCCCGCATCCCAGGGTGCACCGGCCCGAAAAACTGGTCTTCCCCCCGGACGTATCCGAGAGGGAACTCCAGTCCACGGGCGCACGTGGAGGTTTCCTGTCATAGCACCCCTGTATCTGGGACCTAGGTGTAATTTATCTATAATATGTATGTATTTAGAAATATATAAGTATGTTTATCCACTATCATGCTATTAATCCTCTATTTTTAGAACCTTTAACAATTAGTTTATTGCCAACAACTATATGTATGATATTATGATCATTATATCATCCAAACGCGTCATATTATGAATTTCAAAAAAAGAACTTTCTCCTGCAATGACATTTTCACCACCAGATCGCTAAAACTTTGAAAAAAGAACAATAATTCTTTTACTTAATAAGGTTAGTTTATTTTACATGCTTTCAAACCAATGTTAAGTAGGAAATAAATAAAAAAATGTGTGTGTTCTTGAAGTGTTAATAATAAACTATTATTCTATTGTACATATTATTTTTGAGTAAACATAATTAAGCACCACGATTTCATCGTTGCAAAAATCATAGTTTTGTTTTTTTTTTAATGCGTTTCTGAACGAGTTCAAAATGACTTAGTAAATGTCATCTCTACAACGTGTCATGGCTGTCTTACCTCTTAGGACAAACGTCAAACATGTTTTTATTTTTATCTTGTACGTAAAATCCACGTATTATTATGAAAAAAATGTTACTTTATTCTATTCAGGGGTAATTTTCCCAGCTTTGGTAAAATGTACATGTTATGGCCGGAGCGCCATATAAAACTGAAACGTCTCCTTTGACAGATTGAGGTAGGTTGACGTGCTCACGTCTGTTCATATTCTGCAAAATAATCGAAAATAAAGAAAAACATAATATTTCTTTATATTTCATCAGTGATATCTTGGTGACGCAAGTAACGTAGCTGTCTCGACTGATTATATTTACGACCAATAATTCGCGACAGCTATGTTCTTTGTATTTTAGGTGTTCTAATCTTTATTTAATATTATACATTTTTTTTTTGACAAAACTTTTTGATATAAATATTCGTTGCGTTCGTTGAGTTAGTTGTCTATTTGACAGTTTCAATAGGTTACAAATCTAATGAACCCGTTATTTAGAATTTTGAAAAATACGTTTGAGTTTAGTAAAATCAACGAATACCAAGATAAACATACCAACTCGAGAGTGGGGACTTGTATCGTCAGAATTCAATAAAATTGTACTAAATTGTGACGTATTACCAATTTTGAAAATATCGTATCTCCGTCGATTTTAGTTTCCGTAACAAATGTAAATACTGGTCGAATATTTTTTGACAATTTATCTTTCGCACTAATTAAATTAACCTCATGGCACGGGATTAGCGGTGAACCTACTGTATAAATAAATAATAAATAAAATACTAATCCAAACTAATACTATAAATGCGAAAGTAACTCTGTCTGTCTGTCTGTCTGTTACGCTTTCCCGCTTAAACCTCTCAACCGATTTTGATGAAATTTGGCACAGACAATCTTTAGACCCTGAGAAAGAACATAGGCTATCAAAACACCACGCGGGCGAAGCCGCGGGCGGAAGCTAGTACTGTATATCTAATGGCTTGAGCTAAACGCCTACTAGACAATTAGTATCTTTATTAAAACCAAAAAATCGAAATACCAGCCGGAATGGATAAATGCTCAATAAATTGTGTATCATAATGTATGTATTATAGAAATTAACCTATTTTCTGTAGGTAATAATAAGAAAAAATAACCTAAGCAGGATCGACGAAGCCCCGTTTCGCCGGGCTTCTATTTCTGCTACCTTACCAAACCGAACTTCGGGGTGTCCCTGAAATGTTGCTAAAGCGAGTTTTAGATTTGGTGAGCATATGTATTTTGGTTAATAATTTCAAAAGGAAGGATACGCCCTTCAGAACATTTTGCGTAAACCTTCTTCATACAAACAAAAAACAGCGCCATCTATGATAATCCATAAGAACTACGTTCAACTATTTTGCTTAAGGGGGATGCTCCAACCAGCCCGCGAAATTCAAATTTTTTTACGTTTTTTGCAATTTGCAGGCCAGTGACATGTTGTAGCTTTATAAATATATGAGTTGCGGTAATAACAAGTATAATTTTAAATATAAAAATTATCAAAAAACTCGCTCCATCAGCTCTCACATAGAAAAGGTGCATCTTGTTAAAATCTCCGAAATCTAACTACGATGCACCTTTTCTATGTGAGAGCTGATGGAGCGAGTTTTTTGATAATTTTTATATTTAAAATTATACTTGTTATTACCGCAACACATATATTTATAAAGTTACAACATGTCACTGGCCTGCAAATTGCAAAAAACGTAAAAAAAATTGAATTTCGCGGGCTACATCGAAGCAATCACCTTAAATTGACGACGTGATCTTGTAAGAGCGTACATGAGTTTTTATCGGAATTAAGAATGTTGTACAGAAAACGTTTTAGGTTCGACTATCGTTTTTAAAATACCTCTTACATTTTTTTACTTCTTTTTAACACTTAAATTAAATAAATTATAGTCAAAATGACGCACTATGGCTATAATAATATACTCTTTTCACAAACTAAAAATGACGTTCGTACAAAGTTACGTCGTTACACGCCTTTGACTAGTTGCTTGGGCCCGGAACGACAGCAGTGGGCCAACAGTCCGAGATTCTCCCTCAGAGAAAAGTTTAAAGAAATTAATATTATGACTGTGCCCTCTCAGTTTGTTTATGAAAATCTGTTATACGCTCATAAAAATGTTAAACTTTTAAAAAAATATCGTGATGCCCATGGTATAAACACAAGAAATAAAGACAAATTTATAGTTCCAGCTACGCGGCTTACAAAAATAGGGGCTTCGTATAAATGCCAAAGTATACGCTTTTATAACAAGCTTCCAGGTCATGTTCAAGAGCTAAGCTTAAATAAGTTCAAATCCTTTGTAAAGCGGAAACTATGTCAAAAAGCTTATTATCATATCAACCATTATCTAGAGGACAAAAATGCCTGGGATTAAACTGCTCCAATGTGTCTTACTCAATGAATGACGAATTTATTACGTGTATTTGTTTTATTGCCGCTTTGTCAGTTTATTATTTATTTTAGCTTTTACATCCTGACATTTGTTTTATTTTTATTTTACCTTTTTACACCCTGACATTTGTTTTATTTTTATTTACACTTTGACATCTGTTTTTTTTTGACATTCATAACTCCGTTATTTTTATTTAATTTGACATGAATTACTTTGTAATTGTTATTTTTTTTTACTTTTTATTTGATATTCTTTTGGCTTATTTTTTTTTTATCATTCAACATGAATTACTATTGTAATTTTTATATTTTATTTTGTGTGTGTGTGTTTTCTTTAACCCTTTCATAATAAAAATAGAGTTTTAAATAAAATACTAAAACCGGGCAAAATACGAAATCGTAGCTTGTTCCGAACATTACCGATGCGATGCGTTCGGGAGTAATTGTTTATTAACTTTAATTTTAAAATGAAACATACCATGTTGAAGTTCCTGCTCTGGTTCAATACTATCATTCTCTTCCTCACAATCATCTTGTAATTCTTCTTTGATATCATGATGTTCCTTCTCGCGTTCAGTACTCTCATTGTCTTGTTCACAATCATCTTGTAATTCTTCTTTGACATCATCGCTTTGTGATTGACATTCATCAAGTACACAGTTAACATGCACTGTTGGAGTAATAATAAACCCATTGAAAAACTCCCTCTCATCTTTGTTTATTCTTGATTTTGTCTGTAAACAGTTTTATAAGATGTTCAGTCAAGTCCTGATCGCAGTCACTACAAGCTATTCAAAGTTTACTTTTGACAGCTGCATGAGAAATCACCATAATTCTTAAAAGTAAGCTTTAACGAAATGTGAGGTTAAAGAAATGAATTCTATAATCACTTGTATTTTGCTTAGTCATAACCCAATAACAATATTACTCTCATGTGTAATGTTGTTATTGTTAAGTTATGCTCTGATGCAGCTAATAGTGAGATCAAGATTTTTCATACTCAATTAATGATCAACTAAATATTTTTAAAAGATATTATATGCATTAATGCATGTGTCGCGAGTTTCAAACATTTTCTACCAATGGAAAAATCTTTCAATGATCAACTGCCCAAAAAATGGAGTTTTAGGGCTCATAAACAATGTCTGTACAATCTTGAAGACGTAAAGTTAAACATAGCTTGTTCAATTGTGTCAATAAAAGTATTGTACATGTGTGGTCAGAAACCAACCCCCTTTAAATGGTAGCCATTTTTTTTAAATATTGTTTCGCACCTCGAACCATGCAAGCTGAAAGTACTAACTTTGAGATTTAAATAAAAAAGATTATATAGAATATAAATGTGCCTCAGCAGCATTTCCCGGGGCCGGCTGGCTCAAAATAAACATTTTGCTGCATCCAACCACAAAGATTAATTGTGCAAGACTTTGCCCCAACAATAATATCTCCTAAATCAGGTGACATAGAATTCGAGATTTCAGTGTCATTATTTAGATTAACTCAGCTGCTGTTAGATGAGTAGATAATAAACTCGTTTCAGGTGGATTTTGTAGCAACCTTCATTCAATGAAAAAACAAGATAATTTGATGTTTAACCCTTTATTAAAAGTGATGATGCAGAATGATCGAAGTGATGAATGGTTGGTGGTGAAGAACTTATTGTAACCAATCATACACACAGAACAAAAGTCAAACCTCACCTCATCATCCTCATTCAACATCTGAGTGAACAGCTTCTCTGCTTCCAGACATTTCCTCTGCAATTGACAGCATTGCTTTAGTCTAGTGTAGCAGAAGACACAAGCGAGCATCGGTCTACTGTCTTCAGTTACAAACTGCAACAAGAGTATCGTTGAATTAATTGTAATTTTATGAATGAAGAACTTTGCATTTGATTAGAAAATGGTTATTAATAAATCTTGCATAGAAGATGCGTAGGTATCGTCATAAAGTTCATTCTTCTTTCAAGTACTCGTGCTTGAATTATCTATATAGATCATTGACTTACTGGAATTCCAGTCAGCTTCTCATAAAGTAGTTGGAGTTCCAAATTGGTAACCTTATACATTATACGAACATCTTCCACTAAACATATTCTACACATTTGAAGCTTTTCTCCGTTCATATTTTATACAAATGTATCGTAAAAACACTGGTGTTAACAATAAATTATTCAATTTCTGTCTAAAAAGCTAAAAGCCCCTAAAGATTTCTGAAAAGTGAAAACCTGAATCTAAAAGTGAAGCTGAAGATGACAGTTTTTTTTTTTTTTTTGGCAAGTCGCTATTTACGCAATGCCACTAACAAAAAACGAGGAAACTTGGTAGAAAATGAAAGGTTAATTTAGGACACGGAATTTGGATGGATATTGGATAGGATTATTAGGGAAAGCATTAACAAAAGTAAATATTATATGCGTATATTATTGTCAGCGATAAATGATGATAGATACATATATACTTTTGAGTCATTAGAAGCCAGTAAAACAGAGATGGAGGTAGGAAAAGCAATGTTATAGGAAAGTAAACTAGATATAAAAGAATCATGACTAAGAAGAGGACAGGAAAAAAACATATGATTTAAATCGCCAACATCACCACATTCGCAAAGGTCACTGGCAACGATCTGCAATCGGGCAAGGTGAACTTTGGAGCAATTGTGACCCAACCTCATTCGAATAAGACAACTGGTAGCAACCTTACCAAAGTTAAATTTAAAAAACCATGGTTTCTTGGGAATACAAGTTTGAATATGAGAATAATATTTTCCTTTAGTAGTTCTGCTCTCCGCCCACAACTTGCTCCATGCATCCCAAAGAAAGTTCATTGGCAAATTCGCCAAATCGTGACTAAAGTTAATGTAAGGGAACAAATCACCACAGTCTACAGCCTCATTAGCCAGTTGATCGGCTCTCACATTTCCTGCGATACTACTATGGCCAGGTATCCAAGCGAGAGAAACTTGAAGACCTAATTGAAAGCATTTATAAAAGAGACCTCTAATAAAAAGAACTATGGGAAGTATTGGTTTACATTTAAAAGGATTTCTTTCAATAGCCTGCAATGCACTTAGAGCGTCTGTAAATATTATTGCTTTTTCCAACTTCATGATGCAAATATACTCTTAGGCTTTGAACAGTCCAAAACATTCACCAGTAAATACTGATGATTCAGGAGGAAGCTTGATTTTTTGTACTATGTTATATTGCGAGTGAAAAACCCCAACTCCAACATACATATGATCAACATATGATGCCAATTTTCCCATCGCAAGCCTTTGGTAAAGTTAAATAATTCTTTTACAAAATTATCATTTTTATTAATGCCGAGGTTTAGGATAACATCCGGAGTAAAAACTAATGATTCATATGAATTATTGAAAAGAGGAAATGATAATGACTGGTAAATTGGAGCTTGTAAAGCCATAAATTTTTTATAGCTAACAATAAGACAAGGAAGAGATTTATTAGACCAATAATGGGAAGAATTAATTTCATCTAGAAGAGACTGCAATTTTTGACGTAACGGATGATTAGAAAATTGAAATGAACGGAATAGAAATTTGTCAGCAAGATACTGACGTCTAAGTGAAAGAGGAGGATCTACAGTTTCAACCTGTAAAGCATTTATTGGGCTTGATCTCATAGCTCCAGTCACTATTCGCAGTGCTTTTGATTGAATTCTGTCTAATTTTTTAAAAGCAGTTGAATTTCCAGGTTCCAATAAAAAAGTTCCATAGTCAAGCACACTTCTTACTATTGCGTTATATATTAATTTTAATGAATAGGGGTGGGCACCCCACCAGACCCCCGATAAACATCTTAATATGTTTATTCTTTGTTCACATCTTGCCGTTATATAATCACAGTGTGGAATACCAGTAAGTTTACTATCCAAAACCACTAATAAAAATTTTACCGAAGATTTCACAGGTATTAAATTATCATCATAATATACATAAACAGGGGGAGGAAGGCGCATCCTGGTAAAAAGTACAACTGAACTTTTAGAAGTAGATAGCTCAAGGCCATTGTTATCCATCCATTTTTTTAAAAGGCTGAGACCCGATGTCATTGTATTACAAGCCGTCTGAATAGAGCTATGAGGGCAATATAAAAGAAGATCATCAGCGTATTGTAGCACTTTTACTTTATTGTTTAAAGAACTCTCAAGATCGTAAGTGTAGATGTCATATAACAGAGGGCTGAGAACTGATCCTTGAGGAAGACCTTTCCAAATGTACAATCTTACGTTTAAGTTATTTCGATATATTTACCTATTTTAGTACTTCATGTGTAACTAGATGGCGTTGTTAGTTTTTCTGAATCGCGATATGGTTTCGTTACCACGAAAAGTATATATGGACCTAAAATTCATTGATTAAATTGTCTTCGTTCAAACAAGTAAACGCTGGTTTTATTCATGGTCCAACCGGAGCCGGATCAACGGATGCAGTGAGTTTAAGTAAAAGTGCGACAGTGGCGCCCCCTATCGGATAATTAGTGAAGTGTTGTGTTAACTGTGCAAATCAAGGACAAACTGTGAGTACTCTTAAAAGTTTAACAATGTGAAAAAAAAAAAAAAAAAATAGGACTAAAAAATTTTGCAATAGTTGGACTTGTAAAATTTCTAAGCAAAACTGTGTTTAGACGGGGAATCCATGCTCAATTTCGGCAGTGTTTAATTAAAAAGACTTAGAAAATTTCCACAATTTTTGGACTTAGAATTTTTTCGAAAATTTGGAACATAGAAATTTATTGAAGAAAAACATTAACCATTTGAATTAATTCTGGAAAACACTTTAAATAAAAAATGGATTCATTACTCAGATTGCAAGTTGATATCCATAAAGCTATGCAAAGAGGATACATTAACTTCAAAAAGTCTCCTAAAGAAAGGATTACCAAAAGCTACGTAGAAACAAGATTGGAGTCTTTAGAAAAACAATGGTTGGCCTTTGAAGAGAATCATAGTAAAATAGTTTCCAAAATTGAACAGGCAGACTATGAGAAGTCAGAGTACATCAGTGAAATGTATGGTCAGGCGGAAGAGTTATACATGGATTATAAAACCGATTTAAAAGATCGTTTACAGAAGAAAACTTCTTCTGCTGCTGCGGAAATTAGCAATACAACAACTCCGACTGCCGTGAAATTGCCTAAAATTACAATACCTACATTTTCGGGTCACTATTCTCAATGGTCTACATTTCGGGATCTCTTTCAAACATTGATACACAAGAACCAATCATTAGATAACGTGCAAAAACTACATTACCTAAAAACGTATCTTACCGGAGAAGCTGAACAATTGTTGCGACACCTACCTATTACTAGTGAGAACTATTTGACCAGTTGGAATCTTTTGGAGCACAGATTTAACAATAAGAGGTTCATTATAAATTGTATTTTGAAAAGAATCTTCAGTCAAAAATGTATAACAACAGAGTCATCGAATTCCATAAAAGAACTTTTTGACATAAGTAATGAATGCCTTAATGCATTAAAAAACGAAGGTCTTGATATAAAAAATTGGGATATTATTGTTATTTATATACTGTGTTCTAAATTAGATAATGAGTCTCGCAAACAATAGGAAGCTAAGATTTGTAGTTCAGCTAACGATTTGCCTACGTTACAAGAGTTTTTAGATTTTTTGGAGCTTAGATTTAGGTCACTTGAATTTTTATGTACTAAAACAGAAAAGAGCACTAACTCAAAGTCACATCACTTATTAAAAAATTTTAACGAAAATAAACCATGTGTGTGTAGCTTTTGTTCAAGCACTGATCATAAGATAGGGAATTGTAAGGATTTTGCTAAAGAAGATTTGTCAGCTCGTCGTAACTTTGTCCAAAATTCAGGTTTGTGTTTCAATTGCTTAGGCGCAAATCATGTGGTTACTTCGTGTCGTTTGCCCACTAGCTGCAGAATTTGCAAAAGAAAACACCATTCGTTGCTGCATTCGAATAACAATAACCAGCCAACTGATGAACCGAACGAACAATCAGTTGATAGTACCAATGTTGTTGCAACTGCGACAACATCGAAGAACGAGACCGAGGTAAGAAACATTTGTACAACTAGTAGTATGTCTAACAAAAATCATCAGGTTGTGCTAGCAACAGCTTTGGTAAAAGCAGAAACTAACACAGGATCTTATATAACACTGAGGTCTCTAGTGGACCAGGGATCACAGGCATCCTTCATAACGGAGTCTGCAGTTCAATTACTTGGACTTAACAAGATTACATGCAACAGTGTTATATCAGGAGTGGGGGGAGAGGCCAACACATCTCTCAATTGTAAACATGTAGTGTATATTAAACTACAATCTATCCAGGATCCTAACTTTACCATAAATGTCAAAACATACGTCCTTCGGAAATTAACTTCATTTCTACCTGAAAGAAAAATTGTCGTCCAGCTGTGGCCCAACTTACCAGTAATGAAGTTAGCAGATCCGAAGTTTAACATACCAAACAAAATCGATCTTTTGCTTGGTGCAGAGGTATATTGCCAAATTCTAAACTGAAGGATTGATTAGAGGTCCTCCAGGAACACTGATGGCCCAAAGCACCAGGCTGGGTTGGATTTTGACTGGCAAAGTGAGTGATAGTGAAACCAATACTATGACCTGCAATAGTACTATCATCAGCATGCATACTAACATTTGCAATGAAGAGTTTAACCTTAAACAATTCTGGGAGCTCGAATCTGATAACTTCATTCTGAGCAAAAACCAATTAACTCCAGAAGAAAAACGTTGTGAGGAAATATTTGAGAAAACAACCAAACGCGATAGTTTTGGTAGGTATATTGTAAAGTTGCCTTTTAAAGATGATGACCCGAGCAGTAAATATGGAAATTCGCGTAATATTGCTGTTAAGAGATTATTATCGTTAGAAAAACGTTTCTTAAAATCACCGGATTTAAAAACTAAATATTCAGAAGTTTTTTTATAATATTTAAAGCTCGGACATATGGAACTTATACCTCCAGAAGAAATTGATAAACCAGAAGCGGTTTACTTACCTTATCATGAAGTAGTTAGAGAAGATAAAACAACGACCAAATTCAGGATTGTTTTTAATGCTTCTAGTCGCGATAACAATGGTGTTTCACTGAACAGTAACCTTATGGTAGGACCAAGATTACAGGATGATCTTAGACACATCCTCATGAGGTGGAGGCTTCATCCTATTTGTTTAGTAGCTGACATCGTAAAGATGTACAGACAGATTAAGGTGACAGATCAAGATGCAGATTATCAACGCATTGTGTGGAGATCAGACTCTGAAAAAAAGATACAACACTTGCGTTTAGTACGGGTAACATTTGGGACTGCTTCAGCTCCATACCTGGCAGTAAGAGCGCTTCATCAAGTCGCTTATGATGAAGGAGCTCAATTCCCACTAGCATCTGAAAGGGTTTTGCACGATTTTTACATGGATGACCTTATAACTAGCTGTACAAGTATTTCAGAAGGCAAACAAATATTCTCGGAAATGACTAAACTACTAAGCAAGGGAGGCTTTGAACTACAGAAATGGGCAAGCAATGATGATCAACTACATAAGGAAATAACTCAGGAAAGCAAAGCATTAACAAGCAATCTAGAACTAAAAGAAAGTGAAACTATTAAAATATTGTGACTTACCTGGAATCGACGAACTGATAACTTCGAGTACTCCGTTCAGCTATCATCAATCTCGGAACCTGTAACAAAAAGGAAAGTAATTTCTGATATTGCGAAATTGTTTGATCCAATGGGTTGGATATCACCAGCAATCATAAAAGCTAAAATTATGATTCAAAAGCTTTGGCTTGCAGGAATAGAATGGGATGATAAACTACCACCAACACTATTAAACGAATGGATTACCTACCGTGCAGGACTGGTAGAACTCACCAAATGTCGATTTCCTCGATGGATTAATGTCAAGGAAAACAGCAGTGTGGAACTTCATGGCTTCAGCGATGCATCTAATGAGACTTATGCTGCTGTGGTCTGTATACGGGTTGTTGACGAATCAGGAGACGTGCACATTCATTTGGTTACTTCCAAGACCAAAGTAACTCCAATTAAGCAAGTATCCATCCCAAAACTCGAATTGTGTGGAGCTGTCTTAGTGGCTAAATTGTTACAGGAAGTCTCAGTAGTTTTAAACATTCCGAAATCTAACTTACGTGCTTGGACTGATTCAACCGTGGTACTGGCTTGGCTAAGCAGTCATCCAACACGTTGGAAAACGTTTATAGCCAATCGGGTCTCGGAAATCTTAAATATATTAGACAGGAACCAATGGTCACACGTATCATCTCTTGATAACCCGGCAGATTGTGCGTCGCGTGGAATTAACCCGTCGGAGTTATCAACACTTGAACTGTGGAAAACAGGACCATTATGGTTGAAACATAGACCTGATAATGATGATAATCACCAAATACCAGATACTAATTTAGAAGAAAAAACAAAAAAGGTTTGTTATGTAACACAGGACGATCAATTCCAGTTGTGGACCAAGTTTTCATCTCTCCGTAAATTAGTTCGAGTAGTAGCATACTGCAAGAGATTTATCAAAAAGTTGAGAAATGCACAAGATCATAACTTACCTGTATGGTTAACTAGTTTGGAACTAAATGAAGCTCTTCATATTTGTGTGAAACAGTGTCAAGCAGTCAGCTTTCAGCAAGAGATGAAGGATATTAAAGAAAAGGGGATAGTACACAAGAAAAGCAAACTTACATCATTAAATCCATTCCTAGATGATTCGGGTATCTTGAGAGTTGGTGGTCGTTTAGAGAAGGCGGTAATAAACACTGAAATAAAACATCCAATAATATTACCAGCAAAATCTCATTTTACTGAGTTAGTTTTAAATGAAACTCACCATATTACGTTGCACGGCGGACCGCAGCTCATGATGAATCATCTGAGAACTAAATACTGGCTCATTGATGCTAAAAATCAAGCAAAACTAACTGTTCGCAAATGTGTTGTTTGTGTACGACATGCTGCACAGACAAGGGTTCAACTGATGGGACAACTGCCATCAGCTCGAGTTACCCCAATTCGAGCGTTTTATCGAAGTGGTGTGGACTACGCAGGTCCCATACAAATTCGAACTTCTAAAGGTAGAGGCCATCGAGCCTATAAAGGCTACATTTGCCTTTTTATATGTATGGCTACAAGAGCTGTACATCTAGAAGCTGTGAGTGATCTCACATCACAAGGATTTATAGCTGCTTTTAAACGATTTGTTGCCAGACGTGGTCATTGTGCTGACTTATTTAGCGATAACGGAACAAATTTTGTTGGTGCTGCTCGTGAACTTCGAAGCTTGTTTGCCCAAGAAACTTCTACCTTGACCGTGGAAATCGCGAAGTGTTTGGCAAACAACGGCACTACTTGGCATTTTATTCCACCACACGCACCCCATTTCGGTGGGTTATGGGAAGCTGGAATAAAATCCACTAAACATCACTTAAGACGCGTAATAGGCTCTGCAACTCTTACTTTCGAAGAGATTTCGACGCTATTGTACCAAATAGAAGCGTGTCTTAACTCTCGACCGCTATCACAAATTAGCACAAACTCGCAAGATCCGACACCCCTCACTCCAGGGCATTTTTTAATAGGTGAACCACTAATTCTAGTACCTGAGCATAATTACGAAACCTCATCTATTTCGTCCTTAAAACGTTGGCAATTGACCCAAAAAATGCTGCAACAATTTTGGCGTCGATGGTCAAGTGAATATTTAAGTCAGTTTTTGCATCGTTATAAGTGGGCAAATAAAACTCCTGAACCCGATATCGGAGATGTGGTTTTAGTAAAGGAAGATGGTCTCCCTCCAGCCAAATGGCTTTTAGGTAAAATCATAACTAAACACCCTGGACTGGACAATGTTACGAGGGTAGTCACTCTGAAATGTAAAGGTATAACTTTTAAACGACCAATAACTAAACTGTGTGTATTACCGGTCGCTCAGTGACTAGATATGTGTATGGTTTGTTATCATTGTTAAGAATTTTGTTAAGTTTTTTTTTGTATTGTGAACTGTTTGTTATAATTAAAGTGTGTTTTGTTCTCAGCCACCATGTCATACTGACTTATAACTTTGATTCTAACTATAATACAGTCCATTTTTTCGAATGTGGTTAGTTCATGGTGGGCGGGCAAAATGGACATTCTGTCCATAGTGGGCGGAATGTACAATCTTACGTTTAAGTTATTTCGATATATTTACCTATTTTAGTACTTCATGTGTAACTAGATGGCGTTGTTAGTTTTTCTGAATCGCGATATGGTTTCGTTACCACGAAAAGTATTTATGGACCTAAAATTCATTGATTAAATTGTCTTCGTTCAACAAGTAAACGCTGGTTTTATTCACCAAACGACTCTAGATTCATACCTAGAATCCTGAAGTGTAAGATTAATATACCTCTCAGATAACATATTTAGAATGAAGTTTGTTAGTAAAATGGGGACATTTAACTGCTCCAGTTTATATTTTAATTTTGATATTACAACATTATCATAAGCAGAGTTAATGTCAAGAAAAGCAGAAATTATGGATTGATTCGAAGAAAATGCTAATCTAATATCAGTGACAAAGATGCTTAAACTATCTATGGTACTTTTGCCACGCCTAAAACCAAATTGACTATCACTGAGTAGTTTCCTGTTTTCTAAATACCACTCTAACCTATTTTTAACTAAATGTTCTGTGATTTTTAGCAAAACCGATGATAGAGCAATTGGTCTGTAAGAAGCGCTACTCGATGGACTTTTGTTAGGTTTGAGAATAGGTATAATATCTTGGGCTTTCCATGAAAGCGGAATATTTCCGGATATCATAATGTTATTAATTAGTTTTAAAAAATAGAGAAGAGATGTGTCACTCATATTTGATAGAAAAGAGTACGGAATACCATCTGCACCCGGAGCGGAGTCTTTACTGTGTCGTACAACACCTTTAAGTTCTTCTAAACTAAATGGACTATTAAGGTCACTAAGAGAATCTAGTGTTGAAAGGGGAATAGAATTTGGAATAATATTTTCCGGGACAGATGAGGGAGCTAAGTTATCTAAAAAACTATTTACCAGCTCAGGTGGAAGGAATGCTGTAGATGAATCTGAGAACGCTGTTCTAAACCTTCTGATATTCTGCCATACCATAGATGGTTTAACGTTAGGAGAAATAGACAGACAGAATGATCTCCAGCTCTCAAATTTCTTTTTTTTTAATATTTTTTTTTGTTTCTGAAATTGAGGCGCTCAGACTGGGAACACCCAAATACTCCGAAATATTTTATTCCGAATTTCGATATTCCGATTTTCAAAACTCCGAATATCATAATACCTAAAAATTACAGCTTGACATAAAAATGTAGAAAACCGGAAGTCGCCACTGTCTTCGCGCTACCAGCACTTTGAATGATTTTATTTAATTTTTTTTCACTTATTTCGTTATTTTTATGGCACAATAATAAATCTAACAAACCTGCGGTCTTTGTTTACATCAAATATCAAAGATTTTAAAACGCAGTCAGAAATAAAAATTGTAGTTCCGTTTCAACCCGTTCTGGCCAAGCTGTACATTATCTATTATTAAGAATCTCGAAATTTATTTCACCGAAAGTCGTATGTCCGATTTCTTCGTTTTCCGATTTTCACATATTCGAAAAATGTAATGCTCGATGAGTTCTCATTCCGAAAAACGAAATTCCGAATTTTCAATATTCCGAATAAACAGATTTTTTCGGAATATTGAAAATCGGAATTTCGTTTCTCATCCAACAAAGTCAGTGACAGAAACGAATGGGGAAGGCAAGTGTCAAAATGACAAGTGACAGTTTGGTCCCAAAAGAACTATCAAATCAAAGGAATTTTCTGAAAAAAAAAACGATTTATTGATGTAAAATGACTAGATGTTGTGTAATAAGCTGTAAAAATGATGGAACATCAAATTTCCGACAGTTCATACTATCAAGAAATAATGGTTAGCTGCTGTGAATGCCTTGAGAACAAAAATTGAATTATAACTAAGGAAAAGCTATATATAAAAAACAAATATCCAGGCTTGTGAAGCCTAGACATGCCGTTAGTTGAGTTTATTAATGAAATTCTATGATTATACCATAACTAAACAATCAAATACACTTTTCAAATAATATCTACTTTTCTATTGGAGGTTAAGTACCAGTATTGCATCGCTCTATAAATCATGAAATGGTTCGTCTGGCGGAAGAATTATCACCTGGAACGAGTTTTGTGATAGTTGTGGTGTTAAGAAATTAAATATATTGAGATATTTCTCGAATCTAAATAAAAAAAGAGGTAAAATTACTGACTTAAAACATTATGATATTTTATCAAAATGGAAAGTCAGAAGCAGAATTATATTCTTGTTAAAGGAGAGGACAGGTAAAACATACCTAAACTCAAAAATTGAAACCTCAACTACAAGTAATTGTGGATTTATTACGGTAAAATCAAATGTATTACCACTCAATTAAATCACATTTTTTCCTCTTGTAGATGCACCGCGGCGTCTTAATTCTTCTTTTATTATATGCACTTGCATTGGCGAATAATTTTCCATATTTGTTTTGTATTTATACTCAATTTTTATAACAATAAATCTTGTTTGTTTTTTGTACAAGGTAGACAGTAATCTGACGTAGGGACCAACTATCGCAGCGCCATCTACGATTAGCTTTGAGTTGCCATCCCCATTGGTGCAAAACCGGCTCCACGTAGTTTTGTCTACCGTACTCCCAGAGTGTTATTTAAGCCTGTGTAGGCACGGAGTGGCGAGGCGTATCCTCTTAACTTTCACTGTTTGTCTTCAGGATTTTTATTGTTATTAGGAGAACTTAGGATCCAAAAGCGAGCGAAGGGAGCTCGGGACTTGGGGCACCCTGACTCGGACAGGTTAGGTTCGAAGGGGATGGCGGGGTCTGAAAGACCCCGCCATTCCCTTCATGTTAGGTTACTTTAAACCTTGCTCACAGAAATAGGAGCCCCGCCAAGCGGGGCTCCGTCGACCTACCTTGGTAGTTGGTAGTCAACAAATTGACCAAGGATGCAAGAGCGAGCGAAGCGAGCTCAGGACTGGGGACACCCCGACTCGGACAGGTTAGGTTCGAAGGGGATAGCGGGGTCTGAAAGACCCCGCCATCCCCTTGTTAGGTTACTTTAAACCTTGCTCACAGAAATAGGAGCCCCGCGAAGCGGGGCTCCGTCGACCTGCCTTGGTAGGTGGTAGTCAACAAATTGATCAAGGATGCAAGAGCGAGCGAAGCGAGCTCGGGACTGGGGACACCCCGACTCGGACAGGTTAGGTTCGAAGGGGATGGCGGGGTCTGAAAGACCCCGCCATCCCCTTCATGTTAGGTTACTTTAAACTTTGCTCACAGAAATAGGAGCCCCGCCAAGCGGGGCTCCGTCGACCTACCTTGGTAGTTGGTAGTCAACAAATTGACCAAGGATGCAAGAGCGAGCGAAGCGAGCTCAGGACTGGGGACACCCCGACTCGGACAGGTTAGGTTCGAAGGGGATGGCGGGGTCTTTCAGACCCCGCCATCTCCTTCGTGTTAGGTTACTTTAAACCTTGCTCACAGAAATAGGAGCCCCACGAAGCGGGGCTCCGTTAAACTCAACTCTTTTGTGAAGAGGTTTTTTTTATTAAGTTTTTATTAGCTACCGACTATTATGTCGTACTATCTACCAACACATAAAGGGCAAGATTGTGAATTTCTGTGATGCTTTCGATGCATTCTTTGAATAACTACGAAAGCTTGGACTATGTACGAACGAAAGAATACCTAATTATCTACTTAGAATACAATTCCCAGTTGCTGCCCAGTTTTGTAGGTCTCCAAAAGAATATTTTCATTCATGGAGTGTTTGCATCCGACAATCCCTGGGGCTCCGTTAAGCCTTCTGGGGGCTCCACGAGAATACAGCCGGATGGATGCCGTACCTGACAACAAATTCAACGCTCTTCCATAAACCGATTAATGAAAATTAAGAAATAGTTTCACACATCAAATTAGCTTTTTTATTATGTGTAGTAGTACTATTTATTACCCTGTTATTGAAGAATGCACGTAACTTTTAGTTTTATTTTGATCCGTCAATAATTTTGCATTTCAAAATGGTTCATTGTCATGTGCATGGATACCTACTCCTGAGTCAACATGCCAAGAATTGGAATCATTTGCTGTGGATGCTGAAAAAGCTGCAACATAACCTGTGTGTTTATCTGTTTTATTATTATTGTTTGTCTTCTTATGCCATCAATTTTTGCTGAGATGTCCGTACTTATTACAATTTAAACATCTAGGACCTTGTTTGTCACTTCTTGTGTTTGTATAAAGTGCGGTAGTGTCTAACATTTTCACTTCCTGTATTAATTTATTTTTTACTTAGTCAGCACTAATCTTCATACCGGAACTTTCCAGACCCATCATGGGCTTATACATTTCTGGCAGCCCTGCCAGCATTAATGTGCCCAACCACTCATCGTCCTCATGAAAATGTATATTTCTCAATTTGTGCGCGGCTGTCATAATTTTATTTACGTAGTCTTCCACTCACAAACTGCTTTCTAAATTAGTGTTAATTAATTCTTTTAATAAGCCAACTTTCCGTGTCAGTCCTTGGTCTTCAAATGCCTCTGTCAAATTGTCCCACACCTGTTTTGCATTCTGTGCATCCTGTATGTGCACATATAAAATTGGGTCGACCAGCAATATCAACTTTGATTTTGCTTTGGTGTCTTGTTTAAAAAACTGCGTTGGGATCGGAAGCATCTGGTGCTTTCAAAATGCAGCTATACAACTCTTCATGTTGGAAGTATGCCTTGACTCGGGCACGCCGCAATCGCAGCGGTAAGACCCCTCTTTGAGGAGTGGCTGGAGACACGTCACGGCGTCCTGAGGATGTCCTCACCAGACACGGGAGTTTCGGGAGGTACCTGTGTCGGATAGGGAGGGAAGAGACGCCCGGGTGTCACCACTGCGAAGATCGCCCGGAGGACACGGTGGAGCATACGGTGCAGGACTGCCCCGCTTGGGCAGAGCACCGCCGTGTCCTCACGGAGGCGATGGGCGGAGACCTCTCGCGCCCGGCATTGGTCGAGGCCATGCTGCGGGGCGAGACGGAGTGGGAAGCGGTCACCTCCTGCGAAGCAGTAATGCTCGCGAAGGAGGAGGCGGGCCGCGAGAGGGAGAGGACAGCGTCCTCCATCCGCCCCAACCGCAGTGGTAGACGCTCACGGCGTCGGACGTCGGCAGACGATCTCCGGCCAACGTAGGCGCGGGCATGCGAACAGCGAGTAAAGGGCAACTCGCTGTCCGACCAATATGGACCATGCCTGGGTCGACGGCGCGTCGTGTTCCACGCGCGCCTCAAAGAGTGTCAGTAAAATGACGAGACCCCCTCTCAGAGGGCCAAAGCCTGCCGGGGTCGCGGGACTTAGGTATACCTTTTAATAAACTGTGGATAACGTAGTGAGTTACAGACTTATAATATGTGTTATGTCTACCTACTGTTATGTTGTTTATTTCTAGTGTGTAACTGTTTGTTTTCCCAAAATAATAAATAAATAAATAAAATACCTTTACCGTGACTCCGGAACATAAAGGGCTATTGAAGAACACTGTGGATTTTTGTCAGTACAAGTGTAACAGTCCCTCCCGCCCTGCCCCCGGGCATGGGAGGACTCATTTGATGATTTTACCACGCTAAAAAAAAAAGTATGCCTTGACTGCAAAATTCCAATTTGCACAATTGTCGCAACCTGTAACTTCTCTATCGATATTATAGTGTTAGTTCCAGCCATATTTATCTATACTAATACAAACATCAAAAGTGTCTAGGGATCAAGCATTTTTATGCGGATTTCTTGAGATTGAGATGTGGCTTTGTAATAAATTTATAATTTTATAAATTTTTATGGATCCTTTTTGGTGCATTTCATAATAAATTTGAATCAGGAACTGTAAATCAAATTCGAGTAAAAGATGAAAATCAGCTGTCAATATTTTCCCTATAAAAACATACAACGCATTGAAGACATTATTAGTGCTACTGTTTCCCTACTACTGATTAAAACCAACGTTATTATGGAGTGGCGACGTCATTTAAGCAGGGAAGAAATGCTCAGAGCCGTGGGAATGATAGAAGCTGGTTCCCGGCAACGTACTGTGGCTTTAGCTCTGAATACAAGTCAGAGTGTTATCAGTCGACTTTGGACACGTTACCGAAGCACTGGTACCGTGGCTGAGCGACATGGAGGACGGTATCGCTGCACCACACGGAGACAAGACCGATACATTCAAATCTTAACTCGAAGAGCTCCAACAATAACCGCCATGATGTTAGCCGTGAGGCTTCATCACTCTTCAGGGAACTTAATTAGCGACCAAACAGTCAGAAACCGCTTGCATGAAGTGAACCTTCATTCCCGAAGACCGCTACGGGTACCACCTATAGCAATGCACAATCGTAGGATTCGATATCAATGGGCTCTTGAACACAGAAATTGGGCAGAAGAACAATGGCGTTTCGTGTGCTTTTCTGATGAGTCTCGTTTTGGTATGAGACCGGATACAAGACGTATACGACACTGGAGAACCCCTGGACGCCAACAGCGATTAAAATCCTGCCAGGAAGTCCATCCTTATAGTGGTGGAACCATCATGGTATGGGCGGGTATTTGGATCGGCGGAAGAACTGAGTTGATTTGGATCAGAGGCAACCTCAACGCTCAAATTTATGCTGAGACGATTGTATCAGACGTCATCGTTCCTCTACAAGTGCAAATCGGTCCCTTATTTCAGTTAATGCATGATAATGCACGACCGCACACCGCAAGAGTTGTAAGACAGACTCTCGCCGCAGCTAACATCAATGTCCTGCCCTGGCCTGCTCAGTCGCCAGACTTGAACCCGATTGAGCATGCATGGGATATGCTACAGAGAAGAGCTCTGCCGAATATGGAGGGTATCCAGTCGCAAGAAGACCTTTTTTTGTTGTTGCAACGAACATGGGCGGCCATTCCACAGCGTGATTTGGATGAACTCATTTTGAGTATGCCAAACCGATGTTCTTGTGTTGTTAGTGTTCGCGGTAGAAACACGGATTATTAATTGTTTAAGTTACCCAATAAAATTTTAAAGAAAACTGTTATTTCAGTCTTTTTTTCGAACTTTAATGTTAGTGGTTCAAATGTCAAAAATCCCTTTATTAGGAAAATGGCAAATTTCTTTATGAATGCAAAGGTGACTTGGTTTATCGTTACTGTGACAAACGATAACACTTTATTTGATGAATCCTTAAAGAACATTTTAATTAATATCAATCAGGAGAAAAGTTATTGCAAAAATATATGTTGATCCCTAGACACTTTTGATGTGTGTATTATAAAGCTGAAGAGTTTGTTTGTTTGAACGCGCTAATCTCAGGAACTGCTGGTTGGAATTGAAAAATTCTTTTTGTGTTGGATAGTCCATTATACCGTATATAACATCACGCTATCAAGGAGCGGAGCTGCAATGAGAAATGTTTCAAAATCGGGAAAATGTATTCCCTTTCGAGAGCTTTCGTTGCGTGCGCTGCGTAAACGGTTAAAGATACGCAAAAATTATGTACTACGGAATTATTTCTCATGAAAAGTTCTAAAATAAAGTCCGCGAGAGCACATATTATCTTTTAAGATAAAGTCACTATAACCTTTTTTATGGAAATCAAATTTGTTTTAAAGTAATGCATTATTTGCGAAGGTATTTTCATTAATATGATATTAATCCTTATCAAAATAAATACGTTAGTCATCACAAGCATTTAATTTTGAACGAAATTGCCCTTGACATCGTTTGATTTCAATGAATATCTTAGGAGATATCATAGTTTCAAAATAATGCCAGAACAAAATAATTACTGCCTGGAAATTGTCATAATTGCGCGTGAGGGAAAGGGCACCCTCTACCTCTCAACCGAGCCACCGCTGAAGACGCCCAGGGCGACGGAAGTAGCGGGTCATATTCCAGCCGCTTACGGACGGGGAGTAATGGGTAGCTTGCCGTCCGACAGCACGTATTTATAAAGAAGCACTGAGCAGTGGTGGCCCAGTGGTAACGGCCTCGACTTACGAGTTATAGTGGTCCGGCATGTCCTTGAACCCTCAAATTCGAAGACATGTGACATCCACCAAACCGCACTGGGCCCGCGTGGTGGACTATAGCCCACTCCCTCTCACAGAGAGGAGGCCTGTGTTCCAGCAGTGGGAACATTATTGACTGATGATGATGACTGCCAATCTCGCTGCATCGACAAGTCGAGGCGCGGCGGGAAGAGCTCCGGCGCCATCTCAGGGCGGTATGGAGGGAGCGACTATCGAAACCGAGGTTCGGGCACGCTTCAATCGCGGCGGTAATACCTCTCTTTGAGGAGTGGCTGGATAGGTGTCATGGCGTCCTGACCAACCACCTGACGCAGGTCCTCACTGGACACGGAAGTTTTGGGAGGTACCTGTGTCGGATGGGGAAGGAAGAAACGCCTTGGTGTCACCACTACGGGGATCGCTCTGAGGACACGGTGCAGGTCTGGCTCGCTTGGAACACGGTAGAGCATACGGTGCAGAATTGCCCCGCTTGGGCAGAACATCGCACATGTCCTCACAACGGTGATAGGCGGCGACCTCTCGCGCTCGTGGTTGGTTGACGCTATGCTGCGGGGTGAAATAGAGTGGGAACCGGTCGCCTCCTTTTGCGAAACAGTCATGCCAGCGAAGGAAGAGGCGGGACGCGTGAGGAAGAGGACAGCGTCCACCTCATGACCCAGCCGCAGTGGTAGACGCCAACGGTGACGGACGTCGCAGGACGATCTCTGGCCACAACAGGCGTGGGCATTCGGGCAGCAAGTAATGGGCGACTCGCTGTCCGATCATGGACCATGCCCGGGTCGACGTCCCGTTGTGTTCCACGCGCGCCTCAAAGAGTGTCAGCACAATGACGACGGGGTGGGACTTACGAGCTACCGTGACCCCGGACCGGAACGTAAAGGGCTATTGAAGGACGCCGTGGATTTTAGTCAGTACAAGTCTGACAGTCCCTCTTGCCCTGCCCTGGGTGAGAAGACTAATTTAACGATTTTATGACGCTAAAAAAAAAGCACAAAGAAAATGATTTGTATCTGTATCCTCCAACAGCGCTTCGCACTAAAAAATACATTGTTAAGTTTCGACATCCACGCGAACGAAGTCGCGGGCAAAGCTAGTACATCTGAAAACAGCTGAAAAGAAAAATCACTCGCGAGCCGGTAACTAAAAGTGAGGTTATACCCGTCAGATTTTTTCTTTTACTCTATTTTCGTAAGTACTGAATAATACTTGGAAATAACGCTAAACGACAGGCTGGGGTGTGCCCCCATAACCTGCTGAAATAAGAATAAAGGCAATTATATAATTTAGACTATGTACAGGGTGTTAGTGTAAACAGTCTTGTCCTTGAAAGCAGTGGTTTGGTTTCACCTAAAGAACGTAAATTCAATGAAAAAAAGTTTCGCCATGTCCGTCCGTCCGTCTGTCCGCAGCTTTGCTCAGAGGCCCAGTACTAGAAAGCTGTAATTTGGTTTAAATATACGGATTTGATACGTCGAAAAAGTGGTAAAATAAAATCTCGTAAAATATTTTTTTTAGGCTACCTCCTGTACACGTACAAGTGGGGATGTTTTTTTTTTTCTCGCGTACCCCTTAGTGTGGGGTATCATTAAAAAGGCCTTTAAAAAATATTGATAGTTTACATCAACAATTTTTTGATAAAAAGATCCGTTTGTGAAATATTCAGCTTTGAAGTGCTAAATTTTGCTCGATTCGAGTGTCCCCCCCTCTACCAGCTAAACGGTTATGTTTGGGGGTGTGAAAAAATTCACAATAGTAGTATATATAACGAAGTTTAAAAGAAAATTATCATCACTAAGTAGGCTTTACAAGTTTACGAGTAATAGTCGACCAACTTATAAAACGTACTTGGATAACATATTTTCCTGAACAAAATGTATCGGAGAACATGTTACTCAACTGCAAATGTAAGTTTGTCAACTTTATTTTTACAGCTATATAGGTGGATGTGTTTTGGGGATAGGTAGGTTTTTATTGTCAAACTTTAAAAAAAGGATTGGTTCTCAATTCGTCGTAATCTTTTTTTTTTCCCCGATTTCTCGGACGCCTGGACCGATTTTGAAAATTCTTCTTTTTTAAATTAAATTCAGCGAATCAGTTTAGTTAGTTGGCATAAGTATTTTGATGGGCAACTACGGAACCCTACACTGTGCGTGGCCCGACACGCACTTGGCCGGTTTTTCTTCTAAATAATTTCACCCTATACGTAAGGGCAAAGAGAACGAAGCGCGGTAAACACACAGTGCAGATCAAACAGGCCGCCGCCGCCGCAGGCAGCGCGCGCGCCCCTATCCCTCCTACACCGCACCGTCCGTTGACACCCCGACCCGTCCCTTAGTCTGTCCGTGACCTCGATATCGACCGCACGCTACATCACGCTTGCTCGCAGGGCAGCGCCCGCACCGCGCGCCACCCGCCGCGCACCGCCGTTCATTAGTCGCGCAATTAGTGTGTAGTGATTATGACGTACACAAACGTACAGCGGACCAAAATGGTTCGGGTTTACGCAGCGTCGGGTTATAACACTGATAACCTGAACGAGGCTTGAAGAATTTACGCAGACTTATTCCCTGGACAACCTGTTCCAAACCAAGAAATGATGTTGGCGGCTACTCACAGGTTACGTGCCTATGGCCATAAATACCATTTTGAACAGCTTTTGAGATTGTAAGTGTAAAAGTAAATTCAATCAGTGTAGGTATTCAATCATGAGTGTAAATAAAACCATTAATTTTTAATGTAACTGCAGACAAAAATGTGATTAACTTTTAAATACGCCAAAATTACTTACCCAGTTGTTTGTTTTTGTGTTTGTTGTTAAATCTAAGTTACATCTGGACTCGTCACGCAACAAAGGTAGGTATTTTTGCCTGTCCTAAGCCAGGAAAAGTATGAAGGGGAAGTTATATCACAGGTTACGTGTATTGTTTTTATTACAATGATGATGTAGTTAGTTAAAACATAGGTAGGTATGTAGGTAGTTATAACGGACGGTTAGTGCGGCAGGTAAACGCCCTCTGCAGTGATTACGTAACTCAGGCGCATTACCTATGGTTTCAGTGACAAGACTGTTTACCCTTACAGCCTGTATTTAACGCGTAACTAAATATAACGGTATGACAGTACACAATGTATGCAGACGAGAAAAAGAGCCTTCAGACTGGTCAATACTCTTAACACTTCGACTGCTCGTTGTCGCTCAGGTCCACAACATCAGAGACATCGTGTTCACCGCTAAGCGCCTGCAGGACCTGCACGGAGAGAAAATTCTAGTTTAGGTAACCAGAATAAAGTTAAATTGACTAGATTGTCTTGTAATATATACGACAGCTATCTTTATTGTAGAGTTACCTAGAATAATCTGGTAATAGCTTACAAGAATATCTAGCACAATTAAACATAATGCTGGTACACATAACTAAAATTTATGTATAGTGCGCAAAAGCCTGTTTGTATTCATTACATACTTTATTTTGGAGATAACCAGGTTTACAGTAGCGTTGATAGATTATTATAGTTACTATAAACATATTGAATGCAAATGTTACCAAATTGAGTGTTTATCTAACAATATATATCGTTTACTTTACTACCTATTTTGTGTTTATTACCAGCATGTTGTTAGCCATTATCACATCAAAATATGGTTGAGTTTACTATAATGAGAATTTAATATTGTTCAGTTTACTCTATTGTTTAGTGATTTCACCCATGTTTTATTTTTTATTCATATTGTTTAGTAGGCGATTGGGTCTTTAAAAGAAATAATTGTAGGTCATAGTTACAGTGTTGCTAAGACAAAGTTAAAATGTGTCAGTTTTGTCACCAAATTTACATGTAAACTGAGAGATTTCAACTTTTCCTAACATGGTAACTATGACGTAAGTACATATTTCTTATAATGACCCAATCTCCTACTAAACAATATGAAGCAAAAAATAAAACATTGGTGAAATCACTAAACAATAGAGTAAACTTAACAACATTAAATTCTCACTAAAGTAAACTCAATCATTTGATGTCATAATTGCATCTTCTAATAATACTTGACAAGCTGTAGTAAAAATAAAGTACCTTCTGCACCAAGCTTTCTTATTTACCATTTATAGAATAAATGCTCATTATTCACATTTTTTCATACAGAAACCGTAAACAAAACTATAGCACGACGTAGAAGGTACTTTACTCTTCAAGTACCCTAAGCCTGTCACCTTCTGAAATCATGAAAGAACATGAAGGGATTGTCAACAACCGATTTAAATAAAACAAAACATAAAACGTTTGTAGGTTTTTATTTGTATTATCAAAATCACAACAATCATATTAACATAGGATGGGTTTGACGTAGAATGTGCATTTCGCAAAATGTGCCCTTGACTCGAGGGGTACTTATCACTTACCTCTAGCGAGTTAGTGAACTCATTCGATTGGTTCAGGTTTTTTTGGAATCGTACGCGGTCCCCTACAGGTTCAATCAGCTCTTTAATCACGTCCGAATCCAGGAGACCAAATGTGTCGAGGGTTATTTTGTTTTCTGAAAATGAAACATTTCAATTAGGTAGGTATATAGGCAGGCACACATATTATAATTCACTGGAACCGATAGTTTTAATAAAGTACATTCAGGTGCATTACCGCATTATACGACCATGCAGACCAGAATTAGAAGTGAGGTACCAATATGTACCTACCTAACCTAAAGATCTCTTTCAACTCATCCCCATATAAAGAAAGATACTTCTTAAGTCGGTCAGTGTCTTCACTGGACGTAATAAAGGTATGCCTAATTGCCTAGTCATATCATAAACTCATATAACTCAACACTTTTCTTCCAGGAATATAGGTACCTAGCCAAATAAATTGTATAAAACTTACTTACCGGCAAAAACGGGCATGTATTCCTCAAACCGCCAGGATTTTAATAGTTCTGTTACATTTGTTTGTAGTTTTGTCCATTATTTTAAAAATTCTATAGAAAAACCACACTTTAATAATATTTACCAATATTTACTGAACTCTTGAACAGCACACGCTCACGTAAGGTAAAACAAAATGGCGTGGCCCGCCTTGCCAACTTAAGTTCAAGCAAACCATACAATATATTTGGTAATCGTAAAAATCGTTTCGTTTGTAATACGATACTCATGTTACACAAAAAACTATATATGATAACGATAAACTTCTTTTTTGTCCCGGCATTAGTACGGTCAATATCTGTGTTTTTTGCTCTGTGTTTATAAATCCTTATTTCTACCAAACTCGAACACAATCTAATATAAAACTATCTCTCAGTGACAATAGAACACCATAGAAGTCAGTGAAGTGAAATTCCTAAAGAAATAAACGTTGTAAAGTGCATAAACTAAAAGTAAAAAGTGATAACTGTTAAACATTTTAAATGACAACTGGTCAGCTGGTGAGTGAATGACTTGACGCTTTGCGCGCGGTGTACAGAATTCTCACGGCTCGGTAGCGCCTATAAGTCACATTACCGCCTGCACCGACGCGCGGTGACTCATGCGACGGCCCGCGCCAAAGAGTAGTCGACATTGATCGCGCAACGTTTTTGCCTTCACAACATTGCCTCTGGGAGGACGACTAAACAATTTTAATAATTATATATTATATATATATATTTTTTGAGTTTAATACTGCAATTCGTTACAATGGCTAGCGATACCGTACAATGGGGTTGCTGCTCGAATAAAAATGAAACAAAGGAGGAAAAATGTTTGAAGTGTTCAAACTGCGGAAAATCATACCACTACGCCTGTATTTCCATTATAGAACCTGTCAATAATATAAATACTTGGAAATGTCCGACTTGTGTGAGTAGTGCCCCGAGGGTAAGCAGAAACGACTCAACTCCAATCCGAAACGTCTCTATGAACAGGGGCCTCAAAAGACAAGCCGTTGGTTCTCCCTCACCTCCCTCAAAATCTAAGGATAAAGATGACATTCGCTCTGTCATCAAAGAAATAATAAAAGAAGAATTTAGCGAGATGTTGGAGAGGATTAATGAAACCATTATATGCACAATTAACCAAGAACTAGAACCAATAAAGAAGGAAATGCAAGGAATTCGAGATTCAATATCATTTATGAACAAAACATTTGAAGAAATAAAAGTGGAACAAGAATCTGCAAAAAGGACTGTGAAAAAGCTGGAATTGGAAAATATAGAACTGAGGACCACCGTTGATGATATGAACGAGAGACTTGTCAACTTGGAGCAACAGTCCCGATCAAATAATTTGGACGTGCAATGTGTACCCGAAAATAAAAATGAAAACGTATATAACACAATTATACAACTCGCACGTACAGTAAAATGCGAAATAAATGAGAAAGACATTTTACACTGCACACGCATCGCCAAAACCAATTCATCCAGCGCTCGTCCTCGTTCAATAATAGTTCAGCTGGCATCACCAAGACTACGAGATCAACTATTGGCTGCGACTATAAAATACAATCAATCAAACCCGCAAGAAAAGTTAAATTGCACCCATCTTGGAATCGCAGGTCCAAAATCCCCTGTGTACGTTACGGAACATCTGTCACCAACCAACAGAGCCCTTCACGCAGCTACTAGAATCAAAGCCAAGGAGATGCACTATAAGTACGTATGGGTCAGAAACGGAAGAATATATGTGAGGAAAAACGACGGCGCTGAATACATTCTAATCAAGAGCAAAAATAGCCTAAATAAAATAGTTTAATTTTATTCTTCTTATCATAATTACGCTTGTAATCGGTCTGTATGGCATAAAATTCAAGGACATTCTGCTTTATTACCAAAATTGTAGAGGTTTGCGAACTAAAACAAAAAATTTTTACTGTAATTTGTGCTGTCTAAATTATGATTTAATAATATTAACGGAAACCTGGTTAAATGGTAGTGTCCTGAGCAGTGAATTATTTGATGATCGCTATGAAGTGTACAGACGAGACAGGGAAACGACTGGATTTCAGTGTGGCAAGGAGGGCGGTGGAGTGTTGATTGCCGTTAATAAGCAGTTTAACTCATTACGTATTGAACAATGGCAAAGTAGGTGTGAGGATCTCTGGGTCACTGTTGATATTTCACGATCTCAAAAAATCGCATTATGTGCAGTTTACCTCCCTCCACCTGTGAGTCCAGCAACTCTTGAACATTTCATTGAGCACTGCAACAGAGTTATTGACTCAACAAGTAATCAAATTTATATTGTTGGAGACTTTAACCAAGGTATGATTAACTGGGACTTAGAAACTGTAAGTGATTATTTGCCTAAAACTGGCCAAATTCTAATGGATTTCATAAATTTAAGTCAGCTCATACAATGTAATCATGTGAAAAACTACTCTGGGCGCACACTAGACCTGGTACTATCTTCATCTTCTTGTTCAGTGAACGAGTCCAACTCATCTCTAACGGTTATCGATAAACTCCATCCCCCTCTAGAGATAACTTTGTCATTATTAAGGAACCATAATCTGCCTTATAACAAAAGCAATTGTAGACCTAATTTTTATAAAGCCAACTATAAAGAAATTAATAATTATCTTAATGAGCAAGATTGGAATGAACTTTTTAAAGATAATGATAATGTAAATGACATGTTAACACTTTTTTACAAGCATTTGTATGTAGCCATTGAGAAATTTGTACCAAAAAGAAAACAAAAAAACTGTCATTACCCCCCGTGGTTTAACAAAGCAATAATAAGATCATTAAAAGAAAAAAACAAGTTGAGGTTACGCTTTAAAAAATTTAAAAATCCCATGGATAAGATTGAATTGAAATTAATTTCCAAGCGATGTGAAAAAATTGCCATAAATGCTTATAACGAATACCTCGAGAACTTAGAGAAAGGCATCAAAAACAATCCTAAACTTTTCTGGAGTTATATAAAAGCTAAACGATGCGGATCTAGCGCTTACCCACAAACAATGACCGACGAACAGAGTGTTTCATCTGATGGTTCAGAAATCTGCAATCTTTTTGCCAATTACTTCTCGTCCGTATACATAGTATCTGACAGTAACAAAGAAATTAATTGCAAGACAGATTATCTACAAGCTCTTCATGTTAATGGTCAATGTTTAAGTACCCCTATAATCGATCGCGACTGTCTGCTCAAGAAACTTAAGACAACTAATATTACCAAAGGACCAGGTCCTGATGGCATTCCACCGATATTAATTTCATCTTGCGCAACTGCTCTTGTTTCTCCCTTATTGACCATTTTTAATACGTCACTAGCCACTGGGACTTTCCCGTCAGCATGGAAAAAAGCCAAAGTAGTTCCAGTGTACAAGTCGGGTAGCAAAGACGTTATTTCCAACTACAGACCAATTTCAATATTGTCCATTTTCGCAAAAATTTTTGAATCGATTATTTGTCCATATATACAATATCATTTTAAGCCCTACCTCAGTGACCATCAGCATGGTTTTGTAACTGCAAGATCGACTGCTACTAACTTAGGATCTTTCACGGAGTCTCTAATTCAGGTGGTAGATAGGAGCAAACAATATGACGTAATATATACGGACTTCAGTAAAGCTTTTGACAAAATGTCACATACCATACTAATCTACAAACTTGCAGCGTACGGAGTGTCAGGGTCCTTGTTAGAATGGTTTAAGTCATACCTAGGCGGTCGCAGTTTCTACGTCGTTGTGAATGGATTTCAGTCTTCAGAACACTCAATAACCTCTGGCGCGCCTCAGGGAGCACATTTAGCATCAATATTATTTAACATATTTATAAATGATCTTCCCGAGTGTTTCCGTTATTCAGAACCTTTTTTATACGCCGATGATTTGAAATTTGCACGAATGATTGAGTCCCCTAACGACGTCGAACTTTTGCAAAGTGACCTTAACAGAGTCATTCAATGGTGTAAGAATAACAGAATGCAACTGAATTGTGACAAATGTTATCACGTTAAATTCACTAGAAAAAGTAATTTTATACGGTCAGAATACTCCATTAACCAAACCAAAGTACAAGAGCTCGAAATAATTAAAGACCTAGGTGTACTTTTCGACAGGAAAGTCAGCTTTATACCTCACTTTGATCATGTTATTAAAAAATCTTCAAAAATATTAGGTTTCTTACTCCGCAATACTAGAGATTTTCGCAAAAGCAGTACCAAAGTAATGTTGTACAACAGTCTCGTGCGAAGTATCATGGAATATTGCAGCGTTGTATGGAGGCCTCACTACGCCACCCATATGCTGCGTTTAGAACGAGTGCAGAAGCGTTTTGTGTGGCATTTAGCTTTTCGTGAAGGGAAATCCAAGCAGCTACCCTCCTATAAAGCTCGATTAAGTCACTTTCGAATGCACACCTTATCCATACGCAGAGACGTCAACGACGCCATATTTTTATTAAAGATAATAAGAAACCAAATTGATTGCTCTAAGCTTTTAGGTCTTATTAGATTCCATGCTCCATCAAGATATCCGAGAAAGATGATTACTCCACTATGCCCACAACCACGAAGGTCTGTACTTGGCTCAAACTCACCTATATCCAGATTATGTAAAATTTTCAATAGCTGCAGTGATCTAGTTGACATAAACCAGGACAGTATTAATAAAATTGTTAAAGTAATTTTGGATAATTCACGCATTATTTAATAGTAATTTTGTTTTTTGTTTATTTCTATGTAATCCGTCAATGTACTCTTCCAACCAATTTTTTTATTTTTTTTTTATTTTAATTTAATTTCAATTCCACTGACTTCATCATCATCATTATTATCTGACAGTTTCAATTAATTTATTTATCTGTATTATTGTTGTTATATTTTTGTATTTCAAATTTCTGATTATGATTAATCTTACCTAGTTATAAGATTAATTACTAACTATTCGCTGTAATTTAAGATATTCATTTTGTTGTATTACTTTGTCTAATTAATCCGATTACTGTGCATGCGGTGTTAGCCTGTAATTGATTGTTACACTCTTAATGTATAAGTATCAGTTATAATGAAATTTAATGTGTAAACAATCGTTGGCTAACCTATAAATAAATAAATAAATAAAAAACATTTTGATAGGATAACAATAATCTGGTTAAACATTACTATATTAATCTAGTTTATTTAAACAAATAAATAAGTTTTTGTTACTTGAATTCTTTTAGATATAACATAAATATTGTATTGTTTATTTGACAGCTAGTAACAACAAACAAATTATGAAGGTAAACTATAAAGTTATGGAAATGTTGTATTTACAATAATAAAATGTACTTGTAAATAGCTTTGAGTATTCTTTACTATAATTTGTTTACTAGAATATTCTGGCATTTATTAAAATACGACTACTTGTTGTTAAAAGTCAATCTAGTAAACTTAACTCAATTCTGTTTATAGAAACTAGAATAATATTTACCATACGTTCTGGTAATATTGTTATAATAATTTCTCTCCGTGTGGCTGGAGTTGGACCGCCATTTACGAAGATTGTATCTTGCTGTTCGAAGGACCATATAGTGGCGACGATAGTTCGTGGAGAGTATAAATGAAAGTTATAGCGGACTGTATAAACTTGTATTGACGTGAATTTAAATTAACAATTATGTATTATGATTAAAATAAAATGTGAATAAGAAAATGCGTAAGCGCAGCCGTGCTTGAAGACGCACAACAGCTGACTGGTCGTGGTGTCGGGGCCTTGCTCGGCCGCCGGCGTCAATAAATGCACCGCTGCCCCCGCACCCCTCGTTCACCCCCGCGGCGCACGGAGTGCGGCGGCGCGCTAATGATGGTGGCTGCTGGGTTGAGGCTAGTGGCCTCAACAGTGAGCTTTTTCACTAGTGTGTTTACGAACATGTCTTTTTAAAATATAACTCCTGCTAAATCTCTTCTGACATATTTCACATTTGAGGTTTTTCCCCTGTGTGCATACGAACATGACTTTTTAAATGACTACTTCGACTAAAACTCTTCTGACATATGTCACATTTGTAAGGTTTTTCCCCTGTGTGTTTACGAACATGTCTATTTAAATCACTACGTGCGATAAATCTCTTCTGACATATTTCGCATTTGTAAGGCTTTTCACCAGTGTGTATTCGAACATGTTTTTTTAAGTAACATTTTTCTTTGAAACTCTTCCGACATATTTCACATTTAAAAGGTTTTTCACCAGTGTGTATTCGAACATGTTTTTTTAATTCACATTTTACATAGAAACTCTTCCGACATATTTCACATTTAAAAGGTTTTTCCCCTGTGTGTATACGAACATGTCTATTTAATTCACTACGTGTGATAAATCTCTTCTGACATATTTCACATTTGTGAGGTTTATCACCAGTGTGTGTTAGAACATGATTTTTTAAAAGACTATTTTCACTGAATCTCTTTCGACATATTTCACATTTATAAGGTTTTTCCCCTGTGTGTATACGAACATGTCTATTTAAATCACTACTTTTGATAAATCTCTTCCGACATATGTCACATTTGTAAGGTTTTTCACCAGTGTGTTTACGAACATGAGTTTTTAAATCACCATTTTGATAAAAACTCTTCAGACATATTTCACATTTATAAGGTTTTTCCCCGGTGTGTATAAGAACATGTCTTTTTAAATTATAACTTTGATTAAATCTCTTCTGACATATTTCACATTTGTAAAGTTTGTCACCAATGTGAATTCGAATATGTTTTATTAAACAACTCTTTTTACTAAAACTACGGTGACACATATCGCATTCATATGTCTTTATTCGGTCATTCGCAGCCGTATCAGTATTATTCACAATATTACTGATAGATTGAGAATTTGTAACAAGCTTTGTGAATTTAGAAGGAGCTGCAGACTTGTGTTTCTCGGTGTTCCGTATAATTAGTAAGTCTGTCTGTTCAGTTTTCTTTTGCTGAAATGTTATTGTATCTTCTAGTCTTGTTAGTCGTACGTATAGTTCTGGTTTCTTCGTGTCGGGCGCTCCTGTGAATATAAATCTGGTAAGTAAGGGAGATCTCCAATGGAATGGAATAAAAACACAGTGTGCGTCAGAATGACTGGTTGTCTGTGGCGTTGGTCTATGAGAGTTGATTCGAAAATTGCTACATAATAGGGTATTTTACTGTATAAGAAAAAAAAAATTAAATGTATAAATGCGATAGTTTAGGCAAGAAGAAGTCGGAAAATGTTAGTTTCAGTACATAAAATGATGAAATTAATTTTAAAATTCATTTAAAAGTTTTCACTTTTTTAATCTGTCCTTTTACTAAGCGAAACGGTAGCCGCCATGTTATTGCGTCATGGTCACTGTAAACAATTTGTCAATGCTTTATTAGCATTGACAAATTGTTAACAGTCACCTAATAACATTATTTAGCATTGATGCTATTGTATTTTATTCTTCATTATTTAATCGTTACTGTTATCATGGAAGACGGTTTCGATAGAGGAGCAGCACAAACCTAGTTACCAAGAATAAATTCTCTAATCGTCGGAAAAGCCGAGTTACGGAATGTTAAAACAACGATGTAAGTACTGTTCTTTTCAAATAAATACAAAAAAAAAAACCTATGTAATTGCATTATAGAGGTGCTTAAAAAGGTGTTTGTTTGTTTTCAGGTCTGGAAGAGAATCCTAAGGCGACGACGCCGTAGGTTATATGTTCAAGTGAAACGCGAAGAAAATGTTCGTGTTGTGAAATGTACAATTTGCCCAGAGCACAAACTGCGATCAAAACCATATATGCAACTACAATAATAGTGTATGAACAAGAAGGATTGGTGACAAGGTGGTGACAAGTGTTAAATGCCATGATTGTCCAGCATCCGAAGGTGGTTGTAAACATGGAGTAACATTTTTTGATGTGGTTGCATCGTCACAGTGAAGAGCCCTCCTGTACATCTGTGGAATGTTATTGGAAAAGGGCCAATCTTGCCAAAGTTGGGATATCAGTAAAAATATTGAGTACAATAGAAATTGCCAAGCGGAAACCTATACCACCATCAGCGCGCTGATGAGTGAATTAGTGTCAGAATGCAAGAAGAGAAAAATAACATCATGCCAGTTCATAAAGCATGAACCTGATTTTATCGATATGGAATATATTCTGTCTTTGCATAAACTTATGATAAATTAATATGGTGATGAAAACTATGGCAGATTTTTTAATGCTATATCACCGGAGATGCTATATCATCAGACATGCAGAACAACATGATTAAAATCAACAAAACAGTGACTTAAGGCATGATCTTAGATATGGAAGGATTACAGCTTCCAAATGTTATGAAGTTAGCTGCTGTAAAACTACTGCTGGAACTTTAGTAACTGTTATTCTTGGTGCAAGGACTCCAAAAACACCAGCTATGATCTGGGGCCGAAAGTTGGAAGCCAATGTGAGAAAGTTTTTTGAAAAAATGTTAAGGATCCATGAACCAACATGTGGTTTATATTTATTTATCTAAGGATTTTCCTATGGAAGCTGCATCACCAGATGGAATAAGTGGAAGAACCACTTTTGAAATTAAGTGTCCTACTAGTTAAGAAACACAGTAACAAAAAAATATTTTGCACAAAAACTATGCAGAAGAAAGTTATTTTTGTGCTGCCAATAGTGATTTTGAGCAGAGTATTATGTATAACCTTTGTTAGAAAGTGTTGCATCTTTCTGGCAAGAACATAATTATTTTACTTGTTTTGTACAAAAGTGTTAAGTAAATAAATTACTTATAATATTCTGATGAAGCCTTTTTATTTTGTTACTTTCTATCTAATTAAAGATAGTTATCCCATGGTTGCTTGCCACATGTGAGGCAAGGAAAAAAAAAAAAAAAACAACAGTTACAAAATCAGTATTGTGTTCAGTAAAACCCACTAAGCGTTCTTTCACATTTGATTGGCTCTCTATGAGGTATAACAGTAAGAGACTGTATTTTCAATGGGGGTATTAACAGTAAAGAAAAGAAACATTATTATTCTATTATGTATATATTTATTTAAAGCATGTTGTAAACTGATCAAACCACATGCTGCTTATGTGCATTAATTTAACATTCCAATCAAATTGGAATTTATAAAAGAACGTATTTTTAAAATGCCAAATTCTCTGAGTCTTCAAATAACTCTCTCCCAACGACGATATAATACTAGACTACTCATTGCACGATCTAACGAACAAAACTATTCTGCCAACTCGCTGAGGTACTACGTAAGCGAGGGGGGCGGGGTACTGCGTTGTGATTGGCTAACTCAAGGTCTGTTCTGTCTCAACGTATGTTTACGGCTCACAGGATTGGTCGAAATGAGACGGTTATAAGACTTTTTTGCCTAATGTGTTGGCAGACATCGGTCGCCTGTTATTACGAGTCTAGTATTATATCGTCGTTGCTCTCTCCACATTGTATTCTAAAGCGCCTCGTCCACGGAGAGAGAATAGAGCTAGACAGCTTGGAGACTAATCTAATCTATACTCTCATTTCTACGTACACGTAGAGATCATTAGAGCACCCTATTGCATTTTTTGCTCTATCGTAGGGTAGCTCTATCATAGAGAAATTTTGGCCTGCGTACACTACACTACTCGTAGACTAAACTCGTAGACTAAATACTCGTATATTCGGTCACTACACTCTCAATCATAGCTCTCTCAGTTGAAAACATGTCGCGGTCACGCTTAACTGCTGCGATTGTGGTTTCTTTGTTATTGAAAAAGAAAAAAAAAGAAAAAAATTAAAAGAAGCTGCTGGGTTAAACAATGAACAAAACCTTAAATGCTTCACTAATAATTGTTAATTTGTTAAGCAATGATTTTTTTGTTACGATGTTTATAATCAATAGGAGATCTATTCCATAAATCTGGAAAGCCTTCATACATGTATCATTTTAATGGTTTCGTCTTTTGACCAAACACGTTTCGACATTCTTCAAGGTAATAAAGCAGTGCATTCTACATTAAATAAACAAAACACGTGTTTCGCTACTCAAGCCCTAGCTAGACTGATTAAGGTGGGTAGACAATTCGAGAGCTCTCTATTCATATCGCTTGTCTCGGTCTCGCACCTGCGTCCACGACGCCTTCCGAGAGTAGCCGAGCGTGTCTACGTAGACTGTAGTGATACTCTAGCTAGGGTAGTCTCGCTTATGTGTACACGTCGTAGATTGCCCTACGAGACTCGCTCTACGTTATTTTAATCTATCGTGGACGAGGCGCTTAAGACTGGCAATTTGTTTTGTTTGTTTAACTTCTGCCTTCGATAATTTCATTCAAGTAACATCCACTGCTATTGGTGAATCTGTAATAACAAAACAATGATAATCATTAAACAAAAAAAGAAAACAGAATGTTGTTGTGAACCTTCAATGCAAGATGATGATGCCTCTTTTTTTTGTTTTTTTTTTAAGCGTGGTAAAATCATCAAATGAGTCCTCCGGCCCCGGGCAGGGCGGGAGGGACTGTCAGACTTTTACTGACTAAAATCCACGGTGTCCTTCAATAGCCTGTTATGTTCCGGGGTCACGGTAAGGAAATAATCCCGCGACCCCGGCAGGCTTTGGCCCTCTGAGAGGGGGGCCCCGTCAGTGTGCTGACGCTTTTTAAGGCGCGCGTGGGACACAGCGCGCCGTCGACCCGGGCATGGTCCATGGTCGGGCAGCGAGTTGCCCTTTACTCGCTGCCCGCATGCCCGCGCCTTCGGTGGCCGGAGATCGTCTGCTGACGTCCGACGCCGCGGGCGCCTACCACTGCGGTTGGGGCGGAGGGAGAACGCTGTCCTCTCTCGCTCGCGGCCCGCCTCCTCCTTCACGAGCATTACTGCCTCGCAGAAGGAGCAGACCGCTTCCCACTCCGTCTCGCCCCGCAGCATGGCAGCAACCAATGCCGGGCGCAAGAGGTCTCCGCCTAACGCCGCACTATGTGGAGATTGAGTCGGTTTCGGGTCATAAATCCATAACTTCCTTGTTTTTATAGATTTGCAGCAATTTTTTTTTTAGTGTATTCTTGAATAAATTTACTTTAAAATAATTTACAGTTTATGGATATAAACATTAGTTTATTGTCTAAAATTAAATAAAAAACTTAAAATGTTGAGAAATGTTCACAATTAATAACTATCTTTAAATATTTTGACCTAAAATGTTATAATAAACACACTATAAACTCTTAAAATTACTTGTGCTATTATTAATTACCAATGTTTTTAACCAAAAACACTATATTATTCAACTCTAAGGGGCTGCCTCCACGAGCGAGAGAATCGCGACGAGTCCGCCCTTATATCGTCGGATAATCTCCACGAACGAGCGATAATTCCGCCGCGTATCGTCGCGTGTCGTTACGGTATCGCGGCGATTCCGCGGCGACTCGTAACGGTATCGCCGCGTTTCCTTGACGTCACGTTGCCAAAGATGCCAGACGAGAGCGAAATATGTAGTGTCTCAGTCGATAACATAATTCTTTATTATGGATATAGTGTTGTGGGGTGCTTCTGCGAGTACGCTAGTGAATATGCAGTTATTGTTATTGTTAAGAATGGACGCGCCCGCCGCGCGCTCGTCGCGAGAGCGCCACGAGCGCGCGGCGGTCGCGTTGCTAGTCGCGGCGGGCTAGCGACGATGTAATGACGTTTTGCGCGCTCGTTGCCACTCGTCGCATCGCGGCGATAATATCGCCGTGTGGAGACGGTTCCATAGAGAGTGTATAGGAAAACGTGGCACGGCGATAATATCGCCGCGATTCTCTCGCTCGTGGAGACAGCCCCTTAAGCATTTATCTATAAGTTCCATAGACTTTCACTTGATGGTTTTCTTAAACTTGTTATGTAAGGGTCCGAAGTATACAAAAGCGTATGTAGAACATATTCATTTGTAGCTATTCTCGAGCATTTACTACATACCATGATGAAGTCTGGGCATTTACGGAAAGTTGTCCTAGGGGTAACACTGAATAATGCAGAATGACGCTTTCCCCGTGAATAAGGACTTTATGGACAGATGATGGCATATAAAACCACGTCATATATTTATTAACATATCTTTGTGTTGTATCCAAAGCATGCTGACCAATTGTTGACTTGACATAACTTGAAGCAAAACACACCAGTAATTTGTACACTGCGCTGATAATTTTGAAAAAAACTTCTAGCTGTATTACCATTACTGTTACCTGTTACCTTGTTTAGGTTGATCTATATTTAAACCAAGTTCTTCTCTGAACCTTCTATCTACATAATATGCCTTCTTTTGTTTCTTAAAATTTTTGTTTTCCTTTACCCTTGAAGCTAGGTATTTTTATGAATTCAGTATAAAATCAAGGCCATATACACTTCTCATCAAAAAAATCGAAACACTTTCGTTTTTATTGTTTTTGTCCTAATTTTTTACAAAAGAGAATTAATTCCATGAAAAAAAAACATTACTGTGTAGCTGGCAGTTTGGTCATTACAGTAAGAAGAAAAAAAATCAAAATTCGAAATAATTTCATTTGTTTATCCTATAAATGAAATTAATCACTGTTTTGAGACAAATGTGTATTTAGGGTTGGAGTACGTTTCTCGTTTAAAAACTAAAAATTAGCGCTTGTCTTTAAACTTTCTGTTTCTTATTTCATTTACTGTGACTTTGGGACGTCTGAAAAAACTTTTTTTTCTAAAACATATGGATACTTCGCCCGCAGAAGCCGCCCAAGTGGTGGCATTGCTGGATTCTGGACTTAGTCAGCGTGTTGTGCCTGCAAGATTGCATCTAAGCTTATCATCTGTTCATAGAGTCTACAAACGCTATCGGGAGACTGGTTCGTTCACGCGCCGTTCAGGATCTGGCAGGAATCGGGTCACTTCTGAGCGAGATGATCGATTTATTGTAACAACTTCTTTACGAAATCGACGCCTTAACGATTTTCAACTGCAGCAGCAGCTTCGCGTTGTACGAAGAGTAGCTGTAAGTGACTCTACAATAAGAAGAAGGTTGAAGGAACGCGGATTGGCACCGCATAAGCCAGCGAATGGGCCGAAATTAACTGCAGACCATCGAAGAGCGCGCCTTAACTTTGCACGCGAGCACCTAACTTGGTCATACCTTCAGTGGAGCAAAGTACTGTTTTCTGATGAGTGTAAAATTATGCTGTATGGTAACGACGGAAGGAACAAGGTCTACAGAAGAGATGGAGAACGCTTTGCACAATGCTGCATTGAAGAAAAGGTCAGCTATGGTGGCGGTTCGTGGACGGTTTGGGGAGGAATCAGCGCCGACGGTAAGACAGAACTTGCCTTTGTGTCTGGGCCACGGCTGCCTGCACTAAACTCTCATCGGTACATCGAACAGTGTCTTGAACCTCATGTGATGCCCTATGCACATTTTATTGGCAACGACTTCATATTCATGCACGACAATGCTAGAGCTCACACCGCGGGCGTCGTACGAGATTATCTTACCGAAGTCGGTATCTCCATTATGGTATGGCCAGCAAGAAGCCCGGACATGAATCCCATTGAACATCTATGGAATGAATTAAAGAGACGAATTCGAGCAAGAGATCCAGCCCCAGAAACACTTAGCCAGCTGCAAAATGCAATCCAAGAGGAATGGGATAATATACCACAACATGTGATCGTGACTCTCATCCGATCGATGAAGAACCGTATGGAAGCAGTAATAAGAGCTCGCGGAGGGAATACAAGTTATTAAATAAACGTTTCTTACATTTTTTTTTTCATTTACGCGTGTTGTTTTACCCATTTCCTTCATATTCCATACAGGGTAAAAATTACTCATTATACAAAATACGAAACCTATGAAGACTTAATTTGAATTTAGAACATTAACATTAGGATTTAAAAACCTCATACTACTCACTATTAAATGACATTTTACATTTATTCCTAAATATACACATTTTTCTGATAATCCTTATCAAATCATAAACTGCGAGGTGTTTCGATTTTTTTGATGAGAAGTGTATTTCAAGCACCTAATTGTTTTGTGGTTCTTCATAAATTTTCGGAGTCGTCCTAGCTTTCCTGTCGATGTCGAAGGTTCAGATTCACAAGTAGGATCTTCTAGATTCACAGTAAATATGACGTCCAAGCACGCGCTATTTTTATTTCCATATAATGCTTATTTTTGCCAGATTAAGTGTAACGTTGAAGAAAGTTAGTAGGTAATAAAAAAAAATACACTTGCCACGATCTCAGCGATATTTGCCTCGGATAAGTTATGAATTATCCCGTTTATAACTTGTTAAAGCAACAACATAATTCCCGTCACTATCAATTCAAACAAGACACAAATCACGTCTGGTAATAATGAATTAAAAATAAATAATTTATTTAATAATTATGATTAAATTACAGTAGGTATATTTTTGTTTATAATTATTGAGTATTCAGAATCCCTATTTTATATAAAAATATTGATTTGAAACGTGTGGTAGAATTAACTAATTATCGCAATGTATTTACGCAGTTTACGATATCTTTAATTGATAATTTATTATTTTTGTGAACTAAAACCTGGTGGAAAACACTCGATACATTATCTTAACATAAACGGTAATTAATAAAATATCGCAAATAAAATCTATAACAAGCTAGAAGTCAAACATCATCACCTATGTATTTGTAGAATTTTCTACTGTTTCATGCTATCATAGATTAACATATGTTGTGCAACGAAATTGCAACTTTTTTATTCTTCTTGTATTATAATATTAAATTTCCTATCAAATAACATGATTTATAGACCATCGGCAAATTTCGGCAACTGTCAAAACTCTAATTGAAAGTTTCAGATACGCAAAAATGATATGTCACGAGATAAATATTTCTAGTAAATATATTAACTAATATATAGCATTTTTATGCATACCATTCAAAAGTACATAGAATAAGCTTTCTATCGTGGTATAATACTTGTATAGTCTTCATTGCTAGCTGGCTAGAAAATAATCTTGAAAAAATGCAAAATCTGATTTTATGATAGTTTAGGAATGATCGTGTTTAGACGATCTTTTTTTATAAACCAGTAACGACCACATACATAATTTATGTATATATATATATAGTAAATATAGTAGAATAACTTCTTAGCTACAATTTGACGTATAATACATGCACCTGCGCCGATTTTTACAAAATGTATTTATGGCCAGGCTCTCTTAGGCACCTCCACATAGTGCGCCGCCGTGAGGACACGTCGGTGCTCTGCCCAAGCGGGGCAGTCTTGCACCGTGTGCTCTACTGTGTTTTCCGGGCGATCTTCGCAGTGGTGGCACCCGGGCGTTTCCTCCTTCCACATCAGGCACAGGTACCTCCCGAAACTTCCGTGTCCGGTGAGGACCTGCGTCATCCGATAGGTCAGGACGCCGTGACGTCTCTCCAGCCACTCCTCAAAGAGGGGTCTTACCGCCGCAATTGCGGCGTGCCCGATGATGATGCCTTGGGATTGAAATTATCTGTAAGATCTTTCTCTTCTGTTTTTGAAGTATATTATTTCGCTTTTTATTTGCAATAAAACGAGATTCATCAGAAGTTGATTCCTGGCAATCGAATCTAGACGGTTTCAATCGGATTCTTTTTACTGATCGCATGAATAGTTTTCCATATCATTTTCCAACTGAAACAAAGTATAAATACATATAAGCAACTGAATCACCTCAATATTTCAAAAATAAGAATACTCTTCTGTTTATCCAGTCTAATTATTAACTTTAACGATAAGTAATAGGTAAGTTACTACTTACATCGAAGTGATCTTCACAAAAATGCAAACGAGTTCGAGACAGTAACATTTTGGATCCTTCTCGCAAGTTTTATGCAAGTTTCTCTCCAGTTCGCACTTGAATCTACAACTTGCCCAGTGTTTTTACAATAGTATTCTTGCATTCAGGAACAGCACACCAATGATAAGAATATTATCTCATTTTAAAATCGAAATTAAACTCTACTTGTAGCAAAACACTACATAAATATTGACACTATTGACAGCTGAACAGCTGTCACAGAGTACCAAGTAATGATGGATCCGCCAAATACCAACTAGACGCACTTGAGTCTATTGAAAAAAGGGCCAAGAGGCTAATCGGTAACGATGCTCTGGTCGATTCGAAGCTCCAGAGCCTTGAACATCGTCGCCGTGTGGCCAGCCTGTCGGTTTTTTATCGGTTGCATTTCGGAGAGTGTGCGATGGAACTGCACAACCTGATTCCGCCTAGCCCTTTCCATCATCGGACTACAAGACGTACGGCAATGCGCCATCGATATATGGTGGACATCCCTCCGGTGCGTACAAAGCGTTTTGCCAATACCTTTATTGTACGTACAGCTAATGAGTGGAATTCCCTGCCGCCATTTGTATTTCCCGACAGCTATAACCTTGGGGTCTTCAAGTCAAGAGTGAACAGGTTACTTCTAGGCAAGCGTGCTTCACCGTCGACCACATCTTCGCTTACCATCAGGCGAGATAGTGGTCAAACGCGAACCTATCATTAATAAAAAAAAAAGTATTATTCGGCATGTGACGATGCACAGCATCGGTGAGAGGGCGCTGTATACTTCCCGTCAGCTGTCAGCCAATCACAGCTCTTGTAGTCACGTGGTTCCGGTAGTCACGTGGTCCCAGGTGGCGTGTTCGCTAATGGCGGACTTTTACTTCATAGCGTCGTTACTTCTCGAGCAAGCAACATCAAAATTAGAGTTTGCAGTTACTTTATAATATTATTTTGAATCTTATTTTATTTCGAAAAGTGCTAAGTGTTGTAAATTAAAAATAAAATGAGTGAAAATCAAATAAATAGTGCAAATGTGAATATTTGTGATTCGGAACAAGAAGAGCAGGTAGGCGACGACTTGATGTCTTCATCGAGCCGTAAACGCCGGCTACCAAGAAGCGATTCGAGCTCTTCACAAACTGATTCTTCGGGTTCTGAGGTAAAGCGACGGAAATGCGGTGAGTCATCAGATATTTCAAACCTTGTGAACCAAGTGGCTGTACTAACGAACCTTTTAATGCAAAACTTGGGTTCATCCGCATCCGGTTCAGCTCCGAATAATGATACAGCGGCTCAGGTGCCGGACCCAGTTCCTGGACCTAGTTCCGCGTTACCGTTAGACTTTAATTTGAATCGTCCGCCAGTGGCACCCAATAATATATGCAGTGAAGTTCCGCGTTTAAATTTAAGCCGTGTTAACACGTGGCTAAAGGACCCTATGGTGCCTCGCTCTAACCCGGACCACGTGAAGCGACTTGAAGCGTTACAAAAATTCGGTGATTCTTCGTGGAAGGATGTGCGCTATGCGGACGCCTTGAAGATTCATAACGCTTCACCGGGCTTTATCGAGCTTGATATTAACGATGAACTTCGTCAGTTTGTTAAGGGTAAAGATTACGCGGCAAATTCCGAGAGATTGATAGCGGCCCTGTGTAATGCCTTAATCTCACAACGCGAGCTACTCAATCAAAGCTTACAGAATTTCATTGATTGGACAGCTTCTTCTGATGCTTCACTTACAGCCTCTAACATTTTCGATAAAATCTCGGAATCATTTCTACCCTTATCAAAATTCCACAAAATTAGTGAGGAAATCATGCAGCTAGTTTGCGGAAAACGAGCTGAATATATCGAGGGTATAGTGTTCAAACCCAATAAGTGCTGAAAAATCAAAAATCGTTTTATTATAATTGGGGTTATAATTGGGGTTTCCAGATCAGATAAGATCTGGAAACCCTCAATTATAACTCATTCATTATTTCTTGTATTCATCATTTCATTCATTCAATTTTATGTATTGTTCACTTTCAGATTACATCCTAAAACCCCACAGTTGCCAGTTATCCATTCAGATTATGAACTGAACTGTCTGAACTGAACTGCCTGAACTGAACTGTCTGAACTGAACTGTAACTGGATGAAATTGATTACCTATCTATCTGCTACTTTTTATCAGGGTATAAGGTTCCGCGGACGAAGCGGCTGGTAGAAGGTAGTAGAAATTGAAACAAGATGTTTAAGACAGATAAGATCTGGAAACCCTCAATTATAACTCATTCATTATTTCTTGTATTCATCATTTCATTCATTCAATTTTATGTATTGTTCACTTTCAGATTACATCCTAAAACCCCACAGTTGCCAGTTATCCATTCAGATTATGAACTGAACTGTCTGAACTGAACTGCCTGAACTGAACTGTCTGAACTGAACTGTAACTGGATGAAATTGATTACCTATCTATCTGCTACTTTTTATCAGGGTATAAGGTTCCGCGGACGAAGCCGCTGGTAGAAGGTAGTAGAAATTGAAACAAGATGTTTAAGACATTGTTTTATTATAATATTTGGTTGTAAGAATACATTCTTTTAATAATTCATTTCACTGCTTAGAGTCAAATTCTATGACGGAGATGCGTGTATTAGTTATATATTCGTTTCCTTTGACAGCATTCAAATAAAAACATTTAGGATAGTGTATAGCATGTTGCATCCAAGGATCGTCATAAATCTCCCAATCTTCTATGATACCCCCGCATGAGAAACATGCCGCTTTATCATTAATACTATTTCCGCAATAAAAGAATCCAGCGTCAGCCATTTCCATCACTAATCTTTTCTTCGAATTCATCGTCCCCCAGTAGGAACGAAATGAAATTTCACGCATTTTATGTGAGTTATACATATCATATCGAGGTATGTATTCAATAAGAAACATTTTCTATTTATTTATTCTGATTCACTGACACGGATAATTATAAACTTATAATGAGTTAGCCCCGCTATTGTTAGCAATTTATATGTGATTGAAAAGGATTGGGAGGGGGATCTAAAATTCTTAGTATTTTACTTATTCTTAATATTTTATCTTAAATAAAATTAAACAAGTAAATAATTATTTTAATAATTTATTTTCAAAGCACCACTTATTTAAACACAATACATTCTTTAAGGCACAAACACAGTCATGGTAAATACAATTATATACATCTTCAGAATATTTATATAGATCATACAAACTTATCAAACTAGAACAACCTTTATCTTCTAAATTGAATATTTGACTATTACTATTTTCTAAAATGTGCTTTAGCCACAAAACCTTTTCTGAACCTTTGACGTAGATACACATATCTCTTAAAATATTTAGAATCAAAGTCTGATAATTCGAATAGGCCACAAAACCTTCATCCCAATGTATCTTTCTGTTCCGTTCAAGCCAAGTAACTTGCTTTTTTTCTGATTTCGTTAATTTTTTAAATGGAAATGGTGGTTTAATTAAAAACACTTGTAGTTTTTTATCATACATTATCGCAATTTCTTTTATTATAAATTCATTTGCTTCTGTTTTAAAGCCCTGAATATCTACAATAGCAATCATGATACCCTTCTCACAATGTTACTGAGAGGTTTGTATTCCACAAGTCGATCGTTTATAATCAAACAATATGCAGTTGTCTTATCTGGTATTGGTGTAGAACATTCAATTTCCAACCTCACGTCTACTGGACCTGTTTTAAGGCTGTCGTTTTGTCTTGAGCAGTCTAAGATGAAGAGAGGGGCTTTCTCTTTGAACACCTTTAAGTCAAGCAACGGGTCTACTGGACAGTTGTAATACGACTGACGAAATTTTACAAACATTTCATATAATATACTATATTTGTTTTCAGAAAATTTTAAATTTAAAGGTTCATACGGATAATATAGTGAATTCAAAAAGAGCGTTACGTTAGTTACTTCACAATGATCGAATACTGAACTGTCTTTAGTTTTATTATTTATCCTATTAGTTTGTAAGCAAAAAATTACGTATCTAGGTTTTTCCAATTGTGAAGCAGTTTTAACTGACCAAGAATGCTTCGTGGTTTTAGGCAGTAATGGATACTCATATAAATCCCAATTTCTAAAAGCCATCTGAATAGGTTTATCTCTTTCTAGATGTTTTAAAAGTGTTAGTCGTTCTCGATCTGATACTTTTATATGCGGTACTCTCCATTGAACTCTGTGTATATCTATTTGAAAATGAACAGTATCATCAGTAAGAATAACGCTATTTAAGTTAGTGTTACTTCTATTTAATATAAGTTCATGTTTACAATTTATCACAATTTTATTGTAATCCTCCGCAAACCCTAAAACCTTATTAAGTGGTATTACAGCACTAAAATTACCATCACTTTGAAATCCCTCTAAATTCCATCCCCACAAGGCGGCAACTTTACATTCTGCTTCATTTAATGAAATGTATGATTTTATTGTTGACGTTATTCCTGAGTTTTTTATGCGATCTATTTCAATACCATTTATTTCGTATCTGATGTCTTGAAACAAAGACAAAACAGAGTTATTAGTGAATGTAACAGTTTTCTTGATCGGATTCCCATCTTTACCGAACAGCTTTGCTTGTCCTTCAATATAAATTGAACTGGCCGATGGTAACACGTATATGTCTTGCTGGTGGATGGGAATTCTGATCTCATCGTTTTCTCTAAAGCTGGTATTGTAGGGATTGTATGAATGGACTTCGTAACTTTCGATCGAAGTGTCGAAGTGTGGTGATTCAGTTATCTGTAGTATATTCATATTTTAAACCCAAGAGCTTTAAGGAAATCTTTATTTACTTTTGTCAATTTCTTTACGAGTTTCTTACGTCGTTGCACCTTAGCAATCGTTAAAGAACTAAGATGTTTTTCACTGGCTTGGGTGTTTTTATAATGAATTATCATTTTGTTTTTCTTAAATGAAGACGCAGCTGAATATGTTCTTCGCCAAAGTTAATACAGTGACCAAATTGATCTACAATCCTAACAGATATCGAAGAAATTATATTTTTGTTCACTGGAAAATAAATAATATTTTGCGGTATTTCTATGCACCGATGACCTGGATGAATATCAGACACAAATTCGTGAATAAAATGAGTTGGTAATCCGTTGCAGTACGATCCGTTCACAAGATCGCATTCGATTCTGATCGCAAACGGACTGCTGTTAATGCTAGAAATATTTGGTCTGGAATTTATTACCGAAAAATATAGCAAACCACACTCGTATTGATCTGATAAATGCAGTGGTGGATGAAAGTATGAGGTCAACTCCGATTTATTACCCGAGATGGTAACCGTAGTAGACATGCTTCGACACTGAACTTTTTTCTTAGATGCTGCTTATTTTATTCCTTCACTATACCAAAAATTCTTCAAAAAGTTTAAACAAAGGTGTCCGCAATTAAAAGGGTGATCACGCTGAATATTGTCATAATTATAGTGTACTTTGGATCCCAAGTATTTTATAAATTCCTTTGGAGGCTTAAGATTTCCGTAACTATCAAAATACTCAATATAATCGTTGTATTTGGCATAGGCTACCCAATGAGAACCAGGATTATTAGAGCTATCTAAATTTATAACTCCACATTCTTTTTTAAAAGGGTGTTTAGGTAGCTTATCTCTCATAAAGACACCTCTGAAATAGGGAATATTATTTCCATACTTCAAAATGTCTAAATTAGTCAAGGCTCGTTTGGGTAGCCGATATCTTAGTTTTTTTCTTTTGATACAAATATTCCGAGCCCATCTTTATGTTGTTTAAGATGTAGTCCTTTTCCGATACAGAGAGCTTCCATCTTTTCATTGTGTCTCTTCGATTCAGTCAATAACTTTTTAGCCATTTTGAATTCATTAATGGTTTTAGCAATACCAGCTGCACCACCTGCTAAAGCTCCTACCGCTGATAATCCCGCAAAAATCGGAATCAAAGGCAATACCCCACCAGTTTTTGGTACAGGAATAACACGAGGAAGTTTAATGGATGAATCATCAGCTAATTCTCTGGCAGCGGCCATAGCTAATTTTATTGCCACTTTCTTGCATTTTGGTTTTAATTTTTTAATATGTCTCTTCGTTTTGCTAATAACATTTTTAAATTTATTTGTTAACCCTTTTCCACTTTTTATTTTAGGAGAACACTTTTTGCTATCCTTTTTTAGACCAAATCCAGTTTTAATTTTTGTTGACATAGCGCTGCTTACTAAGTGCGCTGCTAGTTTTTCCCCAACGCTCGCATCTGAGGCAAGTGCTCGTTCTTTAGCCATATCGAATAAAACTAAATCTGCCTTGTGACGATCTTTTAGGTTTGAAGACTTATGATAAGCTATGTCGTGTTGTTTGCAATATTCGTCTAATTTATTAACACCTTTATCTCCACGTGTAAGCCTTTTGATTAATTTAGTGCCAGGTCCGCAATAATTGTATCCAGGTAAATGTAATTCAAATGGTAAATGATTTATAATCCAATTGAGAAGACTACTCTCTTCAATACACATCATAAGACTGATACATTTTGAACAGAACACTTAATAAATATTCGATTTATCAATCCAACTGTTTTCAGAAGAAGGCAAACCTAACCATTTTACTAAAACTCTGTCTCCTTTTCTTTTAAGAACTTTTTCAACAAGATATAAATTAGGATTTTTCGTCTTTTGAAGCTCTTGTTCATAAAATGCACCTAAAATGGGTTGACCTCTGATTGTATCTTCTATTAAGTAGGTAATAGGATTTGTATTTTGTATCTTTCGAATTTTAAATATTTCTGTAGACCAGTTGGGAGTGTAACCTTTTTCAAATGTTCCTTTGTACTTACTGATACGCACATAATCACCAATTTTATATTTGCTTCTAATATTATGATTTTTTGCCAATCTTGAATATCTCTCTAATATACTATTTTTGTTAATATTATTCACATTAGCGGGAACTTCATCAATTGTCCGATGATAAGTGTGATTGTATTCGTTAATAACATTATTAAGCATGCTGTCTATCCAATTGTAACTGCCTCTTAAACTAAATTCCTTATAGATTTTCGATTTCAATGTCCTGATAAATCGCTCAACTATTGAAGCCTTTTTTGTTGAGAAGGTTGAATAATGATTAATGTGATAAGTTTGCATAAGCTTTTGAAACTGATTATTGTAAAATTCTGTTCCTTTATCCGTTTGTAGATTTTTAGGAACACGCCCTTTATTCAATAATTTCTTAAAAGAGTTACATACATCATCTTTGGTTTTACTTTTTAGAGGAAAAGTCCAAGCATATTTCGAAAATGTGTCAATAATAGCAAGAATAAATCTGTAATTTTTATTTTGCTTTGAAATTGATTGCATATCGATTAAGTCTGCTTGCCACAGGTCATCTATATCTTTCATGATAACACATCTGCGTGGAAAGTTCACCCTCGCATTTTTATGAATTTCGTTTACCACGTCGATTTTACTCATGTTCACAATTCAGTGCATTTGTTTTGAATCCGTCTTTAACACTGAATGAAAATTTTATGGTAGGTGCGTATTTATTCTTTAATTATGCCAGCTTCTTTCAATTCTTCAACGATTGACAATATTTCATTATCATGATTTGTGTTGCCAGCGTCTCTGGAAGCAACTAATAGTTTCAATCTCTCAACGAGTTCGTTAGGGTCATCCCAATATACCAAGTCAGTGTTATTTTTGTATTTCTTTAGAGTTGGTAAGCTTCCTCCAGTGTGAAAATTTTCGTTTAATGATTCGGAAAATAATGGTTTGATTACTTCACGATATTTTATTCCCTTATCGCCTCTTATTTGTCCACCAGGATTAAAATCTCTCTTGTGAGCATTTGTATAATGCAGCATGTCTTTGTAGACAAGTCTATCTTTGCTCGATATTAATTTTAAATCAGGCTTTCTTCTAAGTAAAAGTTCCTTCAAGCCAGGGGTTAAATTATAGGATTTGTCACCAACTTTAATTAAAATGACACTGTCGTCATTCAAACTATCGATTTTAGAAAATGAGACTACAGAATTACCCATTAGCAATGTTTTGTTTACACTTCTTATTCCAAACGGTATATTTACACCGTCATAAATATCATGGATATCACGACCCTCTAGTGACATTTCTAATTCATCTAATATTTCTTTTGTAGGAGACTTTTTAAGTACTGGTGCAGACTTTAGTTTTGGATCGTAGCAGTCTTCAAACTTTGAAGACGAACTAGTATTAATGTCATCCAATTCAATGTCGTCAGAATTCGAGAGTGGTAAATGTTCTAAATGCTTTATTTTTTCCTTTGACATATTCGAATCGACTAGTGCATTAAGGGGTTCCGTGACGGTTTTTAGCATTTTATCAAGTGACAAGTTCATGGAGTGTTCCTGGTTCTTCATTTGTTTTATTTTATTCTTGATGGATTCCACAGACTTCATTAATTCTATTTTAATATTCTTTTCCATGTCGTATTGTGACAAGTGTATTCAGCCAAAGAAAATATACTACTAAGTTATATTTTTGTCTGTTATTGGTTTATATAATTACACATTATTTGCTCAAAATTTAAAAAAGCTATCTAAATTCTGTCTGTACCTTCCATTGCTTAAAGTCGAGTCTTTGCAAATACTAACAAAGTTATATGGCTCTCTCCAAACTGTATTACAAATCTTCTTGAATTGATTCCAGGACATATCAGAACTAACATGCTCTTCATAAATATGTTTCAAGTTTACATCGTCTTGCTTAAATATTATGAGAAAGTTTGCATTATCACGCAGCAACTGTTTCGGAATTTTAGAGTATGTTTGACATAAATAAAAGCAATCAATACGTTTATGTCTACCCATAGAGAAGTAATTACGAATGTTTATTTGATTTTCACATGCCACATCATCGAAAATAAACACAGAATTAGTTAGTGCTTCATCCGGGGCTATGACTTCTTTATTATCATTAAATTCATGAAACTTAACTTGATGCACTCTCTTTATAACTTCTCGTAAGAAGTTGTATTTTGGTTGAAAGTTAGTTTTCGAGTACAGGTAAAGATTTTGAAATTTTAGACCATTCTCATGTAACAATAAACTAAGCACGACGTTTGTTTTTCCACAATTCGAAGGACCACATATAATACAACGAATCGTATTAGGTAACAGAATGCTATGCCTAATGTGGTTATCAGAGTCACCAAGATTTATATGATTAACATTAAGTGATGTGTGTTGTTTGATCAACTTCATTTTGACTATTAATTCAATTTCACCCAAACATAGATATATAAAGCATAAGTACCTATAATAAAAACAAATTATTTAGATTGGTTAATAAGTTAGTGCGGTATTTATATTCGTTCTCAGTGATCATATAGATTATTAAAATGAAGAAGACTGTAAGGTCATAACAAGAAAAAAAAGACATGCATCAGTTATTAAATATTTTATTTAGATAAGTATAACAAGTTTAAATACAACAATCAACACTATCACTTACTAAATTTACAATATATGGTATGCTTATACTAATTTTAAACAAAAGTTATAATAATATTACAATTTATTTACATAAACATTTTTGTATTTCTTTATTTTAGCAACAATTAAGTAGAAGAAATAACTTTATAATAGAACTTTTGCAATGTAATGTACTGAGTTTAATTCCTGCGATGCAGAATGTGTATATTATATTATATAATATATTCACGCCCTATTTCAACGATTCAATCTTTCTAGTGTGTAAGTTATCTATTCAATCATTAAGTTATTTTAGTACTCAAACACCGAAAGTTTAAATAGTACTATTATTCAATTATAATTTATTTTTAAAATATGGTTTCACAGTGACCCCATGGTAAAGTTTCTGTTTGGTTCGCAAGTATCTGCCTCTTATCATCATTTTTATTCAATACTACTTTATGAATTTGTTGGGAGTACAGTACATGATTGTTTGATTTAATTATATTCATTTTACATTTAAAACTCGTATCACTTGTTAAAGCTCTGTTGTAATGGCGTAGTTTTAATCGATTAGTTACAGCTTTCGATATTCCTTTTGCTTTTGTTATGCAAGTTTTTAGGCTGTTTATGCAATAAAGCTTAGCTCTCAATCCTACAAATTCACATATGATTTCACCTCCACATTCATCTTTAAATAGCCCTGGAATTTTTGCATTTACTCTTGGTATGTTGTAGCAATTATTAGTCTCAAAATTACTTGTGTCGAATTGTTCAACTTCATTTTTTATGTCCTCATAAAAATCTTCAGTGCTGATAAAATAAAGAAGGCTGTCTGTGTCTGTATAACACAGTCTTGCCTGAGTTTTATATTTGTTTTTAATATAATTGTAGTGAAATTTATACAAATGTTGTTTGGCATATTCTAGGACTGAAAACCCGATATAGATAGGTCGGTCTAGAATAATTTTTTCAGGACTCAGTTGAATAGCAACAAAATTTTCAGAAAAAATCTTAATACTTTTAAAATTTGGTTTCGCAATTAACTTTTCCGCACTGTGGTGCTTATTTGTTTTGTTATTATAATCGTCCCAATTGGTCACTAATTTTACATTAACCTGTTTGCGTCGATTTTCAATAGTTTTGCCAAATATAGCATTGTTAAGAAGTTTAAAAAAATCTTTTTCAAATACGGTTGTAGAAGCTTGGCGTAAGCTAGTGTTCAGGTCAATATATTTTTGTAAAAAGTTTTGTTGTCTAAAAGTTAAGATACGGTGAATTTTCTTCAAAATAAGTCCATTCAGCAGGCATTCTTTTAAATGAACGTAGTGTATTACATAGTTGAATTTGTCATATAAATTGGCAATTAATTTAGATGTTTTGCCTCCAGGTGGTTTGAACTTCTCTGCAGCAAACGGTAAATCACTGTGCTTGTTATGTAAATTCTCGGGATAAGCTAAATCTACTTCTAAAATATATCCATATTCGGAATCATCCGAAATTGATAGTACGTTTATAGTATTTATTTCATCGATTGATAAAAAGCGGAATTCAGAAATAGGCATTTTTTTTGTCATCGCATAACCGTATAAATTATTACAGTCAAGATAAATTAAATATGTTGACCTTTGAGAAGCATCGTAACTAGGTAAATATTTATTATTTGCTTTAGCGTAACGAAGAGAACATTGTGCCAAGCCTCCGCGAATTCCCTTCTCCAGGAACTCGTATATTTCCACATCATTAATTAATTCTAATTTAATACCGGTATACAATAACATCGCATCCCAGCTTAAACTAGGTGCAGTAATATAGTAGGCCGGATCAAGTTGATAATGATGCAAACAAGTTTGTCTAAATTTTTCAAAAACGTCAGAAAGTAGTAACACATCGGTTTTTAAATATAAATCTGTATATTCTCCAAGAGATTTTATATTAAATGTTTGCCAAATACATTGAGCGTGATTATACTCATCATCGCTAATATGTACGCACGTCAAACTATTGTAAAAACAATATTTAGATGGTAGCTGATTCTCATTATATTTTGAGATTGTATCCATGTAATCATAGGGGTATATTCCTTTTCGTCGTAGTAGTTTTAACTTTTTACAATTAACATCTGAAAATTCTTTTGACAAATTAACAAAATCAGATTCAGACAAATTGTTGACTAATGTGTTTAAGCTTGAATTAAGAAATTGAAAGGAGTCTATAAACTTAACTTGAATAGAATTTGAACTGTTCTTTCTGTGGAAAAATTTCGTGATAGACATATACTTTTCTTTGGTTTTAGGTATAATTTTAAAAGCACCATCATATTTTGCTAATTCTTTAATAAATAGGTGAGAATCATAGCCAGCTAGGTTATGTAAAATAACAGGCACAAACGGGCAAACTCTAAACATTAAATTACAATGGGAGTGCGCGGCGCCTCGGTACTGAGATGTTATATGATCATGATCCATTACTTTGTCATCAAAGAGCAGATCATTACAGATGTGACATTTTGTAGCATTTTTGTAATCGTTTTTTTGGTCTGTGGTTAAAGGGGCCACAGGCATTTTACTCGATAAGATGCTGTTAATTTTATCTACATCATTTAGTAAATATTTTATAAATACTTCCACACAGTCCGGCCCTCTATATGTTACGTATTTATTTAGATCCGAATTATGTGAACAGCAAATATAGTATCCAAAGCATGAAGGTTCGTGAACCTTGTATGTTCGGGTATTTTCAGTTTTATTTTTGTTGCAGTTTAGCAAAATACTCTCAAAATCAGCATAAATAACAAAATTAATTTTTTGTTTTCTTTCAAAGTTTTTAAACTGAAGAATGCTATTTTTTTCAGGTAATACTGTTAATATATTAGGACATGTAGTATGAGCACTATATTTTGCGGCACTCGAGAAAATTTGTAAACACGTCTCACATAGATACATTTTACCTTTATGTTTACTTATTTGACGTCTGACTAATCTCAACAGATTTTTTATTAAACAATAATGTCCATTGCCTTTTCGTTCAATATATAATAAATTAACATGGTGTGTCTTTCTTAAATTTGTCACATATAAGGGACCAGTGATTGCATTTTTATCATCCAATCCATATACGTTTATACTTATAGTAGGATTTATCTTTTCAAAGTTTTTAATATCATTATACGACGGAGGAAATGATAGACCATTTATATTTAAGACTGATGAAAAGATTGGGTAGGAACTTGTTCTGCAAACATTACATTTTGCGGGATATAATGCTGCAACAACACACCACAAAAAACAATAGTTATCATGGTTTTTAATATTTAAGCAACTTCTCGTTTTTTGTATAACATGCGGCAAATCTATGTAAGTACCGCCTTTTAAAGGAGAATACTTGTTTATATTAATTTCCAGGTGACTTATACAGAAACAAGACCAACCAGATTCACAGTGTTGGAATTCTGAGAGTTTCCTCTCAAATGTGTTTATTGTATTCAAATAAAATTCATGTATATCAGTATTTTTATGTATAATTTTAAATTTTGTGTTAAATGACTTAAGCTGTTGCTCACCAGATTTTGGGAGAATAAAGTAAGCATAAAGCTCGAAGTTTAATTTAACACAATTATGTTTAATTAGACAAGCATTAATTAGTTTTATGACTTGATGCTGATTATCCATTAGGAATTCCTCAGGTGTAAGGTACTCCATCGATGGATTCAGTTTGTAACTTATTATTCTCTTTCTAAAAGCCGTAGCAATAATATCAATATTTTCATATTTGGTTTTCAATATGCAATTAGATTTGTGTAAATTCGTTCTCACATGATAGTGATATTCATTTTTCGGTATTTCAATATGACATTTTTCACAATTCATTTTATTATCATTATAATTTGTTATTTTTCCAGGAATTGGTGAAACTGTAAGAAAAAAAACAATAAATTTTTAATTCTTGAATATGTTTCTTTAATACATAATAATAATAATATAAACCTAAAAAAAACATTTAAAAGAATACTAGTACATAAAAATGATTTTGTAATATTGAGATAATGATTAAAATTAAATGTCGTAAATAAGCAAGTAACTCATGGTAAAAAATAGTATTTATAGTAATGAGATATTTATAATGGAATACTATCTAATGTTTAGTAATAGTTGCTAACAAATGTTGGTGGGCACTTTACAAATTCTTTTCTAGTTGCCATAATAAAATTAGTCAGGTGCTGCCATGCATCTGTGTTTTCAGATGTTTGGTTTTTTACAGTAACTATTGCCTGGCGCCATCTGTTGATTGGTTGCACGTTTTTTATTTCATCGCACCGGTACACTTTTAAATCTATATAGTGCGTACCGGGCTTATGCTCATACGTCTGGCGCGAATGACCGTTAGCAAGGCGCCGAGTTAAATACGAGGTTAATAGTATTGGAGCTTTACCGGGAACAGCGACATCTTCTTTCTCGTCATCTTCACTGTCAGTCCCGAAGAGGTCGTAAGCTGTAGCCTTCCTTGGTGGTATTGGCTTGAAGTACGGCTTCTTCGGAGCTGACCGCGACGTACTCGGCGCCGGACTTGCTCTCGATGGTGAATGTGATGCAGTCCGCGCTGCCGCCTCCGACTCCTTCGTTTGACTTGGCACCTGCTTCCTCTTCTTAGTCTTTTTCACGACTGGAGGTTGCACCTCGTCGTCAGACGGGAAGAGAGTCTCTGCGTTCTGTAGCGACCTGAAATAATATAAAATTAATTTATTAATTTTGTTATTTTATCAATTCATAAGCAGGATTCGAACCTGGAATCTGGCTTTACGCGATACACTAGAATAGTGTATACATTTAAGAATGAATATTAGAATAATTACATAGAACACATCATTATACCACAATTTACTGGGTATCGAACCCAATGTCTCATGCTCAATAGTCGAGATTACTAGCACTCGTCTAAGGAGTTCCCTGTTATAAGAATAGTTGAACAATAGAATTATTAATATAATTATAAATTAATGCTACTTACATTTTAAATAGTACAGCGAAGTGTTGATGTACGATGATGCCACTAGCTCTGGAAGAGGTGTTTTGCGGTTGAATTTCAGCAGCGGGAGGCTTAAATAGTGATAAATCTACGTCAAATCATCCCATATTTGGGAAGAGGCACGTGTGTAGAAAATGCTGTGTCAGTTGCATCCAAATGCAGGTTTGTGATGTGATATTGTAAACAATAATAGAATATGTATTTGACTTGCCTTTCGGTCTAGTGGTTAGTGGTCCTGACTGCTATGCTGGAGGTCATGGGTTTGATTCCCATCCAGAACAAATGTTTGTGTGATGAATAGGATCATTTGTCTGGATGTAATTTATCTATAATATATGTATGTATTTAGAAATATATAATAATATATGTTAATCAGTTGTCTAGTACTCATAACACAAGCTCTGCTTAGCTTAGAACTAGAAGGCATTGTGTGATAGTTGTGGAATATTATTATTATTACCTATATTATTCTACCAATTCATTTTTATTTTTATCCGAATGCGTCTAACTGGGAATTACAGGTGTGATGATAGGTATATCGATCAACCTTAATTTAGGAACAAATTACAAATAAAAACATTACTTACCATTCTATTTGTGACAAAATTTAAGATACCTACCTTAGCTTTAAAAATATCATAATAATTACAGGCGAAACCAAACGTAGCAATAGTATGTCGATATTGCTATATTGTTTTGATTCGTCTCCTTATAAAGAATTCAACTTACGGTGCAACTTTGATGTACAATTAACATACCATGAGTTTGCTTGTTTAATCATATGAATAAAATGTATGAAAAAACGATTACCTAAACATAAGTGCAGTAGTATTATTTTATTGATATATATTTATAATAAATAATAAAATGATAGGCGTCGTAATGTCTTACGTTTCCTATTTCACTATACCATTTTTGGAAAAGATATGACATATCTAACTTAAAAATGTGCGATTTTGAACTCTATCCATGAAATTAAATTAGGGTATATAAATAGAGAGAAAAAATCATTTAAAATCTATTCCAAATCTACACTTGACTAGTACAACTGGCTTGATCGTGTATTATTGGTAAGTTTTAATATTATTCTTCCATATTTTATCTGGTACATATATTTTCTATAAAACCCTATTGTTTCATTAGCAATTGTTATTTTGAGATAGAATATCGGTTAAAGAAATACTAATCTAGACTATTATTTTCCAGGTGTTTAGCAAAGTCGGGACATAGAATTAAAAATGTCACACTCACCATCCTACAGTCCTGTTTTAGAAAACATTAACCTACAATATGATGTAAGTATCTAAGTAATCATCGATATTAGCAATTGAATTCATGTGATGGTATTTAATAGCATAAAATTATTCATTGTTTCAGAATTTGATAGATTGCCCCGATCCAGTTCTTAATCCATTTTACTATGCTCAAGACCAAGAAAGCTGGGATGTCGAAGTGGCGAAAAAAGCACATGAAGAGAGTAAACAGCAAAAAATACAAGAGAAAAAAATAAAGAAAAAGAAGAAAAAATCAAAACCATTTAAAAACACATCTTTTATCAAGCGTAAAGAGCCCGGACATATTCACCGAATTATAAAAATAATTGTGCATGATGTGGAAGGCCGTCAGATAGATGAAATAGACAGTGATCCCGATATCGATAGTGCAAGCGTGAATATACAATATTTAGTCCGTAGTGATATTGATGACATAATGAGTGAAACCGAGTATTTAGTTGCTAAAATAGTTAAAAAATTAAGTTCAACTTCATGTACTTAGTTGATGTTTAAAATAGACGTATTATTATTTACAGTTTTATCATTATTTTTTTCTTTTTTAAGTGGCTAGTATATACTGTAAATATTCATTGTAAATAAAAGCTGTATTTAAAATAAAGTACCTTTTATTTCTACGTCATAACATTTAAACTTAATCGTTACTACGCTGCATATATAAGGTAGCGCGATGGACAACGGTGAGCACACTTCATTTTCGTTAGTCTGCCGTATCGAACATACATACACCGCCAGCTGTAGCTCCAATTTCAGTGTCATTGAATTGTTGAATGAATGTAATGATAAATTATAATATACATATTTACGAATGTTCAATAAGATAAATGTTTCATATATTTATATTGAATATCTAAACTCATGATATCTATTACATTATAATTATTGAATAATAAAGACCACTCTAGCATCACCTATCGTCTGCGATAAGTTCTCAATTCATCCAGTTACCAAAAACCTCAAGCTAATTTTATGAATTGCAGAAAACATTTTCATATTCATAATCTGAATGGATAACTGACAACTGTGGGTTTTAGGATGTAATCTGAAAGTGAATAATACATAAAATTGAATGAATGAAATGATGAATACAAGAAATGATGAATGAGTTATAATTGAGGGTTTCCAGATCTTATCTGATCTGGAAACCCCAATTATAACCTACTCACATCTTAATGCATTTTTGACGCTCTTTCCAGTGGTCTAATCCAATAAGTGGAATTCGCAGCAGAAAGAAAGTTACATAAAGTAATAACCCAATAAAGTCACCACGTTTGGCCAAGACTTAAAAACTGGTACCCTATAAAGCGTGTTATCTTGTAACATAATATTTTTATTTCACGCTTAAACCACATAAAGCTTTTTATTGGTATTGAGTGTTCAACAATTTTAACTAAAATGACCCAACTGTTTAGAGGCAATAATCACTATTTGTATTTATCGGGTTTTATCTTTAAATACGTAGATTAAAAAAACAAACAAAACCAAAAGTTAAATCAAAACAATTGTATTTGTCGGGTTTTACTGTTCGATTATGTTTCAAAAGTAACAAGTTATGTTTAGTTATATTGTATTAGCTCTCATCGTCAACTAACTTTCTTGACACTTTGTTCGAAGAAGAACCCAATAAATCAATTGAACCTATGAACTTCTAGCATTACTGTTGTCAGTTTGCAAGGCGCATTTGCATCGCGCGTATTGTTATCGAAGTTCTTTTATTTAGTGCGATAATACTCTAAACTAAAGCATAGTTCAGACAACGCTAGTATTTTTAACCAACTTCAAAAAAAGTAGGTTTTCAGTTCGACCTGTATGTTTGTATGTATGTTTGTCCGTTGATTATATCGGGTTTGGCTGAAACAATTTTGATGCGGTTATCAGAAAAGATGTTCGTTTCATTCTGGAGAAGGTATTTAGTATATACACAAAAGGATATCCCGTGAAGTTGTCCGCATGGATCCGTTTTTGCTCAACTTGGATTGTAGATTTTCATAGTCGATTGTATGTTTGTCCACGATTACCAGAAAAGTGTTTGTGCCCTCTCATTATATATATCATAGCTTCTTTTTTAAATCACACGTAATTCCTTATCCACATCTTCTTAAACAGCTGTTACGATTAGCTTAAACAATTTATTTATATTATTGCGTTGTAGGTTGTTCGTCTTGCAAAACACCACGCGAACGATTTTTGGGCAGAAGCGAGAATTTTAGCTACTAAATTACTCGCTACTCAACTAAACTACTAGGGTAGTCCGAACTAAGCTTAAGCGAATAAGGAAAATCGTTTTTAAAGCAGCTAGAAAACAATTACAAAAGAGGACGTGAAGGAAACAAGAGATTGATAGTTATAAAGTGTAACGGACATGTCATAATTAAAAATATATTTTAATTATGACATGTACCGAGAACTTTCGTAGCATTGATGTCTGTAAAATGGCCGTTAATACACCTAAAACTAGAGCTAAATGAAATTCAAACCCGCCTTCAGTTAATGTTTAATTACCAAATGAAATAGAGCACTTATATTCCACTCAATTACCAATTAGCCTTTTTTTTACGTGATATAATCATCAAATGAGTCTTCCCACCCCGGGCAGGGCGGGAGGGACTGTCAGACTCGTACTGACTAAAATACACGGTGTCTTTCAATAGCCTTTTATGTTCCGGGGTCACGGTAAAGAGATAAGTCCCGCGACCCCGGCAGGCTTTGGCCAAAGTATATACTATGCTTTGGCCCTCTAGAGGGGGGCCCGTCATTATTCTGACGTTCTTAGAGGCGCGCGTGGAACGCAACGCGCCGTCGACCCGGAATGGTCTATGGTCGGACAGCGAGTTGCCCTTTACTCGCCGCCCGCATGCCCGAGCCTACGGTGGCCGGAGATCGTCTGGCGACGTCGACGTGGGCGTCCACCACTGCGGGTGGGGCGGAGGGAGGACATTGTCCTCTCCCTCACGCGGCCCGCCTCCTCCTTCGCGAGCATGACATGCTTCGCAGAAGGAGGCGACCGCTTCCCACTCCGTCTCGCCCCGCAGCATGGCCGCGACCAATGCCGGGCCCGAGAGGTCTCCGCCTATCGTCGCCGTGAGGACACGTCGGTGCTCTGCCCAAGCGGGGCAGTCTTGCACTGTATGCTTTACTGTGTCCTCCGGGCGATCCTCGCAGTGGTGACACCCGGGCGTTTCCTCCTTCCCTATCAGACACAGGTACCTCCCGAAACTTCCGTGTCCGGCGAGGACCTGCGTCATGCGGTAGGTCTGGACGCCGTGACGCCTATCTTGCAACTCCTCAAAGAGGGGTCTTAATGCCGCGATTGCGGCGTGCCCGGACGTCGGTCGCGACAGTCGTCCCCTCCATATTGCCCTGAGATCGCGCCGGAGCTCTTCCCACCGCACCTCGACTTGTCGAGGCAGCGGGGATACACCCCGGCGCTGCGCCTCCACGCGCCACTCATAGACGCGCTGGAGGGCAGTCGCCTCCAAATCCCAGGGCAGTAATCCGGCAAGGTTGGCCGATTCGCCGGCGATCGTGCGGTATCCCCGGCTCATCCGGATAGCCATGACCCTCTGGCATGCGACCAACTTTAGTGGTCGTGTCCGAATGCTCAGGGCCCACACAGAGGCCCCGTAGATGGCCATGGACCGCACGACACCGCCGTAGAGCCTATGGCAGGAGGCGTTTGGCCCGCTGAGATTAGGCAGGAGTCGCCTGAGGGCGGCTGCTGCCCGGTTCAGTTTTGGCGCCAGACGCAGGAAGTGCTCCCTGAAGTTCCACCGGCTGTCGAGGACGCCAGGACGAGCGTGTCGTCAGCGTAACATATTACGCTGACGCCATCGGGGAGGTAGCCGTACCACTTAGCCTTGCTAAAAAAATCTATATTTCAAAAAACTTATCATACCAGAGGAACTTCATGCACGGATGTATGGTATGAAGACGTACACCAAACCGACAGCTTTCGAAAGTGACGAAGAGTGATTTCTCCTGATTTTTTTTGTGATTCTTTAAAAAAATCATTTTTTCAAAGTACATAATATCTTTAATTTCTCTAGATCTAAAACCCAATAAGTCGGTACCCTTTGTAACTTAAATTTTTATTATGACAAAATGGACTACCTCAGAAACTCAAAAGTACTGTTTTACACTAATTCAACGTATCCACTTTTACCACAAATACTCATTATAACAACATTATTTGAATAACATAGGTATTTATGTCCTTAAAACTTAAATATTGAATATCTCAAAAGTGTCAATTTCGTACTTATTGGGTTTGAGCACTATACCCTCGATATAGAAAATCGCCGGGAGCGTATCCTAAGCGAAATTACAAATAAGAACCTTCGTGACGGTCTGCGTAAGATCCCTCCGAGTTCTAATTGCCTATTTGATGAAATTCAACTGCGCACTTACATTCATAATACAGGTGGCATTGACAAATGGGTCCGTCCTTGGTTCAGCTCCGAAAAAGGTCAAAATAAGACCACCCCTAAGGTGGCGAGCAAACCAAATAGACCAAACCTTCGCGAGTCACCACAAAATAATGTGCCCTTTCGTCAAAACAATTGGAATTCAAGCAAAGGCAAGAACCTTGACAAGCAAAATAACAAGAACAAGAAGTTCCACAATAAAGACCCTCAGCCAAGCAAGAAGAAGTATGACAAATGACTCGCAACCACACCACTTTTACGGAGGCTGTCTCCGAGCGTATCGGAGACAGTGGCAGACGCTGGGGGCTCCGGAGGCCCTTCTCTGTATGATCACGGGAATGCGTCTGCCATTTACCTCCAAACCACCACTTATTCATCCATCAGTACAAACCATGCGCCGATTCAAAACCCCACAATCGCTGGAAATGTCAATCCAGGTAGAACAATTATTAGAACAAGGCGTTCTAGAAGTTGTGGATCATCGGGATGCCGGCCCGAGTTTTTTCTCAACGATGTTTCTTACAAACAAGAGCGACGGGTCCAAGCGACCTATATTCAACCTGAAGCGCCTGAACCAGCACATAGTTCCAAAACCATTCAAACTGGTCTCTCACTTTCAGATACCCCATTTTTTACAAAAGGAAGACTGGATGGTGAAGTTGGACCTCTCCTCAGCTTACTTCCACGTAAGCATCCTGAGAAACCACCGCCGATTCCTCAGACTAATTTATGGTCGAAAAATTCTGCAGATGACCTGCCTGCCGTTCGGCCTATCTTGCGCACCAAAAAATTTCTCAGCGTTGACCAACTGGGTGGCCCAACTTCTACGATCCAAAGGTATGCGAGTCGTAGTCTACTTAGACGATTATCTGATAGCATGCCAATCGAAAAGTCTTCTGCGGTCTCAGGTAGTTTTGGCTGTAAACATTTTAGAGAGGTTAGGGTGGACAGTAAATTACAAGAAGTCTGTCACCGAACCCTCTCAAGAAATGGAATACCTCGGGTTCATTTGGAACACCAAAGAAAATTTCAAGTGTTTACCTCCCAAAAAGACCCAGACAATTCTATCGCTCTCGAGGAGAGTTATTCGCAGGGGAAAAATTTCGTTGAAGGAAGCGCAGATTATTTTAGGCACTCTCAACTTCGCCAACTTTGTCATTCCAAGAGGTCGTCTTCACTGCCGCCAACTTCAAATTTTTTCTCGAACTTTGAAGCGTCTTCCTCCTCTCAAACCTGTAGAAATCACATACATGGTCAAAAAGGATCTGAATTGGTGGATCACAACTTTAGAAAAGCCCTTAGTTCGGAACAGCTTGCACCCGGAGTTGATTCATCATTTCATGACCACGGATGCTGCAGATTACGGGTGGGGGGCACAGTTAGACGATCTCTCGGTTTCAGGAAAGTGGAAACCAGACCAGCTGCGCTGGCACTGCAATCGAAAGGAAATGTTTGCCATATTAGCAGCACTCAAACATTTCCGATCTCACCTTCGCGGTCGCCATGTGAGTCTGCAATCGGACAATCGCACAGTTGTTTCCTACGTCCGAAAAGAAGGCGGAACACGATCAGCGGCCTTACTTCACATGACTTACCAACTCTTGAGGCTTCTAGACAGGGAACATATTTACATGACTGCGGAATATATCCCAGGGAGATTCAACGATATGGCAGACAGGTTATCTCGCGGGAAACAGGCAGCAGAATGGCATCTACTAAAACCAGCTCTAAGATTTGTTTTTCGCAAATTTGGAGTTCCCCAGGTAGACCTCTTTGCCACCAGAGAAACCAGGGTTGTGAGGAAATATGTCACCAAAGATTGTTCAGACTCATCAGCTCAGTTTTGCAACGCCTTCAGTCGTCAGTGGCTATTTCAGCTGGCGTGGGTGTTCCCGCCTCCGAGCCTGATCCCTCGAGTTCTACAACATCTGAACTCGGCTCAAGGCGTTTACTTGATAGTGGCCCCAATGTGGAAGAGAGCTTATTGGTTACCAGACCTTCGACGTCGAGCACTCTGCAGACCCTTGAGAATCCCCAATCTAGCTCAAGTTCTAGTGGATCGGAGCACGGGCCTGCCGCCTCCTCGCATTCAAGACATGGAGCTCTATGTTTGGAAAATAGCGGGTGGGGCGAAATAACTAATAATTGGTCAGAAGCTGAAAGGTCCTTGCTCCGATCTAGCTGGAGGGAGTCCACACTTAGAACTTATAGACCGGCCTGGTCCCGGTGGGTCAAATGGTGTGAAGAAAACAATTTTGATTTCCGCTGTCCCAATAATGTTAGTTTGACAAGATTTTTAGCATTCCTATTCATTGAGAAAAGATTAGCTTATCCTACCATATTGTTGCATAAATCTGTAGTTCTAACCTTTGGAAGACCGGCTTGTAACAAAGAGTTGAATTCAGACTTCTTAGTAAAACATATTCTTAAAGCTATCTCCCTCCAGTCTCCTAGAGTAGAGAAGCCTCCTATTTGGGATCCTGGTGAACTGATTGCCTGGATGCAGACGAATCCTCCTAATAACATGACGTTATTCAAAGCGTCGCGACGATTGGCTTGTCTGTTGTTGTTAGCGTCAGGAAGACGAGTTCATGACCTTACTCTACTCAGGGTCTCATCAAGTCACTATATCGATCAGGGTGATCACATCATTCTGTATCCCGTGTTTGGGTCAAAGACTGACACTGCTGCGTACAGGCAATCAGGCTGGAAACTATATTGTCACGCTAACGAAAATATATGCCCAGTTAATTGGTTTAGGAAAGTTTTGGAATTAGGAAGACCAAGACGTTCAGCTGAATGTAATCATTCGTTGTTTGTGTCAATTCGAGGTCCCACACAAAGTGCATCACGAACTGTGATAGGTAATTGGATTAAAAGCTTACTAAAGGATGCAGGTATATCTGCATCACCTGGAAGTGTGCGTTCAGCCGTGGCTTCTTTGAATTGGTACGAAAATGTTCCAATTGAAGATATCCTCTCTCGTGGTAATTGGCGCAGACCGAATACTTTTGCCAAATATTATTGCAAACAGATTATAGGTAAAGTTGTCACTTCACCAAATCCGAGTAATCTCTCGAATAATTTTGAACCAATATAAGATAAAATCGATGGTCACTATATCGTTGTTTAGCTGATAGATTCTTATTTTCCAGATTATTACATTATTCTAAACTATTTTAAATATATTAGAAATCAAAGTATTTCTAGGTACATACCTTAATTGAATTGTAAAGCTAGAGGTGCCATATTCTGATCTGTATAATAAATATATGTTGCTATGTAATAATAAATATATGTTGCTATGTAATTATGGATTTTATTTTTCAGTAAATTTTATCATACTCTCACATAGCGTCGTTGTGGTCACCAGGAGTTATAAACACGTCTCTCACCGATGCTGTGCATCGTCACATGCCGAATAATAGTGCAAGTTTTACATAAAAATAAAACTTGTATTATTTAGCAGAGACGATGCACAGCATCCTTTCAGGTCTCCTGGTGAGAGACTTCTATGAAGTAAAAGTCCGCCATTAGCGAACACGCCACCTGGGACCACGTGACTACCGGAACCACGTGACTACAAGAGCTGTGATTGGCTGACAGCTGACGGGAAGTATACAGCGCCCTCTCACCGATGCTGTGCATCGTCTCTGCTAAATAATACAAGTTTTATTTTTATGTAAAACTTGCACTACTTTACACACGCACACAGCTGCAAAGTTTACCAGCAAACTGACGTCATCAAATTGGCGTTTGCTACCTTACCAAACCGAACTTCGGGGTGTCCCTGAAATGTTGCTAAAGCGAGTTTTAGATTTGGTGAGCATATGTATTTTGGTTAATAATTTCAAAAGGAAGGATACGCCCTTCAGAACATTTTACGTAAACCTTCTTCATACAAGCAAAAAATAGCGCCATCTATGATAATCCATAAGAACTACGTTCAACTACTTTGCTTAAATTGACGACATGATCTTGTAAGAGCGTACATGATTTTTTATCGGAATTAAGAATGTTGTACAGAAAACGTTTAGGTTCGACTATCGTTTTTAAAATACCTCTTACATTTTTTTACTTCTTTTTAACACTCTTAAATTAAATAAATTATATTCAAAATGACGCACTATGGCTATAATAATATACTCTTTTCACAAACTAAAAATGACGTTCGTACAAAGTTACGTCGTTACACGCCTTTGACTAGTTGCTTGGGCCCGGAACGACAGCAGTGGGCTAACAGTCCGAGATTCTCCCTCAGAGAAAAGTTTAAAGAAATTAATATTATGACTGTGCCCTCTCAGTTTGTTTATGAAAATCTGTTATACGCTCATAAAAATGTTAAACTTTTAAAAAAATATCGTGATGCCCATGGTATAAACACAAGAAATAAAGACAAATTTATAGTTCCAGCTACGCGGCTTACAAAAATAGGGGCTTCGTATAAATGCCAAAGTATACGCTTTTATAACAAGCTTCCAGGTCATGTTCAAGAGCTAAGCTTAAATAAGTTCAAATCCTTTGTAAAGCGGAAACTATGTCAAAAAGCTTATTATCATATCAACCATTATCTAGAGGACAAAAATGCCTGGGATTAAACTGCTCCAATGTGTCTTACTCAATGAATGACGAATTTATTACGTGTATTTGTTTTATTGCCGCTTTGTCAGTTTATTATTTATTTTAGCTTTTACATCCTGACATTTGTTTTATTTTTATTTTACCTTTTTACACCCTGACATTTGTTTTATTTTTATTTACACTTTGACATCTGTTTTTTTTTTTTACATTCATAACTCCGTTATTTTTATTTAATTTGACATGAATTACTTTGTAATTGTTATTTTTTTACTTTTTATTTTATATCCTTTTGGCTTATATTTTTTTTTATCATTCGACATGAATTACTATTGTAATTTTTATATTTTATTTTGTGTGTGTGTGTTTTCTTTTGTGAATGTGAGGACCAATGCAGGCATATTGTGTTATTATTATCATTATTTTTTAATTTTTATTGTCTGCCAATTTGAGTACTCTATGCGGCTTACACAAATGTCCTTTCTTTGGTCGTTACGTTGAGCTCCTTAAGGGGGATGCTCCAACCAGCCCGCGAAATTCAATTTTTTTTACGTTTTTTGCAATTTGCAGGCCAGTGACATGTTGTAGCTTTATAAATATATGAGTTGCGGTAATAACAAGTATAATTTTAAATATAAAAATTATCAAAAAACTCGCTCCATCAGCTCTCACATAGAAAAGGTGCATCATGTTAAAATCTCCGAAATCTAACTACGATGCACCTTTTCTATGTGAGAGCTGATGGAGCGAATTTTTTGATAATTTTTATATTTAAAATTATACTTGTTATTACCGCAACACATATATTTATAAAGTTACAACATGTCACTGGCCTGCAAATTGCAAAAAACGTAAAAAAAATTGAATTTCGCGGGCTACATCGAAGCAATCACCTTAAGTTACAGGTTGAGCTACACGATAACTGACAAATGCTTGCACTGACTAGACAGGTCCACTCGAATCGGTTTGGTTCTTTCTTCAAAAGACCATTTCAGACATTGCCTGCATGGTCCTCGTATAAACTGTTCTACATTTATATGTCTGGACTTTAAAAGAGACAGTGACCTCTGAGTTTGTTTCGGATGTTTCTTCTCAGATTAGTCAGGTACGAAACACCAGCCTAATCTAGCTTTAAAAAAATTTATGACGTGTAAAAGTTTTAAACCGACTTCCAAAAGGAGGAGGTTCTCAATTCGGATGTTTGTAATTTTTTTTTTATGTATGTTCGGGCAAAACTCCGTCGTTTAACAACCGATTTGAATTTTTTTTTGTTGGATAGGGTATACTTCTGGAATGGTCCCATTAAAATTTTACCGAAATCGGACTAGCACTTTTTGAAAAATCAACAAAAACCTAAAAAGTTTTCAACTTTGTCTACACCGATTACTCCGAGGTTTCTAGTCCGATTTCGATGATTCTTTTTTTGTTCGATACAGTAATAATTATATCTGCCATTTGGTCCCATAAAATTTTCATTTAGTTTGGTGCAGTGGTTTTTATTTTTAGTAGTTCTCATTGTGTACATACATACATGGGCGTTGTTATTACCGGTGCTACGAATTACATTTTAGTGCACATGTAAGAAAATATGTATTTGACAATAATTTCGGTTGAATAGTGAAACTAAAAAGGATAAAATAAAAAACTTTTTCAAAAAAAAATGTAACCGACTTCAAAACAAAAGTATTTTTGTAGGTTATTTTGAACTTTTTTTGTGGTTGTTTTGAAGTCGGTTACATTTTTTTTTGAAAAAGTTTATTTTAACAACCAACTTGCAAAATAAATATCATTTATCATTTAACAAACGGATGCCATTTTCGTTGTTCGGTGGGGCCTGTGACCTGTCCTTGGATATGAGTCAATGACTTCGGTCAACGACGATATAATACTAGACTCCTAATAACAGGCGACCGATGTCTGCCAACACATTAGGCAAAAAAGTCTTATATCCGTCTCATTTCGACCAATCCTGTGAGCCGTAAACATACGTTGAGACAGAACAGACCTTGAGTTAGCCAATCACAACGCAGTACCCCGCCCCCCTCGCTTACGTAGTACCTCAGCGAGTTGGCAGAATAGTTTTGTTCGTTAGATCGTGCAATGCGTAGTCTAGTATTATACAGTCGTTGACTTCGGTATACAAAAATAATGATTGATGAGCATTTCAATTGTAGCCCTATCTAATACTTACTTTCTGTCTCTCCGGATATTTGTTCTTTCGTAAATTCTTCTATTTTCACTTCAGTTTCAAACCCTATGAAAGGTGTCTCATCTTCCGAGTCTGATTCAGCACAGTTTGGAACTGGTAGACTATCTAGATATTCGAATCCTGTAAAGAAAAAATATTTTTACCCAACTGCACCAGTAGGAGGGTTTTGTATTTATAGAGTCTAAACACACATCAAAAAGTTTGCGATCGCTTTCAAAAATTGAAATCTCTATTACAACAGATAATGTTAAATTACATAAAAGAAATGGAATGCGAAAGGCGTAGGAATAAAAGTATCTATGAAAGTTGAGTATTTATCTACGACCGTACAACGGGTGCTAGTGTCAAGGAAATATAAACCCTTTCTTAATAAAAATAGAGTTTTAAATAATATACTAAAACCGGGCGAAATACGAAATCGTGCCTTGTTCAGAACATTACCGATGCGATGCGTTCGGGAGTAATTGTTTATTAACTTTAATTTTAAAATGAAACATACCATGTTGAAGTTCCTGCTCTGGTTCAATACTATCATTCTCTTCCTCACAATCATCTTGTAATTCTTCTTTGATATCATGATGTTCCTCCTGGGGTTCAGTACTCTCATTGTCTTGTTCACAATCATCTTGTAATTCTTCTGTGATATCATGATGTTCCTCCTCGCGTTCAGTACTCTCATTGTCTTGTTTACAATCATCTTGTTATTCTTCTGTGATGTCATGATGTTCCTCCTCGCATTCAGTACTCTCATTGTCTTGTTCACAATCATCTTGTAATTCTTCTGTGATGTCATGATGTTCCTCCTCGCATTCAGTACTCTCATTGTCTTGTTCACAATCATCTTGTAATTCTTCTTTGATATCATGATGTTCCTTCTCGCGTTCAGTACTCTCATTGTCTTGTTCACAATCATCTTGTAATTCTTCTTTGACATCATCGCTTTGTGATTGACATTCATCAAGTACACAGTTAACATGCACTGTTGGAGTAATAATAAACCCATTGAAAAACTCCCTCTCATCTTTGTTTATTCTTGATTTTGTCTGTAAACAGTTTTATAAGATGTTCAGTCAAGTCCTGATCGCAGTCACTACAAGCTATTCAAAGTTTACTTTTGACAGCTGCATGAGAAATCACCATAATTCTTAAAAGTAAGCTTTAACGAAATGTGAGGTTAAAGAAATGAATTCTATAATCACTTGTATTTTGCTTAGTCATAACCCAATAGCAATGTTACTCTCATGTGTAATTTTGTTATTGTTTTTTTTATAAAGTTATGCTCTGATGCAGCTAATAGTGAGATCAAGATTTTTCATACTCAAGTAATGATCAACTAAATATTTTTAAAAGATATTATATGCATTAATGCATGTGTCGCGAGTTTCAAACATTTTCTACCAATGGAAAAATCTTTCAATGATCAACTGCCCAAAAAATGGAGTTTTAGGGCTCTTAAACAATGTCTGTACAATCTTGAAGACGTAAAGTTAAACATAGCTTGTTCAATTGTGTCATTAAAAGCAGGGACCGAAACCGGTATCAACAATACGGGTATTTTTTCGGTAACAACCTTTTTTTCTTTTACAGGTAATTTTAAAGGTTACCTTTATTATTAAAGTGAATACTTAACCAGTATTAATACCGGTTACCGAAATAAAAATTACCCCTATCTTACACGTGCCGTCGGCAATAGTCAAAGGGCGCGCATCGCCTGTGTGTGTGACAAAGAGTCGGGCCGACACACGAACTTAGGCGAACGCCGACCAATCACGGCCTTGGCTGGCACAGCACGCGGCACGAGCAACGCGTCTTTCATTCAATATGATAATAAATGTATGTATAACTCAGTATTACTCTATAATTATGCCGTCGTCATCGTCATTGTGGCCGACGGAAAAAGAGGGGTGTTATAAGTTTGACGTGTCTGTCTGTCTGTCTGTCTGTGGCACCATAGAGCCCGAACGAATGAAGCGATTTCAATTTAGTTTTTTTTTATTAAAGGTGAGGTCGCCAAACATAAGACCTAACATTAATCCTCAACTTTACCATATATTTATTTCAAAATTAATGCTGCAGTATTTTCGACGTATCACAGGATTCTGCTAAGCCATTTGAGGTAGTATGAGGTAGTATGGCGCACCCGCGTCCAGCACTGGTACAGACTTTCTTGGTAATCTTTACTATTTTCTAATGCCAAATTGGCATTGCGATATTCTGTTTCTTTCTCGTTATCAAGGTAATTTTGCACCCCCCACCGAATAATATCGTAATCGATAAATTCATATTTTACAGGAAAAATAAAACAGTGTTTTTTTGTTTTTATTGTAAAAATTATCCAACCTAAGAGAATGATTTATATATCATCAAATGAAAGTTATTTTTTTATAGAATCATTCTAAATAAAAGTTTTACATTTTTATTTTATTAGGACCAAGTTATTAAAGAAAATATATTTTACTGGATACGTTAGAAAAACATTATTTCGCAACAAAACATAACGATATTATTCGCGTAAAAACAAAAAGACAGCGTGCACAATAATAGTACCTATATATATTACAATGTTATTCGTTAAACAATGACATCCAAACATAAACGGTAATAGATTGTAACTGCGATTTTCGCCTATATAATATATATTATAATTTAAATTATTGTTTGAGTACTATTTTATTCTTCAATTGCCTGTTAAGTAATATCCATTATTAGAAATATAACTTTCAATAAAACTATGGCTTTCTGATAAAAGAACACTCATCATCATCATCATCAGCCGAAAGACGTCCACTGTTGAACATAGGCCTCCCCCTTAGACCGCCACGCCAAACGACCATTCGCTACTTGCATCCATCGGTTGCCCGCGACCCTCACGATGTCGTTGGCCTACCTAGTGGGAGGCCTGCCTACGCTGCGTCTTCCGGTCCGTGGTCGCCACTCGAGAACTTTTGTTCTCCATCGATCGTCAGTTCAATGAGCGATGTGGCCTGCCCATTTCCACATCAACTTGTAAATTGTATGAGCTACGTGGGTGACTCTGGTTCTTCGCCGAATATCCATGTTCCGGATTTTTATCCCGCAAAGAAACTCCGAGCCTCTAAAAGGCCAGCAGTGCAAGACCACGTTTCCGACCCCTACGTAATCACTGGCAACACACACTGGTTAAACATCCTTGTCTTGAGACACTGTGGCATTCTCGATGAGAAGATATCACGTAGCTTCCCAAACGCTGCCCATCCGAGTTGGATTCTTCTTCGACCTCTAGAAAGAGGTCCGTTAGGTAGGTTCAACTTCGAGAACGAAGTTGGACCTACCTAACTGAAGAATCTGTCCAAGGTAAGTATAATGGTCTACAACTTCGAGAGTATATCATTCCCAACAACAACCGGTACGGGTGCCACATGGACGTTCGACATGATTTTCGTTCATTTTAAGGCCGACCCGTTGGAAGACGATACTGAGGTCGCTGAACATAGCATTGAGGTGCTCCAACGATTCTGCCATGATGACTATAATCATCGGTAAAACGAAGGTGACTGATGTATTCGCCATTGCTGTTGATGCCGAGTCCGTTCAACGCGGTCTTGAACAGTTTCGGAGAAATAACGTCTCCCTGTCTCACTCCTTTCTGCAATTGCTCTCTTCCTGAAGTCGGAAAAACATGGTGGCGTTTCTATACAAACACCTCAACACTTCGATACACCTATAGTCGATATGACATCGTTGGAGAACGTGCAATACTGCCCAGGTTTCGATTAAATCGAAGGCTTTTCCATAGTTCACAAACGCTAAATATAATGGCCGATTAAATACTCCTCTGTCTTCTGTATAATCTGACGGTGTATGTGGTCTATGGTACTAAAACCTTTTCGAAACCCGTCTTTCTCGGGAGGCTGGAAGTCATCAAACCTGCTTTCGAGACGGTTCGTAATGACTCTTGAGATCAGCTTGTATACATGGCTCAGAAATGAGATTGGCCTGTAGTTCTTCAACAAGGTGTTGTCACCCTTTTTGAAAGCAACCACACTCCCGTGGCATACTTCTGGTGTAGTACCTTCGAATACGACGGAATTAAATAACTTCTGGAGAACTAAAAGTACCGGGTTTCCACCCGCTCTCAGAAGTTCAGTTGTGATTCGGTCCTCACCCAGCGCCTTGTTATTCTAGAGCTGTTTAAGAGCCATTCTAATCTCATACAGGCTGATGTCCGGGATATCCTCAGTGCAGTGTCAATTTAGCTCTTGCGTCTCGAGCTGTACCGACACTGGGTGTTGATGTGTATAACTGTCCGTAAAACCTCTGAAGCTCTCTTAGGATCTCAGGTTTCGTCGAAATGATGCTGCCGTCATTAATCTTCAGCTTCGTCATTTGACTTTGCCTAATAGAGATAAGACTTTTGAGCCCTGGTTCCGCTCGATCACCTCTTTGATCCATGCCACCCTATAGGCACGCAGATCACGCCGCATTGATTAAGAGATTCGTCTATTGAGTTTGCCATATTCCAACATTTCAGCTGAAGATTGCAGCCTCATCTCGGTCCGGTCTTGCATCAACTTGATGGTTCCGTTCGAGAGCTTTTGAGACTTATTGCGGTGAGGGGTCTTAAAGAATTTGAATCCCACAGCTTGAACAGTTTCCACCAACCCACTGTTAATCTCGTCCACAGTTTCGCATTCGGTTAGGCACTGGAAGCGATTGTGCAGTTCCAGTTGAAAGTCTTCGGGGTTCTGGATGTGGGCAGGACTATTTCGGAGCGTAGACTTTACGAGACGAGACCTTTCAAGCTTCACATTAAATTCAATGTGCCTCTGACGATTCGGTGATCGCTACCGGTTTTTACCTTGGGGAGCACAGAGACATCACTGAATATTCGCTTCTTGGTCGTCATGATGAACGGCGACACGGCGGTGCTCTGCCCAAGCGGGGCAGTCCTGCATTATATGCTCCACCGTGTCCTCCGGGCAGCCCTCGCAGTGGTGACACCCAGACGTTTCATCCCTCCTTATCCGACACAGGTACCTCCCGAAGCATCCGTGTCCACTGTCCGGTGAGGACCTGCGTTAAGCGGTAGGTGAGGACGCCGTGGGACTTATCCAGCCACTCCTCAAAGAGGGATCTTACGGCGAGCCCGTTGACCCTAGTCTAGGGTCACGAATGACTAAGACAAAGTTGACGATGCTTAGAAGTAGGAGCCCTGCTAAGCGGGGCTCCGTCGATTTCTCTTGTGAAGGAAGAACTAGTTTTGCCTAGGTCAGACTAGTTTATCCTGAAATCGGGTTTGGCCGGTAATTTATACACTTGAATGTGTAGAGCCGACTACACACGTACCAGTATACTTGTACAAATCGAGACTTGCACAAACATAGGTCAGTGACCATGTTAGGGACTTTAACCATGGCGTGATGTGACGCGATTTGATCGATTCCAACCACAATAATCAACCTTGCCACTAAGAAATAATGATGCAATTCGATTGACTTGACGTCGTTGTGTCGTCCCTTAGGTGCAAGTATCTTCCCACACACGTTTCAGTATACTTGCGCAAGTCTGGATTACCGCAAGTATACTGTAAGTCCCTGTTCACACGTGCCATACACTGCGCCGTCGGCTAACTCGGCAACCGGAACGTGTAAAAAGGCACTAACGTGTGTGGCATAAGCTACGTAGTCAGTGTAGCTCTAGAGCGAACAAACGCCGAATGCCATCAGGGCGCGCGTGCGAGCGAGAAAGCAAGTTGCGACTCGTCGCGGCGGCGCGCCGCGCGTTTCTTTCGGCGGCGGTGCGCCGACCGAATTCACGGCGACGGCGGCGCACCACATATCTATGCCACATACTCGATATTATTATATCCCTTTCTTTATTCTCGCGTTAATAGATAATACAGCAATCGTAGATTGAGTGTAGATCACCTAGGTTAACTATTGCAAAAGTATATGCTATTTTTTTTTAAATACATTAATAAATACACACATCAAAAGTGTCTAGGGATCAAGCATTTTTATGCGGATTTCTTGAGATTGAGATGTGGCTTTGTAATAAATTTATGATTTTATAAATTTATATGGATCCTTTTTGGTGCATTTCATAATTTGAATCAGGAACTGTAAATGAAATTCGAGTAAAAGATGAAAATCAGCTGTCAATATTTTCCCTATAAAAACATACAACGCATTGAAGACATTATTAGTGCTACTGTTTCCCTACTACTGATTAAAACCAACGTTATTATGGAGCGGCGACGTCATTTAAGCAGGGAAGAAATGCTCAGAGCCGTGGGAATGATAGAAGCTGGTTCCCGGCAACGTACTGTGGCTTTAGCTCTGAATACAAGTCAGAGTGTTATCAGTCGACTTTGGACACGTTACCGAAGCACTGGTACCGTGGCTGAGCGCCATGGAGGACGGTATCGCTGCACCACACGGAGACAAGACCGATACATTCAAATCTTAACTCGAAGAGCTCCAACAATAACCGCCATGATGTTAGTCGTGAGGCTTCATCACTCTTCAGGGAACTTAATTAGCGACCAAACAGTCAGAAACCGCTTGCATGAAGTGAACCTTCATTCCCGAAGACCGCTACGGGTACCACCTATAGCAATGCACAATCGTAGGATTCGATATCAATGGGCTCTTGAACACAGAAATTGGGCAGAAGAATGCAATGGCGTTTCGTGTGCTTTTCTGATGAGTCTCGTTTTGGTATGAGACCGGATACAAGACGTATACGACACTGGAGAACCCCTGGACGCCAACAGCGATTAAAATCCTGCCAGGAAGTCCATCCTTATAGTGGTGGAACCATCATGGTATGGGCGGGTATTTGGATCGGCGGAAGAACTGAGTTGATTTGGATCAGAGGCAACCTCAACGCTCAAATTTATGCTGAGACGATTGTATCAGACGTCATCGTTCCTCTAAAAGTGCAAATCGGTCCCTTATTTCAGTTAATGCATGATAATGCACGACCGCACACCGCAAGAGTTGTAAGACAGACTCTCGCCGCAGCTAACATCAATGTCCTGCCCTGGCCTGCTCAGTCGCCAGACTTGAACCCGATTGAGCATGCATGGGATATGCTACAGAGAAGAGCTCTGCCGAATATGGAGGGTATCCAGTCGCAAGAAGACCTTTTTTTGTTGTTGCAACGAACATGGGCGGCCATTCCACAGCGTGATTTGGATGAACTCATTTTGAGTATGCCAAACCGATGTTCTTGTGTTGTTAGTGTTCGCGGTAGAAACACGGATTATTAATTGTTTAAGTTACCCAATAAAATTTTAAAGAAAACTGTTATTTCAGTCTTTTTTCCGAACTTTAATGTTAGTGGTTCAAATGTCAAAAATCCCTTTATTAGGAAAATGGCAAATTTCTTTATGAATGCAAAGGTGACTTGGTTTATCGTTACTGTGACAAACGATAACACTTTATTTGATGAATCCTTAAAGAACATTTTAATTAATATCAATCAGGAGAAAAGTTATTGCAAAAATATATGTTGATCCCTAGACACTTTTGATGTGTGTAGTAACCAGCATTGCCATATTAATGTGTTTTTTGAAATAAAATCTCTACAGGAGTAGTATTGCTAAAAAATTGAGTTGCAAAAGTCCAACTGGAACGACAAACAAACAAATAAACAAACAAGAAAAGTGAGTTTATAAAAACGTGGGAAAAACTTTACTATAATTAAAACGATTTTGCTGTTCTTACTCGAATAATATCGTTATCGTAACATATTGAAATTTTTATTATCAGTGCTATCCGTAATCACTTGAAGCGATATTATTCACGTAAATAAGTACAATAAATCTGTAACGGAATATTAGGGCTATGGTTATTATAAAAATACAAATTTGTAATGTACTCATAGGAAAAACTTTTTGAAAAAAATGTAACCGCCTTCAAAACAACCACAAAAAAGGGTAAAATAACCTTCAAAACTTTTCTTTCGGAAGTCGGTGACTTTTTTTGATTAATTTAATTGTCTTTTTGCCACCGACTTCCGAAAGAAAAGTTTTGAAGGTTATTTCACCCTTTTTTGTGGTTGTTTTGAAGGCGGTTACATTTTTTTTTTCAAAAAGTTTTTATTTTACTCTTTTTAGTTTAAATATTCAACCACAATTCTTGTCAAATACGAGTGCATCGTTAAAATCTCTTACATTCAGAATTCCCTATCTCAAAAACTACAGAACCGATTTTGATGAAACTTGCAGTATTCCCTAAGTTGAACAATACCTAGTACAACAAAAATACTAATTAATATATAATTATATAATTACTTAAATCGGACTTGTAGTTCTGGAGATAAGCGAACACAAACATAATTTACTAAATCAGACGATGCCAAGTCCTTACTAGAGGAGTTGTACCTTCCATCATCAGCTCAGCTACATGAGATGATGATTACCATATGCAAATACTTAAATTACTTCATAAAATTTGCGAAAAACGATGTGTAGGCCTATAAAATTTGAGGGTTGCCCTCGATTTCTCCAGGATCCAATCATCAGATCCTGACATGGTGACAATGGGACCACTCCTGAAGTATCTCCTTTCGAACAAAAAAAGAATTTTGAAAATCGGTCCACAATTGGCGGAGTAATCGCGTAACAAACACAAAAAAAAAAAAAACATACCGTCGAATTGATAACCTCCTTATAATAATAATAATAATATTCCACAACTATCACACAACGCCATCTAGTCCCAAGCTAAGCAGAGCTTGTGTTATGGGTACTAGACAACTGATAAACATACTTATATATTTCTAAATACATACATATTATACATAAATTACACCCAGACGCAGAACAAATGATCGTGCTCATCACACAAACATTTGTCCTGGGTGGGAATCGAACCCACGACCTCCGGCATAGCAGTCAGGGTCACTAACCGCTAGACCAACAGGCCAGTCTGTCCTTCTTTTTGAAGTCTGTTAAAAATGCGAAAAAAATTGACAAAGTGTAAGAGAGTACCTACATGATGAATATGCAATAAAACGCAAAGTATCGTTATATCACATTACGTTATTATTCGGTGCGAGGAGCGATTTTTAGGTAACCGGTATTAAAACGGTAACCTCATTAAAGGTTTTTTCTCGTAATCAAGGTCATCTTTAGGAAACCGGTATTAAAACGGTAACCTGAATAGAGGTTATATTTTTCTTCGGTCTGGTTACCCAGATAGCGGTTACCTAAATCTGAAAAATAACCGAAATTCTTCAATACCGGTACCGTAATTTATAAAGGTTTTCGGTCCCTGATTAAAAGTATTGCACATGTGTAGTTGGAAACCAAACCCCTTTAAATGCTAGCCATTTTTTAAATATTGTTTTGCACCTCGAACCATGCAAGCTGAAAGTACTAACTTTGAGATTTAAATAATAAAGAACATATAAAATATAAATGCTGCAGCAGCATTTCCCGGGGCCAGCTGGCTCAAAATACACATTTTGCTGCATCCAACCCCAAAGATTAATTGTGTAAGACTTTGCCCCAACAATAATATCTCCTTAAAACAGGTGAAATAGAATTGAGATTTCAGTGTCATTATTTAGATTAACTCAGCTGCTGTTAGACGAGTAGATAATAAACTCGTTTCAGGTGGATTTTGTAGCAACCTTCATTCAATGAAAAAACAAGATAATTTAATTTTGATGTTTAACCCTTTATTAAAAGTGATGATGCAGAATGATCGAAGTGATGAATGGTTGGTGGTGAAGAACTTATTGTAACCAATCATACACACAGAACAAAAGTCAAACCTCACCTCATCATCCTCATTCAACATCTGAGTGAACAGCTTCTCTGCTTCCAGACATTTCCTCTGCAATTGACAGCATTGCTTTAGTCTAGTGTAGCAGAAGACACAAGCGAGCATCGGTCTACTGTCTTCAGTTACAAACTGCAACAAGAGTATCGTTGAATTAATTGTAATTTTATGAATGAAGAACTTTGCATTTGATTAGAAAATGGTTATTAATAAATCTTGCATAGAAGATGCGTAGGTATCGTCATAAAGTTCATTCTTCTTTCAAGTACTCGTGCTTGAATTATCTATAAAGATCAATTACTTACTGGAATTCCAGTCAGCTTCTCATAAAGTAGTTGGAGTTCCAAATTGGTAACCTTATACATACGAACATCTTCCACTAAACATATTCTACACATTTGAAGCTTTTCTACGTTCATATTTTATACAAATTTATCGTAAAAACACTGGTGTTAACAATAAATTATTCAATTTCTGTCTAAAAAGATAAAAGCCCATAAACATTTCTGAAAACCTGATGAATCTAAAAGTGAAGATTAGGGATGTCAATCTGAATTCTGAGATCGATTAATCGAAGAATCGATTTTTTGAGCCAAAAAGATCGCTTTTTTAAAGCGTTAATTGTAGTATTGAATCGATTCAGTGAATCGATACTTTACCCTGAAAATCGACATTCGATTTTATTTTATTTTTTGGTATAAACCAAAATAATATTTACAGTTAATTGAATGTACCCGTATTATAAGAGTGCTTCAAAAACATCGCAAGCGATGAGCAATACCTCCTGTTGAATCTCCTGTAGACTAGACAGACTGTTGTTTTTAAAAAGTTTAGATAATTATGAAGCATTGGGATGTATAAGCTATATTATCTATTTTCTTAACTTTGTTAAGGGGGATGCTCCAACCAGCCCGCGAAATTCAATTTTTTTTACGTTTTTTGCAATTTGCAGGCCAGTTACATGTTGTAGCTTTATAAATATATGAGTTGCGGTAATAACAAGTATAATTTTAAATATAAAAATTAACAAAAAACTCGCTCCATCAGCTCTCACATAGAAAAGGTGCATCATGTTAAAATCTCCGAAATCTAACTACGATGCGATATCTCAAATTGTATGGAGAGGTCTCCCACAGGGTTCTGTACTCAGTCCGCTTTTATATAACATTTACACATTTGATTTAGATTAGTGATGTGCCGGATGGCAATATTCCCACTGTCGGCAATATTCCCAATATTGCCACTGCCGGTAAAATACCAAAATTGCCGGCAACTTTGGCAATATTGCCAATGTTGCCAGTCAAATAACACCAGTATATTTTATTATTTCTGCAGGTGCAGTTTATATTACTGTAGATAATGCGTTGCGACATTAAGTCCGCCTTATATAAACTACTAAGTTCTAACTCTAACGGTGATTTACTGATTATGTAAGAATTACCGAAACAAGTGCATTAAAATAATGTTATTTTTGTTGGTTATTTGTAGTTTTGATAGATTTTTATACTTTTTTTTTATTTCCATTTTGTATAGGTAGTAGGTACTGTTTATACTCGATGTTTTTGCTATGTGATTTTGCACGAAAAACTAGTAGCCCACTCAGAAAACAGTTTTAAGGGAAATTCTTGGAATACGATTTTGGACTACGTTACTTTGTTTGAACTAGTTAGGAGGTGAATATAATTATCAAAAGTCCCCGCCATTAGCCCTCGCCCCTTGAGCTGTGGGGAGGTTGTTTCATTTTTTGGTTTTTCTCTTATAACTTGGAAACCATGCCTCCTAGCGGCATGGTTTGTATGAACAAAACAAAGGCTGAATTAATTTCCTATAAGTTTTATTTAGTAACCATTTCGATATCTTGTATAGTTTTCGAAAAACCATTTTTACCTTTTTGCATTCGGAAAGTCTTATTTAATATTGCCATAAATCCAGAAAGCAGCAGCAGTCTTTTCAGGCTCTCCCCTGTAGTACCTACTCCTCCCTGTATTTTTGTGGGCAACTCACACTTGGCCAAAAATGTATACCTACCTATACGAAAATTGTTTACATCAAAAAAGAACTTAAGTTTCTAAAGATAGTTTTTCCGCATCTCTTATGGTTGCGGATTTCCTCACATCATAGTACAGTCCTACCCCGTCTGTAAGTACCTTGTATAATTTAAAATGAGTTTTTAAGCTAATTTTTACTCCTCACTCACTGGAGGAAGACAAGAGATATCAAGCTTGATGGTAGTAGTCACCGAATTTAAGAACTACTTATCCACATTCAGATAGTCTCAATGTCACCTCAAGATGCAGCTGTTCATCGCAGGTGGTGAAGGGAGGGTCTGAATCAACTGCTACTGCTTTCTGGATCTATGGTGATATCAAATACAACTTTCCAAATGCGAAAACTAAAAATGTTTTTTCCCCTAAATTACAGACTTTCAAAAGCGGATACCTCGAAAACTATGAAAACTCGAAAACTAACAAGATATTGAAATGCTTACTGAGTAAAACTTACGGAAAATTTATTTAGGTTTTCATTTTGTTCACACACGCTATGCTGCTAGAACGCATGGTTTTCCGAGATATAAGCAAAAACCAAAAAATGATACCTTCAACCCCCCCCCCCCTTCCAGAGCTCATGGTCGAGAGACGGGGGACTTTTGATATGTTCACCCCTAACTAGTCCAAACAAAGTTACGTAGTAAAAGATGTGTTTCTAGAATTTCCCTCTATGCTTTGAGCGTTCGTTGACTAGATTACTACAACATTAAAAGAAATTATTCGAATTTATGCCTTTTTATTCAGTATACAATGATCGTCAATTCTAATCTTAAAATGTATGTGTAATTTCTTACATTCACTGTCGTGTTCGGCAACAATGGGCAATATTGCCGGTAAAATACCGGGAATATTGCCAAAAATTGCCGGCAATTTTGGAAATTTTACCCAAAGCAATGTTTTTTTTGTATATAATGTAGATCATGGTCTGTAAATGCTAATTTTAAGTGTGTTACATAGTTTTCGCACTCACTTTGACTTAAAATTAAGCAATATTCCCAAATATTTCCACTCCCGGCAATATTGCCGGCAATATTTCCACCTAAATTCCCACCTTGGGCAATATTGCCGGCAACGGCACATCTCTAATTTAGATTCAGCATTATCTAATTATGTTAGGGTACTTCAATATGCCGATGATCTGTTGTTATATACTACAAACTATTCTATTGAACAAGCTAGTTGGTAACGCCAACACTGATTAGATAGATTCACTCTTATAATATGAGGCAGTTTGTATTTCCCGCTCCTTTTCCCAACCTACATGCAGCGCTTTTAGCATCGTTCAAGAAGTGAACGTGAGAACGAGAGATCGCGGATTGACAACAGCCAGTTCAACGAAAAAATTGCACATGATCGGAAGTGTGTAACGGACCTCTTGAACCGCACCGCATGGCGACACTTTTTTCTTTTCTCGCCTGATCACCCGCGAAGAGTCGAGGATCATCACGAGCCTTTCTCTGCAATATTAAATACATTCCCGCTCCGCCAAACGCATCCTTGTGTTTGATTACCCAGTGTAATTAAGAACTATATTCAATTAATGGTCGCGCGACCCGCGTAGTGTTAATCTGCTGTGTGATAGTCGAAGGAGATTGGATTCCGCTGGCCTGCCCCAGGTGAGTGCTGCATGTCCCTTCTCTCCCTCTTTTTTCCGCCTCGATTTTTTGGTAACTGCCGATTCACTGCAATTAACACGTTCGCTAGTATCGAAGGTTGGTTCTGACACTTTTCAGAACCGAATTATTGTTGGCGTGACCATTTCTGGTCCTTTGAGCTAGGATTTCTGATCCTTTTAAATACTGGAACCCTCCAGCCGCCCCTAATAGGATTTAATAGGCCCATAATAGGAGAAATATTCATAAATTTACCTCATTGTAGTAGGTATACCTACCGCGTAGATCAACATTGCGCCGATCTTTCTCATAAATAAGTGTTTACTCATCTAGTTAAACATATTAATTCTCCATTTAATCTTTATTTCAGTACCTAAATAACGCTAACTTTGGATAAATTCGAGTTTTAATATCGTAATTTTATTTTATTAAACTACCCTCAAATTAAATTATTGTCTTGCCGTGTAGTATGAAATGTTAAAACGGTTGTAAAAGTTTCGCCATATTTGATTTGACATTCATATTTATTCGGTCATTCATTCTTTAACTCACTTTCAAGTTGTTCATACATTCTAGTTCATTATTAACCGACTAAAGTAGGAAGTAGCGGGAAGCCATTCTCCGTTTATTCTTTACGCAAAATAGTGACCTACTTAATTTCATCGTATTATTAAACCCCAGATCAGCTGCTTGTTTACAATAGATTGAATTATAAACTCCGTTATGACTAAACAAGCTAAGAAAACGGGTGATTCGGGTTCTGATTATGAAGATGCGGAAGATACACGGTTGCTTATGTTGCAAGCTAAACGCGAAGCTATCTTTGAAATTGTTCAAAAGATTTACGATCTTTCTTCGAACACCGATCTAAGGGAAAGTTTTCTTGACGAATCCTCACAAATAGATTCATTGCGCGATGAATTCAAACGGGTGTTGGACGAATATAATGATCGTTTATTGACATCTAAACCATCCGCTAGGCCTGACTATAAGAGTCTCATGGCTTTTGAGTCTCTGTATGGTAGGATAAAGCGTGTGCAGTCACAATGCTCGCCACATAGCGATAGTGTTCCACACAAGTCTAAACCTAGACTCCCGCCGATTGAATTAGTCCAGTTTTCGGGTGACATTCGCTCATGGGCACTATTTTATTCTAGTTTTAAATCGACCGTACACGATAATCCATCTCTCACTGACGCCGATAGATTGTATTACCTATTGGGGAAGCTAACCGGTAAAGCCCAGTCGGTGTGCGCCGGGATATCTCCATGTCCGGAAAATTATAGTCTGTTGTTACAAACGCTCATTAATAAGTACGACGACAAGCGTATGTTGATTTCTACGTATCTAAATCAAATGTTCGAGTTTAAATCTTTTCAATGCGCTTCAGCAACCAACTTTGATTTATTTACTGAGAAATTCAGCAGCGCAGTCGCCGCTTTAAAAAACCTTAAAATGGATAACCTTACCGATTTAATTCTAATTCATATCGCCTTACAGAAAATAGACCCTGAGACCGTCCGCGCGTTTGAAATTAAATACTCAACAAAAATACCTACCTTTGATAACTTAGTCGAATTTATTTCAAATCGAGCCAAAGTGTTAGAACGTACTGAGCCAACTTCTTCAACTAATAAGCGTCCGGTTAACTCTAATCGGCGTTTAAATACCGCTTCTCCGCCGAAGTGTCAAACATATGTAAACACAACGGTTGAACCCGCGTGCAAGTGCCTATGCGCTAATATTGTGCATCAACACTTATTTAAGTGCGCTGATTTTAATGGAATGACTCCACAACAGCGATATAAGTGTGTGAAGGATAACAATGCGTGTATTAACTGTCTTAGTTTAAAACATCGAGTCGCTAATTGCTCGTCTAAGTCAAATTGTCGCGTTTGCAAATTAAATCACCACACATTGTTACACTTTAACGAGTCATGTACCGCGCGCCCTGAGCGCTCTGCACAAGCCGCTCCCGCTAATCAGCAGGTCGAGCTCACCGCTGTGGCGCCCACCGCCTGTGTGCCCGCACATACGTCTCCGAACCTAGCCGCATCTGCCGCACGGTCAGATGTTACGATGTGTGCATCTGTTGATTCCCGTATGTATCAGTGTTCGAGTAATGCACTCACACATAACAAGCAGTCCACGACTGTTCTGTTATCAACCGCTCAAGTCGTTGCATACGATTCTAAAGGGAATCCACACATTATTCGCGCGCTTCTAGATTCCGCCTCACAAAGCGATTTTATCACCAACGAGTGTTGTGAGCGTTTAGGTATCCAACCTCAAAACATGAACCGTACTGTTGTAAAGGGGTTCGGTGGGGCTGAGAAGGTAGTTAACACTAGTCCGATTAATGTTAAGTTGTATTCGCGATTCAACAGCAAAATTAATTTTGATATTTCGCTACTAGTTGTTGATCAGATAACGGACTTACTGCCTACCTCCTTTATAAATACCAGTGATTTATCACATTTACATAATTTACCACTAGCCGACGAATCATATGGTGTGCCTAGTAACATAGACGCTTTAATAGGTGCTTCTCTTTTCCCGCATTTACTTCTCCCCGACGTTGTCCACAATCGTGACAAGTCGGCGCCGCGCGCTTTGCGCACTGTTTTCGGCTACGTAATTATGGGCTCCGCGCCTACGTTACCTATGCCTCAAACCGCCCAGGCCCTGACATGTTGCCTCGCTCAGGAGCCTGTCGCTATTGACTCATTAGTCAGGCGTTTTTGGGAGCTCGAGGAGCTTCCCTCCGCACCGCCCATTCAAAATCACTCTGATGTTGAATGTGAATTATTTTATAAGTCCACGACAACCCGCGATCCCGTTAGTGGTAGATACACTGTAGCACTGCCATTCAACGAGGATGTTTACTCCCTTGGGAATTCTTTTGAAAATGCCCGCAAGCGTTTCATATGCCTCGAAAGAAAGCTAGAAGCTTCGCCTAAACTTAGGTCTGCATATGATGACGTAATAAAGGATTATCTTGCGAAAGATTACGTGTCTCCTGCGACGTACGATCCCCGCGACCCAACACCTGTATACGTTATACCGCATCACGGGGTCGTGCGTGAAGATAAGACAACGACTAAGCTGCGCGTGGTTTTAGATGCCAGCGCGTCTACTTCTGGTGGCCGGCAATCATTGAATGGTATTCTGCACTCAGGTCCTAATTTGCAAGGCGACTTATTCACAATATTATTAAATTTCCGCTTACATGCGATCGCATTGACCGCGGACTGTCGCCAGCAGTTCTTACAGATTATCATGCGCGAAGCTGACCGTCGTTATCAATGTTTTCTTTATCGCTTTACTCCACAAGACCCACTACAATTGTATAGGTTTAACCGCGTCTGTTTCGGTTTAAAATCAAGTCCCTACCATGCACTGCGCACTGTGAGACAGTTAGTTGAAGATGATGGCGCGCGCTATCCTCTCGCCAGCAAATTCGCGTCCGCGTCGCTTTACATGGACGATCTCGCCTTCTCGATTCCCACGGAACAAGAAGCGATATCTGCGTCACAACAATTGATTGACCTATTCAAAGGAGCTCAGTGGGATCTCGTAAAATGGAACAGTAACAGTCGTGCTGTACTAGATAATCTTCCCGCTTCGCACAAACTCCCTACGGAGGTGGAGTTTGATAAGACCATGCAGCATAAAATACTAGGCCTGCATTGGTGTATCGATGATGACGTATTTTATTTTAAAATTACGGTTCCCGCAGATGTGAAGTGCACTAAGCGCTCCATACTTTCTACAGTCGCCCGACTGTGGGATACAATGGGCTTCGTGGCCCCCGCAGTCGTGTACGCTAAGCTACTGATCCAACAGCTTTGGCATCTTAATTTCGATTGGGATGATACCCCGCCGCTGCACATTGTTAAAATGTGGAAGCAGTTTTGCAACGAGTTACCGACTCTTAACAATATACGCATTCCGCGTCATGTAGGCGTTTCTAACAACTGCACTCTCACTCTTCTATCCTTTTCGGACGCAAGTGAACATGCCTACGGTGCCGTTGTATACGCTCATGTGACCGCCGCCTCCGGTAACACTGTCCAGCTTGTCTGCGCAAAGTCCAAAGTCGCTCCTACCAAGCCCCTGTCTATAGCACGCTTAGAGCTCTGCGGCGCGCTTCTCATGTCCAAACTGCTACGCATAGTCTATGAAAATTATTCGCGTCATCTTCCAATCAAGGTATTCGCTTTCACTGACTCTAAGGTCGTGTTATATTGGATCAAGAGTTCGCCACGTCAGTGGCAAACTTTTGTAGCAAACCGCGTTGTTCAGATTACGGAAAACATTTCTGCTGACAACTTCTACCACGTCGCGGGGACTGAAAATCCCGCAGACGTTCTCTCACGTGGCATTACGCCTCAGAAATTAACCACGCACCCTCTGTGGCTCCACGGGCCCCAGTGGGCTACATTGGACCCGTCTGAGTGGCCTCTGAAGCCTCTTGACGACCAATTTACTCCACCTAATATTGAAAAGAAAATTCATACACACGCTGTGTACTCGCCTGTAAAGCATTGTGCTTTATATGATCTCGCTAACCGCATCTCCTCATGGAGTAAAACTCTTCGTATAATTGTATACGTTTGTAGATTCGCAAAATTGTTACCCCGCCGCGACACTATTGCAGTGTCCGCTGATGAATTAAATTTCGCTGAAAATAAAATTCTTCGCGCCCTGCAACGTCAACACTTTGCAGAGGATTATTCTAATATTAAGAATAATCAATCTTGTTCGCAGGTTCTCAACCGTTTGAGGCCTTTCATTGAAAACGGTCTGATCCTCGTAGGAGGTCGACTCGTTAACTCCGCACTGGACTATGCTCAAAAGCATCCGGTTATCTTACCGCGCAATGATCCCGTCGTAAACTTGATCATTGATTTCTATCATGTAAAGTATTTACACGCTGGACCAGAATTATTGATGTCGCTTCTTCGACAGAAGTTCTGGATCTTGTCCGCACGCCGTGTTGTGAGACAGCGCGTCCACACGTGTAATACGTGTTTTCGTTTAAAACCGCGACCAACTTATCCGCTGATGGCCGACTTACCTGACTATCGCACGCGTCAGGTCACTAAAGCTTTCACGCACGTAGGCTGTGACTATGCTGGTCCTCTGCCGTACGTTCCTGTGCGCCGCCGTGGCGTCCACAGTGCAAAGGCCTACCTGTGCATTTTCACATGTCTTACGACTCGTGCCGTGCATGTCGAAGTCGCCACGGACCTCAGCACTCCCAGTTTTCTTGCCGCGCTGAAGAGGTTTCTCGCCCGTCGAGGACCGATTCAGATCATGTACTCTGATAATGGTACATGTTTTAAGGGGGCTAACTCTTACCTCCGCGATTTGTACAAGTTTCTCAATACTGTGTATCGCCCAAAGTTGGAGGAAGAGTACGCTGAGAGTCGGATAGCTTGGAAATTTATCTGTCCCAACTCCCCACACTTCGGAGGCGCCTGGGAAAGTGTCGTGAAGGTCGTGAAAATGCATCTGTTCCGAGTCGTCGGACAACAGCTTTTATCATACGAAGAACTCTGTACTGTTCTCACTCAAATTGAGTGTCTCCTAAACTCACGCCCGCTGACAGTACTGAGTTCCGATCCCGCAGAGCCCATGGCCCTTACGCCAAGCCATTTTTTACATACCGCGCCTCTATTTTCTCTACCCGCACATGAAGTCAACTCTGACCCTGTCAGTTTACTTCACCGACACTCGCTACTGGATAAGTTGGTCCAGTCGTTTTGGAGTCGTTGGAAGATGGAATATCTACACGGTCTGCAGGTTAGGCAGAAGTGGAACACGCCGTCGTTTCCTATCACAGCAGGAACCGTTGTTGTCGTGATGAATGATAACTCGCCGCCCCTATCCTGGCCGTTGGCTATTGTAGAGAACGTCCACCCGTCTAAAGACGGCGTCGTGCGCGTTTGTACAGTTAGAACCGCCAAGGGAACTTACCTGCGCCCGGTCGTTCGTTTGTGTCCTCTTCCAAGACAATAATTAATAATACCGCACTTCGCATTAGTTTAAGTTACTTAGTAATACCGCTCCGCTCTAGTTTGTAATGTAAGTAATTAGCTTGTCCCGCTTCGCCGTGACTACGGAACTATTTATCTCACCGCGCGCATTGAGCGCTCCTAGAGTCATAGTAATATTTTTCTCTTTCGTCTTATTATCGCTTCTTTAATGGTGACCCATTAAGGGGGGGTGGAAATGGTAACGCCAACACTGATTAGATAGATTCACTCTTATAATATGAGGCAGTTTGTATTTCCCGCTCCTTTTCCCAACCTACATGCAGCGCTTTTAGCATCGTTCAAGAAGTGAACGTGAGAACGAGAGATCGCGGATTGACAACAGCCAGTTCAACGAAAAAATTGCACATGATCGGAAGTGTGTAACGGACCTCTTGAACCGCACCGCATGGCGACACTTTTTTCTTTTCTCGCCTGATCACCCGCGAAGAGTCGAGGATCATCACGAGCCTTTCTCTGCAATATTAAATACATTCCCGCTCCGCCAAACGCATCCTTGTGTTTGATTACCCAGTGTAATAAGAACTATTTTTTAATTAATGGTCGCGCGACCCGCGTAGTGTTAATCTGCTGTGTGATAGTCGAAGGAGATTGGATTCCGCTGGCCTGCCCCAGGTGAGTGCTGCATGTCCCTTCTCTCCCTCTTTTTTTTTCCGCCTCGATTTTTTGGTAACTGCCGATTCACTGCAATTAACACGTTCGCTAGTATCGAAGGTCGGTTCTGACACTTTTCAGAACCGAAATATTGTTGGCGTGACCACTAGTTTTGATATGAATTCCGCACTATCCGAATTGGGTTCTTGGTTGCATCTAAATGGTTTGGAGCTATCAACATCTAAAAGCGCAGCTGTGTTATTCACCCGAAAACGAAACACTCCCCATATTAATATCCACTTTAACAATACTCCCATTCCATTCACAGACAATTTCAGATATTTGGGTGTCATTTTAGATTCAAAACTAAGTAGTGTTCCCCATTGCGAGTTTATTAGTAATAAATGCGAAAAGCACCTAAACATGCTGAGATGCCTATCTGGAGTGTGGTGGGCTGCACATCCTTTTTCTCTCAAATTAATTTATAATGCAATAATTAGAAGTTCATTAGATTATGCGTCATTTGCTCTTGAACCAGGTAGCGTTATGGCTTTTAAAAAATGGGACCGCATCCAATATAAAGCATTAAGAGTAATTTCTGGTGCCATGAAATCTAGTCCTACAAATGCATTGCAAGTTGAATGTGGAGAAGCTCCTTTATATATTAGAAGACAGTATCTCTCTGATAAGTATTTATTCCGGATTATACAGTTCTCTGCTCACCCTCTACTTCCTAAACTGCAGCTTTTAGTTACACTGATAGATTCTTCAAATTACTGGTCTCATAAACGTGCTCCTTGTTTAGTTGTAAGTTACAAAAAGTACCTTTCTCTATCTTCTCCACTTCATCGCTCTAATAAACTCCCCATATTCAGCTGTAGTTACGATAGTTTACTATTTAGGCCCAATATTAAATTCAACAGCTTCAGTAAATCCGACCCCAACGTTTGTATACATTTTAATAATTTTCTCACTGAATATGCGGACTTCCATCATATTTTTACTGATGCTTCAAAGCTTTCTCCAACGAGTTGTGTTGGGGTAAGTACTTTTCATCCCCAATTCAACATCGTGCAAAAAATAAAACTCCCTCCGGAGACATCCGTTTTTACGGGAGAATGTTTTGGTATTTTAAAGGCTTTGGAATACATTCAAGTTCTTCAACTTAATAAGGCTATCATTTTTACAGACTCTAAAAGTGCTCTTCAAGCCATTGATAAATGCCTGTTGGGAGATAAGTCCCATTTTCCTATAATTTTTTCGATAAAGGAATTAGCGTACAGAATCTTTTCCAAGGGAAAAGACTTACTTTTTGCGTGGGTTCCAGCCCACACTGGCATTGAGGGAAACGAAGTGGCGAACGTTCTCGCAGGTGATGCGGTGCAATGTGGTGACATAGTACCAAATAAAATTTTTTGTGAAGATATTTTAGAACTACCCAAAACTTTTCTTCGGGACACCTGGAAGGTGGCTTGGGAAACGAGCAGTGCATTGAAGGGGCAATATTTTCACACGATTCAACCCGATGTTTCGGATAAACCGTGGTTTGGCAGGGCTAAGTTTAGCAAGATGGAGACTTCCACCCTCATACGTATGAGGCTGGGTCATGTTTGCTCTCCAGCACATCTTGCCAGACTTAAAATTAAAGACGATCCCACCTGTTCTTGTGGTCTGGATGTGGGTGATTTAAACCACATTTTTTTCTCCTGTCCTCTTTATGACCGTTCTTCCTTTCTTAGTGACCTTGTATCTCTCCGTATTCCTTTTCCTACTTCAATATTTTCCCTACTGTGTACAAATAGTTTTCCTGTAAATAATGTATAGTATCATTCATTATCGTCAATAACATTAAATTGTAATTTTAGTTGTATTGTAAATATGTTTTTGTCTTTCATCACTCATTACTGTCATTTTTTTTAATTGTATACTGATCCTATATCCTAAATTCCGTAAATTCCGCTTTTAATATTTTTAATATAATCCCGTTTCCCTACCTTTAATGAATAAAAATTAAATAAAACATGACATTGGTTCAATGCACAAACCGTGCGGGCCAAAGAGGAAAAAAAAAAAAAAAATATTAGCACATCAGAAATCGATGGCTATGGGGATCCATGGTGGGTCTCTATGACAGACTGACACAGACTGCCACACTTCCGTTAGGGTATTATATTCTGTGATTCTGTGGCCACAGTGCCACTGTTTTTTTACGGAATCGTAGGTATAGAGGCTCGGAAAAGTAAAAAGCGTTTTTCAAAGTTCCCCCCTTGCCCCCCATTTAGGCGGATCTCGGAAGTTAACAGACTTGCAACATTTTTTTTTTCTGATTCATATCATGAGGCAGTGACTGTTTTGTATCTCCATGGTTTTGGTGAAGTGTTAAACTCAACTCTTTTGTGAAGAGGTTTTTTTTATTAAGTTTTTATTAGCTACCGACTATTATGTCGTACTATCTACCAACACATAAAGGGCAAGATTGTGAATTTCTGTGATGCTTTCGATGCATTCTTTGAATAACAACGAAAGCTTGGACTATGTACGAACGAAAGAATACCTAATTATCTACATAGAATCCCAATTCCCAGTTGCTGCCCAGTTTTGTAGGTCTCCAAAAGAATATTTTCATTCATGGAGTGTTTGCATCCGACAATCCCTGGGGCTCCGTTAAGCCTTCTGGGGGCTCCACGAGAATACAGCCGGATGGATGCCGTACCTGACAACAAATTCAATGCTCTTCCATAAACCGATTAATGAAAATGAAATAGTTTCACACATCAAATTAGCTTTTTTATTATGTGTAGTAGTACTTAAACACTGTCATTGTAATTTATTACCCGGTTATTGAAGAATGCACGTAACTTTTAGTTTTATTTTGATCCGTCAATAATTTTGCATTTCAAAATGGTTCATTGTCATGTGCATGGATACTCCTGAGTCAACATGCCAAGAATTGGAATCATTTGCTGTGGATGCTGAAAAAGCTGCAACATAACCTGTGTGTTTATCTGTTTTATTATTATTGTTTGTCTTCTTATGCCAACATTTTTTGCTGAGATGTCCGTACTTATTACAATTTAAACATCTAGGACCTTGTTTGTCACTTCTTGTGTTTGTATAAAGTGCGGTAGTGTCTAACATTTTCACTTCCTGTATTAATTTATTTTTTACTAAGTCAGCACTAATCTTCATACCGGAACTTTCCAGACCCATCATGGGCTTATACATTTCTGGCAGCCCTGCCAGCATTAATGTGCCCAACCACTCATCGTCCACGTGAAAATGTATATTTCTCAATTTGTGCGCGGCTGTCATAATTTTATTTACGTAGTCTTCCACTGACAAACTGCTTTCTAAATTAGTGTTAATTAATTCTTATAATAAGCCAACTTTCCGTGTCAGTCCAGTCCTTGGTCTTCAAATGCCTCTGTCAAATTGTCCCACACCTGTTTTGCATTCTGTGCATCCTATAAGTGCACATATAAAATTGGATCGACCAGCAATATCAACTTTGATTTTGCTTTGGTGTCTTGTTTAAAAAACTGCGTTGGGATCGGAAGCATCTGGTGCTTTTAAAATGCAGCTATACAACTCTTCATGTTGTAAGTATGCCTTGACTCGGGCACGCCGCAATCGCAGCGGTAAGACCCCTCTTTGAGGAGTGGTTGGAGACACGTCACGGCGTCCTGAGGATGTCCTCACCGGACACGGAAGTTTCGGGAGGTACCTGTGTCGGATAGGGAGGGAAGAGACGCCCGGGTGTCACCACTGCGAAGATCGCCCGGAGGACACGGTGGAGCATACGGTGCAGGACTGCCCCGCTTGGGCAGAGCACCGCCGTGTCCTCACGGAGGCGATGGGCGGAGACCTCTCGCGCCCGGCATTGGTCGAGGCCATGCTGCGGGGCGAGACGGAGTGGGAAGCGGTCACCTGCTGCGAAGCAGTAATGCTCGCGAAGGAGGAGGCGGGCCGCGAGAGGGAGAGGACAGCGTCCTCCATCCGCCCCAACCGCAGTGGTAGACGCTCACGGCGTCGGACGTCGGCAGACGATCTCCGGCCAACGTAGGCGCGGGCATGCGGACAGCGAGTAAAGGGCAACTCGCTGTCCGACGAATATGAACCATGCCTGGGTCGACGGCGCGTCGTGTTCCACGCGCGCCTCAAAGAGTGTCAGCAAAATGACGAGACCCCCTCTCAGAGGGCCAAAGCCTGCCGGGGTCGCGGGACTTAGGTATACCTTTTAATAAACTGTGGATAACGTAGTGAGTTACAGACTTATAATAAGTGTTATGTCTACCTACTGTTATGTTGTTTATTTCTAGTGTGTAACTGTTTGTTTTCCCAAACTAATAAATAAATAAATAAATAAAATACCTTTACCGTGACTCCGGAACATAAAGGGCTATTGAAGAACACTGTGGATTTTTGTCAGTACAAGTGTAACAGTCCCTCCCGCCCTGCCCCCGGGCATGGGAGGACTCATTTGATGATTTTACCACGCTAGAAAAAAAAAGTATGCCTTGACTGCAAAATTCCAATTTGCACAATTGTCGCGACCTGTAACTTCTCTATCGATATTATAGTGTTAGTTCCAGCCATATTTATCTATACTAATATTATAAAGCTGAAGAGTTTGTTTGTTTGAACGCGCTAATCTCAGGAACTGCTGGTTGGAATTGAAAAATTATTTTTGTGTTGGATAGTCCATTATACCATATATAACATCACGCTATCAAGGAGCGGAGCTGCAATGAGAAATGTTTCAAAATCGGGAAAATGTATTCCCTTTCGAGAGCTTTCGTTGCGTGCGCTGCGTAAACGGTTAAAGATACGCAAAAATTATGTACTACGGAATTATTTCTCATGAAAAGTTCTAAAATAAAGTCCGCGAGAGCACATAATATTATCTTTTAAGATTAAGTCACTACAACCTTTTTTAACCGACTTCCAAAAGGAGGAGGTTCTCAATTCGGATGTTTGTATTTTTTTTTTATGTTTGTTCGGGCATAACTCCGTCATTTAACAACCGATTTGAAAAATTAAAAATATTTTGAAAAATCAACGAAAAACAACAAAAACCTAAGAAGTTTTCAACTTTGTCTACACCGATTACTCCGAGGTTTCTGGTCCGATTTCGATGATTCTTTTTTGTTCGATACAGTATTGTTAATACCGGTGCTACGGATTACAAAATTTTAGTGCACATGTAAGAAAATTATGTATTTGGCAATAATTTGGGTTGAATAGTGAAACTAAAAAGGATAAAATAAAAAACTTTTTCAAAAAAAAATGCAACCGACTTCAAAACAACCACAAAAAAGTTCAAAATAACCTACATAAAAACTTTTCTTTCGAAAGTCGGTGACAAAAAGTCAATGAAATAAAAAATAAAGTCACCGACTTTCGAAAGAAAAGTTTTATGTAGGTTATTTTGAACTTTTTTGTGGTTGTTTTGAAGTCGGTTGCATTTTTTTTTGAAAAAGTTTTTTATTTTATTATGGAAATCAAATTTGTTTTAAAGTAATGCATTATTTGCGAAGGTATTTTCATTAATATGATATTAATCCTTATCAAAATAAATACGTTAGTCATCACAAGCATTTAATTTTGAACGAAATTGCCCTTGACATCGTTTGATTTCAATGAATATCTTAGCAGATATCATAGTTTCAAAATAATGCCAGAACAAAATAATTACTGCCTGGAAATGTCATAATTGCGCGTGAGGAAAAGGGCACCCTCTACCTCTCAACCGAGCCACCGCTGAAGACGCCCAGGGCGTCGGAAGTAGCGGGTCATATTCCAGCCGCTTACGGACGGGGAGTAATGGGTAGCTTGCCGTCCGACAGCACGTATTTATAAAGAAGCACTGAGCAGTGGTGGCCCAGTGGTAACGGCCTCGACTTACGAGTTATAGTGGTCGTGGGTTCGAACCCAGCTTGGCGCATTACTTTGTGTAATTTATTTCATCACCACTGCTCTCAAAACGGTGAAGGAAAACATCGTGACGAAACCGGCATGTCCTTGAACCCTCAAATTCGAAGACATGTGACATCCACCAAACCGCACTGGGCCCGCGTGGTGGACTATAGCCCACTCCCTCTCACAGAGAGGAGGCCTGTGTTCCAGCAGTGGGAACATTATTGACTGATGATGATGACTGCCAATCCCGCTGCATCGACAAGTCGAGGCGCGGCGGGAAGAGCTCCGGCGCCATCTCAGGGCGGTATGGAGGGAGCGACTATCGAAACCGAGGTTCGGGCACGCTTCAATCGCGGCGGTAAGACCTCTCTTTGAGGAGTGGCTGGATAGGTGTCATGGCGTCCTGACCAACCACCTGACGCAGGTCCTCACTGGACACGGAAGTTTTGGGAGGTACCTGTGTCGGATGGGGAAGGAAGAAACGCCTTGGTGTCACCACTACGGGGATCGCTCTGAGGACACGGTGCAGGTCTGGCTCGCTTGGAACACGGTAGAGCATACGGTGCAGAATTGCCCCGCTTGGGCAGAACATCGCACATGTCCTCACAACGGTGATAGGCGGCGACCTCTCGCGCTCGTGGTTGGTTGACGCTATGCTGCGGGGTGAAATAGAGTGGGAACCGGTCGCCTCCTTTTGCGAAACAGTCATGCCAGCGAAGGAAGAGGCGGGACGCGTGAGGAAGAGGACAGCGTCCACCTCATGACCCAGCCGCAGTGGTAGACGCCAACGGTGACGGACGTCGCAGGACGATCTCTGGCCACAACAGGCGTGGGCATTCGGGCAGCAAGTAATGGGCGACTCGCTGTCCGATCATGGACCATGCCCGGGTCGACGTCCCGTTGTGTTCCACGCGCGCCTCAAAGAGTGTCAGCACAATGACGACGGGGTGGGACTTACGAGCTACCGTGACCCCGGACCGGAACGTAAAGGGCTATTGAAGGACGCCGTGGATTTTAGTCAGTACAAGTCTGACAGTCCCTCTTGCCCTGCCCTGGGTGAGAAGACTAATTTAACGATTTTATGACGCTAAAAAAAAGCACAAAGAAAATGATTTGTATCTGTATCCTCCAACAGCGCTTCGCACTAAAAAATACATTGTTAAGTTTCGACATCCACGCGAACGAAGTCGCGGGCAAAGCTAGTACATCTGAAAACAGCTGAAAAGAAAAATCACTCGCGAGCCGGTAACTAAAAGTGAGGTTATACCCGTCAGATTTTTTCTTTTACTCTATTTTCGTAAGTACTGAATAATACTTGGAAATAACGCTAAACGACAGGCTGGGGTGTGCCCCCATAACCTGTTGAAATAAGAATAAAGGCAATTATATAATTTAGACTATGTACAGGGTGTTAGTGTAAACAGTCTTGTCCTTGAAACCATCACACACCCAAACACCTTGAGTCCGTCCGTCCGTCTGTCCGCAGCTTTGCTCAGAGAGGCCCAGTACTAGAAAGCTGTAATTTGGTTTAAATATACGGATTTGATACGTCGAAAAAGTGGTAAAATAAAATCTCGTAAAATATTTTTTTTAGGCTACCTCCTGTACACGTACTGCCCGCTAGATTTCACACCTGGCAACACTGCCCCGACCCGTCCCTTAGTCTGTCCGTGACCTCGATATCGACCGCACGCTACATCACGCTTGCTCGCAGGGCAGCGCCCGCGCCGCGCGCCACCCGCCGCGCACCGCCGTTCATTAGTCGCGCAATTAGTGTGTAGTGATTATGACGTACACAAACGAACAGCGGACCGAAATGGTTCGAGTTTACGCCGCGTCGGGATATAACACTGATAAGATAACCTGAACGAGGCTCGAAGAATGTACGCTGAGTTATTCCTGGACAACCTGTGCCAAACCGAGAACCGATGTTGGCGGCTACGGGCTACTCACAGGTTACGTACTTATGGCCGTAAATCCCATTTTGAACAGCTTTTGAGATTAATGTAAGTGTAAAAGTAAATTCAATCAGTGTAGGTATTCAATCATCAGTGTAAATAAAACCATAAAGGAGATTGCTCTACGCCCATACATTGTTCGCCCTGGAACCAAGAGCATCGGAAAATTATATTTTGTGTTGTCGATCATTAGTAAACTCCTATATGATCTTATTTTTATAGCGGACTAGCTGCAGAATAGATATATTCCAAAAAAAGAATCAAAGAGGTTATAATCGAACCATAACAACGACTAGTAGGTATAGTTTTTCATAGATTAGTGATTTTTAAGAAACTGAAAAGCAATGTCATAAAATATTTAGATATTTTAAGCACCTCCCTAGATAATTGGATAGGTACCTATGCAGTTTTTTTCTAAAGCGTAAGTGTATTGTAAGTTCAACGTTTAAATGCATAGCATCTATTAACATAGCTACCTGTATTCTTAGAATTCGTTTTAGACTGACAGTGACATTAGTGACTAGGGACGACGATCTAAGATCGATTAATCGAAGAATCGATTTTTCAGATCCAATAGATCGATTTTTTAACCGAAAAAATCTGATTTTACTGTTATGAGATCATTTAATATCTTTCTTGTTTTACATAAAATGGATAATATTTACATTATAAATGTAAACTTGAAAAATAAAATCGATTTTTTAGAAATCGATCTAGGGGAAAGGTGTACGAGATGATCCGTTGAGGGAAGATGATCCTTTGATATTGCAACGAAGCCAGTAGCGTTATCTAGTTGTTTTTAATGGTAAAACGTAGTCCCCAATATTCCTCCGCCTCAGTCAAAAGTAGTGGTGTCGAGAGTGACAATTAAATTTTTTGAGAAAAAAAACAAATATTCCTTGACTTTGATCTAAGGTAAGGGTGAGTTGAAGTTTATATCTAATTTGTTCTAGGTACTTTATTACTAGGCTGTGGTATTAGTTAGCTTTGAAAATTGCTCTATTTTGTTTTTTAATAGCGTGGTAACAGTTGAAAGCACATAGTTTAAGTTATCGAACATTGAATAAAAATGTTTATGTTGGGGCAAGATGATTATGTTACCGGTGTACAAGATGATCCCCACGGATCTTCTTGTAAATCGGTAGCATACCTACTATTACGGGGATATTTTTAACCTTTGTAGTTATTATGTTTAAGTTCATATATTTTTGGTTTAAGACTATGCCTCGTAATTATTAAAAAAGAATAAACGCGGATTGTGGTCAGAACACTCCATGATCAAAGCACTGGATGCTGTTAAAAATGGTATGCCATATAGCACAGTTTGGATTGCATGTATTATCACTAAAAACGCGGGCTAAAGTCAAAAATAAGGTGGCTGTCAGTACAATCAAATATATAGGTGAAAAAATAAACCGAGATTATGGTTTTAGGTGGGTTATTCTCTTCCTGGATCCTGGGATCATCTTGGACACAGGGGTGTACAAGATGATCCTTTGACAACGTTTTAAAAATGTGCTTTTTTAATAGTAAAGCATCTAAAAAATTAAAATTTTGAGTTTGCCAACAATAAGATAAATAAATTTACTATGTATATACGTATTTACATTCGCGCTAAGTAGGATATCTTTTAATCTACAAGCAACCTCCCTTAAGGGAATCATCTCGTACACCTTTCCCCTACTTATACGATTTTTCGTAAGTCGATACATTGGCTTACGATTCGAATCGATTTAAAATCGATATAAATTATACTATAAGGAAATTAAAAATTCAGTCGATCGATTACAATCAATCGGCCATCCCTATTCTATAACCGCACGACATGACATTTGGTGAAGATGGCGGCCATTGATGTTATTAGTCGCGTAAAATACTTTTTATTGTTCATTTTGGCATACAGCTAGTCCGTGTTACAAAAGTATTTGCAACTAATATAATAAAATAGACAGTTATTTATCGTGTATTCCAATACATTTTGTTGCATAGGGCCATTCCGGACATTGTCCTTTTTAATGAAACTGCAGACAAAAATGTGATTAACTTCTAAATACGCCAAAATTACCTACCCAGTTGTTTGTTTTTGTGTTTGTTGTTACAGCTTGACCTAAAAATGTACAAAACCGGAAGTCGCCACTGTCTTCGCGCTACCAGCACTTTGAATGATTTTATTTTTATTTTTTTTCACTTATTACGTTAGTTTTATGGCACAATAATAAATCTAACAAACCTGCGGTCTTTGTTTAAATCAAATATCAAAGATTTTAAAACGCTGTCAGAAATAAAAAATTTAGTTCCGTTTCAATCCGTTCTGGCCAAGCTGTAAATCGTAAGTTACATCTGGACTCGTCACGCAACAAAGGTAGTTATTTTTGCCTGTCCTAAGCCAGGAAAAGTATGAAGCGAAAGTTATATCACAGGTTACGTGTATTGTTTTTATTACAATGATGATGTAGTTAGTTAAAACATAGGTAGGTATGTAGGTAGTTAAAACGGACGGTTAGTGCGGCAGGTAAATGCCCTCTGCAGTGATTACGTAACTCAGACGCATTACCTATGGTTTCAGTGACAAGACTGTTTACCCTTACAGCCTGTATTTAACGCGTAACTAAATATAACAGTATGACAGTACACAATGTATGCAGACGAGAAAAAGAGCCTAATAGAGACTTGTCAAGTACAAGCTCGGTAGATAAAAAGGTTTGCTACTTATTTAGCGTAGGCGTCCATACTCTTAACTCTTTGACTGCTCGTTGTCGCTCAGATCCACAACATCAGAGACATCGTGTTCACCGCTAAGCGCCTGCAGGACCTGGCTGGAGTTGGACCACCATTTACGAAGATTGTATCTTGCTGTTCGAAGGACCACATAGTGGCGACGATAGTTCGTGGAGAGTATAAATGAAAGTTATAGCGGACTGTATAAACTTGTATTGGCATGAATTTAAATTAACAATTATGTATTATCATTAAAATAAAATGTGAATAAGAAAATGCGTAAGCGCAGCCGTGCTTGAAGACGCACAACAGCTGACTGGTCGTGGTGTCGGGGCCTTGCTCGGCCGCCGGCGTCAATAAATGCACCGCTGCCCCCGCACCCCTCGTTCACTCCCGCGGCGCACGGAGTGCGGCGGCGCGCTAATGATGGTGGCTGCTGGGTTGAGGCTAGTGGCCTCAACAGTGAGCATTTTCACTAGTGTGTTTACGAACATGTCTTTTTAAAACATAACTCCTGCTAAATCTCTTCTGACATATTTCACATTTGAGGTTTTTCCCCTGTGTGCATACGAACATGCCTTTTTAAATGACTACTTCGACTAAAACTCTTCTGACATATGTCACATTTGTAAGGTTTTTCCCCTGTGTGCATACGAACATGATTTTTTAAATGACAACTTCGACTAAAACTCTTCTGACATATGTCACATTTGTAAGGTTTTTCACCAGTGTGTATACGAACATGTCTTTTTAAAACTCTACTTGTGCTAAATCTTTTCTGACATATTTCACATTTGTGAGGTTTTTCACCAGTGTGTATTACAAAATGATTTTTTAAATCACGATTTTCATTGAAACTCTTCCGACATATTTCACATTTAAAAGGTTTTTCCCCTGTGTGGATACGAACATGTCTATTTAAATCACTACTTGTGCTGAATCTCTTCTGACATATTTCGCATTTGAAAGGTTTTTCACCAGTGTGTATTCGAACATGTTTTATTAATACACATTTTTCTTTGAAACTCTTCCGACATATTTCACATTTATGAGGTTTTTCCCCTGTGTGCATACGAAAATGACTTTTTAAATGACCACTTTGATTAAAACTCTTCTGACATATGTCACATTTGTAAGGTTTTTCACCAGTGTGTATACGAAAATGAGTTTTTAAATAACCATTTTGATTAAAACTCTTCAGACATATTTCACATTTATAAGGTTTTTCCCCTGTGTGTTTAAGAACATGTCTTTTTAAATTGCAAATCATGCTAAATCTCTTCTGACATATTTCACATTTGTAATGTTTTTCACCAGTGTGAATTCGAATATGTTTTATTAAATAACTCTTTGTACTAAAACTACGGTGACACATATCGCATTCATATGTTTTTATTCGGTCATTCGCAGCCGTATCAGTATTATTCACAATATTACTGATAGATTGAGAATTTGTAGCAGACTTGTGTTTCTCGGTGTTCCGTATAATTAGTAAGTCTGTCTGTTCAGTTTTCTTTTGCTGGAATGTCATTGTATCTTCTAGTCTTGTTAGTCGTACGTATAGTTCTGGTTTCTCCGTGTCGGGCGCACCTGTGAATATAAATCTGGTAAGTAAGGGAGATTTCCAATGGAATGGAATAAAAACACAGTGTGCGTCAGAATGGCTGGTTGTCTGTTGCGTTGGTCTATGAGAGTTGACTCGAAAATTGCTAATATTTGCTACATGTAATAAATAATTGCTACATAGGATATACAGGGTGTTGATCCGCTTCCTAGTCAAATTCAAGGACGTGATTATACTCATGATTAGAGATGTGCCGTTGCCGGCAATATTGCCCAAGGTGGGAATATAGGTGGAAATATTGCCGGCAATATTGCCGGGAGTGGAAATATTTGGGAATATTGCTTAATTTTAAGTCAAAGTGAGTGCGAAAACGATGTAACACACTTAAAATTAGCATTTACAGACCATGGTCTACATTATATACAAAAAATTTTTTTTTTTTTTGTAAAAATGCCAAAACTGCCGGCAATTTTGGCAATATTCCCGGTATTTTACCGGCAATATTGCCCATTGTTGCCGCACACGACTGTGAATATAAGAAATTACACATACATTTTAAGATAAGAATTGACGATCATTGTATATTGAATAAAAAGGCATAAATTCGAATAATTTATTTTAATGTTGTAGTTTAATCTAATAGTCAACGAATGCTCAAAGCATAGAGGGAAATTCTAGGTAACTTTGTTTGGACTAGTTATGAGAAAGAAAGAAAGAAAGAAAGAAATAACATTTATTGGCACAGACACAGGGCACACTAATAAAATAAATTAAAAATGAACAAGCGTTTAAAAAAAGTAAAATTAAAATAACCTAAAACCATCCTGCACAAAATTGTTTGCCCCACGGCTGCTCCAAACAGGCCCAGTTCAGCATAAATGTCAGGCAACTAAGTGCCTGACGCTGGTTTTCAACTGGACCTGGTTGAGAGGTGAGTACGTCGAACCAGTTATGTTTAACACAAAATAAAAAACTAAATCAATTTTCCGTAAGCATTTCAGCAAGTCTGTAATTTAGGGGAAAAAACATTTTTAATTTATTTTTAATTTATTTATTTATGGTTTACCAACAGATGTTACAGCAATACATACAAAAAAATATGACAATCTTAAATCCTAGTTCTACTGCACACCCAATTACAGGTAAACACAACATGTTAATTCTGTTTTATAAAAGATAACAAAAAGAAAAAAGTTGACAATACAAAATCCAGTACAAGGGATTTAGACAAAGCTTAATTTAATATATTTTTTTCCTATTTGCATAATGTTAGTAGGTTAAGGTGTTACATATTTTATGAAAGTCGCTAGTGTGTCATTGTGGATATCGTTGAGGTGGCTGTATTCGTTTACTAACTTGCACATCCGTGGTATAGGGGAGCTAGCACCAAATTTGGTCCGGCGAAGCGGTGGAGCTAAAGGAGTGATGGGTCTACGTGGTGGTCTACGTGGAACTCGGAGAGAGACGGTATTTAGGAGTCTCGGGCAGTCGATTTTATTCCTAAGTAGTTTGTAAATAAACCTTAAATCTAAGATATCTCTCCGCTTCTCAAGAGATTTCATTTTAAAAAGGGCTAGCCTGTCGGTGTAAGACTGTCGTTTTAGATTTTTTCCTATTGAGAACCCGAGGTAATTTACAAATCTTTTTTGAACACGCTCGATTCTCAGAGAATGAACAGCATAATGAGGTCGCCAAGCAGTACTACAGTATTCCAGAATACTACGAGTTAGGGTGCAGTATAATATAATTTTTGTTTCTGGTTTCCTGAATAGTTTGCTGTTGCGGATTACGAATCCCATAGCTCTAAGTCCTCTTTTTATTATACTGTCTGCATGAGGAACAAACGTTAGTTTGTTGTCTAATATTACACCCAGATCTTTGACACAGTTGACTTCCGTTAGAGGAATTCCATTAATATTATATGTTGTGTCCAAATTACGCCGTTTACGACTAAACTTTATATGTACGCACTTTTCATTGTTCAATAGGATACAGTTCTTGGAACACCAGTAACTTAGTCTATCCAAATCCTGCTGCATCAAGGAGGCATCCTCCCAGGATGATATTGTTTTTACAATTTTGATATCATCTGCATACAGGAATGGAGTAGCACTAGAAAAGCATGTAGTGACATCATTAATAAATATGTTGAATAAGACAGGACCTAAATGCGTACCCTGTGGGACACCCGACGCGATCGCGTATGGATCCGAGTGGAAACCGTTAACCACGACATAAAATTTTCGACCAGATAAGTAAGATTGGAACCAATTAAGAAGTGCACCGTGGAATCCGTACATAGAAAGCTTGTCTATTAGCAGTTTGTGGGGCACCCTATCGAATGCCTTGCTGAAATCCGTATATACAGCATCTACTTGAATACCTGCGTCCATTGCGCCAGATAATGTCTCGATGTAAGAAACTAGATTTGTGCACGTCGAACGAAACTTGACAAAGCCGTGCTGGTCTTCACAGAGGATTTTTTTAAAATATCGCTGTATATACGGACAGAGCAAGGATTCCAGCACTTTACCAAAGATGGATAATATGGAAATCGGTCTGTAATTGCCGACTACACGACTATCCCCACTCTTGAGTACTGGTACCACTTTTGCGAGTTTCCATGCTTTTGGGAACCGGCCCGTGCTAAAAGAGTTATTAAATATTGTTGCCAATGGATCCACTAGACTTTTTGCGCAATTAACAATAAACATCGGTGATATTCCATCAGGACCTGCACCCTTAGATATGTCCAGCTGTTTCAGTTTTTTTAATATTTCTTCCTTGCTCACCTCTACGAATGAAAAGCTGTCAGTAGTATATTGATTGCTCGTTAGGTGGTCATCGCCTGTCGGCCCGTATACACTGCCGTAAACCTTATGATATGAAGATGCAAAAAGGTTACAGATATCAGTGCCATCAGTCGATTCAGTTAAGCCGTCGGTCATTACAGCTGGGTTTGGGCAATTTCGCGCATTTGGAAAGTTGTATTTGATATCGCCATAGATCCAGAAAGCAGTAGCAGTTGATTCAGACCCTCCCTTCACCACCTGCGATGAACAGAGCCAGAATCTTGAGGTGATATGGGCCTCCAGATCTTTATCTGGAGGCCCACGGACATTGAGAGAGATCCCTTCGGGTCTCTCTCAATGTCCACCAGGTATAAGTAGTTCTTAAATTCGGTGACCACCATCAAGCTTGATATGTCTTGTCTTCCCCCACCGAGGGAGCAGTAAAAATTAGCTTAGAAACTCATTTTAAATTATACTAGGTACTTGACTAGGTAGGACTGTACTATCGGATATAGGAGGAAATCCGCACCCATAACAGATGCGGAAAAACTATTTTTGGAAACTTTAGTTCTTTTTTGTTGTAAACAATTTTCGTATAACTAGGTATTAATTTTTGGTCAAGTGTGAGTTGCCCACAAAAATACACGGAGGAGTAGGTACTACAGGGAGAGGCTGAAAAGACTGCTGTTGCTTTCTGGATTTATGGCAATATTAAATAAGACTTTCCGAATGCAAAAAGGTAAATATGGTTTTTTGAAAACTATACAAGATATCGAAATGGTTACTAAATAAAACTTATAGGAAATTTATTCAGCCTTTGTTTTATTCATACAAACCATGCCGCTAAGAGGCATGGTTTCCGAGTTATAAGTGAAAATCAAAAAATGGAACATTTAAACCTGCCTCCCCCACAGCTCAAGGGCTAGTGGCGGGGACTTTTGATAATTATATTCACCTCCTAACTAGTTCAAACAAAGTAACGTAGTCCAAAATCGTGTTCCAAGAATTTCCCTCTATAACTGTTCGTTGAGTGGGCTACTAGTTTTTCATGCAAAATCACATAGCAAAAAAAACGAGTATAAAGTACCTATACAATATGGAAGTATAAATCTCTGTCAAAACTACAAATAATCAACAAAAATAACATTATTTTAATGCACTTCTTTCGGTAATTCTTACATAATCAGTAAATCAACGTTTAGAGTAACAACTTAGTAGTTTTTATAAGGCGGACTTAATGCCGCAACGTATTATCTACAGCAACGACGATATAATACTAGACTAGACTCCTAATAACAGGCGACCGATGTCTGCCAACACATTAGGCAAAAAAGTCTTATATCCGTCTCATTTCGACCAATCCTGTGAGCCGTAAACATACGTTGAGACAGAACAGACCTTGAGTTAGCCAATCACAACGCAGTACCCCGTCCCCCTCGCTGACGTAGTACCTCAGCGAGTTGGCAGAATAATTTTGTTCGTTAGATCGTGCAATGCGTAGTCTAGTAATATATCGTCGTTGATCTACAGTAATATAAACTGCACCTGCAGTAATAATAAAATATACTGGTGTTATTTGCCTGGCAACTTTGGCAATATTGCCAAAGTTGCCGGCAATTTTGGTATTTTACCGGCAGTGGCAATATTGGGAATATTGCCGGCAGTGGGAATATTGCCATCAGGCACATCTCTACTCATGATTCTCGACCCAAATCAACAATAAAATAGGTAGGTATTTTTTATTTTATTTTTCCTTTTTACTGAAATCCGTAAGTGTGAACTAGCCGTATTTAAAAGCGGCGCGTCTGTTACTAGCCCTATCGCGCTTTCACACACAAACAAACGCAAACATTCATGTACACAACGCATACGCAACGGTCATTCAACAAATTCGTAGGCAATCAATCCCACCCCAACCAATCCAAGGCAAGGCTCCGCGCCACGCGCCCCGCGCCCCGCTCCCCGCGCCGCGGTTCGGGGGCGGGGTGCCGGCCGTCAGTCATGTGTTTGAGGTCACCGCAGTGCATGCGTTTTGCAAATTCCGCTTCTAGGTAGTGCATTGTTGAGATTCGATAACAATAATTACTCTAATGTCGAGTTGGAGGAGATGGTTCACCTGTATGCCATCAGTGGAGACAGTTCCCCCTCACTATGGTCGAAAAGTTTGGTGACCATTGGATCGGGTCGCCGAGACCCTGTGGTGTGACAAGTGTAACAGAATCATTAGTGCTTTCGACACTTTAAAAACGAATGTGTTAGTTTTACGTAAGCTGAAGGAAAACCAGCTAAGTTGTGCTCGATTGTGCCAAGAGTGTGAATGTGGCAACTTTGAACAATAGGTACCTCCGGGTAACATAAGTAGGTAGGTTATTTATTTATTACTTGTTATCTAATCGATTTTATTTATGTAAATAAGTTGATTCCAAAAGTATCACCACTTACCTACATTTAACTAGCAAATCTTTAGAAAACATTTTTATACTACCTACGTAGATTGGGGTAGGTATTATTACCGGTCTTAAGCCCGAGGAAAACTTCAAATGAGCCAATTTAATCCACAAATAAAAACAAAACCATTACGAAAAGTTTAGGGTGAACGATAGCAATAAAGCAAAACTTAAATTTTATTAACATCTGATAGCAGGTCAGTGAACTTTATAAGGCGCCTAGTATTACTATCAAGTAAGATTCTGTGTTATACTGATGCTTCAAATGAGTTAATTATTTATCAAACGAAATGACTTGAATGTGGGTGATTTTCGAAATAAAATTAGGCAAAATTATTGCTACCGGTCGCCTAAGGTCATTGCGCCCGTCGCGCGTCATCCAATTCACGCAAACAGCTGCTTGTCGCTGTGTGTAGTACGTGCGTACTGACGCGACTGCGATAATTGGGTGATTCTCTTTTCTTTCATTTGTATTGAATTAAGAGTTTAATTCTGAAATGCTGTAAAATTTCAACAACAAAAAAAAGCATCGCTTATTAGTTATTGCCCGGTACTGTACTTTCAATTGATTATTTATGTCTTTAGTGACAAACACCTGAAGTTTGACTAGATTGTAAAAAAACAGCTTGTATGAGTCCACAACTTCGAGTACCGAGTTTCCAACAGAGACTAGGGTGGGCACAACATTGGCATTTGACATAATTTTCGTCTTGTCCATGTTCATTTTCAAGCCCACCCGTTGTGAAACTCGGTCGAGGCCATCGAGCATCATGCTGAGTTCCTCCATCGACTTTGCCATGACTACGATGTCGTCGGCAAACCGAAGGTGAGTGATGTATTCGCCGTTGATGTTGATGCCAAGTCCTTGCCATTCCAGGAGCTTGAATGCGTTTTCCATTGCGGCAGTAAACAGTTTCGGGTAGATAACGTCCCCCTGTCTTACGCCTCTTCTCAATGGAATCGCCTTCGTGCTCTGCTCCTGTACTCGGACCGACATGGTGGCGTTATTATACAAGCACTTCAACCTCGATGTACCGAGTAAGGAATAAAGACGAATTTAATTCCGCATATGAAAGTAGCACCTTTGAGCTAACTTTAGGTCACGAATTGAAAATATGACTTTAAAATTGTATGGCTCAAATAATATGGCAAAATTTAGTAATGACATTAAAAATTATTTCTTTTCACAAACACGAAGATTAAAAATGCCAGCTTGAATGCATTCACATGATCAAATAGTCGAGTGATTGCAACCGCACTGCTATCTTACGATAAATTTGTCGAATGAGAGAGCTTCTACCGACTTGGGAACAGCTAATGTGTCGATAAATGGCATCCTGATGATTAATATGTTACTAAATAGCTTTTGAGTTGTCATTATTTCTATATTCTTTCGACAATTTGGCTATTCAAAGATAATCTTACGATGTTCACAGCACTTAGTAGCTGAGAGAAGTGCGCCCAAATCGCGTCGAGAGAACGTGGTCGGATCCATCTCTCGACTTCTTCTCTCGATCAATAGCCGAAAGAGAAACGTGCTGCTGGCATTCTTACGACATCTTTTGCTAGTTGGGTATAGTGGCGACGATAGTTCGTGGAGAGTATAAATGAAAGTTATAGCGGACTGCATAAACTTGTATTGACGTGAATTTAAATTAACAATTATGTATTATAATTAAAATAAAATGTGAATAAGAAAATGCGTAAGCGCAGCCGTGCTGGAAGACGCGCAACAGCTGACAGGTCGTGGTGTCGGGGCCTTCCTCGGCCGCCGGCGTCGATGAATGCACCGCTGCCCCCGCACCCCTCGTTCACTCCCGCGGCGCGCGGAGTGCGGCGGCGCGCTGTTGATGGTGGCTGCTGGGTTGAGGCTAGTGGCCTCAACAGTGAGCTTTTTCACCAGTGTGTATACGAACATGTCTTTTTAAAACACTACTCCTGCAAAATCTCTTCCGACATATTTCGCATTTGTAAGGTTTTTCACCAGTGTGTATTAGAACATGTATTTTTAATTTTAATTTTTCATTGAAACTCCTCCGACACATTTCCTTTGTGTAGAGAGAAAATAGAGAAATTTATTATTATTATTTCACATTTATAAGGTTTTTTCCCTGTGTGTATATGAACATGTCTTTTTAAACCACTACTTTGACTAAATCTCTTCTGACATATGTCACATTTGTAAGGTTTTTCACCAGTGTGTATACGAACATGTCTTTTTAAAACTGTACTTGCGCTCAATCTCTTCTGACAGATTTCTCATTTGTCAGGTTTTTCACCAGTGTGTGTTAGAACATGATTTTTGAAATCACGATTTTCATTGAAACTCTTCCGACATATTTCACATTTATAAAGTTTTTCCCCTGTGTGCATACAAACATGACTTTTTAAATGACTACTTCGACTAAAACTGTTCTGACATATGTCACATTTGTAAGGTTTTTCACCAGTGTGTCTACGAACATGTCTTTTTAAATAGCTACTCATGCTAAATCTCTTCTGACATATTTCACATTTGTGAACTATTTCACCAGTGTGTATTAGAACATGATTTTTTAATTCACATTTTTCTTTGAAACTCTTCCGACATATTTCACATTTATGAGGTTTTTCCCCTGTGTGCATACGAAAATGACTTTTTAAATAACGACTTAGACTAAAACTCTTCTGACATATTTCGCATTTGTAAGGTTTTTCAACAGTGTGTATTCGAACATGTTTTTTTAATTCCCATTTATCTTTGAAATTCTTCAGACATATTTCACATTTATGAGGTTTTTCCCCTGTGTGTATACGAAAATGTCTTTTTAAATGACCATTTTGTGTAAAACTCTTCTGACATATGTCACATTTGTAAGGTTTTTCACCAGTGTGTAAACGAACATGTCTTTTTAAATAGCTACTCATGCTAAATCTCTTCTGACATATTTTACATTTGTGAACTATTTCACCAGTGTGTATTAGAACATGATTTTTTAATTCACATTTTTCTTTGAAACTCTTCCGACATATTTCACATTTATGAGGTTTTTGGTGCATACGAAAATGTCTTTTTAAATGACCATTTTGTGTAAAACTCTTCTGACATATGTCACATTTGTAAGGTTTTTCACCAGTGTGTATACGAACATGTTTTTTTAAACAATTTCTTTTACTAAATCTCTTCTGACATGTTTCACATTTGTAAAGTTTTTCACCAATGCAAATAGATTTTTCACCAGTGTGAATACGAATATGATTTATTAAAATGCTTTTTTTAGTACAACTATAGTGACACACATCGCATTCATATGTTTTTATTCGGTCATTCGCAGCCGTATCAGTATTATTCAAAATATGACTGTTATACTGAGAATTTGTAACAAGCTTTGTGAATGTAGAAGGAGCTGCAGACTTGTGTTTCTCGGTGTTCCGTATCATTAGTAAGTCTGTCTGTTCATTTTTCTTTTGCTGGAATGTTATTGTATCTTCTAGTCTTGTTAGTCGTACGTATAGTTCTGGTTTCTCCGTGTCGGGCGCACCTGTGAATATAAATCTGGTAAGTAAGGGAGATTTCCAATGGAATGGAATAATAACACAGTGTGCGTCAGAATGGCTGGTTGTCTGTGGCGTTGGTCTATGAGAGTTGATTCGAAAATTGCTACATAATTGCTTATACTTGCTTATTTATCCTATGTAGCAATTATTTATTACATGTAGATAAATAATTGCTACATAGGATAAATATATTTAGATTTTTTTTTTTTACCAGCAATCCTGACGTTTGGTTGGCTGGTCACCTCCTAGTTTTATGTCAGTACTATTGTCTGTTTGTCTGTGTGTTTGTGCACGATCTTCGGAACTGCTGGACGGATTTGATTGTTTTTTTTTTTATGTGTAGCTATTAAGTCTGGGCAACATATAAGCTATAATTTATCTTGGAAACTTGAACACCTGATGCAGAACTGCAATAGACCAGCTAAACTACACACATCAAAAGTGTCTAGGGATCAACATATATTTTTGCAATAACTTTTCTCCTGATTGATATTAATTAAAATGTTCTTTAAGGATTCATCAAATAAAGTGTTATCGTTTGTCACAGTAACGATAAACCAAGTCACCTTTGCATTCATAAAGAAATTTGCCATTTTCCTAATAAAGGGATTTTTGACATTTGAACCACTAACATTAAAGTTCGAAAAAAAGACTGAAATAACAGTTTTTTTTTTAAATTTTATTGTGTAACTTAAACAATTAATAATCCGTGTTTCTACCGCGAACACTAACAACACAAGAACATCGGTTTGGCATACTCAAAATGAGTTCATCCAAATCACGCTGTGGAATGGCTGCCCATGTTCGTTGCAACAACAAAAAAAGGTCTTCTTGCGACTGGATACCCTCCATATTCGGCAGAGCTCTTCTCTGTAGCATATCCCATGCATGCTCAATCGGGTTCAAGTCTGGCGACTGAGCAGGCCAGGGCAGGACATTGATGTTAGCTGCGGCGAGAGTCTGTCTTACAACTCTTGCGGTGTGCGGTCGTGCATTATCATGCATTAACTGAAATAAGGGACCGATTTGCACTTGTAGAGGAACGATGACGTCTGATACAATCGTCTCAGCATAAATTTGAGCGTTGAGGTTGCCTCTGATCCAAATCAACTCAGTTCTTCCGCCGATCCAAATACCCGCCCATACCATGATGGTTCCACCCAACGACGATATAATACTAGACTACGCATTGCACGATCTAACGAACAAAACTATTCTGCCAACTCGCTGAGGTAATACGTAAGCGAGGGGGGCGGGGTACTGCGTTGTGATTGGCTAACTCAAGGTCTGTTCTGTCTCAACGTATGTTTACGGCTCACAGGATTGGTCGAAATGAGACGGATATAAGACTTTTTTGCCTAATGTGTTGGCAGACATCGGTCGCCTGTTATTACGAGTCTAGTATTATATCGTCGTTGGTTCCACCACTATAAGGATGGACTTCCTGGCAGGATTTTAATCGCTGTTGGCGTCCAGGGGTTCTCCAGTGTCGTATACGTCTTGTATCCGGTCTCATACCAAAACGAGACTCATCAGAAAAGCACACGAAACGCCATTGTTCTTCTGCCCAATTTCTGTGTTCAAGAGCCCATTGATATCGAATCCTACGATTGTGCATTGCTATAGGTGGTACCCGTAGCGGTCTTCGGGAATGAAGGTTCACTTCATGCAAGCGGTTTCTGACTGTTTGGTCGCTAATTAAGTTCCCTGAAGAGTGATGAAGCCTCACGGCTAACATCATGGCGGTTATTGTTGGAGCTCTTCGAGTTAAGATTTGAATGTATCGGTCTTGTCTCCGTGTGGTGCAGCGATACCGTCCTCCATGGCGCTCAGCCACGGTACCAGTGCTTCGGTAACGTGTCCAAAGTCGACTGATAACACTCTGACTTGTATTCAGAGCTAAAGCCACAGTACGTTGCCGGGAACCAGCTTCTATCATTCCCACGGCTCTGAGCATTTCTTCCCTGCTTAAATGACGTCGCCGCTCCATAATAACGTTGGTTTTAATCAGTAGTAGGGAAACAGTAGCACTAATAATGTCTTCAATGCGTTGTATGTTTTTATAGGGAAAATATTGACAGCTGATTTTCATCTTTTACTCGAATTTGATTTACAGTTCCTGATTCAAATTATGAAATGCACCAAAAAGGATCCATATAAATTTATAAAATCATAAATTTATTACAAAGCCACATCTCAATCTCAAGAAATCCGCATAAAAATGCTTGATCCCTAGACACTTTTGATGTGTGTATAAGAGATACAAAAATAGAGCCATAGCAAAAATTAAAATAACATTTCCTTTAATTGGTTACAAAATCCGACGCACGTTTCGGTATTCATAGAAATAGAATACTGTTAAAATGTCCATGTGTTGCGAATCTTCTGAGCGAGACACACACACACATTTGTTTTTATTTACGATAACCTTTTAATATGCTTGTCGGAGAATCAACACAGAATAGTGATGTTGCGAATGTCTGATTTTTGACATTCGCGAATGCGAATATTCAATTTCAATATTCGCGAATGCGAATGCGAATATTGACTTTTAAATAAAATGCACACAAAGTAATACATAGGTTTGACATTTCGTGTCAGACATATTTAAACCGAACATTGGCCATGTCGATATAGTTGAATGAATATAAATTAATTCATTCAACACATATTTATTCAACAAGTTTAGACTGGAGCTGGATTTTTTATACACTTCACCGGAAGAGGCATCGTTAAAGAACTTATAAAAATAATTTTCAATATTTTTTTGTGTTTTTATTTTTTTCATATTTTATATGCAAAATTATGTAGTAGATTTTTTAATATAACTGGGTGGTAGGACTTATTTGATGATTTTATCACGATAAAAGGGAATTATGTCATTTTTGTTGCGATTCTGTTAATATTTTAATACAATTGGACTAACAGAACTATTTCAATTTAGTCATCTACTTGAAGACTATTCCGTTACATATAGTTTCCATATTAAAATCACAGTAGTAAATTAAAAAATAGTTTTTCAGAAATATTCGCATCAGCTTATGCGGATGCGAATGCGAATATAAAAAAATATGAAATATTAATATGGTGGCAATTATTGACGCAATACATTTCGGGAAACTCTAGGTGACCAGCCAACCACCATTCGGAACGCGACGTGCCAAACGACTTGACGTTATTTTTCTGCTCCGCACTAATTAAATTTTTACCAGTACTAAAACTAAATACTCATTGTTGGGAATGGTGTTATCACAAAGTTTGTGAGGTGAATTTAGTGATCAGTGTAACACAACATTGCAAAAACCAAGAATTCTTTATAATTCGACAAAATAATATACTGTTTAAATATCAATCTACCGACGGTCACAGTGATAAATCGCTCACAGCCCCCCTGCACCCGCAGTGTTCCTCACCGCGCCGGCGTCTGCGCATGCCGCGTAACTCATCTGTCAAGTCTGGAACGCACCGTAAAACGTCAGTTCAGTCGCGTCACTGTGCACTGTTATGTCATTTGGAACGAATGTAAACAAACCGTTTGAACACTGAATTGTTGAGTTTTCTGTGATAAACTGAAGTAAAGTGAAGTGAAGAAACTTAATCGTCTGCAATGCCCAATAGACATAGAAATTTGCCTCGCTCGGAGGGACCGCTTACACCACAACAACCATCAGAAACCGAGACTCAAGGTACTGATACCACTCATCCCAGCTCGGGGAACATCTCTGTTCGTAATAAGCGTCCTCGACTAGACAATAATTCTCCCACTAGTGAGGACGGTTGTGATGATAATATTGTACATGCCGACCTAGTTGACACCATTCGACGTGAAATTGAATCTTCAATATCAACACAGCTGAAAATATCTCTGAAGGATTATTTTAGTCAAGAGTTCAAAGATATAAAAGAAAGTCTTCGTTCGCTGCATGAACTTGAAAAATCCGTGAAATTTATGAGCGATAAATTTGATGAAATGCAACGAGAATGTGAATCAAACAGGGATAATATGAAAAAATTGAGGTCTGAAAATGAGGGGCTAAAAACTGCTATATCAGACATGTCTGTAAGATTGAATCTGCTCGAACAATATACTCGCCAAGATAATGTTGAAATCAATGGGCTGCCTGAAAACAGTAACGAGAACCTCATCAGCACTATGGTACAGCTGGGTAAAGTGGTGTCTTGCAATATACAGGAACCTGACATCCTATCTATTACTCGAATCAAGAAGCTTGATTTAGATAGTAAACGTCCACGTTCAATAGTTGTGAAACTCCGTAACACTAGAATGCGCGATGAAGTGTTGGCCGCAGTCATGAAATTTAACAAGTCTTTTGACAAAGACAAGAAATTGAACTCCAACCATTTGGGTTACGGAGGAACCAAGTCCCCTGTGTTTGTCTCAGAGCACCTGTCACCCATGAATAAGGCAATCCATGCCGAGACTAGAAAAATAGCTCGAGAAAAAGGATACAAATATGTGTGGGTTCGTGACGGACGTATACTTGTCCGCAAAGATGATGGCACTCGTCCCAAACAGGTAAAAAGTCTTTTCGCTGCTTCCTTACTATAAAGTCATTATTGAAAAATTCTAGCATAAAACCCCAAGTTAACCGCTGTAATTCAACATCTATTACCAGAATTTTAGAGGCATGATAACGAAACTTTCAGAAATAAGTATATCAGCAAGTTTAACCCAGTATGACATTATTGTAGCTACGGAAACCTGGCTTAATGCCAACATTAATGACGGCGAGATCTTCAACCATCACTATATTATTTATCGGAGAGACAGGAGTTCCAGTGCGCGGAATGGCAAGGAGGGCGGAGGAGTACTAATAGCTGTTTCAACGGCAATCAATTCCATGCGAGCTTGCCAATGGGAAACTTCTGCTGAAGATCTTTGGGTGAGCATCAAAACCAAGGAAGGTAAGAGGATAAATATCTGTACCGCTTACTTGCCCCCACCTGTCACTCAGCACCAACTTGACTCGTTGCTGGATAACGTCTCAACAGTTATTGAGACCAATGGCGACGACGTGATAATTATCGGGGATTTCAACCTGGGATCAATAGAATGGAGAGCAGATCATACCCCAAACTCGACTGTGACCAAACCTGCCCAATACAACAGCGGCCTAGGCTATTCTTTGATTGATTTTATGTCCTCTAACTCCTTGTCTCAATTCAATCATGTTGTGAACTCTAAAGACAGAATTCTTGATTTAATAATATCAAATGTAAATAATGTAACAGTGAAAAAATCATCAATCGCTATGTCAAAGGTGGACGACCATCATCCACCCTTGGAAATACATTTCGATTTGGGTATCTGTAGTACCCTGAAACCTAAAAAAACATGTAACTATAATTACAGGAAAGCGGACTACAAATCAGTCAACGAAAAATTAAAGAAAATTAACTGGGATAACAAATTTCCGTCACATCTTGATGTTGATTCTATGGTGTCATTGTTTTATGAATGTCTATACAATATTATCGAGCAAACAGTTCCCAAAACTTCAAATGTTAAAAGCAACTTCCCTCCTTGGTACTCTAAAACACTTGTAAGAATGCTTAATGAAAAGGAAAAAATTAGAAAACGCTTTAAAAAATACAACAACCCACGCGATGAAATTGAGTACAGGATTCTTAGCGACAGGGCTCGGTCCGTAATTAAATCGTGCTATACAAAATATGTCCACATAATGGAAAAAAATATTAGTTCAAACCCTAAAGCCTTCTGGTCATTCGTGAAAGCTAAAAAGTCAAATTCTTCCACCATGCCTTCAGAAATCAAGCTTGACGACTTAACAGCTTCCACAGGTGCTGATATTTGCAGACTTTTTGGTCAGCATTTCTCATCCATGCTGACGCCCCCCTCTTCTAGCAACATGTTACAAAGTCCCGCATCGCTGACTCAAAGGTTTCCACAGTTTACACTAACATCAATGAATTTACCGAAAGGCAAGTCTTTAAAGCATTGTCTCGAATTGACACCACCAAGGGAGCTGGACCAGATGCGATACCTCCAGTCTTTATCAAAAGGTGCGCTCGCTATCTTTCCCTCCCACTATTGCTGATATACAACAAGTCCATCGAAACCTACCAATTTCCCCTAGAATGGAAAAAGGCTAACGTTATGCCAGTTTTTAAAAAAGGAGATAAATCTGACGCCAGGAACTATCGCCCTATTTCCTTGCTATCTCAATTTTCAAAGATTTTTGAATCTTTAGTCATTCCCTACTTGACTTCACATCTTGAAGCACAACTAGCCTCCGAACAGCACGGTTTCTGCTCTAAAAAATCAACAGTCAGTAACCTCTCACTATATGTCAATGACATTTCCTGTCATGTTGATGCGGGTCTACAAGTTGATGCTTTGTACACTGACTTTAGCAGCGCGTTCGATAAAGTCGACCATCAGATATTACTTGCCAAACTGGAGAGACATGGGGTGCATGGGAACCTTTTGCAATGGTTTAGATCATACTTATCTGACCGGAAACTACGAGTAGTGGTAAATGGTTATCATTCCTCCGAATATTGTGCTACTGCCGGTGTGCCCCAAGGTTCACATGCTGGACCAATCCTCTTTGCTGTGTTTATTAACGACGTAGTAAGCAATATCAAGCACAGCAAGTGCTTACTTTTTGCAGACGACCTCAAAATGTATCGTATTATCGAATCGACATCAGACGTCTCGCTGCTTCAGTCAGATCTAAATTCCCTTCAAGATTGGTGTATTGCAAACAAGATGGTGCTTAACGTCAGTAAATGCCAGCACATTTCATTTACTCGCAAAAAACGGAAAGTATCCTCGTCTTACTCACTTAATGGCATGGTTGTCCAAGAAGTTGATGTCATAAGGGATCTGGGAGTCTTACTTAGTAGCAACCTAACTTTCACGCCTCATATCAATAATATCTTGTCCAAGGCTGGCAAAATGATTGGTTTCATCAAGAGAATTGGTCAAGATTTCAAAACGACACATGCTCTGAAAGTCTTATTCAATTCCTTTGTACGGAGTACCCTTGAATATGCTTCTCCAGTTTGGAGTCCAGTTTATAAGGTGCATATAGACCGCATCGAACGTATTCAAAAAAATTTCACCAGATATCTTCGTTACAAGGATCACAGCTGCCCGTACAGGGCCGACTACCCAGAGCGACTTGCTCATTTTGATTGGCATTCGCTGGAACAGCGACGCGCCTTGGCAGATGTCTGTACTGTTAGCAAAATTATAAGTGGTCAGATATCCTCACCAGAACTCCTTGCCAGTATTTCCCTTAGCGTGCCCCGCCAATGCCCGGTCAGGTCTGCACGCAAACTCGACACGTTTACTATAAAATCATCACGCACAAATCTTGGTCGGTCAGCTCCTTTGAATCGAATGATGGCAATTAGAATTGTGAATGTCTTGTGATTAACTTTCACGGTTATTATCTCGGAAACCGGAAACTTTACGCGGGTTGTTGTCATAATATTTTTTGTTGGCATTAATGTCAGCTAACGATTTATAAAGGTTTCATAGCTGGCCGCGATTTTGAAAAAAAATCAAAATGGCGGCGGTAGGTATGCCACAAATCTTCAAACCCCTTTAATAAAATATTTTTGAAAAAAAAATATAACTTGGTATAAAAATGATTGGAATCGAATCAGTTACTGATTCAGAACAAACTATATTCAGGTTTCGCATATACTAAAAATAATGTTGTAGACAAAACTTTTTGATATAAATATTCGTTGCGTTTCGTTGAGTTAGTTGTCTATTTGACAGTTTCAATAGGTTACAAATCTAATAAACCCGTTATTTAGAATTTTGAAAAATAAGTTTGATTTTATTAAAATCAATGAATACCAAGATAAACATACCAACTCGAGAGTGGGGACTTGTATCGTCAAATTCAATAAAATTGTACTAAATTGTGACGTATTACCAATTTTGAAAGTATCGTATCTCCGTCAATTTTAGTTTCCGTAACAAATGTAAATACTGGTCGAATATTTTTTGACAATTTATCTTTCGCACTAATTAAATTAACCTCATGGCACGGGATTAGCGGTGAACCTACTGTATATCTAATGGCTTGAGCTTAACGCCTAGTAGACAATTAGTATCTTTATGTTTTATTATATCATTAAATCAATCACTTATTCAAATCGATTAAACTAGAGAATTAGCTGAACAAATTCAACCCAGGACTAATAAAATACCCTCTGACCGACCTAACATTTCCCCTGCACAAACTAATTCTTTTGTACTAATGGACACGGACCCTATGGAAGTTGAGAGTATTTTGATGAGCCTGAAATCGTCCAGTTCCCCAGGATGGGACAGAATATCTACTTGTTTTCTTAAATATGTTTGCAAAGAAGTGGTTCCCATCATTGCCCACCTGGCTAACCTTTGTTTTAAAAACGGCATTTTCCCAGACCCATTGAAAAAATCCATTATTACACCGGTACACAAGGGAGGGAACAGAGATGATGTCAATAACTACAGACCTATTTCGGTCCTACCAGCCCTGTCTAAGATTATAGAAAAACTAACTAATACGAGACTCATAAACTACTTAAATAAATTCAAAATAATATCATCAACACAATTTGGTTTTAGACAGGGAGTATCCACTGAAGACGCAGTTGCTGCCCTCAGCTCATTAGTTACTGAGCATCTCGATGCAGGGAAGAAATGCCTGACGGTATTTCTGGATCTGAAAAAGGCTTTTGACACCGTTTCTGTTCCCACCCTTGTGACCAAACTGGAAAGAGCTGGAATAAGAGGACCCAGTCTTAATTTTTTCAAAGATTACCTGTCTAATAGAAAGCAGAAGGTTAAGATAGGAGCATATGTTAGTGATGATGCGGACATATCATTCGGCGTGCCCCAGGGGAGCGTACTGGGCCCCACCTTATTTTTAATGTATATTAACGATCTTTGCAACCTAAAAGTCAATAGCGCAAAAATTTTTTCTTACGCGGATGACACAGCTGTTGTCTTTTCTGGGAATAGCTGGTCCGATGTCAAACTCAAGGCAGAATCTGGCATGGTCCAAATAACGAACTGGCTCAATGACAACCTTCTGACACTAAACACAGTTAAAACCAACTACATTTGTTTTACCATCACGAATCGCTCACAACCAAATGAAACTTTTAGTGTCCATATACACTCTTGTGATGATGTTTCAAAAAATAACTGTAGTTGCCCTGCAATTACTAAAGTCTCACAGACTAAATATTTAGGCGTCATAATTGACCAAAAATTATCATGGTATGCTCACCTTGAGCATGTAACGGGAAGAGTTAGGAAACTGGGCTGGATATTTAAAACATTACGACATGTCCTCCCTACAAATGTAAATAAAAAAGTAGGCCCTAATAATAAATAAATCTTCTTAATGAAGTTTATGTGGCACTTGTGCAATCAGTCTTGGTCTACTGTATCCCCATATGGGGCGGTGCGGCAAAATCAAGATTTATAGACGTTGAACGAGGACAACGAGCACTAATCAAAATTATGTACTTCAAGAAGAGAAGATACCCTACTGACAGTCTATAAAAGATTAGCGGTCTGGTTTCTGTTCGTAAACTGTACATCACATCAACGTTCCTAAAAAAACATAAGACACTTCCTTACGATATTAACATCATATCTAAAAGACGAAAAGACATCATTGCTCAAATACCACAAACTAAAACTAAATTCGCTGCTATACAATACAATGTATGTTCTGCTCAACTATATAATAGGTTAAATGGAGAGATATACTTATACAATAAACAAGAACATGTATGTAAAAAAAATCTTATTGATTGGATTAAACCATTAACTTATGAAGACACTGAGGCACTATTGCAACGCATAATTTAACTCACTCACTTGCTTCTTTCAACACACACATACACACACACACACACACACACTTACACACAAACTTACACGTTTTTATTCTAAAATTATTTTGTTTCTATTCTTACTATTTTTAAATTTGTTTTTGTTTTTACTTGCTGTGAAAGAGCGGAGTCTCCTAATACAGGCATTTTTTGCTTACAAGGAGGCTCCAATCACTTACGTGTTTTTTCAATAATCTGTGATTACGAAATAAACAAAATTTTAATTAAAAAAAAATGTTTTTTATTTAGTATGTTTACCAAAAAAATCTAAATACCAGCCGGAATGGATAAATGTTCACCAAATTGTGTATCATATTGTATTGTAGAAATTAACCTATTTTCTGTAGGTAATAATAAGAAAAAATAACCCAAGCAGGATCGACGAAGCCCCGTTTCGCGGGGCTTCTATTTCTGCTACCTTACCAAACCGAACTTCGGGGTGTCCCTTTTTTCTTATCTGAAATGTTGCCAAGGCGAGTTTTAGATTTGGTGAGCATTTTTGCATTTTGGTTAATAATTACAAAAGGAAGGATACGCCCTTCAGAACATTTTGCGTAAACCTTCTTCATACAAGCAAAAAATAGCGCCATCTATGATAATCCATAAGAACTACGTTCAACTACTTTGCTTAAATTGACGACGTGGTCTTGTAAGAGCGTACATGATTATTTATCGGAATTAAGAATGTTGTACAGAAATCGTTTTAGGTTCAACTATCGTTTTTAAAATTCCTCTTACATTTTTGTACTCTTTTTTATCACTCTTAAATTAAATAAATTATATTCAAAATGACGCACTATGGCTATAATAATATGACCGTTTTCCACCCCGAAGGGAAGAAAACGATTATTTCAGGTCTTGCCGAGGCTTGACCTTTCGGAGATTACTACCTTACCTAGAGTACACACATGCTTGCTACTTACGTCCAGTTATGTTAGTGTGAGCTGCGGGCGGTCCTACAAACGACCAAGCGGGGGGCGACGCGGGGAGTGACGCGGCGGCAGGCGCGCGAGTACAACTCGAAAGCGCTCTCTTCAGTACCTATCTCCGAAAGCCGGCAAGAACTTGCTCAGGTCAAGCCTCGGCAAGACCTGAAATAATCGTTTTCTTCCCTTCGGGGTGGAAAACGGTCATATTTCAGTTCTGTGCCTTCGGCTTGACCTTTCGGAGACGTGTCTACCATCTGCCGGCGCTATTAAGCGTACTGTGATAAAGGTGAGAAATAAAACCTGTGGTGTTTATTTTCAAACTACAGTTGTTTTATTATAAAATTATAATCAGTCACTGTTGTACAAATAGATACAAAACAGTTAAGTCTTGTTCGATCACAGCACACGTTTCTCTTAATGATAAAATGCTATTTGGATTTATAGGTAAAGGCATCTTTAATGCTTCTTAAAGTTTAACAATTTAACAACATAAAATGACTTTTAAGCCTAATAATTTTAAACATAACAGGGACCTCACCCTTTTATATATTAAATAAACAAAAAAAAAATTGAGATCTTTAATGAGATCATTTGTTCAGTCTTAGACCGCATTAAAAGAATCATTAAGAACATTTACATTTCCACCTCGAGGCTGCTCTACAGATTTACAGTAGTGTTTGAAAAAGTTTGTCGAACCTCTCCAGTTCCCTCGTTTCAAGATATCATCGAGCGGAACATTGTTCTGGAAATCATTAGATGCTACAGCCGATCGAACTGAGCCTGGGCCGCAGTTTACGCCTATTTCTTTAAAGGGTGTCTTCAGCCAGCCCGCGATAACAGTTCTGGAAGCTGCTTTAACCTTCCCTCGCGTTGTAATAAACAAATTATTCAAGCCCTCTTGTGCTTTTCTTCTACTGATGGTAACTTCTATTAGACAATTCACCCACTTTACTAAACTCAAAGCCATGTCACCTGAGCATGTTAAATGCCATCCAGATTGACGGTTCCTGTCATTATCTGTTTTTGAGCCAAATCTAGGCCAAAATGTTATCGAAGAATCTGATCTCTCACAATGCTTATCATCTATCATAAGGAGTGTGAGGTCATGTATACGTCGCCCTGAAGCTAACAATAGGAGAAGTGCCACATGACGAGATATTTGAAAAATACTTTCCTTATCAGGTATATTAGATTTTAGCCAATGAAATATATCTTGAATGTTCCAGATCTGAGTCTTTGGCACTGCTGACATACATCTTTGAATTTTTATGGCTTTGAGCATTGCAGTCACTAAAGGATGATTTCCTAGTTGTTTTTCTTGAGTAGGGTCCGCAAAAGTAAGAATTACAGACTTGTGAACCATAATTGTGGATGGCGCTAATTTTCTTACTCGAGAAAGGGAACCTAGGTAAGCAACCACATCAAGGGGTCGAGGACTACTAGGTTTTCTCCCATTTTGTCTACACCACGAGACCCATTGCTTCCACGCTGATTCATAGGTGCGCCAAGTCGAGCCGCGCCATGCTGACTGTATAAGGTTAACGTCACTTTGGTCTAAACCGGCTACTAAATCCGACCACCCCGTATCTTCCAGACCTCCAAAAAGAGATTTTCTACCTTCGGAGGAGGGAGGTTCGTGGATAAGTCGATTAGGTTCTCCATCAAGTTCGGTATCAGGTACGGGGCTCCTAGGGCTCTGTGTTTGAGGTCGCTTCTCCAAAACACTGTCTCCCATCGAGGTACCACGATCAGAAACGTTCCGGAGGACTTGTTCAAATGTTGGAGCACCCGAGGGATAAGCGGTGGCGGGGGGAAAATCCATGCCAACTTGAAGTTCCAAGTTCGGCTGAACGCATTCACGAAGAGAGCCTGTGAGTCTTTTGCGTCTATCGAGACGTAAATTGGAACTACATTCGATTGCCCTGAGGCGAAGAGGTCTATCTGAGGAATTCCCCATTTTTGAAATATCTTTTGCGTGATCTCGCTTTTGATGTGCCAATCGGGCAGGACCTTTTCTCTGGATAAGCAATCGGCGATTGAATTGTAGCGGCCGGGCAGGTAAAACGAGTGAATGGTTGCACCTAGACTCTGAGCTAAGATCAAGATTTCTCTTGTCATTTCTAGCAGAGCAATAGATCTGGTTCCCCCTTGGTTTCGCAGATATGACACTACTGTCCTGTTGTCTGACTGAACCATTATTGATTGGTCTACAACCGCCTCTTGGAACTCCCGCAAAGCTACTAGGACTGTGTAAAGCTCCTTTCTGTTGATATGCCATTTTCGCTGATCCTCTGTCCACCGACCTGATAGGAGGAGGTCGCTCACCTGAATACCCCAGCCGACGTTGGAGGCGTCTGTGCTCACAAACATCGTCGGTTCCGGTACAAAGATCCTTCCGGGATTTATGATATTTAGAGCCCACCAACAGCATTCCTGAAGGGCCTGTGACGTCACTACGACTTTCTTCCCGGGCCGGTCTTGTGACAGTTTTCTGGCCGCTCTTTGCATATGTCTGGTGTGAAGTCTTCCTAGGGGGGTCACAAGTGATGCGAACCCTAGCCTTCCGATCAATGCCGTGCCCGATTTCCATGACCACTGTTTTGTTCTTAGAACCTGGTTGACATCTTTTAGAATCCGATCTATTTTGTCTTTTGGAAGTGTCTTTTGGTTTGTCGATACATTCCAAATAATTCCCAGAAATTCTATTTCCTGTGTGGCCTTTAATACTGATTTTTCTAGATTTACACACCAGCCCATGCTTTGTAGAATTTCTACTGCATAGCGCATGTGACTCTCCAGCGTGTTTGGGTTCTGATGCGCAAATAGAAAATCGTCCAAGTAAACTAGAACGCGTAGACCTTTGTCTCTCAGAAAACTTGCTACCCACTTGCTGACACTGGAAAAGGCTATCGGTGCCGTGGACAGGCCGAAGGGCAAGGATGTCATTTGATAAACCTGATTCGCGTAAGCGAACGCAAGAAATCTTCGATGACTCTTTTTTACAGGGATATGAAAATAGCCTTGGCTGATATCCAGCTTTCCGAAATAATCCCCTTCTTGCATAAAATCGGGAACCCGACTTTGATTTATCAGCCGAAATTTTGGGGGTTTGAGAAATTGGTTCAAGCGACGTAAATCGAAGACTTGCCGTAGTTTTCCGTTTCTCTTGGGTATTAGAAATATTCTTGATAGGAACCCATTCGCAACTTCGCAATTTTCTACCACACCCGACTTGATCAATAACTTTATCTCTTTGGACATAGCAGGGGACAGTTTTGTTGAAAACCTTTTTAGATTCTCGCGCAGGGGCACTGAATGCGGTTTTGCTGCGAAGGGTATTGTATAGCCTGAAATAATTTTTAAAATCTTGCTTGGAGCTCCTAACTCCTGCCACCGAGTTTGGAAATTCTCCAACTGTCCCCCGTGAAAATCGTCAGTATTTACGACCTCTCTGTACTTTCTTGTCCTTTCCGTATCGATCTGGATGCTTTGACACCTTAGCGTTTCCGGTTCGACGGTAGTTTGCAGTGCGAGTGGACGCAGTGGGAGTCGCTGCTGAAGGGTTACCGCGACCCGTCGATTGTTTGCTTCTGGAAGCGTGCGAAGATGCTTTGCGAAAGGAGCTCTTACGAAAGGAATTAATAGTTTCTTTTTTATTGATATTTGATGGGGCAAAAATCCAAGATGTACCACCGTTGTCCTTGATAAACGTGCTGAATAATTTTTCTTCAAACAAGTGGGTTGGTGAAGGAGGTATGTTGTTGAGGGCGCTGGTGAGGAGGCCATTTTTAGGCCTGAAAGTTTTCCTACGAACCTCAATGGTTTCGGCCCTGTTAGCACAAACGTATTGTAGCAACTGGTCTGACACTAACTTGAATTTGGAGTCCTCTGCCTCCACCAACCGCCTTAAGTCCGTGCTGATGTCTGGGCACTTTTTAATAATAACGTTGAGCTCGTCCGCCAATGCCTTGCGCTGGAGCAACAATCCGTGAGTTATCGTGCCTAAAATTCCTTCCTGCTTTGTCACCCATGGAGAGAGTCGCGAGGCTAGAGTACCTAGCTCTGTGTTTACCTTTAGCGGACTAAATGGCGAAGCGGCGTGTAAGTGCTTCTCTACGTCTTTATATCTGATGCGATTCCAGCTATCAGTTCCCAGTCTTTGACATTCGATGCCTTCCCTTTTGGCTTGAGCCGACAGTTCCGGAACAAGAGGGTCTGCTTCTTTAGTTGTGGGTCGAAACTCAAGCTCCTTTTCTTTTCGCTCGTCTTGCTCGTTTTGATGTGGGACCCAGGCAGGGGCCTTCCACGATGGAGAGTCCGACGCGTCCGACACTACTTCTTCCTCGCAATCGGAAAAATCGTTCTCCTTGTCAGATTCAGAGTCTGAATCTTTGTTTTTATTACGACCGATCATATCCAGGAGCATTTCCATTTTTTGTTCCAATGCACAAAATCTTTCTTCTTGAAGCGACGTCACTGTGGAAGCAGGTGGAGATTCTAACCTACGTCTACATGTCGATAGGGTGGAGCGAAAATGTATGGAGCAAAAAAAAAATCGTTTTATCTCAACGGAATAGGGATGAAAAGTTGTCTTATAATATTCAAAACAAGTGTACAAAATTTGACTTACCAGTCGCAATATTTTGAGGTGCCCCAGAGAAGATGAAAAAAAAAAAAAAAAAAAAACCAGTTTTTCTATTTATTGCAAAAATTAAACATTAAAAAAGCAAACTTAAATATCAAACTGTTTTTTCGTATTAAAAGTAGTCATTCGTTTACGCGAAAGCAGTCTCGCTCTAATGAAACCGCCTCTTTTATTATCTCCACAAACTGCATTTGATGCTTCTGTCACCAACTTGATGCAGCGCTCTACTGCTTGAGTGTGACATGGAAAATCAATAATCTGATACATGCTGAGACCGTTCTTGACCACATCTTTCAAGGTTTCATCAGACAGTCATATTTAAAGTAAGAGGTGGTTCCGTTATCTCGCAATCTCGCCACGTAATAATATCAGTATAATCTTTGGCGTCAAAATTAAATGTAGGAACCTTAAACATCCGAAGTCCTTGAACATTCTCTGATCTTGCTTTGATAATTCTTCGGTATGCAAGATCCCTTATAACCTCTCTGTCATCGTCAAGCATAGCAAGAAGAAGATTTTCTGGATGCCCGAAATACCCGTTTCGCTGGATTACCTTGTCAATGATTTTCTTCAAATTGGCATCCAAATAACGACTAAGACTAATGGTTTGCCATAGGTGCTTGGCTCCGTTAACGCACGAAGAATTGCATTTTATCGTAAACCACATGGGTCCATAAACCCTCATAACGTAAGTGACTAATACTATTAACTTTTCTTCTGGGTCAGTTTTAGTGGCATACAATCTTAAAATTCGATTGGCTGTTGTTAGCCATCTGGAATGGTTAAGAGGTCCAGGTTCCATATTAGCTAAATCAGAAGGAAATATACCAGTACTACCTAATAGCAGTCATCACATCATAAAGATATTTTTGGTCAGTACTCAGATCTGTCTTTGAAATTTCAGGTAATATTGTTGGTGTAACGGTAAATTTGACTATCGGCTTTGTATGACAATTTTGTAATTGAGTTCCGATGGTGCCTGAAAAACATTTAGGCCCTGTAGTTTTGCCATCTAAATGTAACAGCAAGTGTCGTAATGGTAATTCATTTGAATGCAGTTGGCAAATAAACCACTGTAATGGTCTATTTAGTTCTTCTTCCATCAGGCGGATAACACCACCTTTGAAACCAGTATTCACCACTGTTCCATCGCAGCCAATAACAGCTATGTCACTCAGTTCTACAGACTTGGATTTCAAGTGATTTATTATAGTATCTTTTATACCTTTAGCAGTACCCGACTCACACGTAAAATGCCCAAAATAATTACTTCCAGGTTCCGATAATATTACGTAATGATCTTCTATGACCCGTTTTCTGTAAAATTTCCCTTCTTTTTCAATACGAACCAAAGTCTTATCCTTTCTTCCATCAAAATATATACTACGAAGAATTTTGTTGCAGTCAGCTTCTTGCAAAGTTGATCTGACTTTAGTTCTTTCACGGCGCAACTTTGGACGATCAATGATATGACTTGGGTCGATCAGAACAAACACGTTTCAAGTTCAATCTTGTTTACTGTTTAGTTTACACTAATAAAGCATCGCTAAGAATATAATTCCGGGTTTATACAACGTTTGCGATTTTATGGAATTTGCGCAAATTTTCAAAACTTTACGATGATGGGGGCACCTCTAAACTTAACGTAAACAAACTGAGCTTTCTCATATTTAGTAATGACCTAAAATAGCAACTTTATACAGGTATGCCGAAGCAAAAATTCAAAAAAAATAAAATCGCTCCACCCTAATGTCGGAGGCTCTTTGAACCTAGACGTCGACCTCCTCTTCCGATTGGTCTCTTCTGTTTCAGAGAGGAGGCCTGACAGAATTTTATCTGTCTCGGATCTCGTGTGAAACAGGGGCTGAAGTGCGGAAACAGACTGTTTGACGTATTCCGTGCGCGCTGCAGATCCGCGGATGCGGTTTGAGATAGCAGGTGGTCCTATGATAAGAGCTCGTGTGAAAGCCCAATCTAGGAGTTTGTGCCGCATCTCTCTATATTTCTTTTCGGACAGGTGATCCGCCTCTGGTATAAAAGCACGAGCTAACCCCACGGTAGGTAAAGCAAATACGAGCTTACTGAGTACATTTGGATCAATTTTCACTCCAAAGACTTCTTCTTTAGTCGCCGTGGTAACCTCCCAATGTGTCCAACCATCGGGGAGATGCTCTTGTGCCAAAACCTTCACCCGTTCTAAAATCACGTCATCTTCTTCCGTTTCAGCATGCTCGTCCAAAAGATCACCAAGAGTCACCACTCCTCCAAGCTGGGACATCTGAAGCAAAGTGAAAAAAATTCACAAAATGCTCAACAGGTTGATGCTAGAGTTTATGCTAGCTAGCTTTGCCTGACCACAAATTGATTGACGGTTCACAGAGCAGGACGCGTCGTTCAAATATCGAGCCGCGCTACCCAAATGTTGGGCGGCGCCGCCCGAATGTTGAGCCGCGTAGCCCAAGAATTCGAGTCGCGCCGCTCAAATGTTGGGCCGCTCCGCCCAAGTTTTGAGTCGCGCCGCTCAAATGTTGAGCCGCGCCGCCCAAGTTTTGAGCCGCGCCGCTCAAATATTGAGCCGCGCCGCCCAAGTTTTGAGTCGCGCCGCCCAAGTTTTGAGACGTGCCGTCCCAATGTTGCGCCGCACCGCTTGGATTTCGGGCCGCAATGTTTGTTGAAACGAAACATGCAGCTCGCGGCGCGACTGCCCGACCTGTACGATAGATAGTGGCTGGTTTGCCGACGTATCGCACATAATATCGGTCGCAGTTTGTGGATGGTATGTCCGACAAACATTTTATTGGCTCTCATTACGGATGTAAATTGAGCACATAGTGGCTGGCTTGCCGACCGACGTATCGCACGTATCGGTCGCAGTTTGTGGATGGAATGTCCGACAAACATTAATATGAGCTCTAATTATGCATAAATTGAGCCCTTAAACCTCAGCTTAAGTGCTCAGCAGCAAATATATTGGTTCACAGTTGACAGTTGGCCCGCACCTAAATTAAACAGCTCACACAAAACAAAGTAATGAATAACTTACCGTTATAACTGCTTTCACCAAACGTTACAACAACGTTACACTTATTACACAAACAATTCGTTTGATCACTCAAACCGTTCACTTCGATATTATTATAAGTAGCAATACGTGCGCACGCTAGTGTAATGATAGCGTACTGAAGAGAGCGCTTTCGAGTTGTACTCGCGCGCCTGCCGCCGCGTCACTCCCCGCGTCGCCCCCCGCTTGGTCGTTTGTAGGACCGCCCGCAGCTCACACTAACATAACTGGACGTAAGTAGCAAGCATGTGTGTACTCTAGGTAAGGTAGTAATCTCCGAAAGGTCAAGCCGAAGGCACAGAACTGAAATATACTATTTTCACAAACTAAAAATGACGTTCGTACAAAGTTACGTCGTTACACGCCTTTGACTAGTTGCTTCGGCCCGGAAGACAGCTGTTAGTCTACACACTGGTGCCATTTTCGTTGTTCGGTGGGGCCTGTGACCTGTCCTTACGATATAAGAAAATGACTTCGGTATACAAAAATAATGATTGATGAGCATTTCAATTGTTGCCCTATCTAATACTTACTTTCTGTCTCTCCAGATATTTGTTCTTTCGTAAATTCTTCTATTTTCACTTCAGTTTCAAACCCTATGAAAGGTGTCTCATCTTCCGAGTCTGATTCAGTACAGTTTGGAACTGGTAGACTATCTAGATATTCGAATTCTGTAAAGAAAAAATATTTTTACCCAACTGCGCCAGTAGGAGGGTTTTGTTTTTCTAGTGTCTAAACACACATCAAAAAGTTTGCGATCGCTTTGAAAAATCGAAATCTCTTTTGCAACGGATGGGCGAGTGATGGGTGACTCCTCGCCCGATCAAGGACAATGCCCGGGTCGACGGCGCGTTCTACGCGCTTTAAGAGATGTCCGCTAACAGCTCTTTTTTCTTATCTGACGGCGCCTTCCTTAGAGGGCCAAAGCCTGCGGAACTGCCTCTGCCATCGAAGTTCTTAAGTAATTGTTTATTAATTTTAAAATAAAACATACCATGTTGAAGTTCCTGCTCTGGTTCAATACTATCATTCTCTTCCTCACAATCATCTTGTAGTTCTTCTTTGATATCATGATGTTCCTTCTCGGATTCAGTACTCTCATTGTCTTGTTCAGAATCATTTTGTAATTCTTCTGTGATGTCATGATGTTCCTCCTCGCGTTCAGTACTCTCATTGTCTTGTTCACAATCATCTTGTAATTCTTCTTTGACATCATCGCTTTGTGATTGACATTCATCAAGTACACAGTTAACATGCACTGTTGGAGTAATAATAAACCCATTGAAAAACTCCCTCTCATCTTTGTTAATTCTTGATTTTGTCTGTAAACAGTTTTATAAGATGTTCAGTCAAGTCCTGATCGCAGTCACTACAAGCTATTCAAAGTTTACTTTTGACAGCTGCATGAGAAATACTATCCTACTACTATTATAAAGGCGAAAGTTTGTAAGTATGGATGTATGGATGTTTGTTACTCTTTCACGCAAAAACCACTGAACGGATTTGGCTAAAATTTGGTATACAGATAGTTTATAACCTGGATTAACACATAGGATAGTTTTTATCCCGATTTTATGTTCCCGTGGGATAATTTTCGAGTTGTAGCGGGTGAAGCCGCTGGCAACAGCTAGTATTTCTTATAAAAACCTTTTCTAAAAAAAATGTAACCGCCGTCAAAAACAACCACAAAAAAGGGTAAAATAGGTAACCTACAAAACTTTTCTTGCGGAAGTCAGTGACTTTCTTTTATTAATTTCATTGTCTCTTTTGCCACCAACTTCCAAAAGAAAAGTTTTGTAGGTTATTTTACCCTTTTTTGTTGTTTTAGAAGGCGGTTAAATTTTTTTTTGAAAAGTTTTTATTTTACTCTTTTCAGTTTAAATATTCAATCACAATTCTTGTCAATTACATCATTTTTTTACAGTCATATGCACTGGAATTCTGTAATTCGTAGCACCGGTAATAACATTGTTAACATCTCTTTCATTCATTCCCTATCTCAAAAACTACTGAACCGATTTTGATGAAATTTGCAGTATTCCCTAAATTGAACTATACCTAGAACAACAAAGAATTACTGAAACCGGACTTGTAGTTCCGGAGATATGCGAATACAAACATAATTTACTAAGTCAGTCGATGCCGAGTCCTTACTAGACAAGTTGTACCTTCCATCATCAGCTCAGCTACATGAGATGATGATGTCCATACGCAAGTATGTACTTTAATTACTTCATAAGATTTGCGAAAAACTATGTGTGAACCAATAAAATTTGAGGGTTGCCCTCGATTTCTCCAAGATCCAATAATCCATCCAATCTCCAGATCCTGAAATGGTGACAATGGTAACACACGGGAAGCACCAGCTTTCAAATAAAAAAAGAATCATGAAAATCGGTTCACCCAATCGCAAGATATGAGGTAACAAACAAAAAAAAAGGGTTGAATTGATAACCTCCTCCTTTTTTGTAGTCGATGTCGGTTAAAAAGTAAGCTTTAACTAAATGTGAGGTTAATGAAATGAACTCTTTAATCACTTGTATTTTGCTTAGTCGTAACCCAATTACAATGTTACTCTCATGTGTGTTGTTATTGTTTTTTTATAAAGTTATGCTCTGATGCAACTATATGATCAATACTCAACTAATGATCAACTAAATATTATTAAAAGATATTTTACGCGTTAATGCATGTGTCGCGAGATTCAAACATTTTCTAACAATGGAAAAATCTTTCAATGATCAACTGCCCAAAAAATGGAGTTTTAGGGCTCATAAACAATGTCTGTACAATCTTGAAGACGTAAAGTTAATAAAGTTAAAAATAGCTTGTTCAATTGTGTCAATAAAAGTATTGCATCGGTATAAAGTATGTGTAGTCGGAAACCAACCCCTTTTAAATGGTAGCCATTTTTAGGGTTCCGTAGTCAACAAGGAACCCTTATAGTTTCGCCATGTCCGTCCGTCCGTTCGTCTGTCCGCAGCTTAGCTCAGAGACGCCCAGTACTAGAAAGCTGTAATTTGGTGTAAATATACGGATTTGTTGTGCCGAAAAAGTGGTAAAATAAAATCTAGTAAAATATTTTTTTTAGGGTACCTCCTGTACACGTAAAGTGGGGATGTTTTTTTTTTCTCGCATACCCCTTAGTGTGGGGTATCATTAAATAGGTCTTTAAAAAATATTCATAGTTTCCATTAACATTTTTTTGATAAAAAGATTCGTTTGTGAAATATTAAGCTTTAAAGTGCTAATTTTTGCTCGACTCGAGTGTCCCCCCCCTCTACCAGCTAAACGGTTATGTTTGAGGGTGTGAAAAAATTCATAATACACTCGGCGTCACAAAAATCGCACCTCTTTAAGAATTCTCTTCAAAGTCATTTTAACCCAATTAATCAATGGTAGACATATGACTATTGGGTATCATTGGAAAGGCAATTTATTTAAATTTCAGAATAAATCAATGGATTTGTTTTTTTAATTACCAGGGAATAAAAAAGCAAGCTAATGCAAATGATTAAAAAGTCAAATTTTATTTTATCATCAAAAATTACAAGAAAGTCCTTAAAAACAACTTAAAACCTAGTGTTACCCCCCCTAGCCCTGATGACTGCTTCCATGCGTTCTCTCATGGACCTAATTAATGTGGCAACAGCCTCTTGAGGAATGTTGTCCCATTCTGCAACGACGGTATCTTGGAGGTCTTGGAGAGCGGTAGGGGCAGGATCACGTGCCCGTACTCAACGTTTCAGTTCATCCCAAAGGTGCTCAATAGGGTTCAGGTCTTAACTTCGCGCCGGCCAGCGCATAACAGGGATTCCAACTTCTTGCAGGTAGTCTTTTACAATTAAAGCGGTGTGACAGCGGGCGTTATCGTGCATTTACGTGAACCCACTGCCAACAAAACCCGCAAAAGGGACAACCTGCTCTTCTAAGATCTCTGTTATGTACCGAACAGCAGTCAGCGACCCTTGCCCGCGAGCACTTCCAGTCCGAGAAACACACACAAGGTTCGTTTGCCGTCGATTGACATGCCGCCCCAGAACATGCAAGAGCCACCCCCGTATTCCACCGTCTCTTGAATACAGGCTTGTGCGAATCGTTCTCCTTGCCTCCAATACACTCTTCGACGCCTGTCGTTGCAGAAAAGACACACCCTCGTCTCATCCGAGAAGAGCACAGCCCTCCATTACTCTATTGTCCAATCCACATGGTCACGGGCAAATTGCAACCGGTCTCTCCTATGCTGTGCCGTCAATTTTGGCCCTGTAGCAGTCCTATGAGCTGCAATTTTCTTCTCCTGCATTCTTCTTCTAATCGTGGAGACGCTTACAGAAGTTCTGCGAGCTGATCCCAGTTGTTGTTGCACCTCAACAGCATTGGAGCACCGATTACGTAAAGACGTCGAAGCAATGAAGCGATCGTTTCTTTCGGATGTTCACCTTTGTCGTCCTGATCCACATCTTCGGATATAGCCACCAGTCTCTTGAAAGCGTTGGAACACTCGTCGAACGGCAAAACGACTCAAGTTCATTTGCCGAGCAACATCACATTGCCGCATCTCTGATTGCAGTAGTGCAATGAATTGAGCGGCTTCATCTGCAGTGGTATCCATCTTCTGGGGTATTTTTTTGCTGTAACTGTTCACGTGTGTTCACTTTAAAGGATGAATAGCGTATGACCCACATTTAACCCGGGTCGCTCGTTTTATACCCTTGTAGGGACGTGCAATTAATGGCCGTTGTAATGCGTATTTTGAAAACATTTTTTTAACGTTACGTGCTGATGAGATCTGTTGTGTTTAGGAATTCTAACTGTTGTTCATTTAAAGGTCGTTAAACATACTTTCAATTGATACCAATATTAATTGGCGTTAATGTATTCGTTGCTGGCGGGACATGCTTTATACTTATTTTCGAAGAGGTGCGATTTTTGTGACGCCGAGTGTAGTAGTTTATATAACGAAGTTTAAAAGAAAATTATCATGAATCAGTAGGCTATACAAGTTTACGAGTAATAGTCGACCAACTTATAAAACGTACTTGGATAACATATTTTCCTATACAAAATGTATCGAAGAACATGGTCTTCAACTGCAAATGTAAGTTTGTCAACTTTATTTTTACAGCTTTAATAGGTGGGTATGTTTTGGGGATAGGTAGGTTTTTATTGTCAACTATTTTTAACTAAATTCAAAAAAGGAGGAGGTTCTAAATTCGTCGTAATCTTTTTTTTTTAATGTATTTTCCCCGATTTCTCAAAGACGCCTGGACCGATTTTGAAAGGAGATTGGGCAAATCAGGGCTTTTTATATGTTAGTTGTACAGTAACGAAAATACTACCGATAATCTTTAAATAAATAAAGGTAATCGAATGCAAAGTTTTAGCAATATTGGTACTGTCTGTAAAATGTACAATTTATTTTAAGTAAAATAATTGATTTGATTTTAGGGTTATGCTCTATTATTCTGTTTTTATATCTTTCTTTCTTCTCCGTTCTGTCCCGGGAACCCGTCTTTTAGTCAATTACAAAAACAACAACGTAAGTAATTAGGGTTTAGAAGTTATTTTATTAACCTTACCCTCTCTTTACAGATTAATACGAACTTATTTTAATAACAAAGATATGCACTTTTTAGTTATTACAACAAATAATTTGTTAAATATTTGAAGGAAATAACATAATTATGATTATACAATCCAGAAAATGACAATAAAACCTACAATTAGCTGTTAATGTCATGTTTGTTTATTATGTCAATCTGTCAGTAGTTTTCGCACTTCTTTTGACAATATTGCTTTGCATTTTCGAATTGTAGCTACCGGTTCCTCATTATTTTACTTCTACGAATATTTACGTCGGTATCGACCAATACCAGTCGCAAGAGATCGCTGCCTATCACCTCCGTGAAAACACGGCGGTGCCCTGCCCAAGCGGGGCAGTCCTGCACTGTAGGCTCCACTGTGACATATGGGCGATCGTAACAGTGGTGACACCCAGGCGTTTCTTCCATCCCAATCATACACAGGAACCTCCCGAAATATCGGTGTTCAGTTAATCTAACCCGTGCGCTCATGTTATTTTACTATACTTACCTCACTTTCTATGATTAAAATGCTACTTCCTGAGAATTCAGTGCATATTGGATGTATTTAATTCTCACATGCAGTAAATTCAATGTAGTTGCATTGATATAAAACTAAAATAAATACTTATAAGGATCATAACGCGAGGTTATCCTGTGAAGTTAGGTTAGTTATCCTGTTCCACTTTACTCAGACAGTACAGAAATTAAAAAAAGTATATATCCTAGAAACTACTTGAAGTAAGCAATATCCTAGCCTACATTTGGATGATGTACAACAATCTTGAGCTTGTCCCCAAGCTCCATACAAAATTGCCCAATCTCCTTTCTTCTTTTTAAAATTAAATTCAGCGAATCAGTTTAGTTAGTTCGCATAAGTAGTTTGATGGGCAACTACGGAACCCTACACTGTGCGTGGCCCGACATGCACTTGGCCGGTTTTTTTTAAAGTATTGTTTTGCACCTCGAACCATGCAAGCTGAAAGTACTGCAACTTCGAGATTTACCTAAATAAAAAAGATCATATTATAAAATATAAATACCCCTCAGCAGCATTTCCCGGGTGCCAGCTGGCTCAAAATAAACATTTTGCTGCATCCAACCCCAAAGATTAATTGTGCAAGACTTTGCCCCAACAATAATATCTCCTAAATCAGGTGACATAGAATTATTGAAATTTTGGTGTCATTGTTTAGATAAACTCAACTGCTGTTAGATGAGTAGATAATAAACTTCATTCAATGAAAAAACAAGATAATTTGATATTTAACCCTTAATCTAAAACTGATGATGCAGAATGATTGAAGTGATGAATGGTTGGTGGTAAAGAACTTATTGTAACCAATCATACACACAGAACAAAAGTCAAACCTCACCTCATCATCCTCATTCAACATCTGAGTGAACAGCTTCTCTGCTTCCAGACATTTCCTCTGCAATTGACAGCATTGCTTTAGTCTAGTGTAGCAGAAGACACAAGCGAGCATCGGTCTACTGTCTTCAGTTACAAACTGCAACAAGAGTATCGTTGAATTCATTGTAATTTTATGAATGAAGAACTTTGCATTTGATTAGAAAATGTTTATTAATAAATCTTGCATAGAAGATACGTAGGTATCGTCATAAAGTTCATTCTTCTTTCAAGTACTCGTGCTTGAATTATCTATAAAGATCATTTACTTACTGGAATTCCAGTCAGCTTCTCATAAAGTAGTTGGAGTTCCAAATTGGTAACCTTATACATACGAACATCTCCCACTAAACATATTCTACACATTTGAAGCTTTTCTACGTTCATATTTTATACAAATTTATCGTAAAAACACTGGTGTTAACAATAAATTATTCAATTTCTGTCTAATAAAAAGCTAAAAGCCCATTTCTGAATCCTGAAGATAGAAGTGAAGATGACAGTTACAACTGGTTACAACACTTACAACCTGCCGAGCTGTCATCCGTCACTGTCATAATAATAGCACATACAGGGGTGCGTTTAAATCTTCCGGCGATATTTCGCCGGTAAAAAATTAAACTAGCGAGGGTTCGCTGAACGGAGTCATAAGTTTCTGTCAATGTTAGTTGTCAAATTCAATTGACAGCTCAGTTTATTGAACAAATAATCAATTTGCCGGTTTAATATAAATCCATAATCCACAAATAATATTTACTCTCTAAAATAAAAATAATATTCGTTTTTACGGCGCGAATCGAGCAAAACAACAAAACTTTATGTCAGTCTGACAGCAGGATAAAATTTTGCGTGGTAAAAAGGTCGCAAAAATTTATTCCATTTAGTAAAAACTTATACCAGCGGACGACCGTAAACGGGGCAGATTAAATTTTAGTTAGCTTCATTTCTCACCTTGCGGTGTACTTAAACGGGGTGTTTGACATTTAGCCAGTATAAATTTAAACTGGATAAAGGATTTAAACGCAGCCCTGCTTGACATAAAAATGTAGAAAACCGTAAAGCTGCGAACATATTATCGGACGCGTCCGTCAGCCGCGGCTGAGGGACGCGGCTTATTCATTATCCAGCCAGTACATTTAATACTACACTGTGCAAACTGTCGGTCGTAAGACGCGGACGTGACCTTGAGAGTTCGGACGTCCGAACAAAATCTGGCCTTCTGTCTGGCCTTCTGTCGTCCGAACTACCGTGCACACTGCTAAGCCGCGTCCCTCAGCCGCGGCTGACGGACGCGTCCGATAATATGTTCGCAGCTTTACGGTTTTCTACATTTTTATGTCAAGCTGTATGAATATATGGGTAACTACTAGCCGAACAATAGCTTAGCCAGCCAGCTATTTGTGGTGTAATAGCCAGCTAGCTTGCCAGCTATTTGGCTATTGAACAAAGCGTTTAGTAACTAGCGACGCGACGCCGGTACAGCTAGGTAGAATTTAAATAACGCAACATCAATTGCCTGATCTGAATTCGATCCTCGCTGCGCCAACAAAATCTAGATGGTGAAAGATTTCGATAAGAAATGATTTACTCTTGGAGGTCACAATAAACAAAATACTAACTATCAAATGTTTATTTATTTTAAACCTGACGGTAACTCACCACTCTTGTAATCATCGTATTTCATAAGTTCGTTTATTAAACGGACGAAATTACTAAGTATAATGCTCTCTCTTTGTCTTATCTATTTTGTAAATATTGTGAGAAAAAGATTGACGATACCAATGAAGATCGCACACATGTAGCGCAGTGAGCACGCACGCCGCGCACACAGCTATCGGCTATTTTGGCTACTTAAGCTACCCGGCTACCGAGTTTACCGGGACGGCTACAAACCGTAGCACTTAGCTATACTCCGTGGCATATCATAACCTGTCAGTTATCTAGCCAACCAGTAGCCGATAGCTAGCTATCGTGTTGACGGATATCATAGCCGTGGCTATTTTGCTCATAGCCGGTATTTGGCTAGTTATTGCTATAGCTACCCATCTCTACACAGTATGCACACTTGCACAGTTTATTTGGATCTCTAAGTCAGTGTTGCCAACTCAGCACTTTGAGTGCTAGATTTAGCACTATTTTCATGTGCCTAGCACTGAAATTTAATGGCTGCTACACACCTTACGATAAATCGTTACGATTAGTCGGTACAGTTCAAACTGCAACGAAAAATCGACAAGTGTGTATGAGAAAAATTGAACAAACTGTACAGTTTTTCTCATATACACTTGTCGATTTATCGTTGCAGTTTGAACTGTACCGACTAATCGTAACGATTTATCGTAAGGTGTGTAGCACCCATAAGAAACAGCACCCAGCACTAAATCTAGCACTAATTTTGATGTTGCCTTCGCTCACAAAATGCAGCTGTGTCTGAAGTAATAAAACGCAAACTAGTGTAGTCTGTAAACTGCGGCACTTCGGTAGGAGATTCCCGTGAACGTAAAAATAAAGGCGTGTATGGCAGACGAGGCGAACAGTGCTATGTTTGTGTTTTTCTCTAAGATAACTCCTTCTTTGTCTAAACTTGCTTGTTTTTCGTTCATTTTTTTTTTTCATTCATTGTATTTTAATTTAGTATTTCCAATTTGTATGTTTATTAATTTGTAATATTTAATGGTCACATTTTCCAATTTAACTAATATCTTTGTTTGTTTTTGTTATAACTTTTAGATTTTAATGTAACAATAATTCGAAAATTAAAACATATTCTGTTATGTGTTCCTTTTTATTAAATTCATATATTTGGCTGGCCTGTTGGTCTAGTGGTTAGTGACCCTGACTGCTATGCCGGAGGTCGTGGGTTTGATTCCCACCCAGGACAAATGTTTGTGTGATGAGCACGATCATTTGTTCTGTGTCTGGGTGTAATTTATCTATAATATGTATGTATTTAGAAATATATAAGTATGTTTATCAGTTGTCTAGTACCCATAACACAAGCTCTGCTTAGCTTGGGACTAGATGGCGTTGTGTGATAGTTGTGGAATATTATTATTATATTATTATATTTGGCACTATTTTTGAAACTTTCTAGCAATCTAGCACTATTTGAGATGTTACTTAGCACCCAACCGTGGCATTGAGTTGGCAACCCTGCTCTAAGTAGTCTGTGGTTTATTTTGAAATTCTTCTCCGCTAGGAGCTCATAGTAAATGTTGCTCCTGTTAATAAAACTTAATTCCAAAAAGCGTCCAATTGTGGTGAGTTAAAACAATAGGACTTATGATGGAGAAAACACCAGTGTGTAGGATATGTTTAGCAGTAGCAGATGATGTTCACATGTTTGTTGTGGTCAACGAAACATTACATGAACTGTATGAGAAGCTGACTGATATTCCGGTAAGTTTTAATGACAAATCTATATCTATTTTTAATTATTATAAAGTTGAAAAGTTTGAATCTCGAATGGATCAAATATTTGTATGATCTACACGTAATTGTTCCGGGTCTTGGTATTTGTTTATGTGGTCAGTGGGGCGGTGTACAACACCTATTATATTGTATCTGTAACTTGTTTTTACCATCTCCATGTAACATGGAATGCAATAAAAAATTGAGTATATATTGAGTATTGGCCTACTGGGGGGGTAAACCAGACTTTTTCCGGCGAGTGAAAGTGACAGAGCTATACAAGTCGTCTAGCGCCATCTCGTTCACTCACTGGAACAAGCCTGGTTTTAAGACATTGTAATACCCCCCTTGTGGCCTACCATGAACTCTTAACGCAATCCAGTTTAGGCTGTGGGAAAGAGATGGCACTAGATGTCTTGTATAGCTCTGTCTCTTTCGCACAGCCTAAACTGAATCATGTTATAGCTCATGGTAAGGCCTCAGCTCAGATGCTCTAGAAATAGTGACACAGTTTTGTGCCATGTTGGAAGCCGAAAAAAAGTCATGATAATCTTTGTTGCAGTTTGAAACTGAAGACAGTAGACCAATACTCGCTTGTTTCATCTGCTGTGCTCAACTGAAGAAATGTTACCGATTTATGAAAAAATGTCTGGATGCTGAAGAGCAGTTTGCTAAGATGATGATGGTTAAAGAGGAATATGAGGTGAGATCTTCTTCAACAGAAATTTATTCTCTAATGTGAAAGTAATGTATTTTATTACCCGACTACACAAAGGAGGGTAATGTGTTTATCAGTCTATGTATGTATAATAAGATTAATAATAATATTCCACAACTATCACACAACGCGATCTAGTCCTAAGCTAAGCAGAGCTTGTGTTATGGGTACTATAGTTGGTGCCAGTTAAGATGGCAATAGCGAACATTGACCCCTACCTAATAAGTCCTCGTATAATTAAGCTCAGAATTAGCATTTTTATAAAATACCGAATAAATTAGTAAATATGTTGTAAGGATATAAGTATTCATAAAATATCAAAATGGTAAAAATATTTCAACTATACCTAAGATTTTATATTATTTTTATATTTAAGACTCACAAGTAAACACTATCATTTCACAGAAAAATGCTAATTCTGATCTTATGTCATCATAATATGAGGACTTATTAGGTAAAGGTCAATGACCGCTATTGCCATCTTAACTGCCCATTAGATGTCTACGTAGACCCCCCAGCAAGTCTCCCGTGGACCCCTGGGGGTCCACCTGGACCACTTTGGGAATCACTGCACTAGACCAACAGTTCCTTTTATCATTTTTCATTTTAAATAATAGTTTAGGGATATAGATTTGATTGGTAAAATTTTAATGGGCCCCGACTGTGAGTTGTTCTGTTCTGCATTAGAATTTATGATTTGTTTTGTGTGTATCGAATATAAAACTACTTCAATTGTGTAGTTATATTATTATTACTAACAAAATTCTAAACTACTGGGCATGTTTCTTTCTTTTTAGTTTTTTATCTACAGCTTGGCAAATCAGAGCAGAAATCCTGAAGTTGCCATTGTGCTCTCGCTAACAGCACTTTGATATAATTTTTTTTTCATTTATTACATTAGTTTTATGTCACAATAATATAATAGCCTAACAATGGGAGGGCAAGCCTAACATGCCAAACACTCTCTTAAAACAACTGCTTATGGTTCAAGAACCGATCGCATGTTTGCAAATAAATATTAAAAAAAAAAAAATATGTCACATTAATAAATCTAATAAACCTGCATTCTTTGTTTACATCAAATGTCAAAGATTTTAAAACCATGTCCGCAAACTAAAAGATTAGTTTTGTTTCAAGACGTTCTGGCCAAGCTGTAAGTTAATTTTTTCACGTATTTTTTAATACACCGAATACTTTAATCACCTTTTACAGATAAAACCTTTAATAAACCAAGACCAGTTTGAGTTATTCCATGGGTTTATTAGAACTCCAATAGATACCATAAGTATAGTTGATGTTGATCAAACAGAAAGCATTGTTGTGAAAGAGGAATTACCAGCAGTTTGTGAGAGACTCGATGATGTAATTGAGATAAACGAAGAACATGAAAGTGATGATGGTATGTTTTTGCTACAAGCAGTAGTTAGTTATCTATAATTTTATTAAATCTTATATCTAACTTGACTAAATCTAATTAATTAAGCTATAATTATTTTATGTTGTAATTCTGTGTTTTCTTTTTAAACTACTAATAATAATTTATTATGTTATTTTTTGCGCATAATGTAGTGCATGCTGTGCTTTTCTGTAAGTGATGAGACACTTAGACATAAGTTTGCAATGCAGTAATTATAAAGTAACTGTGTACTCATTGTTGAGAAGCCTAAATAAATAAATAAAATAATAAATTGTAAACATCTGTTAAACACTTGCCTAAAAGAAGTGGGACTGCAAAATGTACTTATCATCATCTGCCTGCCTTTTCCCAACTATATTGGGGTCGGCTTCCAGTCAAACCGGATGCAGCTGAATATCAGTATTTTACATGAAGCGACTGCCTATCGGACCTCCACAACCCAATAATCGGGTAATACGATACCCAACGGTAAGACCGGTTGTCAGACTTTAGAACTTCTGACTAACAGTAACGACTGTCAAAGATCTACAAATGACAGCCGGGACCAACGGCTTTACGTGCTTTCCGAGGCACGGAGGAAACTCGCTATGACAGATGGTCACCCATCCACAGACCAACCTCGGCAAGCGCGGCTTAACCCGGAAGATCGGCCTATGCGGCTGTAATTATTTAGCCACGAGCTAAAATGCAATGCAAAATGTACTTATATCAATGTCAAATGTCAACACTTATTTTAGACAAGCTTTTAACAGATGTTTAACTATATTCTAGTAAGACGGCAACCTGTTGAAAGCTTGTCTTCTTTGCTTGACATAATTGTAAGGGTCGTATTGCAACGACCCTTACAATATGTGAATTGCCGTTATGACATTGACAGTATTTTTAGACAAGTGTTCAACAGATGTTTATCATGGAGTTTCCTGTCGGTTCTTCTCCATGGAATCGACCAACCCGAACCGAGCACCTGTTGTCGACGTTTCATAAGTGCCCTCATGGACCTGTGTGAAATTAAAACATTTGATTTTAATGTTTAACATTTTTTTTGTAGTAAGCAAGCAAAGCTTTACACGTCAGAGTTCCAGCTCATACAACGTGTAACGCCAAAAGCGCAAAACCTCTCGTGGGGTAACTCAGCCCATGTTACTGAACAATTTTTGTTGTAAGACTTTCGGAAATTCGCAAAAAAAGATTTGGTTTTTCATTCAAAATGACAAATTGGTTGGGCACATCTGTATGTAGTAACCAATTTTTTGCGAATTGTCAAAAGAAGAACAAAAATTGTTCAGTAACATGGGCTGAGTTACCCCACGAGAGGTTTTACGCTTTTGGCGTTACACGTGTAGAGAAATATTATACTAATTAAAAACACTTACTAAATAATTTTCACCCAGGAATGTTTATTATTCCATTTAAAATCCAAACTAATATTATAAATGCGAAAGTAACTCTGTCTGTCTGTTACGCTTTCCCGCTTAAACCTCTCAACCGATTTTGATGAAATTTGGCACAGACAATCTTTAGACCCTGAGAAAGAACATAGGCTATCAAAACACCACGCGGGCGAAGCCGCGGGCGGAAGCTAGTATAATATAAATAGAGTGTTTTGATAACTTACAGATATAAAAACGGTTAATATATATGACAAGTATCTGGATGTAGAAGATGCACCCTCACACCATTCTGAATCAGATTCAGAAGATGATGTACCTTTATTGGAAGTTAAAAAGGAGGGAGAGGCTGAGAAGACAAGCAGTAAGTATTGGTTTTTTAACCTCTCAGGTACCGCGCTCGCGTATCGTAAACTCCGTCCCGTCCTTGACATTTACGAGCGCTTACGTCATCGCGCGCGTCAAGTGGCGGCCGCTTACATTAACCGTTATCGCTCCAGTTAGAATTACTCAAATGGCCAACTGTAAACAGTTTCGTATTCGTTGATAAAGAGTCTTTGTATTACAACATAAACAATTCTTGTATGACTACTTTGGTATTATAAATATCCCATAGATAGGAGAGATCTCGCCAGTAGGTTAAAATTGGGGATTCTGTATCACTCGCTCTCGCGCAGTCGCTCGAGCTGCGTGATACAGAATCCCCAATTTTATAATCGAGAACTAATTGTGTAATTGGGGTTTTCTTCATAATTACAGATTGACTTATTGATGTCTTTTTAACCACTACGGTTTTTAAACTGATGAACGAATGTTGCCACCGGCTCGTTGTAATTGCCTCCAGTTCACGGCAGTTCGCTCGAACGGGTGAAACAGAACTCTTCAATTTATGCTGTCGTATACTATCGTGATCTGCGATTCGGTCTATAATATGGCTGTGTTCATTTTTTCCCTGGCGCAGCGTCGAACTACAGAGAAGCAATAGTGGTCATTGTTTTAGAGTGGTATCAATGAGACTCGTTAGCTCAGTTTGGTAAGAGCGCCGCCGATAAGGTTCGGAGACACGGAGGTTGGAGGTTCGAATCCTTCATGAGTCTCTTTTTTTCTTTTTATTGTTTTTTTTTTCGTAGATGTATCAATTTTAACGAATAGATTTATATTTTTGTTTCTTTTAAAAATAGACATCTTGATTTCTCGACATAATATTTACCTTTCACAGCATTTAAATAAAAGCAATCAGGAAAGTTTAAAACATGCTGCAACCAAGGATCATCGTAAATCTCCCAATCTTCTATAACACCTCCACATGAGAAACAAGCCGCTTTATCATTTACACTGTTTCCACAATAAAAAAATCCTGCGTCAGCCATTTCCATCACTAATCTTCTCCTCGAATCAACCGTTGCCCAATAATTACTAAATGAAACTTCACGCATTTTATACGTGTTATACAAGTCATAGCGCGGATTGTATTTATTTTGAGACATGTTGTGATCACTCACTCTCTACTTCTTGCTTCAGATAATTATAATAGTATAATAAGGCTTTATAGTTATTGCTAGCAACTTATAAAGATTAACAATTAGGGGTTTGGGAGGGATAAGAAACTGTTATCGTAAAAATTAAACAAGAAAATATTTACATCAAAATTTTATTATCTGTACACCATCTTTTTAAACATAAAACATTTTTTAAAGCACATATTGAATCATGATAAATACAACTATACAAATCATGGCAATCTTCATATTTTTTGTACAGGCTTATCAAACTAGGACAATCTTTATCTTCTAAATTATTTACATTATTATTATTTGAAATATCTTTTAACCATAATACTTTTTCTATACCTTTGGTGTAAACACATTTATCTTTTAAAATATTCTCAATCAAATACCGATAATTTTCGTAAGACACAAATCCTTCACCCCAGTATATCTTCCTATTACGTTCAATCCAACTAACTTGTCGTTTTTCTGGCTCCGTCAAACCGCGAAATGGAAATGGCGGCTTAATTAAAAACACTTGAATTTTATTATTACATAATATGGCAATTTCTTTAATGATAAATGAATTTGATTCTGTTTTGAAACCTTGAACATCTACAATGGCAGTCATGATAACCTGCGTACTATGTTACTCAAAGGTTTATATTCCACAAGTCGATCGTTAATAATTAAACAATATCCAGTTGTGTTATCTGGTATTGGTGCTGAACATTCAATCTCCAAACGCACATCTACGGGACCTGTTTTCAAACTATCGTTTTGCCTTGAACAGTCTATGATAAAGAGAGGAGCCTTCTCCTTGAAACCGGTTAAGTCAAGCAAGGGGTCTGCAGGGCAGTTGTAATACGACTGACGAAATTTCACATACATTTCATATAATATACTGTATTTGTTTTCGGAAAAATTTAAGCATAGAGGCTCGTAAGGATAATATTGTGAATTCAAAAACAAAGTTATGTTAGTAACCCCACAGTGATCGAAAAGAGAACTGTCTTTGGTTTTACTATTTTTTCTACCGGTTTGCAAGCAAAAAATTACATACCGAGGTTTCTCTAATTGTGAGGCAGTCTTAACAGACCAACAATGTTTTGTAGTTTTAGGGAGTAAAGGATACTCGTATAAATCCCAATTTCTAAAGGCTATCTGAATAGGTTTATCTCTTTCTAAATGTTTAAGAAGCGTCAGTCGTTCCCGATCTGATACTTTTATATGTGGCACCCGCCATTGCACTTTTTGCATATCTATTTGAAAATGCGCAACATCGTCAGTTACTATAAAACTGTTTAAGTTAGAGTTACTTCTATTCAGAATAAGTTCATGTTTACAATTTATTACTATTTTATTGTAATCCTCAGCAAATCCTAAAATCTTATTAAGAGGAACAATAGCACTAAAATAACCATCGCTTTTAAATCCATCCATGTTCCAACCCCACAAGGCAGCGACTTTATTTTCTCCATCATTCATTGAAACGTATGACTTTATTGTTGATGTTATTCCAGAATTTTTAATGCGATCTATTTCTATACCATTTATTTCGTATCTGATATCTTGAAACAAAAACATAACAGGGTTGTTACTGAACGTAATAGTTTTCTTAATAAGATTTCCATCTTTACCGAAGAACTTTGCTTGTCCTTCAACGTGAATTGTGCTGGCTGATGGCAACACATATACGTCTTGCTGGTGATTGATGCTTCTGATTTCATCGTTTTCTCTAAAGCTGTTGTTGTAGGGATTGTACGAATGGACTTCATAACTTTCAATCGAATTATCGAAGCGTGGTAATTCAGTAATCTGTAGCATATTCATACTTTTAAACCTAGGGCTTTAAGAAAATCTTTATTTGCTTTAGTTAATTTTATAACTTTTTTCTTACGTCTTTGCACCTTAGTGGTTGTACAAGAAATAGGACGTTTTTTGTTAACTACAGGGTTTTTATAATATAATATCATTTTATTTCCCTTATATGAAGGCGTAGTTCAATATTTTTATGTTCTTCTCTAAAGTTAATACAGAAGCCAAATTGATCAACTATCTTAATAGATATCGATGTAATAATATTTTTGTTCACTGGAAAGTAAATAAGGTTTCGAGGTATTTCTATGATTCGCTGACATGTAGCAGGATTACATATAAATTCATGAATTATATGAGTTGGTAACCCGTTAGAGTAGGAGCCGTGTACAAGATCACATTCGATTCTGATCACTGGAATAATGTCGTTATTAGTACGCACATTTGGTATTGAATTTAATACTGAAAAGTATAACAAACCGCACTCATATTGACCAGATAAATACAGAGGTGGTTGAAAGAATGTATCCAATTCTGATTTATTTCCAGAGATGGTTACCGTTATAGACATGCTAGTAGACTGAACACTTTTAGCAGATCCTGCTCATTTTATTCTTTGACTACACCAAAAATTCTTTAAAAAATGTAAACATAGGTGTCCGCAATTGTAAGGGTGGTCGCGCTGTATATTATCATAATTATAGTGCACTTTAGCACCTAAGTATTTTATAAACTCCTTTGGTGGTTTAAGATTTCCATAACTATCAAAATATTCAATATAATCATTGCTTTTTGCATAGGCTACCCAATGAGAACCTGGATTTTTAGAACTATCTAAATTAACAACTCCACACTCTTTTTTAAAAGGCTGTTTAGGGAGCTCATCTCTCATAAATACCCCTCGGAAATAAGGAATATTATTTCCATACTTCAAAATGTCAAAGTTAGTTAAGGCTCGTTTGGGTAGCCGATCTCTTAGTTTTTTTCTTTTGATATAAAAATTCCAAGCCCACGTTTATGCGGTTTAAGGTGTAAACCGCTTCCAATGCGAAGAGCTTCCATTTTTTCATTGTGTCTTTTCGATTCAGCCAATTGCTTTTTGGCCATCTTGAATTCATTTATAGTTTTGGCAATACCAGCTGCACCGCCTGCTAACGCTCCCACCGCCGATAATCCAGCAAAAATAGGAATCAAAGGTAATACACCACCACTTTTCGGTATAGGAATAACTCGAGGAAGTTTAATGGATGAATCGCCAGCTAATTCTCTGGCGGCCGCCATAGCTAATTCAATCGCCACTTTTTTGCACTTTGGCTTTAATTTTTTAAAGCGTCTTTTTGTTTTACTAATAACATTTTTAAATTTATTTTTTAATCCTTTTCCCGATGTAACTTTCCGAGAGCGCTTTTTGTTGCTGCTTTTTAGGCCACAGCCGGTTTTAATTTTTGCAGACATTGCTTTGCTTACTAAACGGGCCATGATTTTTTCGCATACACTTGCATCCGAGGCAACTGCTCGCTCTTTTGCCCTTTTTAACAAAATTAAATCAGCTTTGTGACGATCCTCTAAGTTTGATGATTTGTGATAGGCAATATCGTGTTCTTTGCAATATTCGTCTAATTTATTAATACCTTTATCTCTATTTGCAAGCCTTTTAATTAATTTTGTACCGGGACCGCAATAATTGTATCCGGGTAAGTGTAATTCAAATGGTAAATTGTTTATAATCCAATTGAGAAGACTACTCTCTCCAATACACATCATAAGACTAATGAATCTAAATCGAACACTGTAATAAATACTTACATACTTCGAGTTAAGTTTATTATTATTTATAATACTATATTCGATTTATCAATCCAACTGTTTTCAGCAGAAGACAAACCCAACCATTTGACTAAAACCCTGTTTCCTTTTCTTCTAAGAACTTTCTCGACTAGATATACATTGTGATGTTTTGTCTTTTGAAGCTCTTGTGCATAAAATGCTCCTAAAATAGGCCGACCTCTGATTGTATCTTCAATTAAGTAGGTGATAGGAGTTGTATTTTGTATTTTTCGAATTTTAAATATTTCCGTTGACCAGTTAGGGGTATATCCTTTTTCAAATGTTCCTTTGTACTTACTGATACGTACATAATCACCTACTTTAAACTTGCTTTTTATACTATCTTTTTTTACCAACCTTAAATATCTTTCTAATATTCGCTGCTTATTACTGCTATCCACGTTAGCGGGGATTTCATCAATTGTCCGATGGTAAGTGTGATTGTATTTGTAAATTATGTCATTAAGGGTTTTATCTACCCAATTATAGTTGCCTTTTAAACTAAATTCCTTATAAAGTTTAGATTTCAATGTTCTAATGAATCGTTCAACTATCGAAGCCTTTTTTGTTGAGAAGGTTGAATAGTGATTAATTTGATTAGACTTCATAAGCTTTCGGAATTTATTATTATAAAATTCTAGTCCATTATCTGTTTGCAGATTTTTAGGAACCCGTCCTTTATCTAGAAAAATTTTGAAACAGTTACATACATCATCTTTGGTTTTAGTCTTCAGAGGAAAGACCCAAGCGTACTTTGAAAATGTATCAATAACAGCAAGAATAAATCTACAATTTTTATTTTCTTTTGAAATTGATTGCATATCAAGTAAATCTGCTTGCCACAGATCGTCTATATCTTTCATAATAACATGTCTTCGAGGAAAGTTTACCCTTACATTTTTATGAATTTCGTTAACCACATCGGCTTTGCTCATTTTTCAGAATTCAGTACATTTGTCTTGAATTCATGTATAATACTGAATGTAAAGCATATTATTCCGACTATTTATTCTTTAATTATGCCAGCTTCTTTTAATTCTTCTATTATCGATAAAATTTCATTATCATGGTTCGTATTGCCAGCATCTCTTGAAGCTACCAATAGTTTCAATCTCTCGACTAATTCGTTAGGATCATCCCAATATACCAAGTCGGTATTGTTTTTGTATTTTTTTAGCGTTGGCAAGCTTCCGCCAAGCTTAGTGTTAGAAGGTTTATCATCGTTTGACGATTCAAATAGGGGTTTGATTATTTTACAATATTTTATACCTTTGTCACCTCTTATTTGACCTTTAGGATTGAAATCTCTTTTATGTGCATTTGTATAATGTAACATATCCTTATAGACAAGTTTATCTTCGCTCGATATTAACTTTAAATCAGGTCTTCTTCGAAGTAAAAGTTCTTTTAGACCAGCCGTTAAATTGTAAGCTTTGTCACCGATTTTAATCAAAATGATAGTATCGTTATTCAAACTATCAATTTTAGAAAATGATACCACCGAATTACCCATCATTAAAGTTTTGTTTTCACTTCTAATTCCAAATGGTATACTAACACCTTCATAAATACCAAAGATATCATCACCCTCCAACGACATTTCTAAATTATCTATAGATTCCTTTTTAGCATTTTCTTCAATGAATTGAGCAGAATTTAGATTTGCATCGTAAAAGTCATCGATCTTTGTAGATGAACTAGTATTATTTTCATTGGATTCGATTCTTTCAGAGTTATTTAGAGTTGTATTTCCAATTTGATTCATGTTTTCTTCAGATCTATTAGATTCAACTAGAGTTTTTAGAGGATCTGTGACAGGTTTTAGCATTTTATCAAGTGACAAGTTCATTGTATGTTCCTGATTTTTCATTTGTTTTATTTTGTTCTTTATGGAGTCGACAGATTTCACTAATTCCATTTTAATATTTGTCTCCATCTTTCAATAAAAATAACAACTGTGTTCAGCTAAGAAAGAAATAATACTAACGGCATTTATGTGTGTAATTCATATTTATGTACCTATGAACCTTCATTCAAAGTTGAAAAAAATATCAAAATTCTGCCTATACCTTCCTTTGTTTAATGGCGATTCTTTGTTAATGAGTAGAAAATTATAAGGGTTACTCCAAACAGTTTTACAAATTTCTTTAAACTGATTCCATAGTAGATCAGAATTTACATGTTCTTCATAGATATGCTTTAGGTTCACATCATCTTGTTTAAATATTATAAGAAAGTTGGCATTATCGCGTAACAACTGTTTCGGAATTTTCGAGTAGGTTTGCGATAAGTAAAAACAGTCAATTTGCTTATGTCTACCCATACAGAAATAATTCCGGATGTTTATTTGATTTTCACACACAACATCATCAAATATAAAAACAGAATTTGGTAAAGCTTCACTCGGAGATATGACATCTTTATCGTCATTGAACTCACTGAATTTTATCTGAGGTACTCTTCTTAATACTTCTCGTAAAAAACAATATTTTGGCTGAAAATTAGTCTTCGAGTAAAGGTAAAGGTTTTGAAATTTGAGTCCATTTTCGTGCAATAACAAACTGATCACAACGTTTGTTTTACCGCAATTAGAGGGACCGCAAATTATACAACGAATCGTATTTGGCAATAAAGCGCTATGTCTAATCTGGTGAGGAGACTCGTCAAGATTTATATTTTTAACGTTTAGTGATATGGGTTGTTTGATCAACTTCATCTTGTCAATTAATTTAGTTAATATCTAACATAGGCATATATACTTAATTTTGCACTTCTTTTGACGTCACTATAGGAACGGTTATTTTTTCATCTTACAAGATAGGTCTGTCCAAATTGATATGGTTAAATATAGGCCTCATCCTAGGTAAGTATGCATTGAAAGTTGAGATGGGTCAGAACCTATGTTATATAAAGCGGACTTGCATGTGAAATCTACGACTTGATGTCATCGACTGAGTTACACAGCGGCAGTGCTCGCGAACAGAGTTTTTTTTTGTCTTTTATTAAATTATCTTTAATCGTTAATTCATCTATTTATAATTGTGAGTAACTAGTAAATTTGTCAAAACGAATAATACAATAATGTTAATCTAATATATTATGCAATGGAAATTAATTTTATATATTTTTTATTTCAGAAAAATGGAAGACCTTGAAATTGCGGATGATGTTATTAAGTCATTCTATTTTACTCAAGAATTAGCTGGGAACAATATTGAACAATCTGAGTTCCAGGAAAATCAGCAAAATAAAGTCAAGGATACTCGAGAAAGACCAATAAAAGTAAAAAACAAAAAGCCTAAATTAACTTCAAAAATTACCTTATCCAAACTATTGGATGCACCTTCTACATCTTACGTTATTCGCAAGGAACCAGGAAAAGCACACCATTTAATAAAAATATCTATTTGTGATTTAAGTGATAATAATTTAATAAGTCGTGTTGATTGCAGTGAAAGTGATTGTGCTTGCATGAATGTTCAATATCTAGTCAAGGACAATTACGATGAAATTATGGATGAAGCAGAATATCTCGTCGGTAAAATAGTTAAAAAATTAAGTTCGCCTACATACAGACCTTAAATGTAGACTGTACAGACTTTATAAGTTATTGTTTAATTATATGTAAAACAATAAAATTAAAATTGATTCTATATACTGTGTTTTAATCACCTAAAAGCTAGTATAGATGATACCTCTTATTAATAAACACTGCATATAGTTATGACAAGCTTAGTCTTAGATATAAAAGTATAGTTATACTAACGTTATTCATGACATAATTTTATACACAGTGTTTATAAGAGACAAAATCTTTCTGAAAGGAAGAAAAAAAAACAAAGAATATAGATTATATATTTATTGATTTTAAGTAGTTACATTCATTTATTACAATTTCTATTTGATTATACAATTATAGCTTATAGCTTTTATATCTTACAACATAGTTTAAGCTCAGTAGAACAAATACATAAAATAATCCTACAAGTACTAAAGTATTGAACTATAATGTCCCCAAGGTAAAGTGTTGAAATTACCTTCAATTCTCTGCCTTTTATCATCTTCACTATTTAGTATGAGCTTATTTATTTTTTGTGTAAATACTTGATGATTTTTAGATCTTATAACATACATATCACCTCGCAGGTTATCATTAAACATTAATGCCCTTTTATATTTTTCAATATCCAATTTTTTCGTTATCGGCTTTGTTACTCCCTTTGCTTTCTTTATAGTTTTATTTTCAGTGCGTACACAATACAACTTAGCTCGTAAACCTACAAATTCTGAAATAATCTCTCCACCCAATTCGTCTTTGAAATAGCCTGGCATTTTCATGTTGGCTTTTGGTAACCCATATATATTGTTATCCTCAAAATTGCTTGTGTCAAAGTAATGAATATTGTTCTTCATATCCTCATAAAAATCATCAGTTTTTACAAAATAAAGTAAACTGTCAGTATCAGTGTAACATAAAATTACATTATTTCCATACATTTTTTTAATTACAGAATAATGAAAATGATATAAATGTGTTTTAGAAATTTCAAGAATAGAAAATCCGATATAAATAGGGCGATCTAATACAACTTTTGTCTTATTTAATTGAATAGCTACTAAATTTTCGGACATAATTGACAAGTCTTTAAAATTCGGTGCACTAATATACCTTTCAGCGCCATACAATTTGTTGGTTGTATTTAACTTATCTTTCCATAATTTTACGAGCCTTACATCAACTTGTTTCCGCTTGTTTTCAATTGTTTTTCCAAAAATTGAATTGTTTTGTTTCTTAAAAAAATCTTTTTCAAAGTCCGATTTAGCTTTTTGCCTAAGAGAAGTATTTAATAAAATGTATGGTTTTAAAAAGTTATCTTGATAGAATGATAATATTCTATAAATTTTTAACAAAATTAAACCATTTTTTAAGCACTCTTTTAAATGTATATAATGGATAACAAAACGATGTTTGCTGTGTAAATTTGCAATTAATTTTTTACATTTGCTTTGCATAGGTGAATATTTTTCGGCAGCGAATGGCAGATCCGAATGAGCATTATGAATGTTAGGCGGGTAATATAAATCTACCTCTAAAATGTATCCTTTATCACTGTTTTTGTCAACATCATTTATACTGAAGTTATTAATTTCATTATTATTAAGAAATTGGAAGTTACGCATTGGAAGTTTCTGCATCATTGCAAAGCCGTATAAATTTACACAGTCCAGATAAATAAGGTATGTGCTTGCCTTGTCCTTATTATACGATGATTGATATTTGTTATTAGCTTTGGCATATCTTAATGAGCATTGGGCAAGACCTCCTCGAATTCCATTTTCTAACATTTGATACATTTCTACATCAGATATTAAATCAAGCTCTACTTTAGTATAAATTAGCATAGCATCCCAACTTAACGATGGTGATGAAACATAATAGCACGGGTCTAAATTATAATAAAGTAAACTCATTTCTCTAAACTTTTCGAAAATATCGCATAATAACAGTACATCACATTTTAAATAAAGATCTGTGTACTCTCCTAAATTTTTTATTTTAAAAGTTTGCCATACGTTTAAAGCGTGCTGATAATGTTCAGCTGAAATATTTTCGCCCGTTAGTTTATTGAAAAATTTTGACTGTTCTGGCAGTTGAGTTTCATCATATTTTTCCCATTTGTCTACATAATCATAACAATATACACCTTTTCTACATGCTAAATTAAATAAATGATCCTGATTAAAAAACAAGCGCATGTGTTGAAAATCATCCGAGTGTAACATTTTTACCAATTGATCTAAACTAGTACTTAAAAAGTTAAACGAATCAATAAATTTCAACTGAACTTTATTTTTATTATCAATAGACATGATTTTTGTGAACGATATGTACTTTTCTTTCGATTTAGGAATTAAAGTTATTTTCCCAATTATATCCGACAGCTCTTTTATAAATAAATGAGAATCATATCCAGATAGATTGTGAAAAATTATAGGCATGAACTGGCATTGTTTCAAATTTAAATTACAAGCATTGTGTGCAGGACCTCTATATCTACCTGTGAAATGATCATGATCTTTAACTTTTTTATCATTTTGGGCAATATTGGTTTTACATATGCGGCATAATTGAACTGTTTTGAATGATTTTAACTCATCAGAAGTAAGAGGTAACATTGGTTGTTTAATTTGTAAAATTTTATACAGCCTTTTTAGGTCATTTGTAATGGTTTCAACAAATTTTTGTGCACAGTTTGGACCTCTATAACTAACAAAATCATTTAATTCAGGTTTAGATTTGCAACAAATATAATAAGCATACGATGATGCTTGATGTGACTGTACAGATTCAGTAAAAAGCGATTTATTTTTGTCTGAGTAATTGCAAAGCAAACTTTCAAAATCTCCGTATATTACAATTGGAATTCTTTGGGTTTTTTCGAAGTTTGAAAATTTTAACTTGCTATGTTCATCAGGCAAAACTGTTTTCATTCTACTACAATTGTGATTTAATAATTTATCTTCATTGTCATAATACAAAAAACACTCATCACACAAAAATACTTTAGATTTATGTTTGGTTAATTGTCTATGCACAAGGCGACTAAAGTTTTTTATTAAACAAAAATGGGCTTTATCGTCTTTCGTTATGTACAACAAATTGACATGTGTAAGCTTTCGTTCGTGTGTCAAATATAGAGGGCCCGTTACATGATTATTGGCTTCAAGACCATAAACATTCACACTTAAAGAAGGATTATTTTTCTCAAAGTTTTTGATATCATCGAAACTTGGTGGAAAAGACATATCATTTATGTTTAAAAGCAACGTATAGTGTGGGTACGATTGCATTCTATTTGCATTTAGTCTTTTTGGGAACATATGAGCAATAATACACCACAAAAAACAATGATTGTCATTATTGCGTATATTCAAACATGACTTTGTGTTTTTTATAACCTTAGGCAATTCTAAGTATGTTCCAGCTCTTAAAGGATTGTACTTATTTATGTTTATTTCCAAATGGTTTATACAATCAATAGTCCAACCAGATTCGGCAAGTTCAAACTCTAAACATTTAGATATTAATTTTTCAGAGCATTTAAAATACATATTGTAAATATTTGTATTCGGAACTGCTATCATATATTTGGTATTGAAAGATTTCATAGAGCTTTCACTATTTTTTGGCAAAATATATGACACAAATAATTCAAAATTGACTTTAATTGCTTTATGTTTTTGAATCATAAGATTGATAATATCACATACAGATTTTGAAATTTGATTTAAAAACGTTTCTGGAGTTATTGTTATTTCACTAGATTTAAGTGGATTCACTTTGTAACTTATGATTCTATTTTTAAACGCTGTGGCAATAATTTGAACATTTTCGAATTCGGAGCAGAGCAATCGATTAGATTTATGAATATTTGTTCTACTATGTGCTGATAATTTTGAAACATAAATATTACAGTCTTTACAAAAAAACATATTTACTTATTAAACTTATCTTGTAGAACAACAATTTTTTCTATTTCAGAATTTCTTATTTTTGGTTTTTAATTTTTTAAGTATCAATTTCTAAATTTCTTATTTCAGGTTTTAAACTTCTCAGTTTTTAATTTCAGAATTTCTAATATCGTGTTTTCAAATTTCGTGTATTCAGAACTCTGAAAAGTACATGTAAAATAATTATTTTAAATCAATTTAATTACTATATATTTTTTTTCAATTTCAGAATTTCTTATTTCGGGTTCTAAAATATCTCAGTTTTGATATCAAAATTTCTTATTTCGGGTTTTTATAATTTTTCAAATTTAAAGTTTTAAATTTCTTATTTCAGGTTTTAAACTTCTCAGTTTTTATTTCAGAATATCTTATTTCATGTTTTCAAATTTCGTGTTTTCAAATTTCGTGTATTCAGAACTCTGAAAAAGTACATGTAAAATAATTATTTTAAATCAATTTAATTACTATCTATAAAACAATTTTCCTATTTCAGAATTTCTTATTTCGGGTTCTAAAATATCTTAATTTTGATATCCTAATAACTTATTTCGGGTTTTTTCATTTTTTCAAGTTTCAATTTCTAAATTCTCATTTCAGGTTTTTAAACTTTTAGGTTTTTAATTCAGAATTTCTTATTTCGTGTTTTCTAATATCATGTTTTCAAATTTCGTGTATTCAGAACTCTGAAAAAGTACATGTAAAATAATTATTATTTCTTATTTCGGTTTCTAAAATATCTCAGTTTTTTATATCAGAATATCTTATTTCGGATTTTCAAATTTCTCAGTTTTGCATTTCTCATTTCAGAACTCTGAAAAAGTACATGTAAAATAATTATTATAAATCAAAAAAAAAAAAAAATCTCACATTTCTTTATAAAGACTATCTAATATATTTCAGTTTGTATACATAAAATGAGATTAAATAGATTTATACTTATGAATAAACAAGATTAAACAGATTTATATTAAAGTTATTATCAAATTACAAAAACTTGCGCAATAGAGCGCATAGTGTGGTTATAGTTATAAACTGAATAAAAAGAATTTTCATTTAAGAAGGCTGGCTGTATAGAACAGGCAGAATCTCTTTAAATTCGGCCTTTCCAGTATTCACAAGGTGTGTTAAAGCCTTCCACACAGCGTTATCTATATCAGTTGATAATTTTAACGTTGCAATCGATTGTTTCCAACGCTCGTTTGGGGCAAGTTTTTCCACTTCGTTTGTATTATAAACTTTTAATTCAAAATAATACTTTCCAACCCGGCCCGGGTCTGATTGGAAGGTATAACCATCAGCGACTCGTTGAGTGAAGCAGCTTTTTAGAGTGGCAGCACGGATCGGCGGACGAGACGATTCATCCTGAAATACATAAAATCTAGTTTTAATTAAAAATAATAATGCGTGAGGGCAAGTAATTAAAAATTACATAAATTAAAAAATAAAAACAGGCAAGTTTCGAAACTCCTACATTGTTTAATCTATCGTTACCATAATTATAGAATAGTATATGAATGTTTTATAATGAAATGAAAATTTAACATGTTTATAAAAAAATCGTACCTCAGAATCTGAAACGATGGTGCTCCGTTTTCTTTTTGGAACTGGTGCTGTCACTGCTGATGGTCCGTCGCTATCTGACGATTCTGAAGCGAAAGGGTTTTTAGAAAGCAAAGCCTTCTTCTTCTGAGTCACTTTTCTAACTCTTTTCACAGGTTTATTTTTTTTATGAGCCGCCGCTGGTTTTTCTTTTATTGCTCGAGACGTTGAAGGCTCGGAGTCCTCTTCTTCAACCCAAAAAGGATTATTCATCGACTGAGCCCTGAAAACATTATTAAAATGCAATACATATTTTTGTTAACAACGTTCGTAGCAACATGAAACAACAGCACCCGTTTTCCTCAAAGGCTAGGTAGAGGTGTAGTTGATCACCCCGTTTTGAAATCTCATCGAATAGGAAATAATTTACGGTAAGTATCAGAAAAATAAAATAATTTAAATGACTTAGGAATCGGACCCAGGCGTTATGTTTATTGCATGATATAGCAACGAAACAATAATTATTATTAACGTTTGTAAACATAATAATATGTAACTACAAATACAGTACAAGTACCAACGTAGCTATGTACAATAGTTTTGAATTATTAAACGAATATACATTTATTATCTAACCTAATTAATAACTTAAGTAATTTCAGTCGTAAAACAATTAACTATTACAGTCGTATACAACATGTAACATAATTAACGCACATCCTGAAATTAGTTTGTTCAGAATCGTTTACTGAATCGATTTCTATCATTTTTATTAAAGGTAATTTTTTATCAAAAATAATTAAAACTATGGAAATTATAGTCACATTACCCCTGTACAGTCTAAACAAACTAAGATAGACCGCAAATCAAGGCAACAAGACTTAAAAGTGCAATTTTATTTGTATTAATACAAATTCCGTCATTCAATACAAAATAAAGAAAAATAAACCTTACTGCAAAATAACTAATTTAGTTAATAACAATGCATTTACATGTTAAATTAAAAATTCAATAATGTATTATGAATATTCTAATTGGGGGTGTCTGAGGGGATGCGTTAATTACGTTACATGTTGTATATTGATGAAAAAAATGATAAGGTAAAATATAATACTCACATACTTTGTTTCAACTGCAACACTTATGAACAACCACAAACAAATTTAAACTCACTGCTCAGTGAAATGAGGGAATGATATCGGCAGATGCTTATTTATAGACCTCAATCCTAAAGCCTTAGTCATAAGTTAGTTTCCAACAATAATTACTTGGAAATTTTATTTAAGACAATATTTGTTATTAGAATTTCACCTCTAACACCTGAGCACTTAAAGTAGACTTTATTTTTTTCATTATTCGTACTGAAATCGCAATGTGAATGCTTCCGAATACTCTAGTTATGGAAAGTGTTTTCACAGCACTTTATCCTTATTAGAGTTTTGGAGGCGACTTGAGACGAACATCATAAAAGGAATGAGGTGTCCATTAACTCTGGCGGAATACATACAAACATATAAGAAACCAATAAAATGAGGTCTGTGGTAGTTATTTGCCATGTATACAGAAATGAATATTGCGCGTTGGGAAATAAAACACTCAGAATTTTAAATAATAATTTATTAATTAAAAGAGTAATTAATTTTCTAAGAAATTACAGATTACTTAAAATCAATGTGTATTAAAAATAATTACCTTAAATGGTAATTATTTTTAATACTAGAAACGTATAATATTAGAAGCTATTTTTATTATGCTACATAAATAAAACAAACGCTCGTACTTTATTGGTTATCTTAATTATCTTTAGACATTTATAAAAATATATATAAAATTAGTAAATTTTATTATTTATTAGTTTATAAGTTATTAAAGTTAAGTTTTATTTATGGAAGACATTTTGAAAATATTCTGTGATTAAGCTAAACTATATAAATATAAAATACTAAATTAAAGTAAAACTAAACTAAACTATTACAGAGCATATATAAAATCATTACAACTATACATTTTCACGAATTTTACTTATAATGTTTTCTAAATCTAAGTATATATCACTAGCGTTCGCATTTTCAGATACAAATTGCACACACTTATTTGCATTGCACTCGCAAGGTTTTTCTGGTAAATTATCACTCTCATATATCTCAATTTTGATTGCGAATGTCCTTGAAGATGTATTTGGCGCCCTGGTTTTGATGTACGAGTAGTTTTGCTGTCGTTCACGTTTCTGTGGAGTGCTTGCCGCATCATTTTTTTTTCTCTTCAAATTGAGTCGTGATGTAACAGATTCTTTGAGCTGCTGGTTCGGGATAAAATTAAAAAGATCCTCGCTGTCCTGAAAACAGAAATAAATAGTGTTTTGAATATAAATACGTGCAATGCCTACATTATGATAATAATAATTTAATAAATTATAACTATTACTTACCGACATTGTGCTTAAATCAAACAAAAAAAATATGTTTACTGTGTTGCAGTCAAAGGCTCTCTACGATCTGTACAAAACAGATTCTTTTATTTATGGTGTATAAATTCATGTCTTTAAGGTTTAAATTTCTTCATAATAATACCTATTAAAACTAAACATCATGCTTGGTGGTCAAGTCGAAACATGTCGATATTAACAATGTGCTTGTGTACATAGATAATATTGGCAAACGCATTATTTCTACTGCAAGCAATATGAACTTAAACTTTGTAAAAATTAGATCTATTTTAGAAACAAATTCATGTCTTTAAGGTTTAAATTTCTTCATAATAATACCTATTAAAACTAAACATCATGCTTGGTGGTCAAGTCGAAACATGTCGATATTAACAATGTGCTTGTGTACATAATATTGGCAAACGCATTATTTCTACTGAAAGCAATATGAACTTAAACTTTGTAAAAATTAGATCTATTTTAGAAACTGCAACTGGAACTATTGAAGTGCAAAGAAAAAGGTCTTAACTATAATTTTTGGTTGCACTGGAATTAGAAGGTTGTTGTGTTACATTATGTTTGTAGTTCCAAAAACATAATAAATTAAATAATTTATCTTTATTAACGAAAGGACAAAGTGATACAATATTTTGTCACATCTTTAAAAACACATTTGGTGCATTGGCTAAGAGTGCTACATCACAATGTAAATAGTAGGTTTAATAGATGTCTTATCGAATGCATCAAAAGTGTTTTTGCGGGTTCGATTCCCGCACAGAAAATATATGAATATTTGTTCCGGTTTGGTTTTTATGATTATTTACATTCTTTTTTAACATAATCAATTACTCTATCTCCATAATACAGTTAAATACTAGATCTTGAGTTCAATCCTTTTTCTGGATTTCTATCCGTACCCAAGGCACCGATAGCATTAACTTGCACGGTTGCTTATATATTGAACGCTGTCATAGCGCTCAATACATCGAGCGATGCGACAAGCGGATGACATCATTTCACATTATCCACTGACCGCTGCTTGATGTACCTAAGTTTATGAATGTTGATGAATACATTTATTAGATGCAATATGCTATGCGTTTTCTTCAATGTTTTGTTTGAACTCTGTAAATGGGGGAATATTATAATAATTATACTTATAATTATTATATTTTACAGCACAAACATTTTAATCGCAGTATTAATAACCATTATAAGTTACTTTTACACAGCTGTACCTACATCAAGTTATACTTTCCAGCAAAAGCTGACTTCTCATTAAACGGAAAGCCTAATACATTCATCACTAGATACTTACAAAGATGTGTGCCAGGTGCACCTCATCGTTTCGATTCAACGCTATAATTTTGCTTCTCTGTAGTTCGACGCTGCGCCAGGGAATGAATGAACACAGCCATATTATAGACCGAATCGCAGATCACGATAGTATACGACAGCATAAATTGAAGAGTTCTGTATCACCCGTTCGAGCGAACTGTCGTGAACTGGAGGCAATTACAACGAAACCGGTGACAACATTCGCTCATCAGTTTAAAAACCGTAGTGGTTAAAAAGACATCAATAAGTCAATCTGTAATTATGAAGAAAAACCCAATTACACAATTAGTTCTCGATTATAAAATTGGGGATTCTGTATCACGCAGCTCGAGCGACTGCGCGAGAGCGAGTGATACAGAATCCCCAATTTTAACCTACTCTCGCCGTAACTAGACCCGTTGACGTATCTTATTTATTTTTGATAAAACTACTGAATCAATTTACACGAAACTTTAGAACTAATATAACGAATATATAAGTAATCTAATAAGAAAATTCCAACATATAATGTTATAAGATTCCAACTCAAAATTCAACTTACATGGAGCTATTATTTGTTAATATTTCGCGACTGTCAACACTGGCCGACGCTCACAATAATTGTAATCACTCGAGATACAATGACTCTTATCTCAAACGGTAAAAAGTTTCGTGTTCCTTAGTAACGAGACTTTGTATTTCAATATAAACACCTCTTGTATAAGTACTTCGGAATTAAAATATCCTGTAGATAAGAGATCTCGCCGTAACCACAGCCGTAACTAGACCTGTTGACGTACCTTATTTATTTTTGATAAAACTACTGAATCAATTTACACGAAACTTTAGAACTAATATAACGAATACATAAGTATTCTAATAAAAAAATTCTCACATACACTATTCCTATAAGATTCCAACTCTAAAATTCATTTATTTATATGGAGCTGTAATTTTTCCATGCGCAGTTCAATGCACGACTTTGTAAACGATCATCCGTGTTATTATGAACAGGTATCACTATAAAATGTTTTTTAGGATACTACATAAACCTTCTTCAACTGATTACTAACCTTGAATCGAAAAAATAAACAACGGAAATTCCATGGTATTAGAAATACATTGTTGACAACCGAATTGGCCTATACGAGGGACAAAAACCTATTTCTACTCGATAATTTACGTTTTCCAATTAAAATTTTAGTTGAAATCTAACATAAACACGACACTTTATCAATTTCAGTACACTTATAGTCCTATCATGGAAAAAATAAGACATAAACAACATTACAAGTGGTTGATCACTTGACATTTTGACATCGACAAAGAGCGATTCTTTTTTTTTTTTTTTATAATGACACCCAGTTGATTTCAGTAACTATTCGGTACAATAATAATCGACTAAAATCGAGCTCTATGGATGAATTTTTTCAAGCAATTCTGAGCCATAGTGTTTAATATAAATAAGGTTGAAGTAGGCTTGTACGCGCGTGCCGCGCGCGAACCACATATGGTTCCTCAGGACTCAACGGTGGTGACCGTTTAGGAACCACATTTGGTATCTCAGGACGATAGAGGTTAAATAAATCTAACAATTAGCTGTTTCCCGTGATTCCCCCCAAAGCTTGGCTCCTATTATAATAATAATGATGTAATATTCCACAACTATCACACAACGCTATCTAGTCCCAAGCTAAGCAGAGCTTGTGTTATAGGTACTAGACAACTGATACCCCTCATTATGTAACAGTTTCATAAACTACTATTTCAGTTCTAAATTTTTTGAATATTGTACTTACTTATAATTACAGGACCACCTGCCGTGAAGAAACAAGAAACTGACACGAGAAGAACTGAACTGACAGATATAATAACTACGAAGCAAAAGAAAGAAGATCCGATAATGATAAGGGACAATCAAAATCATACGTCCGAAAGTAACATTGCAAAACATCAGAAAGTTCAAAATGTTTCAAGACGAAATCTTGGTTTATCACAACATGGAGATACTGGTGAAAACCGTTACAAATGCGATTTTTGCCAGCGTAGTTTTAAATGTAAGCACACTTTATTTGAACACATTATTCGAGAACACCCTGGTGAAAAACCTTTCAAATGCGATGTTTGTCAGTATAGTGCTAAAGAAAAAGATGCTTTGAAACAGCATAGACTTACACATGGCGAAAATCCTTTTAAATGCGATATTTGCTCAGATACGTTTCGATATAAGAGTCGTTTTACACAACATCAGCAAACACATAGCAGTGAAAAACCTTTCCAGTGTGATGTTTGCCAGAAAAGGTTTAAAACACTGAAGGGTATAAGGGCACATCATCAAGTACACACAGATGAAAAATCTTATACATGCGATATTTGTCAGAGTACTTTTAAAAATAAGTCCGATTTAAGAAAGCATATTTTAAGACATACCAATGAAAATCCTTTGAAATGCGATGTTTGTCAGTATAGTGCTAAAGAAAAAGATGCTTTGAAACAGCATAGACTTACACATGGCGAAAATCCTTTTAAATGCGATATTTGCTCAGATACGTTTCGATATAAGAGTCGTTTTACACAACATATACGGATACATACAGGTGAAAAACCTTACAAATGTAATATTTGTGAGTGTAGTTTTAGAGAAAAGAAGATGTTAACACAACATCAGCAAACACATAGCAGTGAAAAACCTTTCCAGTGTGATGTTTGCCAGAAAAGGTTTAAAACACTGAAGAGTATAAGGGCACATCATCAAGTACACACAGATGAAAAATCTTATACATGCGATATTTGTCAGAGTACTTTTAAAAATAAGTCCGATTTAAGAAAGCATATTTTAAGACATACTAATGAAAAACTGAAATGTGATATTTGTCAGCGTATTTTCAGGCACAACTCCACTTTAAGAAAACATGTTATAAAACACACTGCTGGAAATTACCAATGTCAAATTTGTCGGTGCAATTTTAGCCGGGAAACCGCTTTAAAACAACATATGTTTTTAGAACACACACCCAACCTTTGTATATAATGCTGACGCTAATTGTGACGTCATGCACACTTGTTAAAACTTGCACGCTTGGAAATAATAAATTACCATTTGAAAATCACTAACAAGATGATAAACATATTTTTTACTTATTTATTATTTATTTTATTTTATCCTTATTTCAGGCATCTAAAGGCCCATAAAATACAATATACATATAGATATAAAACAAAAACTATAAACTAATACATCTATCTAATCTAATATCTTTAAACGAGCAATTCTTGTATATTTATTATATATAATCAGGATCTCGGAAACGGCTCCAAGGTTTTCATGAAAGTAACAGATTAGGGGTTTTTCGGCTCAAGGAATCGATTTATCAAGGTCCCAGGTTCGAGAAAAGCTCGGTTTCCAAGATATAGACGTTTTAAATAACGCCATCACCGATGAGGGCCAAAAACAAAAAACCGAGCAAAGCTCGGTCAACCAGATATTATAATATTACTAGCTGTTGCCAGCGGTTTCACCCGCTGCAACTCGAAAATTATCCCACGGGGACATAAAATCGGGATAAAAACTATCCTATGTGTTAATCCAGGTTATAAACTATCTGTATACCAAATTTTAGCCAAATCCGTTCAGTGGTTTTTGCGTGAAAGAGTAACAAACATCCATACATCCATACTTACAAACTTTCGCCTTTATAATATTAGTAGGATTCTAAACAATATACTTAATAATGTGAACCAATAAAAATAATTTGAACAAAGTAAAAGTATTTCATTGCTAAACGTTTTTTACACTTGCAGGGCGATTAAGTTCAGCAGCATTATGCTGTCAGGAAAATTCGCCAATTCACTGACGTTGATGCTGCGAGAATTGTATATTTTAAATACTTCCACAGTGTAATTTCGTATGGTATTTGTATTGTGGGGACGGGCGGCTTACATAGAGTCCATCTTTATTCTCCAAAAGAGAGCGATCCGAGCTATACTGTAATCTCCGTAGACGCGATTCTCTAAAGGTGAACGCAGACCTAGCCGCACCGCAGTCTCCGCAGTCCCACAAAAATAAGCTACCACAAAACGTTCTTGAACTGAATGAAACTAAATTCAAAACATGCATTAAACGCACACTTTGTAAGCAGGCATATTACAAACTGAGCGACTATATCGCTGATAATAATGCTTGGCTCCATGCTGGTCCTGCTCCATGAGAATGCATGTATATAACGGAGAATCGTTATCAGAGGGGTTGGGATATCGGAAATAATCCTCACATAATCTTCGTTAACACTTTTAATTACTTGCTAACAAACACTGAATACAAAATAGTCAAGGATGCCCGAGATATCGCTCGATTAAAAACTTAGGAACCCGGGAAGTTTAACATGGCGGAGCAACCAAGATGTCTACCCAGCTTGCCGTACCGATTCAAAGTCCTTCTTCACTCAACTGTCACCGCTTATGTGGCCTACCCCACACAGGTTAGCCAACATCTGTCAACGTCACTACCTGTCAACGTCGAATAGCTGATTAAACTTCCGATTGACATTTTGACTCGACTATTCGCTCGGTGTTGCCATTGATCCCCACGCTAACCTTCCCCAAGTCTATTCATCAATAACTTGAGTTCCCAAGCATTATCTGTCAAATTTAACTACATAGTTCCTTCAATGAGAGATAGATGGCGTTATTCTAAATTAACAATAATCAATTGAGATTATAAATTGTGATTCCGCAGCAACGATATAGATGGCGTTATTCTAAATTGTTGTGCTTCTGTGTTGATTCTCCGACATATAAATAAATTGATAGTGGAAGTTTACTTAATACCATTGTTGAAGCTGCTGAAGACTTGTACAACTGTATTTGCATTGTACAGATTCAATCTTCCTTGTATTATATAGCTTTATAGCCGACATTGTGTGAGTACTTCCGAGCTGTCATTCACTGAGTACCTGTCTACGTCTCTTGTTGACTTGAATGACCCTGGCGGTTGAAAGTGTGTCATGCTCACTCAAATGTCTCGCTGATGGTGGCGCGTGTGTCGGATCATTTAGCTCCCTTCAAAATGGTTGAGCTGACTGGTGCTGATGCATGTGTCATGTTCGTGAACGGGCGGCGTCAGTTAGAACTGGTCATCTCTTAGCTGCTACGGTTTATTTTAATAATTATTGATCATTTTGTTTTTTGAATTGCCTTTGTTTTAATTGTTACTATGGACACTTTAATTAAAAACTTGCTACATCGTTCTCACATAGTGTACCACCTCGAAATGAATGATGTAACAAAGGTTCTGTAATAATTCTGGCGATCTAAAAAGAGTGTCGACATGGCTCAGATCAAAGAAATAGGCAGATAGAGCGCTCAGAACGCGCGAGTGGTTCCACCAAAGTTAATACAAAATCAAAATCTAGTACAAAGTCGCGACAGTACTAAGTTACGCGTCGTATGTACCAAGCTGCGCGTCGTTGTTGTTGTTTGCCAAAATATGCCGTCACGTGTTAACCATTGTAAAAGTTGTTCTCAAAAACAAAGAAAACATGGAATGATATTCGATATGATTTTGTATTAACTTTGGTGGAACCACTCGCGTGTACTGAGTGCTCTATCATAACTGCCTATTTCTTTGATCTGAGGTCCATGGAGTTTCTTGCACGTTCTTCTCCATAGAGATCTACTTCTTGGAACGGGCATCTACGGTACTTTTACAGTTTTTATGTCTTGTGACTGGGACTGTAACACCATAACTTTTTACTGTTTAATAATAATTTATTCCTTTAATTGTCTCTGACAATTCAAAAGTGCCTGTAACTGGCCTACTTGAAGTAAATGCTTTGATTTTGAGTAAATGGTGGAACTTCTAAACTGATTATTGTTTAATTTATAACATGAAATCACTTTTAGCACAAAATCCCAATAGCTATACCATAAATATTGTAAAAAAATAAACGTCATGGGTTGGTTTGTAAAACCCCTTATACACGATCCAAACCAAACCGACCGCCGACAGAGGTGACCTTGGTCGCGTCAATCGTACAAAACCGACTGGAACGCTGTCGGCCGACCACGGACGCAGCCTGTCATGTCGCGATGGATATGCGCTCCCGACCAAGGTTGTCCAATGGTCGTTTGACTCCACCCATATCTGGTGGGCCGCGACCTACCTAAACACGGTAGATTTTCACACCAACTGGACCAAAGTCACCTCCGTCGGGCGGTCGGTCGGGTTGGATCGTGTATAAGGGGTTTAACTTTGACGTTTTCAGTAATGTCAGTCAGCAGTTGTCTGTCACTTGTCAGTAGGTAGTAGATTGCTTGCTTGTGGTTCGTGTTTTTAGTTTTAATTTGGGTTAGATTTTTGATTAGGTTATATTTATCGAAGCCGTTCGTAAATAGATCGAGTGTTCAAACTTATTAAAATTGAATACGCATCGAATGATATTAAAATATGTGTAAAGCGATACTAACATTTGTTAACCGCTAAATAATTTTGCAAGGTTTAGACTCACCTCATAGATATTATACTACCCCTAAGTACCTTCATTGGTTACCATCTTAAATAACATCATCAAAAAAATACACGGCATTATATCGAGTGTTTGAATACAACGAAGAAAAAATTATCGCGTTGATAACCAATTACGACAGAAACTTACAGGGAACTGTGTTTTGTAAACGAGAATCACTTCGTTTATATTAATACGAAGTGATTCTCGTCTCTCGAGTTCAAAGATGGATAAACTACAAATGTGTAGGATATGTTTATCAGAGAATGTTCAAATGTATGTCGTGGTGAATAAGCAGTTGCGGCAACTGTATGAGAAGTTGACTGATGTTCCAGTAAGTTGATAATACTGTTATTAACCTTTACTCAAAAATGCATGTAATGTGGTCATTATTTTGACAACCTTGTTTGAGGAAAGTCGACCTTGCCGTCCTGTTTAGAGAAGCAGCCGGCAAAGTTTTGCTGGTTGCAGTGACAGTTCCTCTCTTTCTGCTCCTCTTAAGCTCCGATTTGTAAAATATTATGGTGTACAATAAAAAGTATTATATCTATCTATCTACATAAACAGAGAAAAGGCCTGAAAATATTTGTCGGATATATCTGACGTAAGTGGTTAAAACGTTAAAGTTGATAGAGCAGCGGTGGCCCAAAGGTGTTGGACCGGACTTACAACTGCAGGTCATGGCATTGAACCCAGCCAGGCACATTACTTGCTGTAATTTATTTTTTCACCGGTTCACTCAAAACGGTTAATTTTGTTGCAGTTCATGATGGAAGACAGTAGACCAATACTCGCTTGTTTCTTCTGCTGCGCTCAACTGAAGAAATGTTACCGATTTATGAAAAAATGTCTGGAAGCTGAAGAGATGTTTGCTCAAATGATAAAAGAGGGTTATGAGGTGTGGTGAACTTTAATAAATTATTAAACGTGATAATCAATCATTTTATTTGTAATATCATCATAATCTTTTTACAGCGTAAACCTTTAATAGATCCGTTGGATGTTTTCCATGGGTTTATTATCACTCCAATAGTAAGCTTAAGTATATTTGATGAACTGCAAACAGAAAGCATTGTTGAAATGCAAGGAAAAGGTATTGTTGAAACTGATGAAGAAAATATTGTTGAAACAGAACTTCCAGCAGATTGTGAGAAACTCGATGATATACTTCAGCCAAAAGAAGAACATGAATGTGATTATGGTAAGTCTTCAATAATACGTTTCGGTCTGGGACATCTTTAAACACGTATTTAAAAAAAGTTTGCGATCTCTTTGAGAAATTGAAATAATGTTGATATTATTCCAGAACTATCACACAACGCAATCTAGTCCCAAGCTAAGCAGAGCTTTTGTTATGGGTACTAGACAACTGATAAACATACTAATATATTTCTTAATACAAATACAATATATTATAGATAAATTACAAACAGACACAGAACAAACGATCATGCTCATCACACAAACATTTGTCCTGGGTGGGAAGCGAACCCACGACCTCCGGCATAGCAATCAGGGTCAATAACAACTACACCAACAGTCCTGTCAATTCACACTCACAGTCGGGGCCCCTTGGGAAGATTTGATTGGTATAATTTGAATGGGCCCCGACTGTGAGTGTGAATGAGTGAATTCTAAACTACTGGGCTTGTTTCTTTCTTTTTAGTTTCATCACGCAGTCGGGTTTTTTGTTTTTTTTTTAATATTTATTTTTTGAGCTCACTCCTTACTTTGAAATGTTAAACCTACTTGTACAATATTCACTACTTATTTATTGCAATACATTATTTGTAAACTATTTTTAATGTGTACTGTAACAGGTGGGGTCCTGGTGACCTGTATAATAATATAATCAGTGTTACTACCTACCATAGACACCAGCGATCTACAACCAGAAATGTACCTATAATATTCATTGTATTAATTCTATTCTGTGAAAAATATTTTGTTTTCCTGATTTGTGGTGAGATATAAACATTTATTCTAGGCCTGTTGAGTTTAGTTATGTGACCCTGACTGCTATGCCGGAGGTCGTGGGTTCGATTCCCACCCAGGACAAATGTTTGTGATGAGCTCGATCATTTGTTCTGTGTCTGGGTGTAATTTATCTATAATATTTATGTATTTAGAAAAAAATATATAATTTAAGTATGTTTATCAGTTGTCTAGTACCCGTAACACAAGCTCTGCTTAGCTTGGGACTAGATGGCGTTGTGTGATAGTTGTGGAATATTATTATTAATAATTTCTTGGTGTGTGACTTAGGTGACCAACAAAGGGGGTAATTTTTCTTCCTTTTTTTGTCTTGGAAACTCTTTTTTAATCAAAGAATTTAATAAGTTCGACAGATAAAGTGTATCAAAAATGTTTTACAATAAATATTATTCTATTCTAAAAAATTTTTGATCCGTATTTTTTTTTTACTGAAACCATATTTCACAAAGATACTCGTACAACGCTTCTCAAATTATTTTCAAAGTCGTTTTATCTTCGTCAATATTCATTGATTAAAAAAAAAAAAAAAAAAAACGTGTTTATTATTTTTCAATTCTGTAACTAGAGGACTGATTTTAATTTATTTATGCAGTAATCTTCCCTATTTTCAGTGGCCTACTAGTAATCTGGACATTCAAATCTAAAGAGGTATACTTTTGACTGCTTAATTTACAGATGTAAAAACAGAACATTTAACACTGGACAATGATATGACTATAGAAGAAACGCCGCTACACCATTCCGAGTCAGATGCTGATGATGATGTACCTTCAAAGAAGGTCAAAAAAACAGTGAAGAACAAAAAATTGACAACGGAAAAACAAAAAGTTTGTAAAACAAAACGAAAGAAAACGGAAAAACAAAAAGTTTGTAAAACAAAACAAAAGAAAACGGTAAAAAAAAAAGTGTGTAAAACAAAACAAAAGAAAACGGAAAAACAAACAGTTTGTAAAACAAAACGGAATGCTAAGGAGCCAAAGAAGTGTTGGGGAGCAATCGGAATGGTAAGAATTTATGTTATAGTAGTTTCATCAATAAAGCTATCTATTTTTTTCCTGTATGGACTAAAATCCACACGGTGTCCTTCAATAGCCCTTCACGTTCCGTAACGGTTACCTGAACACAGACAGTCTCGCGACCCCGGCAGGCTTTGCCCCTCAAGGGTCGTTTGCTGTCAAGTCTTTGGGGCCCGAGTGGAACCCGACACACTGAACCGGCCGTGGTTCATGATCCAACAGCGTCACTCATTACTCGCAGTGTTCATGCGCCTACGATGTAGTAGCGTAGCATTAGTATGCTAGGTAGGTATCACCGGGTCCCTGACGCAACTCCAGGGCTGGGTGTTGAAGGCATTGGTGATGTCAAGAGACCCCGCCAAGGAACTTACCGAAAGGAAACACTGAGTATCTAAGTCTCTTATTGACTTGAATAACATGACATTCTCACTCAAAGGTCTCGCTGATTGTGGCGTGTGTGTCGGATCATTTAGTTCCCTTCAAAATGGTTGAGCTGAATGGTGCTGATACCATGTGTCATGTTCGTGAACGGGCGCTGTCAGTTGGGACTGGTCATTCCTTAGTTGCCACGGTTTATTTTAATTATCTTTTGATCATTTTGTTTCTGAATTGTCTTTGTTTTAATGGCGATCTAAAAAAAATATCGACTTCAAAAATAAATACAAAAAAGTGTAAAATAACTTTTCTTTCGGAAGTCAGTGGCTTTTGATTTTTATGTCATTGACTATTGCCACCGACTTCCGAAAGAAAAGTTATTTTACACTTTTTTATATTGGTTTTTGAAGTCGGTACTTTTAATAAAAAAGTTTTTATTTTACCCTTTTTAGTTAGTTCAGATTTTCAACAAAAATCTTCGTATAAGCCGGAGCATTGAAGAAAGGATTCTAAAATGGCGGCTTGTACTTGCGTTGACAGATAGTACAGTCAGCATATTATAAGATTTCAAATAAAATTTTTTTTCAAATTAAAAATAATAAAAACAAGACTGGGTCACAATAATTTCTCAAACTTTACCTAATATAAAACAAAATTAAAACAACAATAATCAACAGGTAACAACGGAAAATTAACAGAAAACTATAGTAAATATTATATATTATAAAAAAGATCACTGAGCGCGTCAAAACATCAAGACTAGTTTTTTGCTAACGCTACGCGCCGGAGTGAGTATAGACGGCACTAGTGTGCGAGCGAGAGAACACGATAAGCGCCGCTATTTAAGAATCCTTTCTTCAATGAACCGGGTTATATAGGTAATGGGCTTCTTTAGAAATTTAAATCCAAGCGAGCAACAAAAACGGATCTATACGGGCAACGTCGCAAGATATCCATTATTATTATATTAAAACCTTCCCTAGAATGTAATAAACATTTTTTATTAATAAAAAATAAACAAAACCTTCCCTAGAATTTAATAAACATTATTTCCATATTCCGCAATAGTCCAACTCCAACCGGGGGTTGTCCTTGGGTATACTTGGTGATACAGGGATAACCGCTGGTTAGCCCCATTTCATTTAAAAATGCGTAATGGGCCTCTGCAAGATGGCTTCGGCTCCTGGCTCAAACAATAAAAATAACAAGAGTTACTTAAGGAATTATATTCCATCTTGTTTTCTTTGTTTTTGAGAACAACTTTTACAATGTTCAAAGACACGAGACGGCATATTTTGGCCTACAACAACAAGTGACGTGTGAGCAGTACAACGCCTAGCGTGGTACCACGTGGTACTGTGTCGCGAGTATTTGCTTTTGTGGCTTCACTTTCGTGTTCCAAGCGTTCTATCTGCCAATTTTTTTAATCTGAGAATAGAAATTGCATATCGCAAGAATCGCGTCATGGGGCAGCTCCCATAACAGCGGGTGCACATTGGGCGTTTTGAAACGCGCGCTTTGAGAACCCCGAATTCTAATGAAGTGTACACATGCAAGCGCGCGCTGCTGCTCAAACGCGCGTTTACATTTTTTTATTTCTAATTTTCTTTTTAAGTAATTTGCATGCATTACTGTAAAAAAATAAAATAATTTTCTTTCTTTCTTTCTTCTCACTTCTACATTTTTTCGTTAGAACAGGCGTTTCTCGGGCATCAGCTGCGCGCTTTGAGATACATGAGCGGCCATTGTGTTGTACATTTCAACGCGCGCTTTTGTTTAGAGAGGACGCACTTTTCGAAAATGGACATCGAGCATTTTGATACTGATTTCTTTATAGCGCGTGATAGATATAGGATATATCTATGTAATAATAGTAATATATTAACAGCGATCACCTGTTTTAAGTACGAAATCAGTTGATGTTCAAATTTATATCGAATCAAGATAAGGTTGCAAATAAATACTTACTGAATTTGTAAATTATCTAATTAAGTAATAAAATGGGCTTATTTGCAACCTTATCTTGATTCGATATAAATTTGAACATCAACTGATTTCGTACTGAAATCAGTTGATCGCTGTTAATATATTACTATTATTACTTAGATATATCCTATATCTATCACGCGCACGTTGAACGCCCTGCTAAGCACAGTGTGTGTACGCAACCAACGCGCGCTCAACGCAATGCCGAGCGCCCAGTATGTACTCGCTCTAAAGCCCGGTTTCCACCGCGAGCGGAACGGACACATTAATGACTCCTTTAAACTCGCAAGCGCAAACTGCATACTTGTATTTCCACCAACAAATCGTTTTTGCGTTCCCAGAGCGAGCTCATTTTTACTCTTTTCACCCGCTTGGTCATTAATGTGTCCGCTCCGCTTGCAGTGGAAACCGGGCTTTACAGTTAACAGAGGTGTCGGAGCAGTCTTGTGAGTGGACTGAGACATTTCTGATCTGCGGTCTAATATATTTTACATGTTTATTTTACAGAGAGGTAGAAACCTTGATATTGAGTCGAGAGCGAAAATTGTTGAGATGTTTCAAGACGGATATTCGAGAACACTAATATCTGAAACACTCGGAATATCCGTAAGTATTGTCCAATCAAACGTCACCCTACTGTCACTGTCAGCTGTCAAATCTGACAGGACCTCCAAAAAATGCCAGTGGCGTTTAAGAACTTTTGACAGCTAAATTTATAAAATAAATAAATAGCTTAATTCCTTCTGTTGAATTTTAGTTGTTGAGGCCTCAAAGATAAATAATTTTATTGTTTATAATTACATTTATAAATGCGTTAAGAGTTTTAATAAATTAATAGTATTTGCTTAAACGATGACTTAAAACAAAATTACTTTTTTTTTTTAAACTAAGGGATTTTGCTAATGAACCTATGCGACGCAACTCAAATGAGTCCAACTACAAATGAAAATCAGCCTTACCGCTACGATATATGACATAAAACACGTGAAGATGATTTTTTGAGGAAAGAAAAATTAGATTGCAAGTGGGATTCGAACCCGCGTCTTCTGGATAGGTAGCCTAGTTGGTTAAGGCGTCTGGAGTACCTATCCAGAAGACGCGGGTTCGAATCCCACTTGCAATCTAATTTTTCTTTCCTCAAAAAATCATCTTTACCATGCGCATCGCATGCGTTAATGCGTTTAAAATAATTAATAAAACACGTGGTTATCTACGGGTATAGTAAAAACAAAACACGCCCGCCACGACGACGTAAGTCAAGACTTTTTGTTTTCTTTAGACTGGTCGACACTAGGAATTTCTCCTGTATCGTGGGTTTGTTTACAAACATAGAAACTCACATACACAAACGCCCAGACCCGAAACATTTTGTAGATCATATAAATAATATTCCACAACTATCACACAACGCCATCTAGTCCCAAGCTAAGCAGAGCTTGTGTTATGGGTGCTAGACAACTGACAAACATATATATTTCTAAATACATACATATTATAGATAAATTACACCCAGACACAGAACAAATGATCATGCTCATCACACAAACATTTGTCCTGGGTGAGAATCGAATCGAACACACGACCTCCGGCATAGCAGTCAGGGTCCCTAACCACTAGACCAACAGGCCAGTCAAATATATGCTCCGTGCGGGAATTGAACCCGCAACACAATGCTCAACAGTCCAATCGCTCAGCCACTAACCGTGCCGTTACTTGCATCATTATATCGTAGTAGAAAGTACGATTTACATTTTTAGTTAGCTGAAATTGCAAATCACTCTATTCTCGTCATGAGTAAGCTTCTTATCAAAGATTTTCTTTGGAAAGAAAAATTCGAACCACGGGCAGGATTCGAACCTGCGGATTCAGTACATCCGACGCTCATTTCCAACCGAGCCACCGAGGATCTTACCTGCCGCGGCGAATTATTCACAGGGTTGGAAAAAAACAGTTTTTTTTTTTCAAATTTATAAAACAAACAGTTCAAAATGTTTTAATAAAGTGTTTTTTTTTGTTTTTTTTTCGTTTCTGTTGTTTTTTTTAATTAATTCCACCTTGTTTGTTGATGTCTAAACGTATAAATCAATTATGTTTCATTTCTAGACTACATCTTTTCAAATTCGCCCTTTGTAATGAATTTTTTACGAAAAATGATCAATGGAAAAAAAACATGTGACTGTTTTTTTTCTAATAATTCTATGCTTATTTTGTTTCATTACAATGCCATTAAAGGTAAAAATATGACATAACAATGGCATTACACTCAAAAGGTTTTATGTCAAACTGTTTAGACTCCTGAATATTAATTTATTTTCATTTTATATGCATTCATCTCCCTTGAAAAGTAGTTGAAACGGGTAATAAAAAACACTGTTTAATTTCAATTTTTTTTTTTTTTTTTTTATCACACAACGCCATCTAGTCCCAAGCTAAGCAGAGCTTTTGTTATGGGTACTAGACAACTGATATACATACTTATATATTTCTAAATACATACATATTATAGATAAATTACACCCAGACACAGAACAAATGATCGTGCTCATCACACAAACATTTGTCCTGGGTGGGAATCGAACCCACGACCTCCGGCATAGCGGTCAGGGTCACTAACCACTAGACCAACAGGCCAGTCTGTTTTAAACAGGTGTCTTAAAACAACTTGTTTTAATCATGCCAACTGATTCTTCATTCCATTTCTAACGTCTCAAGGTGACGTTTAGACGTTTCGCCGCGGCAGGTAAGATCCTCGGTGGCTCGGTTGGAAATGAGCGTCGGATGTACTGAATCCGAAGGTCGCAGGTCCGAATCCTGTCCGCGGTTCGAATTTTTCCTTCCAAAGAAAATCTTTGAAAATTCGCTACGCATGCATGCGTTAATGCGTTTAATATTTATAAAATATTAAGCTTCTTATGTCAGTAAGTATTTTGTTATAGTATTTTTTTTTTGTTTTAGAAGAATACTGTAACGACGTGGGTCAAGCGATATAAAGAAGGTGGTAGCCTTGGTAGTCGACAACGAAGTGGCAGACCGAAAATGCTTAACGAAGAACAGCGACAACAAATTGCCTCCCATTTTGCAATAAATGGATTCACATCAACAAGGCATTTCGCGGGACTATTCGACATCTCTTTACTCACTGTTCGACGTGCTTTAAAAACTTCAGGCATGCATAGTAGAAGACCAGCAAAAAAACTATTCTTTTCAGAAAAACAAAAAAAAGAACGACTGAGTTTCGCACACGATTTCTTAGATTTCGATTGGAATACAACCATATTTTCAGACGAAAGAACTTTTAAACTTAATCAATTCGGCAAGTTAATTTTAAGACGCAGAGAAGAAAGGGGTATCCATGAAATAGATCCAGATGAAATAAAGATTACTGTGTGGGGATGGATGAGTGCCGCGGGGCCAGGAGAATTGGTTTTTATACCACGATGTACCAAAAGTTCAGCTTACGTTGAATTGTTGGACGACGTCATGCTCCCTACGATACGCAACGTATATCCACCTGAAGAATTAAATGAATTAATATTCGTCCGTGACAATTCTCCGATTTACAAAGCGGGTATTGTGCGCGAGTGGTTTCACAATCATCCTGAAATAACTGTAGTCCCATGGCCCGCTAGATCCCCAGATTTAAACCCCATAGAACATGTGTGGGCTCTGATGGTGCAAAGGTGGGTTTGTCGTGGAGAAACGAGTGTAGAACAGTTGAGATCTCATTGTATGGAAGTGTGGGAGAGTTTGAGGGGAACCGATATTTGTAGTAATATTGTAGCGTCCATGCGGACACGTTTACTCAAATGCATTGAAAGTGATGGGGCTTATATACAATGTTGACAGTTCTATGGTTCTGTCATGTACGGTGTAACCCGGTTCATTGAAGAAAGGATTCTTAAATGGCGGCGCTTATCGTGTTCTCTCGCTCGCACACTAGTGCCGTCTATACTCACTCCCAGCGTGTTGCGTTAGCAGAAAAAAAAATTACTTTGATTTGAAATCTTATATGCCGATTGTACTGTCAACGCAAGTTCAAGCCGCCATTTTAGAATCCGTTCTTCAATGTTCCGGCTTATAAAGTATAGTATGGTGACGCGATTGGTGTGATTTGCAATTTCTTCCAACTAAAAATGAAAATCGTCCTTGCTACTACGATATAATGATGCAATTCGACTGACTTACGTCGTCGTGTCGAGCGTGTTTTGTTTTTCATCTACTCGTAGACAACCGCAAGTTTTATGTCGTATGTCGTAGTGGTAAGGATGATTTTCACTTGTACTTGGAATTTGTCGAATTGCGTGGCACTCGCTTATAATTTAGAACTTCATTAAAATACAAGATCTTAGATTATAAAATTGGACATTCGGTGTTCGAAACATTTTTAGTGAAGCCACCATTTAAATGTTTTACTTCGAGATGTTCACTTGGTTTAGGTTGTCCCGCAAGATCCCATTAAAAAAAAATTTAACCTAGGAATCGAACGATGACGGGGGTAATTTTGCTGCCGTGTTTTTCAATGTTAATATAAATGAAAAGATACGTTACCTACACGACATTCTATCTTCAAAAACATGGACCTAAAAAAAGGCGGACGGAACATTCACTAAGAAACGATTGAAGCACCACAATGGCGGCGGCGTAAATATGTGTGAGTGTGTATAGGGATGCCAGAAAAAGGAAAAAATTACCCATTTTTAAACAATATTTAATTAAGATCTCCCTTGAACTTAAGTTTAATTACATTTTTTTTGTGACGGATACCTATTTAAAGTAAAATACCTAAATAAAGGTGAAATAATTTAAGCACATTGGATATTAAAATATTTACAACTCGTTTAATGTTATTATAGTTTTACAATCCCTTTTGGTGATTCAAATTTTTGTAGACTTGTCTTTTGCTATCGACACATCTAGAAATCCCTTCTAATTTACTTAAGTGGTGAAAACGAATGTTTAAGTATTTTTCGGCCATAAATATTTAATTACAGCTTGACATAAAAATGTAGAAAACCGGAAGTCGCCACTGTCTTCGCGATCACAGCACTTTGATTTATTTTATTTTATTTTTTTTTCATTTATTACGTTAGTTTTATGGCACAATAATAAATCTAACAAACCTGCGGTCTTTGTTTACATCAAATATCAAAGATTTTAAAACGCTGTCAGAAATAAAAATTTTAGTTCCGTTTCAATCCGTTCTGGCCAAGCTGTAAAGCTATTTTATGTTCCATTCCTACACGTCTACAGTGTATACTCTCTACTTAGTCTGTGACGTCTACATTCCTATTCCATGTCTAAACTCCCTTATTATTTTTATACAATCATTTTCCCATGCATCATTTGCCGTGGGAAATCTGTAAAAATATAGAAGAATACAATAACGATAAATAGTAACATAAAATATAAATCTCCCAATTTTAAAATAATTTGAACCTTGAAATAGTTGCAACACTGATTGATTTCGAGATGTTTATTAAATTTATTGACGTAAAATCGAGAAATAAGCTTCAATTTGACATGCTTAACTATGAAAAGTGATCCCCTGGCTTTTTTAATTGAACTACTATGGTTTAGACAACTTTTTGCAACACATCACGGCATACTTTGATTTTTATTAGACAAAATAACACCGTATAAAACCGCGAGTGTCGTTCGAAGCGTAATGGCCGACGGCTGACTTACTATGGTGTGAATGTGTGCGTGCTGGCTTGTCCACATTAGCGCACTGACTTACTATGGGTGCTTCACTTGTTTCTTAGTGAAGTTCCGTCCGCCTTTTTTTTTAGGTCCATGTTCAAAAACGGTACACTAACGCACACATGAACAGCTAAATATTGAAAAAGCACACTACATCACGATTAGTCGCTAAAGTGGGATGGCATCACAAGTGAAAAAGAGACAAATATAATTTTACTTTATGATCAGTCATGACATGTATCTCTGTTGCACTCTTTCTTTTTTTCTGACGCCATGTTTTAGAAACGTAATGTTTGATTTGTGAAATTATTAAGATAAATAGTATATTATACGTGATTCCTTGACTTTTAAAAGTTTTGCTTGTATAATTTAACTCACGATGGCATTTTCGGTGGTTTCGACTTTTGAGTCACTTTTATTAGTGTTTTCACAAAAAACGTTTCGTTGTTTCAACTGTCACCGCATCAGACTCTTTCTTGCCCTACACCTTTTATATTTACCTATAATATCATTTGTGTTTTTGGCTTCAATTATCAGTGGCCTACTTCGAATGGACATTCAATAATATAAGTATAAGTATATTTTTGTAATAATTTACAAAAAAAAGCTTTCTATTATTGTTAAGTTTTTGAGATTGTGTTAAGTATATCCTCTAAATAAAAATTAAAATAAAAACTATCGAAGTCGAGTTATTTACATGTTTTATTTGTTCTACATCTTCTCCAACCATTTTTACTAAAACCCCTTCTACACGGTCAGACCTGACCGCCTGACAGAGTTGAACTTAGTCGTGTCAACAGTACCCCACAGTCTGGAACGCTGTCGGCTGACTGTCGGGTCCCACCGCGGACGCAGCCTGTCGGGACGGCTGCGCTCCCGACTGACTCCGCCCATATTTGGTCGCACACCGGACCAAGGTCACCTCTGTCAGGCGGTCAGGTCTGACCGTGTAGAAGGGGTTTTAAGAGCGGCTGGGCTCAATAAAAAAAAAATCTCATCTACTCTCCAATCTCGCCACTTCAGCTAAAAAAAAAAAAGATTTTTTTTTTTCAGAAATATACCTAAAGTGGCGGGATAGAGCATCAATTTTAATTAAAAACAAATTGTTTATTTATTTAAATGTTGATTATCAAACAAGCTTTGCAACTTTTAAAAATTGTTAACATGTGCTAAAAGTACACACATACATTTTTGGGACAATCAAAAAAACAAAATTTGAAAAACATTTTTTCTTAGAACTATATTTTTGCATATAATATCCAAACCAGTTTAAAACAGTTATTTTTGTCAAAAAAAGTTGGCAACCCTAGCTGCCACCGAACTTAATTAGATGACTCTTCCCTGGTATAAATATTTCTGAGTTTGTTTCAAATAATTGTTTCTGTCTCTAGAGAAATTGGTCCTTTCACTCATAAACAGCCATTGCTCAGTCCATCTTTTATTTAAGTCTATGATTAAACATTGGATAACCTGGGTCAATCTTCAATCCGTTGAGGATAATGACTCCCGTAACGTAAAAGTGTTGATATAACTTACTTGCATAAATAAACATCATTTCAACCATCCACTGACAAAAAATATAAATTATTTTAATTTCATTTATGTTAAATGTAATTAAAATAATATTTTTGTTTTTTGTCAATGGATGGTTGCACTAGTAATAAAAGTATCGGGCGTCATTATCCTCGACGGATGCCTCAACATTGAAGATTGACATTGATTGACCCTTCTGCGCTCTTGGCTAAATATCAATTGCCGTGTCCCTAGCGCCCGGCTACGAATCGGCGAAATACAAGTTCCTCTCTTTGCAAAAGCACACTACATCACGATCTGCTCCTCTTAAGCTCCGATTTGTAAAATATTATGGTGTACAATAAAAAGTATAGTAGTCTGTCTATGTACAGAGAGAGATGCAATAAATTCGAACAAAAATCGTGAATATTCTCTGTCGGATGTATCCGACTCTGGTGGCGTAATGGGCCCGAAAATATTTGTCGGATATATACTTACGACGTTAGCGGTTAAAAGGTTAAAATAAAAAATGTGCTGAGAATTTTCCACTTGACTTCAGTCGTGTTTAGGACACGGACTCTTGAGGTAATATTTACATATCAATGGTATTCTGATACACAGCTATAGTCCCCGCCAAATAAGTCTGGAATAAAGGTCATTGATCTTATTAATGCATCGTTCGAATTTCAAAATAAAATATAAGATCAAGATCGCCTCTTACCACGAACACGATACGTTGGGTCGTTCTACGACATTTTCTTTACATTTTTTCGAATGGTTTTGAAATATTGCATTATATTGGTACACGGGGGTCAACGTATTTTATTCCATACTTATCCGGCGGAAACAATAGCGCGCAGTGATGGCAGAGAGGACCCCCTGGGTTGTGGCCTCTGGCGCAGGCCAGAGAGAAGAGATGTAAGACGAGGACGTGTCACGGACAGGCGCAGATGTACCTACATACAATCGACAAAGTTAAATCATGACTTTTAACAATAAATCGTTTGAATCCGTCAAATTGATAAAGATCAATTTCATTACCTATGGATATGTATGTTTACGCGAATGTGGACCTAAACGTATTTCAAAGTCTGTAAGAAAATAAGCTTAAGGTGGGTCATGTGATTCAACTTTGTCGATTGTACAAGCGTTGCGCCTTGGACGCGACTCTTTGTGTGATTTGCGTCGCGACGCTTCTATACATTTTGTATGAAACGCTGAAGAGACAAATGTCTCCACCCCATTTGTGTCTTACGGTCTTCCAACTTTTCTGTGCGGCTCACGCCTTAGGCCCAATACACACGGTGAAATGCAACGAAACCGCAATTTCTAGTTACTTTAGGGCGTTTACGGTCAGCTCAGACAGAGACGTGACGCTGCGCGCACTTTTCAATAGAGTTATTCAAAATGTAACTCTATTTTAAAAAACAAAAGATACACCTTTCGTCGTTCAAAATCTGACTTTGTTTACTACAAGAAAAGATACAAATTTGAAGTATCGTTGCATCACGTCGCGTCTCGGTGTGAACTGACGCTTAGGGTTTCATTTGTGTTTCTGCCATAGATTCGAATGAGTGAGCGCACATGACGGGAGTCAACAAACTAACTGTAACTCGTCCGGACTCATATGGGATTGTAGCCCGTTCACTTCGACACGACTCATTGACAGGGTACCTGTTTGAAGCAGTGGGAACATTTTACCAGACTAAGAAAAAACTAAGAAATTATGCTATGTGACATTCAGGTGCAGCGTGCTTAATGTCAAACAAAAGTAAAAGACATCACAATTGTTGACTATTTTTGCGTCTGTTCTCAAAAACACCGAAATTATTGTGACCGTGTGACGATGCGGCGTGTGTAGATAACAACGACGATATAATACTAGACTCGTAATTTAACAGGCGACCGATGTCTGTCAACACATTAGGCAAAAAAATAAATATTTAAAAAAAAACAAAAAACCCGACTGCGTAAAAAAACTAAAAAGAAAGAAACAAGCCCAGTAGTTTAGAATTCACTCATTCACACTCACAGTCGGGGCCCATTCAAATTATACCAATCAAATCTTCCCAAGGGGCCCCGACTGGGGTGCTATGACAGGAAACCTCCACGTGCGCCCGTGGACTGGAGTTCCCTCTCGGATACGTCCGGGGGGGGGGAAGACCAGTTTTTCGGGCCGGTGCACCCTGGGATGCGGGCAAAAACTCTTCCTTAGGCACTGTGTGCCTAAGGGGTCTCTTTGCCCGTATGCGAATAGCCTGTCGTGTGGACGCTCCAACGCGTGTCCCTCTGATCAGCAGAGGGCACAGCGGTGGAGCGGGCTTGCGGACGGTGAGTTATGGGTAGCTCGCCGTCCGACCAAGGACCAAGCCCGGGTCGGTGGCGCGTCGTGTTTCGCGCCAAATGCCTGCTGGGGTCGCGGGTTTTTTCTTAACCCAGGTTACCGTGGCCCCGGAACGTAAAGGGTATAGGAAGGAACACGGGTGGATTTTAGTCAGTAAGAGTCTGACAGTCCATTCCGCCCCACCCAGGGCGGGAGAACTCATTTGATGATTTTACCACCTAAAAAAAAAAAAAAAGGGGCCCCGACTGTGAGTGTGAATGAGTGAATTCTAAACTACTGGGCTTGTTTCTTTCTTTTTAGTTTTTTTACGCAGTCGGGTTTTTGTTTTTTTAAATATTTATTTTATTTTACTCTTTTTAGTTTTTGTTAGCATTTATCAGTCCAAATTAAATTGAAACATATAAGTTATATATATTTTGGTAAACCATTTTTAAAATCCTTTAATTTGATACCCCACTTGATAGAATGTGAGAGATTTAAAAAAATATTTTTAGTTCGGAACCCTTTGCACACGAGTTCGACTCGCATTTGGCCAGTTTTATGTACCCAGTGACACTCTCACGTTTAAGACGAATCTAACGACACCTCTCAAGTTAAAATCCATCAAGCCGTTTAGGCTGCAGAGTGTGGCGTACCTGGCCACTAACAATCTATGGTTGAATGTTTTTCTCTTGACATTTTGGTATTGTCAGATAGACAATTGACTGGGAATTTTCCTGGAGCTTTTATGCGGATAATAGTTATTTGTTATGCAAGGCTGCAAAGTTGATTTTTGGCGCGAGTACTTGAATTGAAAACTGAGCGAGCGAAGGATTCTAAGATTGAACCGCGAGAGAAACGAGCGGTTCAAATATAGAATCCTGAGCGATGCGAAGTTTTCAAAGGTACGAGACGCAGAAAAACTTTGCTGCCGAGTGCAACACACAACTTTTCACCTCACACAGCGAGGAAATGAAGTGGGGTCATTGACCTATACTGGGGGCGGCTCACCTGGCAGTGTAGAAAACAATTGAATACAAGACGTGTTCGAATTTTAAACAACACTTTGTGCTCTAGAGCACAAAATGGAGTTTTGCGCTCAGATTTTGAATGAGAAATAGAATCTTTCCGAGCGGGTGAGGTGAAAAATGTATTATGTTATAGTTTAATACGCGTTAGCAACTAATTCGCTGCAAGAAGTGTGTACAGAAACTTTACAATGTCTATTGAATAATATTCTCTGATTTCCTTCATGCGACTTTTATTGCCTCGCCTCCAAGTAAAGGAGAACGAGCATCTTCTGCCCGTGTCTCCAAAGTGGTGACCCCGACGTGATTTTCACAAGATTGCTTCATTGCGAATGCTCGAGGTGAATTCAGTCTGCGCGACGCTGACCTGTGGACTGCGGCATCTTGGCACATTTGGCATCACATCGTGCTGTTCCGTTTCCTGTCCATTCATCGGTGCACTCAGCGCGCCCGGCGACCGGCGAACATACTTGCGTGTGATAAAGGTTTTTATTGACATTTATGTGTTTACTCTTCTATTTTTGCATTTTTTGGTGATCATTGTTATAGGTGTCTATGTTTATTCCTTTAATGTATTTTTTATTTTGTCTCTGCATGTGTATGTAACCAGTATTTAAATTATCAAGTGGTTATTCAACCATAGTCTTGCCTCACCACATTCCCACGGTTAGGATAACTTACTCCTGGTTTGGTTTTTTGGTGTGGTTGCTAAATTTTATTTTTTTGAGGACTTGCACGTCTTTCACCATGGCTGATGAACTTCAAGCACGTTTGAAAATGCTTGAAGCTGAGAATGCTGCCTTGCGTGGCCAGCATGAACAACCTAATGCTCACCCTAAACTTGAGGTGTCGGCCGCTGCATGTAAGGTAGCTGTGAAGCTGCCACCGTTTTGGCCAGACCGGGTAACTGTGTGGTTCGCTCAGGCTGAAGCACAATTTCTTTTGGCTGGCATTGTCACTGATGCCACTAAATATAGTTATATACTCAGCCAGATCGACCATCAGGTGGCCGGGGAAGTTGAAGACATTGTGATCAACCCGCCGGCTGAGGGCAAATACATAGTTTTGAAAGACACCCTGATTAAACGGTTCTCCACATCCAAAGAGCAGAGGGTTAGACAACTGCTAAATGACGAGGAACTTGGGGACAGGAAACCGTCACAGTTCCTCCGCCAACTTCGGTCCCTAGCTGGGAATGCATTGTCTGACGACAACATCCTGCGCCAGCTCTGGTTTCGCCGTATGCCCCAGCATGTACAAGGTATATTGGCAGCCCAAGCTGATCTCGCCCTGGACAAGATAGCAGACATTGCTGACAAGATTGTCGAGGTTCAGCTAAGTCAGGCAAATGTTTTTGCTGCAACAAGTGCACCTACGCTTTCCAGTCTGATGGAGCGGTTAGAAGTGCTTAGCTGCGAGGTTGCTGCTTTAAGATCCCAAAGGTCCCGATCTCGGAGTGGCAGTAGATATACTTCGCGCAGCACCACTCCGGTTCGGAATAAAAAATGGTGTTGGTATCACCAGAAATTTGGTGTGAAGGCAAAAAAGTGTATCACACCGTGCAGTTGGGTATCGGAAAAAATAGGGACCAGTCAGTAGCGACGGCGACTGATTGCTGTCATGCCCCTAGCCGTCGTCTTTTTGTAACGGACCAGGTTACTAAACGACAATTCTTAATAGATACTGGTTCAGACCTTTGCTGTTACCCTCATCGCTGGCTTTCTAGTCGAAGGAAACCTATGGATTATGATCTCTGCGCTGCTAACGGGAGCAGCATACATACTTTCGGCACAATTACTTTGACGCTAAACTTTCGTCGCCGTCGCAATTTTACCTGGACGTTTGTCGCCGCCGATGTCAATAATGCTATTATTGGCTCGGACTTTCTGTCATATTATCACTTATTACCAGACTGTCGCACTAAACGGTTAATAGACGGCGTCACCAATCTTTCGGCAATTGCCTGTACCGCGACGTCAGAGCAACCTAGTGTCAAGGCCGTAGCTCCGTCGAATTCTGTTTTCGCACAAGTGCTAGCAGAGTTCCCCGAAATAACTCGACCTCCTGGCATTACCAGGATCGTTAAGCACGATACTGTGCATTTCATTAAGACAACGGATGGGCCCCCCATTTCTTGTCGTCCCCGCCGTTTACCTCCCAAAAACTAGTGTCGGCTAAAAAGGAATTTGAGAACATGGTGCAGTCTGGCACAGCACGACCGTCAAAAAGCCCGTGGTCAACTCCATTGCACATGACCCTTAAGAAAGATAACACTTGGCGTCCCTGCGGCGACTACCGCGCGCTCAACGCCCGAACGGTACCAGACAGGTATCCTGTCAGGTACATAAACGATTTTGCCCACAACCTCACCGGTGCTAAAATTTTCAGCACCATCGACCTTGTGAAGGCATACCATCAGATCCCAGTTAATGAAGAGGATATTCCGAAGACCGCCATCACTACTCCGTTTGGCCTCTTCGAATTCCCATTCATGACATTCGGTCTTCGCAATGCTGGCCAAACCTTCCAGCGCTTTATCGACGAAGTCACACGGGGTCTTGATTTCTGTTTTCCGTACGTGGATGACATTCTCGTTCACTCTACAGACGAGGTTCTCCACTGCGAGCATCTACGCATCCTCTTTAGACGATTGCGGGGCTATGGGGTTGTGATAAATCCTTCCAAGTTGGTACTAGGTGCACGTGAGGTAACATTCTTAGGATATCGCATAAGCCCAGAGGGCACTAAGCCTCCTCAGGATCGTGTTCAAACCATCCTTGATTTCCCACCCCCTAAAACCGTCCAGGGAGTGCGTCGTTTTCTCCGTATGTTAAATTACTACCGCCGTTTTCTACCTAAGGCTGCATTGTTCCAGGCTCCATTAATTAAAGCTGTGATTGCTACTAAAGGCAAGGGTGCAAAACCATTTATATGGACACCTGAGCTACTCGAACAATTAGAAGCCTGCAAAACGAGTTTAGCGACTGCCACCCTGTTACATCATCCGGTCAACGGTGCTCCTCTTGGACTGTTTACTGATGCTTCCAGCGTTCACATCGGGTCCTGCCTTCAACAACAAATTGACGGCGAGTGGGTGCCTCTTGCTTTCTTCAGCAAAAAGTTAACGGATCAGCAAGCACAGTGGCCTGCTTATTATCGCGAGTTACTGGCGGTGTATGAAAGCGTACAGCATTTCCGCCACATACTCGAGGTCCAACATGTTACTATTTATACAGACCACAAGCCGCTACTCTACGCTTTCGTACAGCGCCGGGAAAAACTCCCACCAGCACAATTAAATCAATTGTCTTTCATTAGTCAATTTACCACCGACATTAAATACATCAAGGGCGAAGACAATGTAGTCGCTGATACGATGTCACGGGTTGATGCCATTGCTCTTGAGCAGGATTGGCAAGCACTTGCCAAATCACAGGAGGTAGACCCGGAATTATTAAACCTGGAGCAGCAAGGCACCAGCCTTAAATTATCCAAAATTAACATACCGGGGTCTAATATCGCAGTCACCTGTGATATGTCTACGGGCAAGCCTCGCCCTTATTTGACCCTCTCCTTCCGAAAAACAGCATTTGACAAGCTGCACAATTTAAGCCACCCCGGCGCTCGAGCTACCACCCGTCTCGTAACCGATCGCTACGTTTGGCCGTCCGTGAATAGTGACTGTAAAGAGTGGGCGCGAACATGCATAGCGTGTCAGCGTGCTAAGGTATCGCGCCATAATTCGTCCCCTCTTGGTAATTTTGATCTACCACGTGGTCGTTTCAGACATGTCCATATCGACATCGTCGGTCCCTTGCCGGTTTGCAATGACTACCGGTACTGTCTGACGGCCATTGATAGAGTCACTAGATGGCCTGAGGTATGGCCAATGCGCTCCATCACCGCAGAAGAGGTGGCGGAAACCCTAACACGAGGGTGGATTGCCCGTTTCGGTGTGCCTTCAATCATTACTACAGATCAAGGTACGCAGTTTGAATCCGACCTTTTCCGCCGCCTGATGACGTTATTCGCCACAACGAAAACCAGGACAACAGCTTACCATCCCTGCGCTAACGGCATGATTGAGCGCGTCCACCGCCAGCTCAAAGCTGCTCTTATGTGCCACCAAGACTCATGGGTCCGTGCGCTGCCCCTTGTCCTCCTCGGCATGCGATCAGCCTTCAAAGAAGACTTGAAAGCCACTGCTGCTGAAATGGTGTACGGGGAACCTCTTCGATTGCCCGGAGAATTGCTTATAGCGGCTGATGAATCACATCGTTTAAATGACCCGGCTGATTTTGTCGTACAGCTTCGACGTAAAATGTCGACCGTGCGACCCATTCCGGCTTCCCGGCATTCACAGCCATCTATATTTATATTTAAGGACCTTGCATCAGCAACGCACGTATTTCTACGGGACGATTCCGTCAGACGACCATTACAGCCACCGTATTCTGGCCCGTACGAGGTCGTAAGTCACTCCAGTGATGGTAAAACTATCACTCTTGTCGTAAACCGCAAAACTGTGACTGTGAGTGTCGATCGCGTCAAACCGGCACACATGGATCACTCAATCCAGGACGACCATAATCTTCTTAAGGGCCTCACAGAACCTGCAGCACGCACGACGCGTGACAGTCCAATGAAAACTACAGAGCCTTCAAAACTCAAGAATGTCAATCCGGCCCCAAAAACGCCGTATACCACGCGCTCCGGTAGACGAGTGAAGTTCAAAGATTTCTCCGATTTTGCGTAACCGGTGCATCTTTCTCCGTGGGGGGGTGGTGTGGCGTACCTGGCCACTAACAATCTATGGTTGAATGTTTTTCTCTTGACATTTTGGTATTGTCAGATAGACAATTGACTGGGAATTTTCCTGGAGCTTTTATGCGGATAAAATATATTATGTTATAGTTTAATACGCGTTAGCAACTAATTCGCTGCAAGAAGTGTGTAGCAGAAACTTTACAATGTCTATTGAATAATATTCTCTGATTTCCTTCATGCGACTTTTATTGCCTCGCCTCCAAGTAAAGGAGAACGAGCATCTTCTGACCGTGTCTCCAAAAGAGCAACACACAGAAACATACATACATACATACACTCGAAAAACAACCCTCCTGGCGCTGGCGCAGTCGGGTAAAAAGTCTTATATTCTCATTTCGACCAATCCTGTGAGCCGTAAACATACGTTGAGTCAGAACAGACCTTGAGTTAGCCAATCACAACGCAGTACCCCGTCCCCCTCGCTTACGTAGTACCTCAGCGAGTTGACAAAATAGTTTTTGTTCCTTAGATCGTGCATGCGGAGTCTAGTATTATATCGTCGTTGATAGATAACGATTGAAACTGGTTTCAAACTAATAATTTCAAAAGGGTTCCGTTGCAGTTGCATTTCACCGTGTGTGTTGGGCATTAGTCATTAAAACCATATACAGAAATGTCCGGTTAATCAAAACCATTTTGAATGTGTATTCACACTCATCAGTCACAGGCCCGTTAAAAAAAATATTTTTACACTTTTATGATACACGTTTATGATAGGTAGGGTATCGAACCGGGAAATCCCGGTCCCGAAAATCCCGGGATTTCCCGGTTCTTGAAGTATATTTTAAAACCCGGGACATGCGACTGAGAACCGGGAAATTCGGGATTTTCGGGACTCAGAAAAACAGTATAAATAATTTGTTTAAACTTGTTAATTCTTTTATAGAACAAAAAAATCAAATTGGATGTAAGGTATTTATTCACTTCGCCGTTATATACGGAATAACATGTTCAGATACAAGTGTGGTTGACAGAGAAGAAAAGTTGATAATGTAGTACTGGTTATATCTGGAAAGCCTTTGACAGGGTCTCGAGACAAAAAGTTTCCTTGCTTTTGGTATCTCAATTTTTGTAGCTGGATATCAGGCTTTCTTAATGAACGATCAATCAGAGTTGTCGTTGATGACTGAGATCCTTTGAGCTTTTGGTTATTGACTCTGGAGTTCAACAGTTATCTGTTTTCTTTGCAACTCTTATTTTGCTGCACATTTCTTACCCACTTCAGCCTGGTATTGTTGGGTAGGTAGATAACAGTACTGTTTCAGTGACATACTTGCCCACTGCAAAATCCAGTGGGGATGAAGTTCATTGCTTCAGAGAGACCATGGTAGAGCAAACAGATTTGATACTTAGTATCCCATAAAAGAGAGAAGTTTCTTGTTCGCTCACACAAGAAACTTCTCTCTTTTAACGCCACCAACATACAGGCGTATATTTCCTTAGTGAAGTAGGTTATAAAAGATGTAGTCAAAACTACATCTTTTATAGAGTAATTTGGACCAACTCCTATTTTTCCTGTTTCTGTAACTGATGACCTTGAGCTTTTGGGCATGGAGCTGACATCCAGTGTCAACTTTGACGTGGGCATCCTAAATAGAGTGAAGCGATACCTTACACCTGGATATGTGCAAGCCCATTTCTGCATTGATTGCGTCGTAGTAGCCCGCGAAATTCAAAGTTTCTTATGTTTTTTCTAACGGAGTATTGCAGCAACCTTACTCAACTTAATCATTGGGATGGCTCAGATAAATACAACTTACTGCACTAGACCCAGTGGAACGCAGAGCTCCTTAGACTAATAAATTGGCAACGTGAAACTGGTGGATGGTTACTCTACAGCTTAGCTCATCTCATCGACGCAAGCTTAAGGACTTCACACACAGCAGCTATAATGTAAAGATGTACATTATAGCATGATACATCTCATTACATCTTTCCATAGAAATCGTCAGGAGACCACACACTGCAGCAATAATGTATATTTTTACATCTTCGAATCTAAGGTACTGAGCGATACGAAAATATACATTTATATTTCGATACACCTATACATCTCAATACATTTCCGTATTTATCTCTCTTCGAAAAGGATGTTATGAAATGTAGGGAAATATACATTACATTACCTGTTGTGTGTGTGATACATTAAGATAATTTAAAGCTATACATCCCGGGATGTAATGTACATTAATATACATTATAGCTGCTGTGTGTGAAGCCCTCCCTCTTTTCGTTTTTTTTATTGGGTTCGCTCGTGGCTAAGATGAGACCTAAAATAGGTCGAACTCATGAATTCTACAACCTCTTTCCACCGGCCTACTTGCATTAAGTACATCTAATGTCCAGTATTGGACATCTAGATGAACTGCAAGTTTCCATAGTTAGTACAGTTAGAGTGAATAGATTTGCCACCTCTGAATAGAAAAGAGGCTAGAGCAAACCCATGTCCATGAGGCCGTCGAATGAGTTGGTTGTATGATTTTAATCAGAATAAATACTGTACCATAAAGTTATCTTATTATTTTCATTGTTTTCTAATGCCATGGAAAAAATGCATTTTTGTCCCGAAAGTCCCGAAAATCCCGGGATTTCCCGGTTCCTTGGACGCCCGTCCCGTAAATCCCGGGACTTCCAACAAGGACCGGTTCTCGATTCCCTAATGATAGGTATTTCTTCCCAAACGTCAGTTACCGACACGTGATCTATCAGTCGCGTCACCGGTCAAACAAGTTTCATTCGGTGACGTGACGTGACTGATGTGTGTGAAGGCACATTAAGGCTGCTTTTCCACCAGAGATGCGCTATGTAGCTGTGCTACGAAGATGTGAAAGCTGAGCTACGAAACTGTGTGACCTTTTCCACCGATGCTACGCTATGTAGCTGTGCGAGTAAGATGTGCTATGAAGATGGGTAGCTGCGCTACGAAGATGCGCCACCACAAGGTAGCTGTGCTATGAAGATGCGCCGCCACAAGGTAGCGTGAGAAAAACAAACTAAATTTTTAATGTCGATAAGGTCGAAAATCGCTTGCACCTGTTTTTTTATCTCGCTATCGTTAAGCAAATGTTTTTCGACTTTCAAGAGATTTTCAACCTTATTGACATTTATGCAAACACCTGATTTTAATGAAGGAGCAATGTTGGCGAACGAGAATGTGAGAAAAACAAACTAAATTTTAAATGTCAATAAGGTCGAAAATCGCTTGCACCTGTTTTTTATCTCGCTATCGTTAAGCAAATGTTTTTCGACCTTCAAGCGATTTTCGACCTTATTGACATTTATGCAAACACCGAATTTTAATGTAGGAGTAAAGTTAGCTAACGAGAATGTGAGAAAAAACAAACTAAATAAATGCCTATAATGAAAGACGATGGGGGTAATAACGTTAAATTTGTATCATTACCATAACGATAATAATTCGTAACGTTATACAAAAAATAACGGTAATCCGGTCCCTGTCGCAGGGATATGATAAAACCAGAGATCATTTCCCTAAACAAATCTAGTGATTTGACAATTAATCCCTAAATTGGTTCAGTGAAATGACAAAAATTACTTATCTGTGGTATTTTACAACTAAACTAAATTTAGTAAATGTTAGAAAACGTCGACGGACCGTAGCACGCATCCATAGCACGCAGCCATAGCACGCAGCCAAAGCACACAGCCACAGCACGCAGCCATAGCACGCATCCTTACATATAAAAAACACATCTTAGTTGAATCCGTTTCCACCAGTGCTGTGCTATGTAAACCAATGAATGTGATTGGTGGATGTCAAACGCATCCGCAGCAACGTAGCATAGCGCATCTCTGGTGGAAAAGCAGCCTTATACGGTTTTGTTCTTAAGGTGATTGCTTCGATGTAGCCCGCGAAATTCAATTTTTTTTTACGTTTTTTGCAATTTGCAGGCCAGTGACATGTTGTAACTTTATAAATATATGTGTTGCGGTAATAACAAGTATAATTTTAATACTTGTTATTACCGCAATTAAAATAAATATACTTATTAGTACCGCAACTCATTTAATTATAAAGCTACAACATGTCACTGGCCTGCAAATTGCAAAAAACGTAAAAAAAATTGAATTTCGCGGGCTGGTTGGAGCATCCCCCTTAAAATGTCGTATTACCGTATAAAGTTTTAATAACTTATTATTGTCTTCTTAATATACGAGTATTATACATACCTGCGCTATGACATTAGGTATAAAACATTTTCACCAGTATGTTTTCTACGAATATGTTTTTTTAAAGAGCCATTCCGGCTATAACTACAGATAAAATATTGACATTGGAAACGTATTTCACCAGTGTCTATGAATATGTGTTGTTAAACTTGACTTCCAACTAAAAGTACGCTGACATATATGACATTGAAAAGTTTTTGCACCAGTGTGACTATTAGTGATGGGCGGAGGATAAATACTCAGAAGATAAATACTCGTTTTTTCTCGTATTTATCGGATGTTTACTCCAAATGATGGATATTTATATTTTTTGCGAATAAAATGGTTATTTTTACAAATTCAATGACAAGTATTGTTACTTCTTTCCAAAAATGATATTATTGTATTATTAGGTCTCACAAGTCTCTCCAGTCAAGGAGAAGAAATTTGTTTCCCACTGCAGCTTAACTCGGCCTCATTTTATTAGCAGTTTATCTTGTTTGCGTATCTTGGATCTGTAGATATCCTGTTTGGCTTCTGCCAAACGTGCATGTGAGTGATTTAACTGACTGACGAGGCCCCCATGGTGGGCCAAACGCCAGGCGGGGTCGCGATACTGTCTGAACAGGTATCTATCAGTGACCGTGAAACGTAAATGGCTATTGAAGAAACACCGTGAATTTTAGTCAGTACAAGTCTGGACGACTCATTTGACAGTTTATCCTCGTTAAAAAAAAGGGCTTTGGCTGAGGAAGCAATCGCTCGGGGTGAGGACATCTTGGCAGTGTCTCTCGTCATGACGAACGTCTTGCAGACTTTGCCCTAGAGTTAAATTAAGGAAGCGCTCCGCTATTATGAAGTTTCGAATTCAAACCATCTACGGTTCACCGTCGCATTTGGAACCTGGCACACTGTTTCTGCTTGACCGAGCGCTACGTGGTACAATCCTCCATGGTATCGACGTTGTCTGCTACGCCGATGACATGTTTGACTGTAAAATAAATTGGCCTCGAGATGACGTCAACAAGGCCAAAGCCCTATGTTAGGTAGGGTTGAAAACAAGTTTTGTTGACATGTTTTAAATAGGTAAAACGTTTAATATGAAAACATGGATCAAATCTCGGAGTAAGACCCGGTGTCGAATACGGTTAGACTCAGTAAGACTTGTTTAGACTCAGTCATACTCGAGCAGTCTCGGTAAGACTCGGTCAGACTTAGTAAGACTCGGTAAGATTCTAAGATTCGGTAAGACTCGGTTAGACTCAGTCAGATTCAGAATCAGATTCGGTCAGCCTTGGTAGGACTCAGTCAGACTCGGAATCATACTCAATAGACACGGTCGGACTTGGTAAGACTCTGTAAGAATCGGTCAGACTTAGTCATGATCGGAGTCAGACTTCGTAAAACTCGGTCAGACTCGGAATCATACTCGTTAAGACTCCGTAAGACTCTGTCAGACTCAGTAAGAATCGGTCAGAGTCAGTCAGACTCGTTCAGACTCGAAACCATACTCGCTACGACTCCGTAAGACTCGGTAAGACTCTGTCAGACTTGTTCGAACTCGGAGTCATGCTCGTTAAGACTCCGTAAGACTCGTTCAGACTCAGTAAGAATCGGTCAGAGTCAGTCAGACTCGTTCAGACTCGAAATCATACTCGCTAAGACTCAGTAAGAATCGGTCGGACTCTGTCACACTCGGTCAGACTCGAAATCATACTCGCTACGATTCCGTCAGACTCGGTAAGACTCGCTAAGACTCAGTAAGAATCAGTCGGACTCAGTCACACTCGGTCAGACTCGAAATCATACTCGCTAAGACTCCGTAAGACTCGGTAAAACTTTATAAGACTCGGTCAAACTTGTTCGAACTCGAAGTCATGCTCGTTAAGACTCCGTAAGACTCAGTCATACTCGGTATTAGGTTCGGTCAGACTCAGACTCGGAGTCAGACTCCATCAAAAACGGAGTCAATCTGACGGTTACACTCAGTTAGACTCGGTTAGATTTGATCAGACAAATGTGCGATCGCGTGTCCGCGTCAGTCCTATTTCATAATTAATAATTAGAAACTGAAAATTATGTTTTATTTAAGTTTTGATTGAAAAATTGAAAAAAAAGAAAACAACGAATGAGGTATGAATTATTTCCTCCTTTTATTAAAAGTGATTAAAAAAGTACGTTACAAATCTATATTTACAGAATTCATGTATTACAATCATTTTTAACCGACTTCAAAAAAAAAGCAGGTTCTCAGTTCGACCTGTATGTATGTATGTATGTATGTTTGTCCGCGATTATCTCGCGTTTGGCTGAACGGATTTTGATGCAGTTTTCAGGAAAGTGTTCATTACATTCTGGAGAAGGTTTTAGTATATAACACTAATAGATATCTCGTGACGTTGCCCGCGTGGATCCGTTTTGCTTACTTGGATCGTAGATTTTCAGGGACGATTGCATGTTTGTCGGCAATTATCTCGCGTTTGGCTGAACCGATTTTGATGCAGTTTTCAGAAAAGTGTTTGTTACATTCTGGGGAAGGTTTTAGTATATAACAATAACGGATATCTCGTGAAGTTGCTTACATAGATCCGTTTTGCTTAATAGGATTGTGGATTTTCAAAGACACCGATTTTATGAAGATTTTTGTTGTTGATTATCTCAACTAAAAAGGGAAAAATAAAAAACTTTTAGAAAAAAAGGGAACCGACTTCAAAACCAAACACAAAAAACTATAAAATAACTTTTCTTTCGGGAGTCGGTGGCCATAATGTCAATGAAATAAAAAAAAAACAAAGCCACCGACTTCCGAAAGAAAAGTTATTTTATAGTTTTTTGTGTTTGGTTTTGAAGTCGGTTCCCTTTTTTTCTAAAAGTTTGTTATTCTTCTAAAATAACAAAATTTACGATGAAAAATGTAACTTACACTGTAAGTAGTATTTATCCACTGTTTTGGATAAAAACTCGAGTAAAAATGGAAATTTATTGAGTATTAATCCATTTTGAGTATTTATCCGAATAAAAACCCATCACTAGTGGCTATTAATATGACATGCTAAAGTGCTCTTAACAAAAAAAGTCTTCTGACAAATATCACATTGAAAAGGTTTTTCACCAGTGTGTCTTTGAATATTATGTGTTGTTAAATTTGACTTCCGACTAAAGCCGGCTTTTGACTATGGGATGTAATATATATTACATATTGAGCTATATATTACATCCCGCGATTGCTGTTCACACTGTAACATACATATTTTAGAACAGTTCAGCTTCGGTCACCATTGTGTCATCACGTTTTTATCGAAATGATTGAATTCTGAAATGGATAATATGGAGATTGTTTAGCTTGATTCCTACGATGGTTCATCAGATGACGATGATAAAAAATATTTATAGTTTGGGATGTAATATTATATTATAGCACAGTGTGAACGTTCGCGTACAAAACGTATGACGAGCGATAAAATATTATATCTCAAGATGTAATATATATTATATTACATCCCATAGTCTAAAGCCAGCTTTTAAGTACGCTGACAAATATGACATCGAAAAGGTTTTGCACCAGTGTGGCTATTAATATGTAATGCTAAAGTGCTCTTAAAAATAAAAGTCTTCTGACAAATATCACATTGAAAAGGTTTTTCACCAGTGTGTCTATGAATAATATGTGTTGTTAAAGACTTCCGACTAAAAGTACACTGACATTATATGACATTGAAAACGCTTTTCACCAGTGTGTCTTAAAATATGTCTTGTTAAAGAGGTCTTACCTCTAAAACTACTCTGACACATATCACATTGGAAATGTTTTTCACCAGTGTGGCTATTCATGTGTGTTCTTAAAGTTGACTTCTGAGCGAAAGAACTCTGGCATATATGACATTAAAAGGTCTTTCACCAGTGTGTCTATAATGATATCTTCTTAAAGTGGACTTATGTCTAAAAGTACTCTGACAAATATCACATAGGAAATGTTTTTTTATCGGTGTGTCTATGAATATGTCTTGTTAAACTTGACTTCCGGCTAAAAGTACGCTGACATATATGACATCGAAAAGGTTTTGCACCAGTGTGGCTATTAATATGTAATGCTAAAGTGCTCTTAAAAATAAAAGTCTTCTGACAAATATCACATTGAAAAGGTTTTTCACCAGTGTGTCTATGAATAATATGTGTTGTTAAAGACTTCCGACTAAAAGTACACTAACATTATATGACATTGAAAACGCTTTTCACCAGTGTGTCTTAAAATATGTCTTGTTAAAGAGGTCTTACCTCTAAAACTACTCTGACACATATCACATTGGAAATGTTTTTCACCAGTGTGGCGATTCATGTGTGTTGTTAAAGTTGACTTCCGAGTGAAAGAACTCTGGCATATATGACATTTAAAAGGTTTTTCACCAGTGTGACTATTCATGTGTGTTGTTAAAGTTGACTTCTGAGTGAAAGAACTCTGGCATATATGACATTTAAAAGGTTTTTCACCAGTGTGTCTATTCATGTGTGTTGTTAAAGTTGACTTCTGAGTGAAAGAACTCTGGCATATATGACATTTAAAAGGTTTTTCACCAGTGTGTCTATAAATATGACTTGCTAAAGTTGCCTTGACACTAAAAGTCTTCTGACAATAATCACATTGGAAAGGTTTTTCACCCATGTGATTTTGATAATGCAACCTCAAACGACTCATTTCTTTAAACCTTTTCAAACAAACATCACACTGAAAAGGTTTTTCACTAGTATGTTTTTGTTTAATATGTTGTGTTAAACCACTATTATATCGAAACCTGCCTCGGCAAATATCGCATTCGAAAGGCTTTTCATCGGTATGTTTTCGTAAATGAGATTTTAAAAAAGTCTTTAGTCTAAAACTACTCTGACAAATATCACATTTGTAAGGTTTTTCACCTGTATGTATTCGTATATGTTTTTTAAAAACACTCTTAAATCGAAACGTATGTGAGCAAATATCGCATTGAAAAGGATTTTCGCCATGTGTAAGTCTATGCTGTTTCAAAGCATCTTTTTCTCTAACACTATACTGACACACATCGCATTTGTAAGGTTTTTCATCCGGGTGTTCTCGAATAATGTGTGTAAATAAAGTGCACTTATGTCTAAAACTACAGTGACAGAAATCGCATTTGAAAGGTTTTTCACGAGTATCTCTATGTTGTTTTAAAGCAACTTTCTGTTTAAAATTACTGATACGATTTTGAAGTTTCTGATTTCTTGCAATGTATCGCTCGGACGTACGATTTCGATTGTCCTGGATCATTTTCCGATCTACTTTCTTTTGCTTCGTAGTTATTATATCTGCTAGTTTTGTTCTTCTTATGTCATGTTTTTGTTTCTTCACGACAGGCGACCCTGGAATTGAAAATCCTGTAAGTGTAATCTTTGAAAAATGTATACGACATGTCAACAACCTCGCGATTCACGAGAGGTTAAAGAGTGGCTGGAAAGGCGTCACGGCGTCCTGACCTACCTCACGACGCAGGTCCTCACCGGACATGGAAGTTTCGGGAGGTACCTGTGTCGGATAGGGAGGGAAGATACGCCTGGGTGTCACCACTGCGATGATCGCCCGGAGGACACAGTCGAGCATACGGTCGGTGCAGAACTGCCCCGCGTGGGCAGAGCATCGGCGTGTCCTCACGGCAGCGATAGGCGGAGACCTTTCGCGCCCGTCATTGGTCGAGGCCATGCTGCTAGGCGAGACGGAGAGGGAAGCGGTCACCTCCTTCTGCGACGCAGTCATGCTCACGAAGGAGGAGGCGGTCCGCGAGAGGGAGAGGACAGCGTCCTCCCTCCACCCCAACCGCAGTGGTGGCCGCCACCGCAATGAGAAGTTTTCTTTCTGGAGAATTAAAAAAAAAAGTAGTTTCCAAGAACTCTATAGATGGCGTTGAACTGACTGTGTTACTCTAGGAAAAAGGTGTATGCCTTCATTTTTGCACAAATCCACGAGGCACAGACTTCTCTTCTTTTTCTCTTGGGACATTTTCTTTCTGGCGTGGAAAACTCGTAAATTAAAAAGACTGGTAAATGAATATTTTTTCTTTTTCCTTATAGTTATTTATTTTCAAAATGCCATTAATTTGTGTGATGTGATGTGACTGACAATGACATGACATGTACGTTTTGTTTTACGATCTCAAAATTACATCCAAGTGAAAAAAATCAAAAAATGACGTGACGTTCCGTTCATTGCAGTAACATATCAAGCTCAGCGCCATCTATCCATCGACTAGGGAAGAGTTTAAAAAAAATAAAAAGAAAATCCCCCATTCCATTCGCCAGTGTTATATTTATCTAAAAAAGGAGGTTTTTAATTTCCGCCTTGTATTGAGACTAGCTGTCCGACCATGGACTATACCCCGGTCGACGGCGCGTTGTGTTCCACGCGCGCCTCAAAGAGTGTCAGCATTATCCGGGCCCCCCCTTTAGAGGGCCAAAACCTGCCGGGGTCGCAGGACTCACGAATTACCGTGACCCCGGAACGTATGGGCACAGTCACACCGAAATGGCAGCGGCCGCCAGCGTCGCCGCTGGCGGCCTCGCGCGATTTCCAGTCCCCGCGCGCCTGGTATCTTCTTGACTAGTTTAGTACTGTTACATTGTTTTTTTGTGTTCCTAGCTCAGGTTGCTATTCCGCGGCTGCGCTCCTAATAAACAAAGTGTCAAGTACCTGCATTCATTGGTCAACCATTCCTATGTATCGTTGGTTTCATTTCCCAACAATAAATCACTTTTCTAAATTCTTTTACACCGTTTCACAATATTATTTTGATCAAAACTGACATGACATTCATTGCGTCAAACGTCAATTCTGACAGTCCGAGGCGCCCCCTATCGCACTTCGAGATAGCAACCATATAATAATCGATATTTTAATCTAAGGATCACAAATCTTTAAATAATATTTATGAACTAACTCATTTTGTAATAATTATCAATTTTAAATAGTAAATAAATAAAAGAAATTAATAATAAACTAAATATCCATAAACGGAAATGATTTAATTTTTTCAATATAGACTTTATTCGAGAACCTTCGACCGAATCGATACATTTTTAATCTGTGGACTTTTGCGTGGATTGTCTCTGGGAAATGTCAACTTTAATGTTGTCAGGTGGAGTTCTCCTCTTTCCCCGACAATGTTGTAGGAATGGTTTCCCTGGTCGAAACTGTTTTGGTGATCAATTATTGAGAGAGATGAATAGTGAAGAACGGAATAGTTGGATCTAGTCTCGTGTAATTCATTGCCGACTGTGGCAAGTGTCGTTCCACAGTATTCAAGGTGAATTTCTGGTGTGAGGTGTTTGTGGTCGTTGCCGGGATATTGGTTTCTCCGCCGAATCCGGGAGTTCGACATGGGGTGGGCACCCGACCCTTGGCCGACTTCCGGCCGGCGATTTGCGATGACTTTGCTAGGATGACGAGCGTCACTTGCCGCCAGCCTCGCTGAGGAGTTACACATAGTTTTTGGTGCGCAGTCGTAAAAGGTGAGTCGGTATCCTTAGTGGAGTGAGCGTGGTCTGTGCGTCCACCCGAAGGGTGTGTGTGTGAGGGAATAACGTCGTGCTAATCTTAACGATTATTTCAGGATTCCTAACAGCGCCTGTCGTCGCGGTTCTGCCCGGTGGAACGTGCAGCAGCCCGCAGCCCACGCCGCCTTCCCCAGCAATAACCGTGAGTAATAAACCAGCTATTTTCCAATCGTAGGCCGTAGGCAATTTCTCAGGGTTGACCTAGGTGTTAAAGTATTGTCCAGGAAAACGGCATAAGTCCTTGGCGTAGTGGACGGACGCCACGCGTATTTCATTTTGAATAAAGGCCATGAGCCGGCCGAGGTTCTGTCTGATAGGTTTCACAGCTCGATCACATCGAGGATAACGAATAAGTTACACTTTTATTATTTGGTCTCCGTATTGTCAATTGCAGAAAAGACTCATCGGGGGACTCGCTTCACCGCCGGGATCGTAGGCTGAAGCTTAGAGCCGGGACGTGAAGTCCGTTCCTCGACACCGCTGAGAGCCTCCCGTGGGAGGCTGCTGTACGGCTGGCAGACACCGCCTAGCGTGAGCGCAGGCGTGACGGTTTTTTTTTCTTTATATTTATTTTTTTTTATCACCGCACCTTGGTACACCGGTGTGATTTTGGTACCCGGTGTTGATGTCGGTACTACACCGAACTTTATTTTGGGAATCTTGAGCTCCTGCTGCATTCCTCCCGTGGAGACAGTAGAATTGAGGATATCTTCAGCTCCAGGATTCGGGACTCTCCAGGTCCCTGGCGCCCATTAATTAAATTATTATAATTGTTTTTAACTGGAAGGTTCCGGTAGTTACCTAGTTCTGCTTTAGTAAATATTCATATAATTTAACCTTGTTAACGGAACAGTACTCGGTTTATCTCCAACTCCCCACGACCTCAGCTCTTCTATATATCCATAAGTTACAACTGGCTAGCTTTAATTAATTGTAAAGGGTAATAATTAATAACCACATAGTAAAGATAATAAAGTAACTTATCTAATGTAATTTTAATTTAAAGGTTTAAAGTTAAGGTGTGAATAGTTAATCAAATACTACTATTATACGGGAGATTGTTATCCGCATTAATAAACCGGTTTAGGTTATTTTGTGGTTTTATTTTAGTCCGACCCTCAAAGTTTAGGGATAAAATCCTATATGTAACAGTACATTTGGCAAGGTAACTCATGTGTGTGGAGTGAATATGATGGAATTGGTTATACTGGGCTTTTAAGTATGTAGTTAAAGTTTAAATTTATTTTACACTGAAAGTGCTCACCGCGTCGCTGCCGGCCACTGCCATTCCGGTGTGTCTCGGCCCTAAAGGGCTATTGAAGGACATCGAGGATTTTAGTCGGTACGCTTCCCTCCCGCTCTACCCTTGGTTGCAAACATTTGATGATATTACCACGGTAAAAAAAAATGCTATGGAAAAAAGAATGGAAGAAAAAAATGTGTTGCGCCGACCACAAGTAAAATGGGAGGGCAGGAAAATGATGCTAGGTATTATGCAGTTCAAGTTACTATGAAGGAACGTTTCAATGACCTTCATTGTCAACTGTCATTTGAAAATAACGTTTAGCAATGAAATACTTTGTTCAAATTATGTTAAATTGTGTATATTATCTTTATTAGCTTGTTACAATTATTATCAAATGGTAATTGTTTATTTCTAATGCTACTGCTCCACCTGCGTCTTAACGCGTAAATTAGTACGTTAATTTAGGCGTTACGTAAATGTGGCCAACGTTTTAATGTGTTAAACTACAAACGGCATTACTAATGGCATAGCTCGGGTGTCGGGTTTTTGGACACATCAAAGAGTTTTAGCGCGTAGTTCAGCGCGCTAAGCGATGTTGGCTACATTAACGCCGTCTCATTCTGCGGGACGCGCGCGCACAGCAAGGACGAATGTACTTTGTTTTAGGCGGGAACTGCATTTACGAGAACGACAATGGAGTGGTCGAATGAGAAAGTTTTTAGAACTTTTTCAATCAGAGCCGTGCCTTTGGAATCCAAAGCAATCACATAAGAATCGCTCGGCAGTTAGTGATGCGTGGCGATGTGTTATCCAGTCTTTGTCGTTTCCAGTGACACAGGAAGAATTAAAAAAGAAACTTACTTTAACCTCCATTTTGTGTGTAACGCGTTACTTCTCGAAGAATTAACTCTTAACGGCATTGTAACCTAAATGTAGCCAACGCGCATTTATAACGCCTTAATTAACGAGTAGTTGGCCATTATCATTAACGTTACCGCTAACCCAGGTGGAGCAGTAGCATAAGCGTGCAAGTGCTAAAAAGTGTGCATAGCATCATAATATGGTTTCAATATACATTGCATTATGAAGATTTTTCGTCAACAGTGTGTGTTTTAACAATATGTTTTGCTAAAACGGCTTTCCGGCTAAGGGTCCGTTCACACAGACCGGCTCGGAGAGCATCGGCGCGCATTTTTCTTTTCACACAGACCGGATCGTATGCGCTTGGAGTTGGTCGGAGCGGAGCCGCCAACTATTTCACATAGACCGGCTGGAAGCAACCTGAAAGCGGATGCGCTCGGAGCCGGTCGGATGCGCTCGCAGCCGGTCGGATACGCTCGGAGCCGGATGGATACACTATTTATGCTAACAAAATGGCGCTCGGCGTGGACAAGCGCGGACGCAATCGGAACCGATAGGATGCGCGAGCGAGAAAGAGCACGCAATCGGCGCCGATCGGCTGCACGATCGAGAAAAAATACGCGATCGGAGCCGGTCAGCTCCTCTTATTATTTCACACCAAGCGCGTTCAAGCATTCTTAATGACAATAGCAGTGCACCTACAAAAATAAACCTTACTACAAATATTAAAAACTCAGTTTTCAACGTGATAAGAATCTGCTCTCCTCTTCGAGCCAGTCTGTGTGAACGGACCCTAAAACTACACAGACAAGTTTGACATTGGAAATCTTTTGCACCAGTGTGTCTATTAATGTGATTTGTTAAAGTCGATCTCCGACTAAAACAAGTCTGACATATATCACATTTAAAAGGTCTTTCACCAGTGTCTCTATAATGATGGCTTCTTAAAGTGGACTTATGTCTAAAAGTACTCTGACAAATATCACATAGGAAATGTTTTTTTATCGGTGTGTCTATGAATATGTATTGTTAAACTTGACTTCCGGCTAAAAGTACGCTGACATATATGACATTGAAAAGGTTTTGCACCAGTGTGCCTCAAAATATGTCTTGTTAAAGAGGTCTTTAGACTAAAACTACTCTGACACATTTCACATTGGAAATGTTTTTCACCAGTGTGGCTATTCATGTGTCTTGTTAAAGATGACTGCTGAGTAAAAGTACTCTGGCAAATATGACATTTGAAAGGTTTTTCACCAGTGTGTGTATCAATGTGGCTTGTTAAAGTCGACCTCTGACTAAAAGTACGCTGACATATATGACATTGAAAAGGTTTTGCACCAGTATGCCTCAAAATATGTCTAGCTAAAGTTGTCTTACGACTGAAACAACTTTGACATAAATCACATTGAAAAAGTTTTTCACCTGTGTGGCTATTCATATGTCTTGTAAAAGTTGACTGCTGAGTAAAAGTACTCTGGCAAATATGACATTTGAAAGGTTTTTCACCAGTGTGTGTATCAATGTGGCTTGTTAAAGTCGACGTCTGACTAAAAGTACGCTGACATATTATATGACATTGAAAAGATTTTGCACCAGTGTGCCTCAAAATATGTCTTGTTAAAGAGGTCTTACGACTAAAACTACTCTGACACATATCACATTGGAAATGTTTTTCACCAGTGTGGCTCAAAATATGTCTTGTTAAAGAGTTCTTACGACTAAAACTACTCTGACATATATTACATTGGAATTTTTTTTCACCAGTGTGGCTATTCATGTGTGTTGTTAAAGTTGACTTCTGAGTGAAAGAACTCTGGCATATATGACATTTAAAAGGTTTTTCACCAGTGTGTCTATAAATATGACTTGCTAAAGTTGCCTTGACAGTAAAAGTCTTCTGACAAAAATCACATTGGAAAGGTTTTTCACCTGTGTGCTTTTGATAATGCAACCTCAAACGACTCATTTCTTTAAAACTTTTCAAACAAACATCACACTGAAAAGGTTTTTCACCAGTATGTTTTTGTTTAATATGTTGTGTTAAACCACTATTATATCGAAACCTGCCTCGGCAAATATCGCATTCGAAAGGCTTTTCATCGGTATGTTTTCGTAAATGAGATTTTAAAAAAGTCTTTAGTCTAAAACTACTCTGACAAATATCACATTTGTAAGGTTTTTCACCTGTATGTATTCGTATATGTTTTTTAAAAACACTCTTAAATCGAAACGTATGTGAGCAAATATCGCATTGAAAAGGATTTTCGCCATGTGTAAGTCTATGCTGTTTCAAAGCATCTTTTTCTCTAACACTATACTGACACACATCGCATTTGTAAGGTTTTTCATCCGGATGTTCTCGAATAATGTGTTGAAATAAAGTGCACTTATGTCTAAAACTACAGTGACAGAAATCGCATTTGAAAGGTTTTTCACGAGTATCTCTATGTTGTTTTAAAGCAACTTTCTGTTTAAAATTACTGATACGATTTTGAAGTTTCTGATTTCTTGCAATGTATCGCTCGGACGTACGATTTCGATTGTCCCGGATCATTTTCTGATCTACTTTCTTTTGCTTCGTAGTTATTATATCTGCTAGTTTTGTTCTTCTTATGTCATGTTTTTGTTTCTTCACGACAGGCGACCCTGGAATTGAAAATCCTGTAAGTGTAATCTTTGAAAAATGTATACGACCATGTCAACAACCTCGCGATTCACGAGAGGTTAAAGAGTGGCTGGAAAGGCGTCACGGCGTCCAGACCTACCTCACGACGCAGGTCCTCACCGGACATGGAAGTTTCGGGAGGTACCTGTGTCGGATAGGGAGGGAAGATACGCCTGGGTGTCACCACTGCGATGATCGCCCGGAGGACACAGTCGAGCATACGGTGCAGAACTGCCCCGCGTGGGCAGAGCATCGGCGTGTCCTCACGGCAGCGATAGGCGGAGACCTTTCGCGCCCGTCATTGGTCGAGGCCATGCTGCTAGGCGAGACGGAGTGGGAAGCGGTCACCTCCTTCTGCGACGCAGTCATGCTCGCGAAGGAGGAGGCGGTCCGCGAGAGGGAGAGGACAGCGTCCTCCCTCCACCCCAACCGCAGTGGTGGCCGCCACCGCAATGAGAAGTTTTCTTATTGGAGTACGTATTAAAAAAAAAAGTAGTTTCCAAGAACTCTATAGATGGCGTTGAACTGACTGTGTTACTCTAGGAAAAAGGTGTATGCCTTCATTTTTGCACAAATCCACGAGGCACAGACTTCTCTTCTTTTTCTCTTGGGACATTTTCTTTCTGGCGTGGAAAACTCGTAAATTAAAAAGACTGGTAAATGAATATTTTTTCTTTTTCCTTATAGTTATTTATTTTCAAAATGCCATTTGTGTGACGTGATGTGACTGACAATAACATGACATGTACTTTTTGTTTTACGATCTCAAAATTACATCCAAGTGAAAAAAATCAAAAAATGACGTGACGTTCCGTTCATTGCAGTAACATATCAAGCTCAGCGCCATCTATCCATCGACTAGGGAAGAGTTTAAAAAAAATAAAAAGAAAATCCCCCATTCCATTCGCCAGTGTTATATTTATCTAAAAAAGGAGGTTTTTAATTTCCGCCTTGTATTGAGACTAGCTGTCCGACCATGGACTATACCCCGGTCGACGGCGCGTTGTGTTCCACGCGCGCCTCAAAGAGTGTCAGCATTATCCGGGCCCCCTTTAGAGGGCCAAAACCTGCCTGGGTCGCAGGACTCACGAATTACCGTGACCCCGGAACGTATGGGCACAGTCACACCGAAATGGCAGCGGCCGCCAGCGTCGCCGCTGGCGGCCTCGCGCGATTTCCAGTCCCCGCGCGCCTGGTATCTTCTTGACTAGTTTAGTACATTTGGCAAGGTAACTCATGTGTGTGGAGTGAATATGATGGAATTGGTTATACTGGTCTTTTAAGTATGTAGTTAAAGTTTAAAGGACAATGTCCGGAATGGCCCTATGCAACAAAATGTATTGGAATACACGATAAATAACTGTCTATTTTATTACATTAGTTGCAAATACTTTTGTAACACGGACTAGCTGTATGCCAAAATGAACAATAAAAAGTATTTTACGCAACTAATAACATCAATGGCCGCCATCTTCACCAAACATCATGTCGTGCGGTTATAGAATAGGGATGGCCAATTGATTGTAATCGATCGACTGAATTTTTAATTTCCTTATAGTATAATTTATATCGATTTTAAATCGATTCGAATCGTAAGCCAATGTATCGACTTACGAAAAATCGTATAAGTAGATCGATTTCTAAAAAGTCGATTTTATTTTTCAAGTTTACATTTATAATGTAAATATTATCCAAAATCAAAGTATTTATTTCAAGTAGGCCAGTTACAGGCACTTTTGAATTGTCATAGACAATCAAAGGAATATTATTAAACACTACAAAAGTTATGGTGCTACAGTCCCAGTCACAAGACATAAAAACTGTGAAAGTACCGTAGATGCCCGTTCCAAGAAGTAGATCTCTATGGAGAAGAACGTGCAATCCATTTTATGAAAAACAAGAAAGATATTAAATGATCTCTTATCAGTAAAATCAGATTTTTTCGGTTAAAAAAATCGATCTATTGGACTTGAAAAATCGATTCTTCGATTAATCGATCTTAGATCGTCGTCCCTAGTCACTAATGTCACTGTCAGTCTAAAACGAATTCTAAGAATACAGGTAGGTAGCTATGTTAATAGATTACGTTGAACTTACAATACACTTACGCTTTAGAAAAAAACTGCATAGGTACCTATCCAATTATCTAGGGAGGTGCTTAAAATAGCTAAATATTTTATGACATTGCTTTTCAGTTTCTTAAAAATCACTAATCTATGAAAAACTATACCTACTAGTCGTTGTTATGGTTCGATTATAACCTCAAAATCTGATTCTTTTTTTGGAATATATCTATTCTGCAGCTAGTCCGCTATAAAAATAAGATTTTAAAGGAGTTTACTAATGATCGACAACACAAAATATAATTTTCCGACGCTCTTGGTTCCAGGGCGAACAATGTATGGGCGCAGAGCAATCTCCTTTATTTCACACTGAAAGTGCTCACCGCGTCGCTGCCGGCCGCTGCCATTCCGGTGTGTCTCGGCCCTAAAGGGCTATTGAAGGACATCGTGGATTTTAGTCGGTACGCTTCCCTCCCGCTCTGCCCTTGGTTGCAAACATTTGATGATATTACCACGGTAAAAAAAAATGCTATGGAAAAAAGAATGGAAGAAAAAAATGTGTTGCGCTGACCACAAGTAAATTGGGAGGGCAGGAAAATGATGCGGTATTATGCAGTTCAAGTTACTATGAAGGAACGTTTCAATGACCTTCATTGTCAACTGTCATTTGAAAATAACGTTTAGCAATGAAATACTTTGTTCAAATTATGTTAAATTGTGTTTATTATCTTTATTAGCTTGTTACAATTATTATCAAATGGTAATTGTTTATTTCTAATGCTACTGCTCCACCTGCGTCTTAACGCGTAAATTAGTACGTTAATTTAGGCGTTACGTAAATGTGGCCAACGTTTTAAACAGATAGTCGAGAAGAGTAACAAGCGGCGTTGACAACAGTGGAAACGAAATTTCGCTGGTTCGAGCCCCACGATCAACGGTCTCTTTTTGGACATTTTTATTTTTATGCAAGATAATATCTCATGTTTTTTGAGTCGAATAAGCATAGGATAGATTCTAACTTACAAGTTACATCTTATTACTTCTTTTTCTAAATACAAATTATGGCGAGTGGAGCATCTAGTAACATAACTTTAAGAAAAATAAGAAAATCTAACTCTTATAATAATGTGTCGATTATGAACACTTCTGACTCGTCACTCTTTGATAGTACGATGCAAAGTCTACCTGACCCCAGCGAAACTTTAGAAGTACGTAACTTACAAATAAAATTATCATCTGTACAGGAGGAATTGATAATTGCAAATAATGAAATTGAGAATTTAAACGTAGAGAATACTAACTTGAAGTGGGAATTGGAAAGATGTCAGAAAATTATAGAATTGTACAAAAAGGTCGGATATGGCGAGACTTGTTCCACCCCACCAACATCAACGAGGAAAACGAAAAAAAAAGATGAAAATAAAAATACTTTCAACAACATTGGTTCCCAGACATATAACCCGATCAAGGACAATACTACCGAAGTTACAGAAGAGAAAAATCAAAATGAGTCAGATCACGCACATAATATTAAAAAAAAACCTAAACAACCAGAAGTTAGAGGAAACCAAAGAAAGGTATGCATCCTAAGTACAAACAACAAAAACAAAATACTCACGATCGCAGAAAATACATTATTAGATTACAAAATTTGTCACTACTTAACACCGGGTTGTGGTGTAGAGACACTTATTAGGGACATGGATCTCAAATTAAAGAACTACACTACGGATGATTACTGCCTAATCTTCATCGGCGAGGAAGACTTTCGCCGAACGTACAACTATGTCGATCTCATAATTACATTACGTGAAGCACTTTTAAAAATTCATAATACTAATATTATAATATGTGCACCTACCTTTAAATTGAATGACTTTTCTATGATGTATAATAGGAGAATAGAAACATTTAACAGTCTTTTATATTTGGATGCCTGTACTCATCACTACGCGTATTTGTTTGATAGTAACTTTTATTTGACATATTTATGATTATAAAATGTTCTTGCCAAGAAGTGGATCTGTTAATAATAATGGTATAATGAACATATTTAAAAATATAAATCTAATGCTTAATGAGATGAATAGTTACGACGTTTTTCATGTAATTGATGGTGAGTCTCCCCCAATTTCTCCTTCGTGCACAAAAGACAACACAAATGATGTTTTTTTTCGTTAAAAAACATATAAAATTGTTACACCAAAATATTGCTGGTTTACTAAATAAAGCGAATGTTTTAACTGTATGCCTAGATGAACTGTCCGACAAAAATATTGATGTGGATGTTTTATGTATAACGGAACATTTCATTATGGAAGGGTTCCAACATCAACTGTATGTGCCAAATTATAGCCTAGGTGCCTGTTTCTGTAGGGAAGCCAGAAAAAGAGGAGGAGCTTGTATTCTTGTGAAAAATGATGTTCAATATAAGGAAATACCTAAAATTTCAAAATTGTCGTCATCGGGCATATTTGAATGTTGTGCGATTGAGCTCACCCGTTATAAGATAATTGTTGTATGTATCTACAGAGTACCAAATATAAATAATCTCAGTTACTGCTTTGATAAAATGGAAACGCTTTTGAAAGAAATATCACGCACACGATATAACAACATTGTAATAGCAGGTGATTTTAATATAGATATGCTTAAACCTAATAGCCACTCAAATGCTTTCGAATGTCTGTTAATGAGTTTTAACTTAAAACTAGAATTAAGACAGCCGACTCGCATGGCCAGTATGACATGTATAGACAACTTTGCTCATAATTTTAGTTCAGTATGTAAAACCGAAGTAATCGAACTGGCGTTGTCCGATCATACGGCACAGCTGCTTCACTGTCCAGTACAAACAAAGTGTCTCATAAAGTATTGGTATACCGTCAAAAGAGACTACAGTGTAGCCAATATACTGAAATTTAAAAACCACATTAAAAATCTCTCTTTTGCTGAGATTTACGACACAGTCGATCCGAATGAAGCCTATTATAAATTTCTCGATCTATTTAAATTAATTTACGACCTGTGTTTTCCAACTAAACTGATTAGAGTAGATGTCACAAAAAGAACTAAATGGTTGTCAAAAGGTATTAAACTAGGCAGTAAAAAAAAAAGAAAACTTTTATGGCAATTCAGATTAAACCCAAATAAATGTAATGAATACACTTTCAAGAACTACTCTCGTTTACACAAAAAAATTATACACCTAACACAAAAGGCCCAGAACAATCATAATATAAAAACATCTAAAAATAAGTCTAAAACCACGTGGCAAATAATAAATCGTGCAAAATTTAACCTACCCAAGTCTAATATTACTAAAATTATAAATAATAACAGCATTCTATCTAATCCCAACGACATTGCCGAAGCATTTAACAATTATTTTATCGACAAAGTACAAGGGAAACTTGATGTGACTAGCAAACCTAAATGTAACAGAATTGACACTAGTGATAAAACAATGTTTATGGCCCCTAGTATACCACAAGATATTGAGAGAATCATCAAATCATTAAACAATACAAATAGTGTAGGGTATGACGATATTGCTACAAAAATATTGAAACATGTGTCTATGGAAATAAGTGGTCATTTAAGTCATATACTTAACTTAAGTATTAGCGCAGGCGTTTTCCCTGAAGCATTAAAAATATCGATTATTAAGCCATTATTTAAAAAGGAAAATAGAGAACGGATGGAATGTTATCGACCAATATCATTAATACCCGTTATTTCAAAAATTTTTGAAAAATATATTTATAGAGAACTTTATAAATTCGTAGAAAAAAATAACATTCTGTGCGAGGAACAGAAAGGATTTCGTGTACATAGAACTATCAATATGGCTATATATGACTTTTTATACAATGTCATAAAAAACGTTGATCTCCGGAATCCTGTATGTAGTGTATTCTGCGACATGACCCAGGCATTCGACTATGTACACTATTCGTTGTGTGCGCGATGACAGCGCCCCTAGTGGCCGCAACTATTCAGGACTTGTCATCTGTCAAATCATGTCAACTAGATGATAAGATATCTTTGTGATATTAAATTTCGACTAGTTTTTCAACGAAATTGAAAAAATAGTGTAAAAAGTGAGTGTGTATATTATACCTAGCGATTTTCTTCCTCGTGGAAAATATGGATATTATAATACGCACGGGATTTGAATCGGTTAAGCATAAAATACATTTCCAACCTCAAACTGAGCAAAAAGGGAAAAAATTAGTATTAGCACAGCATGTGAGAGAAGTGGAAGAGCTTAGAACGAACGGGAAAAGTTAAAGTTAAAGTTTTCGTATTAAATTATAAAGAAAGTTATGAAAATAAAGCAACTTGACACATGACAGCCCAGAATTAATTCACATTTCTGCCACGTCGTGCGCTACGATCGATTTGCCGTTCCCCACCACCCACTTCGCACATAGTCAATAATACCCTTATAAAGAAACTCGAAGCCTACGGGATAAGAGGCAATGTCCTTAATTTGCTGATATCTTACCTACAAAATAGAAAACAAATTACTGAAATTAATAAAGTTAATATTGTTAATAAACGTGAAGAGATATTTCGGTCTTCAGAGCGTGAATTATTATTTGGGGTACAGCAGGGCAGCGTTTTAGGGCCCTTTAAATTTACACTATACATAAATGACCTACCGAAATCTATTGACCAACCAGTAACACTATTTGCGGATGATAGTACGATTACAATACCTTGTAAAAGGATAGAAAACTATGAGAATGACATTAACAATAGTTTACAACAGATGGTAACCTGGCTAGACGCGAATAATTTAAAAATAAATTTGAGTAAAACTAAAGTTATTCAATTTAGACAACAGACCTCTACTATTAATTTAAATATACACTACAATAACGATACCATAGAAGAAGTTGAAAGTACAAAATTCTTGGGTCTCATAATAGATAACAAATTAAATTGGAAATTCCACATTGATACCTTATGTAAGAAGATGAGTAAGTCTGCATACGCTCTACATACATTATCACCTATAATTAACACAGATGCTCTTCTTACTGCTTATTATGGCATAGTAGAATCACATTTACGGTATGGGATCATATTTTGGGGGAACTCTACTGAAAAAGAAACTGCCTTCAAGGCGCAAAAAAGATGCATTCGATCGATGTTTAAAATTAAACCCACTGATAGTTGTGAACCATACTTTAAAAGTTATAAGATATTAACATTACCTTGTCTGTACATACTAGAAGTAGCTGTGTTTGTGAAGACGAACCCGAGTCGTTTCAGACGTATAGCCGACGTGTTTCCCCGCAATAGACGCGATAATAGCTTGCTTTGTCAGGAACCAGCCAAAACAGCACTCATGCGCAAAAGTGTCTACTGCATGGCTCCAGTTATTTATAATCGTTTGCCTAAGAGTTGGAAAGAGCTTCCAGTCAACTTATTTAAAAAAAGACTTCGTAGCTTTTTAGTGGTGAAAGCTTATTATAATTTAAGTGAATACCTCACTGAGAAAGATTTTTTTTAAGTTAGTGTAATATTTATTTTTTGTGTACCTAGTGTCGGGGTACTTCGCGAGGTGTCGGTGTTTTGAGGTGAAACACAGTTTACGGGAAACACTGTTTATTACTTCACACTCGAATGTTCTTAACGACTAAAATGTTACAAAATGTTGGATGAAATGTTTGAATACACCCGGCTAACGCGGTAGACGAAAGTGCACTGAATATAATATAATTTCAATTATTCTAAGTAATAATTAATTAGGTCAACGCGCTACGCCGATATTGCAATCTAAGGTGTTCGGTAAAAACACCGAACATATTCCGGGGCACGAAAGATGGAGATGCTGAGATGAAACAATGTTATGTTAGTACCTTAATGAAATGATCATGGTTTTAATGTTTACAAGGTGAACACAAGATAACTTAAATTGTTAGTTGATCTAAAGTTAAAATGATGCTATATCAAAAACACTATCTTACTGTCTCTAAGAGATTTCTAGATACTCTTTACACGACTGTTTTCACTGGATTACCTAACGACGTTCAACCCCGTTTTGTCGCGCACTCACACTATTCACATTCACATCACTAACACTTCTGGTGGGTTGAAGCTCCATGTTCGCCGTGATGTGAGCGCGGCGCGCTCGCCGCCGCAGCCACCTGTACAGCAGCGCTCCCGCCGCCAGCGCCAGCGTACCGACCAGGATGTAGCTTACGGCATACTGATGAATGTCATGGATGGATAATACATCTCCTATTTCCACTTGGCTGTTTCTCATGTTGTCGATGCGTTTGTGAAGATTTTCTAATGCTATCTTCATTTCGCCTGAGTCTGTCTCGTCTTTGTAGTCTTGTAAAGGCATCGTGCTGTTGATTATAAAGTTAAGTTGATCCACTTCAGGTATAAAAATGTTTGGACTCATGTCAATTGTATTTTTCTCTTGCCTCTGAATGTGTAGGGTAAAATCTGGACCCTTCAGCAGGCAACCTGGTTCTAAGTAAATTAGACCCGCTTTGCTGAGCTGTACTTTGACTATTTGTTCGCCGCAGATCACTTTGCCGTGGGGCGCCGGCTTAGAATTGCGCTCCCCCAAATCATCCCGTGGGTGTCGTAAGAGGCGACTAAGGGACAAACCGGAGGTCGGGCAGCAGCGTCCTCCGTGTACTGCACATCCTCACTGCGATCGCCAACCCGCCTGCCAAGCGTGGCGATTAAGGCAAATTACCCCCTAATGGAAACCACAGAAACCAGGCCCCCAGTCCCCGGCAGCTCCGCTATCCCTGGCGCGGGTAGCGGTCAAGGTAACGGCGGAGCAGGGGGTGCTAAGAATCTCCGGAAGAGATCCGGCTACCCACCCCAACGACGACTGGCCCTGGTAACACACAACATACGCACATTGAGGACTGACGAAAAGATCTGCGAGCTGGAAGAGGAGCTGAGCAAGTTACACTGGGACATTATGGGGTTATGCGAAGTCCGTAGAGAGGGGGAGGACACCGTAACCCTGAAGTCTGGTAACTTGCTATACTACCGGGAGGGCGACCAACAGTCCCAAGGTGGTGTCGGGTTTCTCGTTCACAAGTCCCTCGTAAACAATATAATAACCATCGACAGTGTGTCGAGCAGGGTGGTATACCTAATACTCAGAATATCCAAAAGATATTCGCTGAAGGTCATTCAGGTATACGCACCGACCTCATCACACTCCGATGATGAAGTGGAGACTATGTATGAGGACGTAAGTAGGGCCATACATAGCTCCAAAACCCACTTCACTGTTGTTATGGGGGACTTTAACGCAAAGTTGGGCAAGAAAAGCGGTGATGAGTTGAGAGTGGGGCAATTTGGATATGGGCAACGGAACCCTAGGGGACAGAGGCTGGCCGACTTTCTGGAGAAAGAGGAACTCTTCATGATGAACTCTTTCTTCCAGAAGCCGCCTCACAGGAAATGGACCTGGCTGAGTCCCGATGGTTTCACGAGAAACGAGATAGACTTCTTCATGACCGACAAGAAACGGATATTCAGTGATGTCTCTGTGATCAACAGGGTAAAAACCGGTAGCGATCACCGAATCGTAAGAGGCTCGCTGAATATCAATGTTAAACTTGAAAGGTCCAGCCTGATGAAGTCTACGCTCCGACCTACTCGGCCCCATATTCAAAACCCCGAAAGCTTTCAACTCGAGCTCTCTAATCGCTTTGCTTGCCTTGAGAACTTAGTGTCAGTGGACGAGATCAACGACGGGCTAGTGGAAACTGTCCGCACGGTAGGGTCTAAGTTTTTTAGACCCTGCCGTAAAGATAGACCTCAGAAATTGACCGAGCAAACCTTAAACCTCATGGCTGAACGACGTTTGCTACAGTTGCAGTCTTCCGATGACGCGAAGTCATATAGGCAGCTCAATAGACGTATATCTAAGTCCTTGCGACACGATCTGCGTCTCTTTAATACGAATCGTGTTAAAGAGACCATACAGCGAAACAAAGGCTCTAAAGTGTTCGCAAAGGACAAGTCTATTGGGCAAAGCCAGATGACAAAGCTGAAACGGGAGGATGGCAGCATAGCGTCGACCAAAGCAGAGGTTTTAGGCGAGATCGAGAGGTTCTATGGACAGTTATACACTTCGGTCGCAAAGCCCGTTGACAGCTTGGTAGGAGATCCAAGAGCCAAGCTGTCCCGACATTATACCGAAGATATCCCGGACATCAGTCTGTGCGAGATTAGGATGGCCCTGAAGCAGCTTAAGAACAACAAGGCGCCGGGCGAGGACGGAATCACTTCAGAGCTTCTGAGAGCGGGTGGAACACCGGTACTTAAAGTCCTCCAGAAACTCTTTAATTCCGTCCTCTCCGAGGGCAAAACGCCTGAAACATGGAGTAGAGGTGATGTGGTGCTGTTCTTCAAAAAAGGTGATAACAGCCTATTGAAGAACTACAGACCCATCACGCTTCTAAGTCATGTTTACAAGCTGTTTTCAAGGGTTATCACGAACCGTCTCGAACACAGACTTGATGACTTCCAGCCTCCCGAACAAGCCGGTTTCCGAAGAGGCTATAGTACCATAGACCACATCCATACGCTGCGGCAAGTTATACAGAAGACCGAAGAGTATAACTTGCCATTATGCTTAGCGTTTGTGGACTATGAGAAAGCCTTCGATTCGGTGGAAACATGGGCGGTACTTGAGTCACTCCAGCGATGCCATATTGACTATCGGTACATCGAGGTGTTGAAGTGCTTGTATAATAACGCCACCATGTCGGTCCGAGTACAGGAGCAGAGCACGAAGGCGATTCCATTGAGAAGAGGCGTAAGACAGGGGGACGTTATCTCCCCGAAACTGTTTACTGCCGCAATGGAAAACGCCTTCAAGCTCCTGGAATGGCAAGGACTTGGCATCAACATCAACGGCGAATACATCACTCACCTTCGGTTTGCCGACGACATCGTAGTCATGGCAAAGTCGATGGAGGAACTCAGCATGATGCTCGATGGCCTCGACCGAGTTTCACAACGGGTGGGCTTGAAAATGAACATGGACAAGACGAAAATTATGTCAAATGCCAATGTTGTGCCCACCCCAGTCTCTGTTGGAAACTCGGTACTCGAAGTTGTTGACTCATATATCTACTTAGGACAAGTAGTCCAGTTAGGTAGGTCCAACTTCGAGAAAGAGGTCAACCGCCGAATCCAACTCGGTTGGGCAGCGTTCGGGAAACTAAGCAATGTCTTTTCGTCCGACATCCCTCAGTGCCTCAAGACGAAAGTCTTCAACCAATGTGTGTTACCAGTGATGAGTTACGGCACCGAAACGTGGTCTTTCACTATCGGCCTCATCTCAAAGCTCAAAGTCGCTCAACGAGCTATGGAGAGGGCTATGCTAGGTGTTTCTCTACGTGATCGAATCCGAAATGAGGAGATCCGTAGACGAACTAAAGTCACCGATATAGCCCACCGGATTAGCAAGCTGAAGTGGCAATGGGCAGGCCATATTGCTCGCAGAGCAGACGGCCGATGGGGTCGAAAAGTACTAGAGTGGAGACCACGGACTAGCAAGCGCAGCGTAGGACGTCCACCAGCAAGGTGGACAGACGACCTTATAAAGGTCGCCGGAAGACGCTGGATGCAGGTCGCTTCCAACCGGTATCTGTGGAGATCAAAAGGGGAGGCCTATGTTCAGCAGTGGACGTCCTATGGCTGAGATGATGATGATGATGATGAGATCACTTTGACGGCATAAATATTGCAGCAATGGTACAAGAAAAGAGATGGGTTTGTTAGAGGTGTAAATTTGTTTTCACATCTCGACCTTCGTACCTTGCACTCGTCTGTGTCTCGATCGCGTTCACAGAAATTGTTCTCGTTGTTTAAGTGGTATATCGGCTTTTTCCAATCGCACAGAAATATGTCGTCTTCTTGTTTACAAAGGGAGAGTTCTTCCGACGAGATTGTTAAGTATGCGTCTCTTTTTAGATCTGTAGCGACGTATTCAGACGATGGGATGAACTCTATCATGGTGTTATTCATCTGATGTGGTATCGGATGGATTTTGTACACTTTGTATCGGTCTCTACTGATAAGTGGGAATGTTATTTGGAAGAGGAAGTATTTTTCTGTTACTCTTGCTTTAATGCTTATCAGTGAATATAACTTCCGGATCTCGTGTGGTTCGATGGGTAATGTTAGGTCTTCAGATAAATGTCCAGAGATAATGTTAAGTTCTTTCTGGAGTTGTTCTGGTGTAAGCAAATGAATGTTAACCTGTCCATGGTGGACGTTGGTAAGGATATCTAGTAGAATGTCTTGAGTTCGCTTCAAGTTATTTAACAAATTACTGGCTGTTAACGCTGTCATAGTAAATTCTTGTAGTAAAGATATGTTGTTAATTTCTCGTTGTAATTTATTTGAGAAATTGTCTAACGTAATAAGGTGTTTATTGATAATTTTATGTTGCTTAGCCATAATTTCTTCTGTCCTTTTCAACAAATTGTACTCGGACTCGACAATCGATGTTTGGTTCTTCCATAAACTCGCTAAATGTTTTTCGTTTTGTTGGATCATGTTGATGTCTCGACTGTACTTTTCCGCGAATTGTTCGTCCAATACGCCGAATAATGAATTTGCAATGTTTCCAACTACATTGATAAGTCCCCGTCGCCGTCTGGAGTGTCCACTTGCGTGTTGCGTCATCAAAAGTTCATTATAATATTTCAGTTCATTACACTCGTGGATCAGCTGAGGGACTATCATGTTACACTGTTCGCTACCTGTTGTTTTGCATGTTTTATCCAGATATGTTGTAACTTTTTCAAATGCCTGCATGCCTTCCCAATACGGCGACATGTTATAAAACACAACTAGGGCCCAGCTGTCTTTTACAAGGCTGATTTTGGATATTGGGTCAAAGTAAAGACATTGACTGTCATTTAATGTAGTTATATTGTAACTGCAGTTTGCAACGCAGCAAAGTGACATAAAAAAGGTCAGTACCATGGCGATATGTGGTAATGTACGCGGTGTCACCTTTCTCGTTCGATTGTTATTATTCCGGGTTCTAGAGCTCTGTTTAGCTGACTTGTCTGTTTCTGTTGTACTGTTATGTTTATCCTCAGTCTCCATTTCTACTGGTAATAAAGAAAGTTTCACTACTGGTCGCTTTATGATGCCATTTTTCGTTTTCAATGACACAACCCTGACATAGCCATCATTACCGGGATGTAGATCTATTACTCGGCCCATAATCCATCGTCCCGCTGGAATGTTATCTTCATGGACTACCACAATGTTGCCTAATTTTAAGTTTTCTTGAGGTTTAGACCACTTTTCTCTTGCTGTTAACTGGCTCAAATACTCATTCTTCCATTTTTGCCAAATCTGTTTAAAAATGTTAGTTGTTAAGTGCCACCTGGTTCTCGCATCCTCCTTTGTCTCGATCACTGTTAAGTCTGATCTTCCTGTTAAAAAATGTGCAGGTGATAAATAGTCTAAGTCTTCAATGTTTTCTGTAAGTGAACATAACGGTCTCGAGTTCAGACACGCTTCCAGTTGTGTCAGCACAGTGGTGAACTCTTCAAACGTCAATCGTTGCTCACCTACCACCCTTTTCAGGTGGAACTTCAGACTGCGGACTGCTCTTTCCCACAGCCCTCCAGCGCTTGGCCACGATGGAGCATTGAAATGCCATTGTATGTTCATTTCAGCAATTTCTGCTAGGCAACTATCTCCGAAAACCTGTTGTAATTGGTTGTACTCCTCTTGTAGTAACCTGTTACCTCCAATGAAATTCGTGCCTTGGTCACTATACAAATGGTGTGGTGCTCCTCTCCTGGCTGACATTCTCCTTAGTGCAGCCAAAAATGCGGAACTGGTAAGGTCAGACACCAGTTCCAAATGAACGGCTTTCGTGACCATGCATATGAATACGGCTACGTAGCCTTTCAATGTTCTAACCCCCCTTCCCTTGTTTGCCTTGATGTTTACAAAACCTGTGTAGTCCACCCCAGTATGGTAGAACGGTGGAGCGGGGTTTGTTCTAGCTGCGGGAAGGTCACCCATCAATTGATATTGCTTCCTTGCTTCATGTTTCCGGCAAGTTACACAATTTCTTAGCTGTTTCTTGGTCGTACTGTATCCACTTGTGATCCAGTATTGTTGTCTGAGAGTCGCCAATGTTAGTCGAGGACCCCCATGGAATGTTAACTGATGAGCTTCTTCTATTAGCAGCTCGGCCAGTCGACTTTTGCTAGGAATTATCATGGGATGTTTTCTGTCGTCGTTTATAATTGCATTTCTTAAACGTCCTCCCACTCGGAGAAAACCATTTTTGTCGACGAAAGGTTTTAAACATAACAACTTGCTCTTTGATGTAACGTGACCGTTTTTGTTTAGCATTTCAATTTCTAATGTAAATGCTGTACTTTGCACTCGTTTTATAATAACTGATTTAGCCTTTCGTAATTCTAATAATGTTATGTACTTCGGTAAATGTTCACGTTGCGACTTTGGCGTCAATGCCCTCAGCACCCATGACAAGACACGTGCTATTTTTATAAAAGAGTTATGTTGTAATAATAGATTATCTATTATGCTGTTACTGTTTATGTCTTGCACTATGTTAACTAATTTATTTGTTTTCATTTCTTCCTCTGTTTGGTAGATCGGTTGATTTTGATCTTTCGCTACGTCATACGATGCTAGCCATGCCGGTCCGTTCCACCACAATGGATGCTGTAATAGTTGTGGAGCGGTTAAACCTCGACTAGCGCAGTCAGCAGGGTTGTCCCCCGACTTTACGTATCGCCAGCAGTTTGTCGGCATTATATGTTTGATAGCGTTGACTCTATTAGCTACAAAAGGTTTCCAACGTGCTGAATCGCCTTGTAGCCAGCCTATGACCACCATTGAGTCACACCATCCATAGATTTCTAGCGGACAACTAATGCCTTGTTTGATTTTGTCAATGAGCTTAGATAGTAGGTAAGCCCCACAAAGTTCTAATCGTGGCAACGTAACACTCTTTTTGCTGGGTACAAGTTTTGATTTCGCTGCGACGATCACTGTTTTTTGTTCTTGTTTTGTTCGTGCATAAACCACGCATGCGTATGATTCGATGGACGCGTCGCAATAGCCATGTAGTTCGATGACGTCATTCTCGTTGCATAATATCCACCGTGGAACCTTACAATTGTTTATTTGGTTAATTTCCTTCATCAGTTTACTCCATTCATTATGTATGTCATTTGAAACTTTGTCATCCCACTGTAGGTCATATTTCCATAACTTTTGAAAAAGAAGTTTTAGTTTCGTGGACAGGGGCGTCAGCCAACCTAGGGGGTCATATAATTTTGATATCTCGGATAATAAGTCCCTTTTGGTTGGTTTCGACGTTGATTGTGAAAAGTTGCAACGGAATGTAAACTGATCGCCTTTTGGGTTCCAGCACAAACCCAATGTTTTCAACGTGTCATCGTTTTTGAAGCTATAAACGAGGTCTTGACTTGTTGATATGTTTTCCAATAATGCTGGACTGTTGGATGACCACTTTCGTAGATTGAAGCCACCTAGTTTCAAAAGTTGTATTAATTCATTCATCGATTCTTTACCCTGTTCTATATTGTAGCACCCGTGTAATAGGTCGTCCATGTAAAAGCTGTTTTCCAGGACATTTGCTGCTTTTGGAAACTTGCTTCGCTCATCCGCCGCTAACTGTTTTAAGGTCATTATTGCCAAGAACGGTGCGGCCTTTGTACCATATGTTACCGTGGTCAATTGATACACTTTTATAGGTTGTTTTGATGACTCACGCCAAACGATTTTTTGTAGATGTTGGTCAACCGGGTTAACTAAGATTTGACGATACATCTTTTCGATGTCGGCAGTGAAGGCAAAGGGATATTGTCTCCATTGAATTAGTAACGCCTGTAGATCTTTTTGTAGATTTGGGCCTTTTAGCATGACGTCATTCAAGCTATATTTAGTGGATGTTTTAGCTGATGCGTTGAAAACTACGCGAAGCTTTGTTGTCGACGAATCTTCTCTTAGTACGCTATGGTGAGGTAAGAAGCATTCTAATGTTATATCATCTGTTTTCTGTTCTGGTTTCATGTGGTTCAACTCAGCATATTCCTTCATGAATTCCTTGTATTTTTCGGCTACACCTGGTTGTTTGTCTAACCGACGTTCCAAATTCTTTAGCTGAGCTATAGCCATAGGTTTAGAATCCCCCAATTGCTGTTTGCTTTCTTTTTTCAGTGGTAGTTTGACTTCGTAGCGACCCTCGCTGTTTCTTGTTGTCGTTTTGGTGTAGAAGTCCATACATACCTGATCTTCGACCGATAGGTTGGAAGGCTCTGAAATCTCCTCCACTTCCCAAAATTTCTGTATCTCCTCAATGTTATTCAGCACCACATTACAGTGGTATGTTTTTACATTACCACATAGTAACCATCCCAGCTGTGTTTGCTGAGCCATCGGCTGTTGGGCTAGTTCTCCTTTTATAATTCCACCTAGCATGATGTTAGCATAAATATCGGCCCCGAAAAGCAAGTCAACTGGTCGACTTTTGTAAAATTCCGGGTCCGCTAAATTAATGTTTTGAATGTAAGTCCAATTTGGCTTAGCGAATGTTTGGTTTGGCAGACTTTTGATAAGATCATTCATGATGAGGACCTCAGCTGCGAATTCAAAGTTGTTGTAAGCAGAGGCGCATTCCAAGCTCATCATCCCCTTACATCTGTTTTCCTGTTGTCCTACTCCGAAGATAACTCCTTTACATCGTTGTCTCCGGATCCCTAGCGTCTGAGCCGCTCCCTCAGTTATTAAGGAAATCTGAGACCCTTGGTCGATCAAAGCGCGCATAGTTTGGTAAGTTCCATCAACACCTTTGACCTTCACCAGAGCCGTTGCTAACAATATCTCTCCTTTTTTATCTTGAGAAGTATTCACGATGCCAGTCATTTGTTCATTGTTTTTTCCATTTAGTTTTGTGTTGTCAGCGTTCGCTAATTTCACAAATGCGTCATGTAGAATTGTGTTATGTTTATCTTGGCATTTTCGACAAGTTAAGGAGGAGTTGCATTGATTTCCATTATGACTAAATAGGCAATTTATGCAAAGTTTTAATTTGTTCGCAGTTTTCAACCTTTGTTCATCACTCAGTTTTAAATATGTTTTGCAATTATAAATGCCGTGTTGGTTATTACAAAGTGGACATTTTTTGTTGGAAACATGCATGGATTTCGCAACTGTTTTATTTCCGTTGCTTGCGATGTTGAAATTATTTTTCCTATTGTTAGATGTTTGATGTTGATAATTGTTTTGATGAGAAGTTTTCGAGGGCACACTGTCTTTTCGTCGAACCGTTTCCAGGGATGTAAATTTTGTTTCCAGAAATTCGAGAAACTCTGCGAGTACAGGAAGTTCTTTGGAATTCTTCAGCGACTCGATGTAGTCGGTGTATGTTTCCGTGTCTAGTTTTTGACCTAGCACGTGTACGATCATCGGGTCCCACGATGTAGTGTCAACTCCTAAGTTTTTGATGGAGTTCAGACATTCTAGCGTGGTGTCATGCATCCGCTTAATCTGTTGTAAAGATTGTTGTTGTATGTTTGGCAGGCCTAGCAAAATGTTCATATGAGAGGAGAATATTAGTTTTTTGTTGTCATACCGATGTGTGAGGATATTCCAGCATGTCAAATAGTTATCAGTACTTATCGACAAATGTTGGATTAGTTTCTCGGCTTCTCCTCGAACCTTACCCTTCAGATACTGCATCTTTTGACCGCTAGATAACGAGGGATTGTTGTGAATTACTTCCATAAATAGGTCTCTAAAGGATACCCATTGGTTGTAGTTCCCGTTAAAGTTCGGTATCTCCAGTTGAGGTGTTGATTTTTCCCTGTGTGCAACTGACCACATTTTGGTATTAATCGCCCTTTTCAGGTTGTTGAATTTTTTCTCATACTTATCGTACATGTTGTTGTATTGATCATTATCTCCCTCTAGTTCGATCTCGATCTCCCAATGTAACTGGTCGATAGCTGACCATCGAGCCTGTAGTGACCTCAATACGTCCTCGAACTCCCACTTATCTGAGATAGAGTCCACGTCTATGTTTGCTGCTGTCCGTACAAAAGCTTTAAAGTTTGCATACTGTTTCTTCAATAAATCGTCTAGCTTGTTGTTTGGCTCCCTATTCGACACATGCGGTGGTCGGTCGCCCCGTTGCCTTGACGTACTGGGTCCCGCGTCTTCAAATGTTTCCTCCTCTGCGCGCAAATCCGGTGTTGCAGGCGATCTTTCTCGAGCTGTTGCTTGCTCACCTGTTGAAAGGCTCCCTGTCTTCACGAAAAGAAGCTGATACTGTTGATTGATCAACGCCTTGGTTGATTCATACACCGTACTTGTTTTCTCGAACTCTCGGTCGGTAAAATAAGGATCCGTCTTACCTACCTCCCTGTTAATTCGCTCATGATTTGCTTGGTAATCTTTCCAATATTGCTCCAATGTAGTAAGCCTACGCTTAAAATAATCAATTGTTTTCCGGTCAGCACTATCTTTCTTCAAGTTAATGCCAAGTTTTATGATGCTATCGTAGATCATTGATTGCGTTTCAATGAGGTCCGACATTGTTGAAGGATGTTGAATACAGCCCTTACTGACTAAAAATAAGGAAATTTATTACTTGTATTCTCCGCTGTTGGTACTCAGCCTGTGCTGCTGCTCCACTGTTATCTCCGACCGCCTCACAACGTACACACACTGTTATTTGTTACGATAGTTCAGATCCCGTGCACCGAAATTCCGACTTTTCGAAATTACGCGACGCGAGTGATCCGTCTCGAAGGACCAAAAAAGATGTCGGGGTACTTCGCGAGGTGTCGGTGTTTTGAGGTGAAACACAGTTTACGGGAAACACTGTTTATTACTTCACACTCGAATGTTCTTAACGACTAAAATGTTACAAAATGTTGGATGAAATGTTTGAATACACCCGGCTAACGCGGTAGACGAAAGTGCACTGAATATAATATAATTTCAATTATTCTAAGTAATAATTAATTAGGTCAACGCGCTACGCCGATATTGCAATCTAAGGTGTTCGGTAAAAACACCGAACACCTAGCTTTCGTGTAATGTTTTTTTTTTTTTTTTTAAATTGTACTCTAGTTATAAGTTAATGTTTTTGTAACTTTTTGCATGCCTACGTGGTAAAATATGGCTGAACTTCTCATTATGTTTTTTTTGTCATCATTTAATGTTACCCATGTTTGCAAAATAAAAATTATCTTATCTTATCTTTTAACCTCCATTTTGTGTGTAACGCGTTACTTCTCGAAGAATTAACTCTTAACGGCATTGTAACCTAAATGTAGCCAACGCGCATTTATAACGCCTTAAGTAACGAGTAGTTGGCCATTATCATTAACGTTACCGCTAACCCAGGTGGAGCAGTAGCATAAGCGTGCAAGTGCTAAAAAGTGTGCATAGCATCATAATATGGTTTCAATATACATTGCATTATGAAGGTTTTTCGTCAACAGTGTGTGTTTTAACAATATGTTTTGCTAAAACGGCTTTCCGGCTAAGGGTCCGTTCACACAGACCGGCTCGGAGAGCATCGGCGCGCATTTTTCTTTTCACACAGACCGGATCGTATGCGCTTGGAGTTGGTCGGAGCGGAGCCGCCAACTATTTCACATAGACCGGCTGGAAGCAACCTGAAAGCGGATGCGCTCGGAGCCGGTCGGATGCGCTCGCAGCCGGTCGGATACGCTCGGAGCCGGATGGATACACTATTTATGCTAACAAAATGGCGCTCGGCGTGGACAAGCGCGGACGCAATCGGAACCGATCGGATGCGCGAGCGAGAAAGAGCACGCAATCGGCGCCGATCGGCTGCACGATCGAGAAAAAGTACGCGATCGGAGCCGGTCAGCTCCTCTTATTATTTCACACCAAGCGCGTTCAAGCATTCTTAATGACAAAAGCAGTGCACCTACAAAAATAAACCTTACTACAAATATTAAAAACTCAGTTTTCAACGTGATAAGAATCTGCTCTCCTCTCCGAGCCAGTCTGTGTGAACGGACCCTAAAACTACACAGACAAATTTGACATTGGAAATCTTTTGCACCAGTGTGTCTATTAATGTGATTTGTTAAAGTCGATCTCCGACTAAAACAAGTCTGACATATATCACATTTAAAAGGTCTTTCACCAGTGTCTCTATAATGATGGCTTCTTAAAGTGGACTTATGTCTAAAAGTACTCTGACAAATATCACATAGGAAATGTTTTTTTATCGGTGTGTCTATGAATATGTATTGTTAAACTTGACTTCCGGCTAAAAGTACGCTGACATATATGACATTGAAAAGGTTTTGCACCAGTGTGCCTCAAAATATGTCTTGTTAAAGAGGTCTTACGACTAAAACTACTCTGACACATATCACATTGGAAATGTTTTTCACCAGTGTGGCTCAAAATATGTCTTGTTAAAGAGGTCTTTAGACTAAAACTACTCTGACACATTTCACATTGGAAATGTTTTTCACCAGTGTGGCTATTCATGTGTCTTGTTAAAGATGACTGCTGAGTAAAAGTACTCTGGCAAATATGACATTTGAAAGGTTTTTCACCAGTGTGTGTATCAATGTGGCTTGTTAAAGTCGACCTCTGACTAAAAGTACGCTGACATATATGACATTGAAAAGGTTTTGCACCAGTGTGCCTCAAAATATGTCTAGCTAAAGTTGTCTTACGACTGAAACAACTTTGACATAAATCACATTGAAAAAGTTTTTCACCTGTGTGGCTATTCATATGTCTTGTAAAAGTTGACTGCTGAGTAAAAGTACTCTGGCAAATATGACATTTGAAAGGTTTTTCACCAGTGTGTGTATCAATGTGGCTTGTTAAAGTCGACGTCTGACTAAAAGTACGCTGACATATTATATGACATTGAAAAGATTTTGCACCAGTGTGCCTCAAAATATGTCTTGTTAAAGAGGTCTTACGACTAAAACTACTCTGACACATATCACATTGGAAATGTTTTTCACCAGTGTGGCTCAAAATATGTCTTGTTAAAGAGTTCTTACGACTAAAACTACTCTGACATATATTACATTGGAATTTTTTTTCACCAGTGTGGCTATTCATGTGTGTTGTTAAAGTTGACTTCTGAGTGAAAGAACTCTGGCATATATGACATTTAAAAGGTTTTTCACCAGTGTGTCTATAAATATGACTTGCTAAAGTTGCCTTGACAGTAAAAGTCTTCTGACAAAAATCACATTGGAAAGGTTTTTCACCTGTGTGCTTTTGATAATGCAACCTCAAACGACTCATTTCTTTAAAACTTTTCAAACAAACATCACACTGAAAAGGTTTTTCACCAGTATGTTTTTGTTTAATATGTTGTGTTAAACCACTATTATATCGAAACCTGCCTCGGCAAATATCGCATTCGAAAGGCTTTTCATCGGTATGTTTTCGTAAATGAGATTTTAAAAAAGTCTTTAGTCTAAAACTACTCTGACAAATATCACATTTGTAAGGTTTTTCACCTGTATGTATTCGTATATGTTTTTTAAAAACACTCTTAAATCGAAACGTATGTGAGCAAATATCGCATTGAAAAGGATTTTCGCCATGTGTAAGTCTATGCTGCTTCAAAGCATCTTTTTCTCTAACACTATACTGACACACATCGCATTTGTAAGGTTTTTCATCCGGGTGTTCTCGAATAATGTGTGTAAATAAAGTGCACTTATGTCTAAAACTACAGTGACAGAAATCGCATTTGAAAGGTTTTTCACGAGTATCTCTATGTTGTTTTAAAGCAACTTTCTGTTTAAAATTACTGATACGATTTTGAAGTTTCTGATTTCTTGCAATGTATCGCTCGGACGTACGATTTCGATTGTCCTGGATCATTTTCCGATCTACTTTCTTTTGCTTCGTAGTTATTATATCTGCTAGTTTTGTTCTTCTTATGTCATGTTTTTGTTTCTTCACGACAGGCGACCCTGGAATTGAAAATCCTGTAAGTGTAATCTTTGAAAAATGTATACGACATGTCAACAACCTCGCGATTCACGAGAGGTTAAAGAGTGGCTGGAAAGGCGTCACGGCGTCCTGACCTACCTCACGACGCAGGTCCTCACCGGACATGGAAGTTTCGGGAGGTACCTGTGTCGGATAGGGAGGGAAGATACGCCTGGGTGTCACCACTGCGATGATCGCCCGGAGGACACAGTCGAGCATACGGTCGGTGCAGAACTGCCCCGCGTGGGCAGAGCATCGGCGTGTCCTCACGGCAGCGATAGGCGGAGACCTTTCGCGCCCGTCATTGGTCGAGGCCATGCTGCTAGGCGAGACGGAGTGGGAAGCGGTCACCTCCTTCTACGACGCAGTCATGCTCGCGAAGGAGGAGGCGGTCCGCGAGAGGGAGAGGACAGCGTCCTCCCTCCACCCCAACCGCAGTGGTGGCCGCCACCGCAATGAGAAGTTTTCTTTTTGGAGTATTAAAAAAAAAAGTAGTTTCCAAGAACTCTATAGATGGCGTTGAACTGACTGGTTTTTCTAGGAAAAAGGTGATGCCTTCATTTTTGCACAAATCCACGAGGCACAGACTTCTCTTCTTTTTCTCTTAGGACATTTTCTTTCTGGCGTGGAAAACTCGTAAATTAAAAAGACTGGTAAATGAATATTTTTTCTTTTTCCTTATAGTTATTTATTTTCAAAATGCCATTAATTTGTGTGATGTGATGTGACTGACAATGACATGACATGTACGTTTTGTTTTACGATCTCAAAATTACATCCAAGTGAAAAAAATCAAAAAATGACGTGACGTTCCGTTCATTGCAGTAACATATCAAGCTCAGCGCCATCTATCCATCGACTAGGGAAGAGTTTAAAAAAAATAAAAAGAAAATCCCCCATTCCATTCGCCAGTGTTATATTTATCTAAAAAAGGAGGTTTTTAATTTCCGCCTTGTATTGAGACTAGCTGTCCGACCATGGACTATACCCCGTTCGACGGCGCGTTGTGTTCCACGCGCGCCTCAAAGAGTGTCAGCATTATGCGGGCCCCCCCTTAGAGGGCCAAAACCTGCCGGGGTCGCAGGACTCACGAATTACCGTGACCCCGGAACGTATGGGCACAGTCACACCGAAATGGCAGCGGCCGCCAGCGTCGCCGCTGGCGGCCTCGCGCGATTTCCAGTCCCTGCGCGCCTGGTATCTTCTTGACTAGTTTAGTACATTTGGCAAGGTAACTCATGTGTGTGGAGTGAATATGATGGAATTGGTTATACTGGTCTTTTAAGTATGTAGTTAAAGTTTAAATTTATTTCACACTGAAAGTGCTCACCGCGTCGCTGCCGGCCGCTGCCATTCCGGTGTGTCTCGGCCCTAAAGGGCTATTGAAGGACATCGTGGATTTTAGTCGGTACGCTTCTGACAGTCCCTCCCGCTCTGCCCTTGGTTGCAAACATTTGATGATATTACCACGGTAAAAAAAAATGCTATGGAAAAAAGAATGGAAGAAAAAAATGTGTTGCGCTGACCACAAGTAAAATGGGAGGGCAGGAAAATGATGCGGTATTATGCAGTTCAAGTTACTATGAAGGAACGTTTCAATGACCTTCATTGTCAACTGTCACTTGAAAATAACGTTTAGCAATGAAATACTTTGTTCAAATTATGTTAAATTGTGTTTATTATCTTTATTAGCTTGTTACAATTATTATCAAATGGTAATTGTTTATTTCTAATGCTACTGCTCCACCTGCGTCTTAACGCGTAAATTGGTACGTTAATTTAGGCGTTACGTAAATGTGGCCAACGTTTTAATGTGTTAAACTACAAACGGCATTACTAATGGCATAGCTCGGGTGTCGGTTTTTTGGACACATCAAAGAGTTTTAGCGCGTAGTTCAGCGCGCTAAGCGATGTTGGCTACATTAACGCCGTCTCATTCTGCGGGACGCGCGCGCACAGCAAGGACGAATGTACTTTGTTTTAGGCGGGAACTGCATTTACGAGAACGACAATGGAGTGGTCGAATGAGAAAGTTTTTAGAACTTTTTCAATCAGAGCCGTGCCTTTGGAATCCAAAGCCAATCACATAAGAATCGCTCGGCAGTTAGTGATGCGTGGCGATGTGTTATCCAGTCTTTGTCGTTTCCAGTGACACAGGAAGAATTAAAAAAGAAACTTACTTTAACCTCCATTTTGTGTGTAACGCGTTACTTCTCGAAGAATTAACTCTTAACGGCATTGTAACCTAAATGTAGCCAACGCGCATTTTTAACGCCTTAATTAACGAGTAGTTGGCCATTATCATTAACGTTACCGCTAACCCAGGTGGAGCAGTAGCATAAGCGTGCAAGTGCTAAAAAGTGTGCATAGCATCATAATATGGTTTCAATATACATTGCATTATGAAGTTTTTTCGTCAACAGTGTGTGTTTTAACAATATGTTTTGCTAAAACGGCTTTCCGGCTAAGGGTCCGTTCACACAGACCGGCTCGGAGAGCATCGGCGCGCATTTTTCTTTTCACACAGACCGGATCGTATGCGCTTGGAGTTGGTCGGAGCGGAGCCGCCAACTATTTCACATAGACCGGCTGGAAGCAACCTGAAAGCGAATGCGCTCGGAGCCGGTCGGATGCGCTCGCAGCCGGTCGGATACGCTCGGAGCCGGATGGATACACTATTTATGCTAACAAAATGGCGGTCGGCGTGGACAAGCGCGGACGCAATCGGAACCGATCAGATGCGCGAGCGAGAAAGAGCACGCAATCGGAGCCGATGGGCTGCACGATCGAGAAAAAGTACGCGATCGGAGCCGGTCAGCTCCTCTTATTATTTCACACCAAGCGCGTTCAAGCATTCTTAATGACAAAAGCAGTGCACATGCAAAAATAAACCTTACTACAAATATAAAAACTCAGTTTTCAACGTGATAAGAATCTGCTCTCCTCTCCGAGCCGGTCTGTGTGAACGGACCCTAAAACTACACAGACAAATTTGACATTGGAAATCTTTTGCACCAGTGTGTCTATTAATGTGATTTGTTAAAGTCGATCTCCGACTAAAACAACTCTGACATATATCACATTTAAAAGGTCTTTCACCAGTGTGTCTATAATGATGGCTTCTTAAAGTGGACTTATGTCTAAAAGTACTCTGACAAATATCACATTGGAAATGTTTTTTTATCGGTGTGTCTATGAATATGTTTTGTTAAACTTGACTTCCGGCTAAAAGTATGCTGACATATATGACATTGAAAAGGTTTTGCACCAGTGTGCCTCAAAATATGTCTAACTAAATTTGTCTTACGACTAAAACAACTCTGACACATATCACATTGGAAATGTTTTTCACCAGTGTGGCTCAAAATATGTCTAGCTAAAGTTGTCTTACGACTAAAACAACTTTGACATAAATCACATTGAAAAAGTTTTTCACCTGTGTGGCTATTCATATGTCTTGTTAAAGATGACTTCTGAGTGAAAGAACTCTGGCATATATGACATTTAAAAGGTTTTTCACTAGTGTGTCTATAAATATGACTTGCTAAAGTTGCCTTGACACTAAAAGTCTTCGAACAAAAAACAAATTGGAAAGGTTTTTCACCCATGTGATTTTGATAATGTAACCTCAAACGACTCATTTCTTTAAACCTTTTCAAACAAACATCACACTGAAAAGGTTTTTCACCAGTATGTTTTTGTTTAATATGTTGTGTTAAACCACTACTATATCGAAACCTGCCTCGGCAAATATCGCATTCGAAAGGCTTTTCATCGGTATGTTTTCGTAAATGAGATTTTAAAAAAGTCTTTAGTCTAAAACTACTCTGACAAATATCACATTTGTAAGGTTTTTCACCTGTATGTATTCGTATATGTTTTTTAAAAACACTCTTAAATCGAAACGTATGTGAGCAAATATCGCATTGAAAAGGATTTTCGCCATGTGTAAGTCTATGCTGTTTCAAAGCATCTTTTTCTCTAACACTATACTGACACACATCGCATTTGTAAGGTTTTTCATCCGGGTGTTCTCGAATAATGTGTTGAAATAAAGTGCACTTATGTCTAAAACTACAGTGACAGAAATCGCATTTGAAAGGTTTTTCACGAGTATCTCTATGTTGTTTTAAAGCAACTTTCTGTTTAAAATTACTGATACGATTTTGAAGTTTCTGATTTCTTGCAATGTATCGCTCGGACGTACGATTTCGATTGTCCTGGATCATTTTCTGATCTACTTTCTTTTGCTTCGTAGTTATTATATCTGCTTGTTTTGTTCTTCTTATGTCATGTTTTTGTTTCTTCACGACAGGCGACCCTGGAATTGAAAATCCTGTAAGTGTAATCTTTGAAAAATGTATACGACATGTCAACAACCTCGCGATTCACGAGAGGTTAAAGAGTTGCTGGAAAGGCGTCACGGCGTCCTGACCTACCTCACGACGCAGGTCCTCACCGGACATGGAAGTTTCGGGAGGTACCTGTGTCGGATAGGGAGGGAAGATACGCCTGGGTGTCACCACTGCGATTATCGCCCGGAGGACACAGTCGAGCCTACGGTGCAGAACTGCCCCGCGTGGGCAGAGCATCGCCGTGTCCTCACGGCAGCGATAGGCGGAGACCTTTCGCGCACGTCATTGGTCGAGGCCATGCTGCTAGGCGAGACGGAGTGGGAAGCGGTCACCTCCTTCTGCGACGCAGTCATGCTCGCGCAGGAGGAGGCGGTCCGCGAGAGGGAGAGGACAGCGTCCTCCCTCCACCCCAACCGCAGTGGTGGCCGCCACCGCAATGAGAAGTTTTCTTTTTGGAGTATTAAAAAAAAAGTAGTTTCCAAGAACTCTATAGATGGCGTTGAACTGACTGTGTTACTCTAGGAAAAAGGTGTATGCCTTCATTTTTGCACTAATCCACGAGGCACAGACTTCTCTTCTTTTTCTCTTAGGACATTTTCTTTCTGGCGTGGAAAACACGTAAATTAAAAAGACTGGTAAATGAATATTTTTTCTTTTTCCTTATAGTTATTTATTTTCAAAATGCCATTTATGTGATGTGATGCGACTGACAATAACATGACATGTACGTTTTGTTGTACGATCTCAAAATTACATCCAAGTGAAAAAAATCAAAAAATGACGTGACGTTCCGTTCATTGCAGTAACATATCAAGCTCAGCGCCATCTATCCATCGACTAGGGAAGAGTTTAAAAAAAATAAAAAGAAAATCCCCCATTCCATTCGCCAGTGTTATATTTATCTAAAAAAGGAGGTTTTTAATTTCCGCCTTGTATTGAGACTAGCTGTCCGACCATGGACTATACCCCGGTCAACGGCGCGTTGTGTTCCACGCGCGCCTCAAAGAGTGTCTGCATTATCCGGCCCCCCCCCTTAGAGGGCCAAAACCTGCCGGGGTCGCAGGACTCACGAATTACCGTGACCCCGGAACGTATGGGCACAGTCACACCGAAATGGCAGCGCGATTCCCAGTCCCCGCGCGCCTGGTATCTTCTTGACTAGTTTAGTACATTTGGCAAGGTAACTCATGTGTGTGGAGTGAATATGATGGAATTGGTTATACTGGTCTTTTAAGTATGTCGTTAAAGTTTAAATTTATTTCACACTGAAAGTGCTCACCGCGTCGCTGCCGGCCGCTGCCATTCCGGTGTGTCTCGGCCCTAAAGGGCTATTGAAGGACATCGTGGATTTTAGTCGGTACGCTTCCCTCCCGCTCTGCCCTTGGTTGCAAACATTTGATGATATTACCACGGTAAAAAAAAATGCTATGGAAAAAAGAATGGAAGAAAAAAATGTGTTGCGCTGACCACAAGTAAAATGGGAGGGCAGGAAAATGATGCTAGGTATTATGCAGTTCAAGTTACTATGAAGGAACGTTTCAATGACCTTCATTGTCAACTGGCACTTGAAAATAACGTTTAGCAATGAAATACTTTGTTCAAATTATTTCAAATTGTGTTTATTATCTTTATTAGCTTGTTACAATTATTATCAAATGGTAATTGTTTATTTTTAAGCGTGCAAGTGCTAAAAAGTGTGCATAGCATCATAATATGGTTTCAATATACATGGCATTATGATGGTTTTTCGTCAACAGTGTGTATTTTAACAATATGTTTTGTCAAAGCGGCTTTTCGGCTAAGGGTCCGTTCACACAGACCGGCTCGGAGAGCATCGGCGCGCATTTTTCTTTTCACACAGACCGGATCATATGCGCTTGGAGTTGGTCGGAGCAGAGCCGCCAACTATTTCACATAGACTGGCTGGAAGCGACTTGAAAGTGGATGCGCTCGGAGCCGGTCGGATGCGCTCGCAGTTGGTCGGATACGCTCGCAGCCCGTCAGATGCGCTCGGAGCCGATCGGATGCGCTCGGAGCCAGTCGGATGAGCTCGGAGCCGGATGGATACACTATTTATGCTATCAAAATGGCGGTCGGCGTGGACAAGCGCGGACGCAATCGGAACCGATCGGACGCGCGAGCGAGAAAGAGCACGCAATCGGAGCCGATCGGCTGCGCGAGCGAGAAAGAGCACGTAATCGGAGCCGATCGGCTGTGCGAGCGAGAAAGATCACGCAATCGGAGCCAAACGGCTGCACGATCGAGAAAAAGTACGGGATCGGAGCCGGTCAGCTCCTCTTATTATTTCACACCAAGCGCGTTCAAACATTCTTAATGACAAAAGCAGTGCACATGCAAAAATAAACCTTACTACAAATATAAAAACTCAGTTTTCAACGTGATAAGAATCTGCTCTCCTCTCCGAGCCGGTCTGTGTGAACGGACCGTTAAACTGCACAGACAAATTTGACATTGGAAATCTTTTGCACCAGTGTGTCTATTAATGTGATTTGTTAAAGTCGACCTCCGCCTAAACAACTCTGACATATATATCACATTTAAAAGGTCTTTCACCAGTGTGTCTAAAATGATGGCTTCTTAAAGTGGACTTAATGTCTAAAAGTACTCTGACAAATATCACATTGGAAATGTTTTTTTAAAGGTGTGTCTATGAATATGTATTGTTAAACTTGACTTCCGGCTAAAAGTACGCTGACATATATGACATTGAAAAGTTTTTGCACCAGTGTGACTCAAAATATGTCTAGCTAAAGTTGTCTTACGACTAAAACAACTTTGACATAAATCACATTGAAAAAGTTTTTCACCTGTGTGGCTATTCATATGTCTTGTCAAAGATGAGTGCTGAGTAAAAGTACTCTGGCAAATATGACATTTGAAAGGTTTTTCACCAGTGTGTGTATCAATGTGGCTTGTTAAAGTCGACCTCTGACTAAAAGTACGCTGACAAATATGACATTGAAAAGGTTTTACACCAGTGTGCCTCAAAATATGTCTTTTTAAAGAGGTCTTATGACTAAAACTACTCTGACACATATCACATTGGAAACGTTTTTCACCAGTGTGGCTATTCATGTGTGTTGTTAAAGTTGACTTCTGAGTGAAAGAACTCTGGCATATATGACATTTAAAAGGTTTTTCACCAGTGTGTCTATAAATATGACTTGCTAAAGTTGCCTTGACACTAAAAGTCTTCTGACAATAATCACATTGGAAAGGTTTTTCACCTGTGTGCTTTTGATAATGTAACCTCAAACGACTCATTTCTTTAAAACTTTTCAAACAAACATCACACTGAAAAGGTTTTTCACTAGTATGTTTTTGTTTAATATGTTTTGCTAAACCACTACTATATCGAAACCTGCCTCGGCAAATATCGCATTCGAAAGGCTTTTCACCAGTATGTTTTCGTAAATGAGGTTTTAAAGAAGTCTTTAGTCTAAAACTACTCTGACAAATATCACATTTGTAAGGTTTTTCACCTGTATGTATTCGTATATGTTGTTTAAAATCACTCTTAAATCGAAACGTATGTGAGCAAATATCGCATTTAAAAGGATTTTCGCCATGTGTAAGTCTATGCTGTTTCAAAGCATCTTTTTCTCTAACACTATACTGACACACATCGCATTTGTAAGGTTTTTCATCCGGGTGTTCTCGAATTATGTGTTTATTTAAAGTGCACTTATGTCTAAGACTACGCTGACAAATATCACATTTGAAAGGTTTTTCACGAGTATCTCTATGTTGTTTTAAAGCAACCTTTTGTTTAAAATTACTGATACGATTTTGAAGTTTCTGATTTCTTGCAATGTATCGCTCGGACGTACGTTTTTTATTGTCCTGGATCATTTTCTGATCTACTTTCTTTTGCTTCGTAGTTATTATATCTGCTAGTTTTGTTCTTCTTATGTCATATTTTTGTTTCTTCACGACAGGCGACCCTGGAATTGAAAATCCTGTAAGTGTTATCTTTGAAAAATGTATACGACATGTCAACAACCTCGCGAGCCCACATGAAGATTCACGAGAGGTTAAGGAGTGGCTGGAAAGGCGTCACGGCGTTCTGACCTACCTCACGACGCAGGTCCTCACCGGACATGGAAGTTTCGGGAAGTACCTGTGTCGGATAGAGAGGGAAGATACGCCTGGGTGTCACCACTGCGAAGATCGCCCGGAGGACACAGTCGAGCATACGGTGCAGAACTGCCCCGCGTGGGCAGAGCATCGCCGTGTCCTCACGGCAGCGATAGGCGGAGACCTCTCGCGCCCGTCATTGGTCGAGGCCATGCTGCTAGGCGAGACGGAGTGGGAAGCGGTCACCTCCTTCTGCGACGCAGTCATGCTCGCGAAGGAGGAGGCGGTCCGCGAGAGGGAGAGGACAGCGTCCTCCCTCCACCCCAACCGCAGTGGTGGCCGCCACCGCAATTCCATTCGCCAGTGTTATATTTATCTAAAAAAGGAGGTTTTTAATTTCCGCCGTGTATGTTTTTTTTGTTTGTTCGCGGTTAACTTCTTCGTTTATGAACCGGTTTTGATGATTCTTTTTTTTTCGTCGGTAGGAAGATATTTCATTACTATGGATATTTCATAATTATATCAAATCAAATCAAATCAAATCAAAATCATTTATTTCAAATAAGCCAGTTACTGGGGTTATGGGGAGGGTTTGTATATATGCTTTTGCGGTTGCACAACGACACGCTTTGCTTTTGCTTTGCTTGGTAGCGTAGATGCAAACCTACCTTGCCACTTCCTTCTGAGGAGGCAAGGAGGCGAGGTCTTGAGGGAGAGTGCAACAGTCACGTTGATCCTCAAGGCAAGTCTGGTGAGTTTACCTTCTCGTGGTTGCCGCCCCGTTATTGGTCTAATTCCGTAAGAAATAGACGTAACAAAAACCACCGGACGATATTCTTTAAATTTATTTTATTTATTTATATATACTCCCTTATAAACTATCCCCCCCCCTCAACCAAAAACCCTCCATCCCATCCCTATATCCCGTCGATCCCAGAGGAAGGGCAACCTCGATTCCAAAAAAGCCCACCCCCACCACCATGAAAAAGCAGGAGGATAAAATACCTACCCAGGTGGGTCCCGGCCAAGCCGGGGAATCCCACACCGCTACGGCGGTCAGCCCCCATCGTAATCTGGGGGGGGCAACCAACTGCTCCAACATTGTTTCGCCGCGCGACTTCGCGCGGCTGGCAGCTAATTTAGCGCCCTTAGCACAGGCAGCGACTTACGCGCCAACAAACACCACACAGGCTGCGACCGACGCGCCAACTCCCACTACACAGAGTATGCCCTCCACGAGCCTCTGGCAGCAGAGCATCGTGAGGAACAGCATCACAAACCCTGACGACAACCAAGACCGGACTAAACCAGAGAGGACGGGGACCGATGCAGGTGGCTCCACAACTTGACCGACTAGCGGAGTACGCCCGCTGAGTAAGCGCGAAAAGCCTAGACGGGAAAGAAAGGCAGTACGCGACCAGCCGCGAATTTGCGAAGGGGCAACCCAGCGCGAAAAGCGGCCGGACGCGGAACCCGGCGACCAGCCGCGTGCTTGCGAAGGGGCAACCCAGCGCGAAAAGCGGCAGAACGTGGGACCCCGTGCGCGGGGGCAAGTGCGCGAAGGGGTAACCCAACGCGAAATGCCTCCGCACACGCCAGGCTCCACCGGGGCCACCAGCCGTCCCCATGACACAGACCAACCGCACGACCAACTCCGACCTAGACAGCACAGGGGCAGGCGGGCTGGAGCCTCACACAGGGCGTCCTTGGTGAACAACACCCAACCAAGCACCTCTGAACCGCAGGCTGGACCGAGTGGTACAGCACCGGCGAAGAGGGAGCGCCCTGACGACTCGGCCTCACCGAGTACGCTACAGGGGTACGCCAAGCGTGTGAGGGTCCATTCTGCGCAAGGGGAGCGGAGAACCTACGCACGGGCCACAAAGGATATTCCTGCGCGGCACGCCGTAGCTATCTGCTTCCCGCCCCCATCCAGAGACCTGACAAAGGAAGAGGCAGACCTTATAAAGACTGACCTTGAGAACCTCCTAATGGACACGGACCCCGCCACGCCACTGCCTTCCTTCCGCGGATACCCTAGGGTGGCGGAAGGCACTGTGCAGGTGTGGTGTGAGGACGAAACCGCCCTTAACTGGCTGACACTGAACGTTCCAAGGATCCGACTACCGAACACAGACCAACTACTCACGGTGCTGAGACAGTCCGACGTGCCCACCCGTGTCCGAGCCTCGCTCTTCGTCCCACGTTTCACTGGCGACGTGGAGCGACTCCACAGTATTCTGATCCGTCAGAATGCTTGGTACGACATCGCGAGGTGGTCATTGTACAGGGCTACCAGGGTCTGTGGGGACAACCCCGGGACCTACCTGACCCTAGGTTTACCACCGGAGGAAGCTGAGCGGGTCCTGGCCCGGGAGCGACGAATATCGTACCTACTCGGGTCGATATACGTACGCTTCTGGCCCACGCCCCGACCAGCGGACACCGACTGTACTGACGGTACCCACACCACGACGACCCAGACCATACCAACATCGACACAGACGAGTGACATGGACATGACTCAACTGGAGGAAGTCATGGCCCGAGCAGCAGTAGCGGACGACAGCAACGCCATACCGCCCGCATCACCATGCTGGAGCGAAGCCTTGTTAGTCTCGTCGCCTGGTGACCAACACGAAGGCCAACATGGTGCGGAGGAAGCGGAGAACCTATCCAATGGATCCTCCTCCGACTAACTCCACACCACCGCCATCACTGCCGATCCACATCATCCAGACCAACCTCCAACATAGCCAGACTGCCACGGCTAGCTTACGCAGGGCCCTGGAGGTAAAACCCAGAACTATCGCACTGATCCAAGAGCCGTGGATCAGAAACAACAAAATCTGCGGCCTCAGTAACATCGGAGGTAAGATAATGGGCATTGTTCATTTTTTTTAATATGTTGTAATTGAAAAACCATTTCTAGGAATAGCGTTACTAGTCATTAGTAACCAATCAAAAATGAAAAATATTCATATTTGATTGATATTTTTGATAAAATACGCTTGACATTCCTTGCCCTTCAAATGACGTCATCTTTGGCCGTACAGTTTTATATTGTTGCCTCAGAAAATAAAAAGTAAGTGGCAAGTATTTTCTACAATCTGTCAATGTGTCAAATTAAAAATGTCAAAAATGTAAACAAATAATATGTTTAGTTTTTTGTATATTTTATGATTATTTCTGCAACATGCCTCATAATCTCTTTATAAGATTTGCGAGAAAAGTGATGTCGTGATGTAGGCGTGTAATATTGCAAGGTTTATAAAATGTACCCACTGTTGCGAAGATCACTTTGATGTAAGTACTTATATCAAAGCTTTAGATACCTTTGTATATTCATTAAGTTAATGCTAAAGTATTGCTCAGGAAAACGAACAATAATGTCACCGCGTCGACGACTTTCCGTTTTAAAAAACCGATTTCAAAAATTTATTGTATTTTTTTAGTAGGGGAGACGAGGATTCTAAATTGCAGTTACTCGAGCATCATGGCGACCTATTGGATTTGAAAGAATATTATGTTCTAAAAAGGAAAAAAAAATTCTGACAAGTTTTCTATTTTAGTGGGGGGGGGGGGGGAGGGCGTGTAAACAGTTTTAAATCGGTAAAAAAAAAAAAACAGTTGTACAGAAGTACTAGGGCGCGTCAGCTATTTACAGTGTAAACGCGCTTTTCTATTTCTGATAACCAATACATATTAATCGTGACGATTAACTCGAGGGGGCTGTCCGTGGCAAGCTGTTGAAAATCCAAAAAAAAGTTACTCAAGCGCGTCAGATATTCAAAGTGTATGTAAAGTAGACCCTAAAAAGTGTCGTATTAAAATGTCTGACGATTTGGATGTGGCACAAAGTAATAATTCATATTTCTATCGGTAAAAAAAACGTAATCTCGAAATACTCGAGCGCGTTTCATTTTGTTTTTAATTGAAACTAACACTGTAAAAATCATACTCACTAATAATCTGACGTTTTCCATGGGGCGATGTCGGTAGAATCGCGGAGAAAAGGTGAACTACCTATTAGTTCGCAACTATCGGTCGTGATTTAATGTCCGCCATCTTCGATGTACATAATGATATACAATTTTTTGAACGTAATTAATCTACCTTTTCGTAATCTGACGCGCTCGAGTATTTCTGCGGATCGTTTTTTTTTACTAATCTGGCGGGTTCTCCCACACAAACCTCACCATATGAAGGGTTGTTACTTGGTAAGGCTGCATATTCTGAAACTTGGCAACGTCGCAAAAAGCTGTCAAATATTTACAAGTTTTAATTAATTTGGCAAATTTTCTGTATGAAAACAAGAAATATCGCTCTGTAGTGCACTAAAAAAATGATATAGGAATGCAATTAAAACACTGAATTTGATGTTGCAACCGTTTTAAGTGTATAAAAGGCATTTGGAAAGCTTCCAAATGCTTTTTTTATTTCTAAAACTATATATTAGGTGTTACGATATTAATTATTGCATTCCCTTATCAATGTTTTAGTGCACTACAGAGCCATATTTCTTATTTTCATACAGTAACAATGCTAAATTAATTAAAACTTGTTAATATTTGACAACCATTTGCGACGTTGCCAACTTTCGGAATATACGCTCTTAAGATAATCTGATGCGCTGGAGTCACATTAAAATTCCCTTCCTGGGCTCCCCGACTAAGGATTCTATCTGACGTCTACTATCAGGAGAAAGTGACGTTGTGTTGTCAGGCAGTTTTTTAAATTATTCACTGGTGAGGCAACGGCACATCTTTTTGGTCAATGGTGACGTCAGCAACCTCAAAAATTAAAATATTAATAATAAAAAAACTATTGAGCCAATCATAAAAATATTCAAATTAGTTTCTCAAAATGCTCTAAATTTGCAGAAAATAAAATAAAATCGAATGTTTGAAAAATTAAGACAATCCCCATTGTTGACACACACAGAGCAGACAAACCAAGAACATGCGCTTACATACCCAAAGAAATCCCCACCGCGCCCCTCACTCAATTCTGTTCCAGAGATCTGACAGCCGTCAGGTTGCAGACAGGAAACGACGTCCCTGATGTCGTGCTGGCCTCAGTATACATGCCAGGCGAGGACACAGACTGCCCGCCGAAGGAAATGGCTGACCTAGTGCGACACTGCGAGGACGCCAAACTAGACCTGATCATATGCACCGACTCAAATGCGCACCACCCACTCTGGGGCAGCGACACACCGAACGCCAGAGGAGAGGTACTATCCACCTATTTATTCTCTACTAACCTTAACATCGTAAACCGGGGCTCTGAACCCACTTGGGTCACAGTCCGAGGACAAACGATCATAGACCTAACGATTGCTACAGAAAACGCGACTAACTACATCACTAACTGGCACGTATCAGACGAGCCTTCCTGCTCTGACCACAGAAGAATCCGCTTCACATTGACCACCAACACAAGGAAACCCACACCGAGGCGAAACCCGCGGCGCACTGATGTGCCCGGATATAAACGCCTCCTAGCCTCCTTGCTGGCTAGACACCTATCACAAGTAACCATAAGAGACCCAACCCAACTAGAATACACAGTAACAAAACTATCGGAATATCTAACAGAAGCTTACCATGCATGCTGTAAACTAAGAGCGCCAAAAACCAGTCATGAGAGGAATCCCTGGTGGAACGCTGAACTTGGTAAACTCAGAGATGCATTACGTAAGCAATTCAACAGAGCCAAAAACACTAGACTCCCAAACGACTGGGAACTATACAAAGAGACCCAGTACACATATAAAAAGCAAATCCGAATAGCCAGAAAGACAGCCTGGCGCAAATTCTGTGAATCTATTGAGACCAATAACGAAGCCGCAAGGGTAAGGAAAATCCTCTCAACCGACCAGGACCGAACCCTTGGAACGCTGAAAAAACCCGACAATACATATACACTCACGGACCTGGAAACCAGTAAGGTCCTTCTGGAGACTCACTTCCCCGACTGTAAACTCCTAGAGGACAGGACATGGGAGGCAGAGCCAGACTGGACCCCAACGGATACGGACTGGTCCAGAGCCCACAGCATAATAACGGAAGACCGGATAAGGTGGGCCATTAACACCTTTCAGCCCTATAAGTCCCCAGGACTAGATGGCATCTTTCCGGCCCTACTACAGTGGGGGGTTGCACACCTACTACCATGCCTGATGGAGATCTATCAGGCCTGCATAGCACTTAGATATATACCCCAAGCATGGCGGGAAGTAAAAGTCATCTTCATACCCAAACCTGGCAAAACGGACTACACCCAACCCAAGGCTTATCGACCTATAAGCCTCACATCTTTCCTACTGAAGACCCTCGAGAGACTCTGTGATAGGTATATCCGAGACGGACCTCTTCGGGAAAAACCGCTTCACAAACAACAGCATGCATACTCCACGGGCAGATCAACGGAATCCGCGCTACATAGCGTAGTATCCAAGATTGAATGTGCAGTGGACCACAAATGCTCAGCACTGGCCGCCTTTATTGACATTGAGGGCGCCTTCGACAAAACCACGTTCAACAGCATCAACATGGCCTTAGACAGGCACAACATAGACCCGACCCTGAGCGGATGGATCAGCAACATGCTCAAGCAAAGAGCCGTACAAGTTACAATAAATGACACTACAAGGGCCATCGTGGCGAAAGGCTGCCCACAAGGGGGAGTCCTCTCACCGCTACTATGGAACCTGGTTGTAGATGACCTCATTAAAACACTAAATGATAACGGCTACTTCACTGTAGGGTATGCCGACGATATAACCATAATAATAAATGGCACTCACGAAAATACCCTGTGCAACCTCATGCGCCAAGCATTGAAAATAGTGGAGGACTGGTGCAACAAACACCAGCTATCAGTAAATCCCTCAAAAACCGAGCTGATTCTCTTCACGAAAAAGAGGAAGCTGACGACTCTACAGCTTCCACGTTTCTTTGGAACCACCCTAAGCCTATCAACTGAAACCAAATACCTGGGCATCTTTTTGGATAAACAGCTGAATTGGGCAAAACACATCAACTACATTACTACAAAAGCCAGCATATCCCTGTGGCAGTGCAAGCGAATGCTTGGCAGGAATTGGGGGATTAGTCCCAAGACCACTCACTGGCTATATACCACTGTCATACGACCAACAGTCACGTACGGCTCATTGGTCTGGTGGCCCAGAACAAACCTGAGCACAACCCAAAAAGACCTCGAAAAGCTGCAGCGATTTGCCTGTATGGCAATTACCAGCTGTATGAGAACTGCACCCACCGCTGCCCTACAGGCAATGCTTGGACTGCCACCTCTACACCTCATCGTGCAGAAGGAGGCGGCCCTAGCCGCCTTTAGGCTTCATGCCTTGGGAAACCTAAACAAAGACTCAAGAATTAAACACATACGAATCAAGAATGATGCTATCGAACAACAGCCAATGATGGCATCACCCTGCGACAAAGCCCCAAGACAATACCACTTTGCAAAACACTACAGTATCACACTTGCAGAAGAGCAATGTGACTACTCAGGCCCGAAAGAGCTGAGAATATACACAGATGGATCAAAGAATGACTCCGGAACCGGGGCTGGAGTTTTCTCACACGACCTTAACATAAATATATCCAGCCCGCTGGGAATGTACAACACCGTCTATCAGGCGGAATGCATGGGCATTATACAAGCAGCATATGCGATAGAGGCCAGAGGAGTTACGGACACCCATATACGTATACTCTCTGATAGCGCCTCAGTCCTTCAATCGTTGGAGAAACAATATACCACTTCAAGCTTAATACTAGAATGTCACAATGCACTAGAACGTCTAACGGTATCTAGACGCAACAAAGTGACACTACAATGGATCAAAGGACACAGCGGATCACTGGGCAACGACGCGGCTGATGAACTAGCTAGGAGAGCATCCAGCGCATCAGTTTGCGGACCCGAACCCATTATACCCATCCCCTTCAACCAAATACGTAGATGGCTGCAGGAGCGCATCCTCACACAAGCAGAGAGATTGTGGACCTCGACACCAGGCTGCAGGCAATCCAGGGAAGCTCTGCCGTCCTTAGATGGCAGGCTAACCAGGCGTCTTTTACGCCTGGACAGGACCGGCATGCGTCTGCTGACAGGGACCATAACGGGACACTGCTCCCTAAACAAACATTTCCACACAATAGGCATAACGGACAGTCCCCTGTGCAGGGCTTGCATGGAGACTGAGGAAACCGTTGCACATGTGCTCTTCGAGTGCACAGGAGTCACCCAGATCAGGACAGCGACCCTCGGGACACCCAGGACCTACACAGATGTTCTCCACAGACCAAAGAACCTAATCAACTTCTGGAGGGAGGTGGGCTGGTTGGAATAAGCCACCAAAGGCCACTATGGCCCACGCACAATGGTCCACATGAAGGACTAAGTGCGGAAACCATAACCCCTAACATAGAACATAAGCCAGTTACAGGCACTTTTGAATTGTCAAAAGACAAAAAATTAAAAATAGTTCAAAAATAGTTATGGTGCTACAGTCCCAGTCACAAGACATAAAAACTGTGAAAGTACCGTAGATGCCCATTCCAAGAAGTAGATCTCTATGGAGAAGAACGGGCAAGAAACTCCATGGACACTCTTTTTAGATCGCCAAAAATTATTACAGGACCTTTGTTACATCATTCATTTTCAGATGGTACATTATGTGAGAACGATGTAGCAAGTTATAAAGTGTCCACAGGAAGTATAAAAAAGACAATTCAGAAATAAAATTATAGATAATTAAAATAAACCGTGGCAGCTAAGAGATGACCAGTCCCAACTGATAGCGCCCGTTCACGAACATGACGCATGATATCAGCACCATTCAGCTCAACCATTTTGAAGGGAACTAAATGATCGGACACACGCGCCACCATCAGTGAGACATTTGAGTGAGCATATATTACAGACACGGTTTTATAATTTTGTACAAAAAAAATACATTTGTACCTACATAGATTCTTTACACAAAAATTGGACAGGTGTATCGGGCTCCGCATAAACAAAAAATAATGTTATATATGTAGTAATCGATTTTTCTAGGCACAATGCCCATCCCCCTAATTGAAGAAAATTTTCACCATAGTTATAAACTGGCAACACAGACCAATTACTGTTGAGGTATTGTGTTTCAAGCGAATCGAAAATATTTTATTGAAATTAATTTATATTTCATCTTGTTTTTCTAAATATTTTTCACCAGTGTGTCTATTCAAGTTGACTTATGATTAAAACAACTCTGACATATGACATTGGAAAGGTTTTTTACCAGTGTGGTTCTTTATATGTCTTTTTAAAGTTGACTTATGATTAAAACAACTCTGGCATATATGATATTTGAAAGGTTATTCATCAGTGTGTGTATGAATGTGGATTGTTAGTCGACTTCCGACTAAAATATTTCTGACATAATGACATTCTTCTTCGTCGTGTCGATGATTCCTTATGTCTAAATGAGTTTCGACCAAAACTTTGCCACATTTACGGCATTGGTGGTGGCCTCGGACAGTTCCCTTAGAGTGCAGGTGGAATTGCTCAAGGCACAACCACAAGTGAGGAGGTGGGCCATCGTTTGTGCTGGGGCTCCGCAGTCGCACCTCTCCTCATCGCAGTACCCCCACCGGACCATGTTATACTTGCAGCGACCAACCTGTCTTCGTAAACGGTTTAAGGTCTTCCAGGTGGGCCGCGGCAGTTGGTGGCCTGCTGGAAGCTTTTCTGCAGGCTCAGCGTAATGTTTCGGAGGGGGATATCTGAGGAGCCACAGCTGTTTCCGGGCTTCCCCAGCCGATAATGACATTTGAAAAGGCTAAAAATATGTCTTTCTAAAGAGGTCTTACGACTGTGAAGTTTTACCACACAATCACGGGAAACAGCTAATTGCTAGATTTATTTAAAAAAAAAACAATACTTACTGCTTGTCTTCTCAGCCTCTCCTTCCTTTTTAACTTCCAATAAAGGTACATCATCTTCTGAATCTGATTCAGAATGGTGTGAGGGTGCATCTTCTATATCCAGAAAGTTGTCATATACATTAACCGTTTTTATATCTGTAAGTTAACAAATAAACATTTCTGGGTGAAAATTAAATTATTTTTAGAAATTATTCTTTATCAATAACTCTATAACCTGAAACGTTGATGTGCGAACATTAACGATGTGCCACAAAAAGATAAATATCAGTTGGACACTTGTCTACAACAAGTGTAACAGCAAAACAACCCTTATAGCAATGTGAAATGTCGTTTTGACTTTGACAGTACTTGTATACATCTGTTAGACAATTGTCTAAAAAAACTGTCAATGTCATAACGGTATTTCACATATTGTATAGGTGGATTGCAGTGACAACTTTTTTAGACAAGTTTTCAACAAGTTAGTGTCTTACTACAAAACAGTTATCTGTTGAAAGCATTTCGCAGTCACACTTTTTATAGACAAGTGTTTAACAGATGTTTACAATTTATATATAAATGCTGTTGATAACTACTTGTTTATTATGTATTTTATATATTTCTGTACATATTGAAAATCAAAATCAAAGCATTTATTTCAAGTAGGCCAGTTACAGGCACTTTTGAATTGTCATAGACAAATATAAAAATCTTTTCCCTCAAGATCGCTAAGTCACATGACATAAAAACTGTGAAAGTACCATAGATGCCCATTCTAAGATGTAGATCTCTATGGAGAAGAACGGGCAAGAAACTCCACGGACACTCTTTTTAGATCGCCAGAATTTTTACAGAACCTTTGTTATATCGTTTATTTTGAGATGGTGCATTGTAGATTAGAATTGTGAAAACACATGTATGTTCGTCCTTGCAGCTACTTACAAGCTACTGTGAAGTTTAAAGTCCGATGGCTCAACTCGCTACGTAGCCGTCGCCACATGACACTGACAGAGTAGTCAAGCAACTCATTGCCAAAGAAGGAAACAAAAAAACGAACTACTGCTTGTAGCAAAAACATACCATCATCGCTTTCATGTTCTTCGTTTGTCTCAATTACATCATCGAGTCTCTCACAAACTGCTGGTAATTCCTCTTTCACAACAATGGTTTCTGTTTGATCAACATCTACTATACTTATGGTGTCTGTTGGAGTTCTAATAAACCCATGGAATAACTCAAACTGGTCTTGATTTATTATAGGTTTTCTCTGAAAAAATATAATGGCAGAATTAGGTATCATAATTTGATGGCATTGTGAATTTAACACCTATATTAACTATTATTAAATCTTTATTAAAGAACACCTCACCTTATATTCCTCATTCATCATCTTAGCAAACTGCTTTTCAGCTTCCAGACATTTTTTCATAAATCGGTAACATTTCTTCAGTTGAGCACAGCAGATGAAACAAGCAAGTATTGGTCTACTGTCTTCAGTTACGAACTGCAACAAAGATTATCATGACTTTTTTTTATAAAGGTTTTTTTAGATAATTTCATTTTCCAATTGTTTTATCATCTAGAAACTCCTTAACTTTGTAATATGCTTTGGATTCTATTCAGTAGTGATAAATAGTCCAAGTAATAGTCTTTCCCTTTTTTAAAAACTTTGCCGCTAGGCCCCTAGCAACTAGAAGATTTCCTGTGTCGTAGGTGCGTTTACAAACATAGAAACTCACATACTCAAACACCCAGACGTGGAACAATTACTTGTAGATCATACGAATATTTGTTCCATGCGAGATTCAAACACTGTTCAACTTTATAATAATTAATTTAATCTTTTAAATAAAATTTCCGTGTCACAATGTTAGTTACCGTACTCCTCCGAAACGGCTCCACCGATTTTTACCAAATTTTATATGCGTATTCAGTAGGTCTGAGAATCGGCTACTATCTATTTTTCATACTTTTTTTTTCTAGAAATAATTGTCAAAACAACGTTTGCCGGGTCAGCTAGTTTATATATAGATTTGTCGCTAAAACTTACCGGAATATTAGTTAGTTTCTCATACAGATCATGTAACGTTTCGTTGACCACAACATATATGTGAACATTCTCTGCTAAACATATCCTACACACTGGTAATTTCTCCATCTTAAGTCCTATTGTTATTGCTCAGTATAACACTTTAAAACACACTTTTTAGAATGAAGTTTAAATAACAGGAGCAGCTTAAACATATTAGGATATTTCAGAATTTGTAACGCCGCACAAACTATGTAGTGTAACGCCGGTAGCCTTCACAAATTCACAAAAACTATCAAATCAATCAGGAATAAAAGCAATCAATAAAAATTTAAAATAACAACCACAATAGCAACTGAAGCCGATGCAAGCCATCAATCAAGCTAAAAGTACTCTGTGAATCAAGCCATCAACTAACTGTCAATCAAATCAAAGTGTCAACTGTCAACGTCAAATCGTCAATCGAAGACCAAAGACAAACATGTTTCTTTTTTGTTTCAACCATTTCAACTTTACCGCCTTGTAAGTAATCTGTGCTTCCAATCTAGCTCAATTTGCGTCCACAATTTACGGTCAGCTCAGACCGAGACGTGACGCTGCGCGCACTTTTCAATAGAGTTATTCAAAATGTAACTCTATTTTAAAAGACAAAAGATACACCTTTCGCAACGCAGCTTGACGCCGCGCTGCGCAGCGCGGCGCCGCGCACGTCGTTCAAAATCTGACTTTGTTTACTACAAGAAAAGATACAAATTTGAAGTATCGTTGCGTCACGTCGCTTCGCGTCGCGTCTCGGTGTGAACTGACGCTTACGGGCTTATAACCACATCAAAAGTAAAAATATGTGCTTTTTCGATGATTTTAGTAGGTATGGAGTTCTCACGGTATTTCATTCACTGATTAGTTATTGATTCGTTACTTTGTTAGTTGTAGATTTACTAATTGTAATAAGTGGTAATGGTAAATCATGAGATTATAATAATTATCTTGAGATGGCTTAAGGACGCTGTTACATTATTGACTACCTCAAATTTAGGCATTCAAGACGCACACAGCAACATCAAGCGTACGCACACATTGAGCGCTCAGTATTATTAAATAATCTTGATCCTTGATATTATTTTTTAATTTTATTGATGACCGAGTTTATTGTTTTCGGTTCCAAAAAAGACCTAAAATAAGCCGTGAGGTCAAAATCAAAATCCAAGATGGCGGCTGCGATAATTTTCGAATTGTTCATCATGGGAGTCGTTTTCATGGTTTTCGAAGATGCTAAAGCCGATAATGAGGTCAAAATCAAAATCCAAGATGGCGGTTGCGATAATTTTCGAATTGTTCATCATGGGTGTCGTCTTCATGGTTTTCGAGGGTGCTAAAACCGATGTAAGGTCAAAATGAGAATAAATGATGGCGGCTGCTATAATTTTCGAAATGTTCATCAATTTCATCATGGGAGTCGTTTTCATGGTTTTCGAGGATGCTAAAGCCGATAGTGAGGTCAAAATCAAAATCCAAGATGGCGGCTGCGATAATTTTCGAATTGTTCATCATGGGAGTCGTTTTCATGGTTTTCGAGGATGCTAAAGTCGATAGTGAGGTCTAAATCAAAATCCAAGATGGCGGCTGCGATAATTTACGAATTGTTCATCATGGGTGTCGTGTCGTTTTCGTGGTTTTCGAGGGTGCTAAAACCGATGGTAAGGTCAAAATGAGAATCCATGATGGCGGCTGCTATAATTTTCGAAATGTTCATCAATTTCATCATGGGAGTCGTTTTCATGGTTTTCGAGGATGCTAAAGCCGATAATGAGGTTAAAATCAAAATCCAAGATGGCGGCTTCGATAATTTTCGAAATGTTCATCATGGGAGTCGTTTTCATGGTTTTCGAGGATGCTAAAGCCGATAGTGAGGTCAAAATCAAAATCCAAGATGGCGGCTGCGATAATTTTCGAATTGTTCATCATGGGAGTCGTTTTCATGGTTTTCGAGGATGCTAAAGTCGATAGTGAGGTCTAAATCAAAATCCAAGATGGCGGCTGCGATAATTTTCGAATTGTTCATCATGGGTGTCGTGTCGTTTTCATGGTTTTCGAGGGTGCTAAAACCGATGGTAAGGTCAAAATGAGAATCCATGATGGCGGCTGCTATAATTTTCGAAATGTTCATCAATGTCATCATGGGAGTCGTTTTCATGGTTTTCGAGGATGCTAAAGCCGATAATGAGGTTAAAATCAAAATCCAAGATGGCGGCTTCGATAATTTTCGAAATGTTCATCATGGGTGTCGTTTTCATGGTTTTCGAGGGTGCTAAAGCCGATAGTGAGGTCAAAATGAGAATCCAAGCTGGCGGCTGCTATAATTTTCGAAATGTTCATCAATTTCATCATGGGAGTCGTTTTCATGGTTTTCGAGGATGCTAAAGCCGCTAGTGAGGTCAAAATCAAAATCCAAGATGGCGGCTGCGATAATTTTCGAAATGTTCATCATGGGAGTCGTTTTCATGGTTTTCGAATATGCTAAAGCCGATAATGAGGTCAAAATCAAAATCCAAGATGGCGGCTGCGATAATTTTCGAATTGTTCATCATGGGTGTCGTGTCGTTTTCATGGTTTTCGAGGGTGCTAAAACCGATGGTAAGGTCAAAATGAGAATCCATGATGGCGGCTGCTATAATTTTCGAAATGTTCATCAATTTCATCATGGGAGTCGCTTTCATGGTTTTCGGCGGGTGCTATAATTTTCGAAATGTTCATCAAAGAGAATGGGCAAAAATATATGAAACTTGGGACCACCCTCCAATAGCAATAAGATGTATGTCGTTGGATAGGGCTTTTCATTTGCAACAATAGTTGTTAAGAAACCTTTGTTGTTACAATTGTCCGTTCGGAGTTATAAGACTTATTAGTTACATTAAAAAAGTTTAAGATTGATGTCTACAGACCTACGTGTTTTAACCATTAGGGAATTGAGAACCGGTTCGTGTTGAAAGAACCGGGAACTTAGGGACAGGCCTCCAAGGAACCGGGAAATCCCGGAATTTTCGGGACTTTCAGGTCAAAAATGTAGGTATTTTTTTATGACATCAGATAACAAATAAAAGAACTAGATAACTGTAAAGCATACTATTTGTTCTGATAAAAATCATACAACCAACTCTTTTATTGAACTTGGGTTTGTTCCTGTCTCTTTTCGATATCAGATCTTAGATAAAGTCTACTAGTTTACCCAGAAGAAGTCTATTCACTCTTACTTTGAAGAAATTCGAGTTGTATGCAGGCTCGGACACACAGGCGCAGGTAGTTAGTTCTACTATTTTGCCGTGCGCCTCCTCCTTTTCGCTAGCATGACTGCTTTACAAGGGAGGCGACCGCTTCCCATTCTGTCCCGCAGCATGACCTCGACCAATGCAGGGCGCGAGAGGTCGCCGCCTATCGTCTCCGTGAGAACACGGTGATGCTCTGCCCAAGCGGGGCAGTCCTGCACCGTATGGTCCACCGTGTCCTCTGGGCGATCCTCGCAGTGGTGTTGCCCAGGCGTTCTTTGCTTTCCATTCAGGAACCTCCAGAAACTTCCGTGTCTGGTGAGGACCTGCGGCAAGCGGAAGGTGTAGACACCGTGACGCCTTTCCAGCCACTCCTCTAAAAGGGGTCTTGCCACCGTGACCGTGGCGTGCCCGCTTACTGGCTTAAGACCTTAAGTCTTAAAACTTAAGGTCAAATCTGTTCGCTCTACCATGGCCACTCTGAAGGAATGTACTTCATCCTCACTGGTTTATGTAGTGGGCAGGTAAGTATGTCTGTAGTACTATCATCTGCCTATCCAAAAATACCAGGCTGAAGTGTGTTAGAAATGTGCAGCAGAATAAAAGTTGGAGAGAAAACAGAATCCTGTTGAACTCCGGAATCAATAGCCATAATTAAGCTCAGAGAATCAGCCATCAACGACTACTCTGATTGATCGTTTACTAAGACAATGTGATATTCAGCTATCAAAAGACTTTTGAGAATAACCAGTACATTAGCAAGTTTTCTCCTCAGTCACGTGTATCCGGACTAGTTATCCTGTTTACTAATAACACACACCATGGATTTTAGTCCACACTAGTCTGACAGTCCGTACTGCTTAACCCAGTGTATGAGGACTCATTGGATATTTATATTTTACAAAAATAAAGGTAGGGTTTACGCCGTTCACCGTGACCCCGGAACATAAAGGCCTATTGAAGGACACTAGGGTATCGAACCGGGAAATCCCGGTCCCGAAAATCCCGGGATTTCCCGGTTCTTGAAGTATATTTTAAAACCCGGGACATGCGACTGAGAACCGGGAAATTCGGGATTTTCGGGACTCAGAAAAACAGTATAAATAATTTGTTTAAACTTGTTAATTCTTGTATATAACAAAAGAATCAAATTGGATGTAAGGTATTTATTCACTTCGCCGTTAAATACGGAATAACATGTTCAGATACAAGTGTGGTTGACAGAGAAGAAAAGTTGATAATGTAGTACTGGTTATATCTCGAAAGCCTTTGACAGGGTCTCGAGACAAAAAGCTTCCTTGCTTTTGGTATCTCAATTTTTGTAGCTGGATATCAGACTTTCTTAGTGAACGATCAATCAGAGTTGTCGTTGATGACTGATCCTTTGAGCTTTTGGTTATTGACTCTGGAGTTCAACAGTTATCTGTTTTCTTTGCAAGTCTTATTTTGCTGCACATTTCTTACCCACTTCAGCCTGGTATTGTTGGATAGGTAGATAACAGTACTGTTTCAATGACATACTTGCCCACTGCAAAATCCAGTGGGGATGAAGTTCATTGCTTCAGAGAGACCATGGTAGAGCAAACAGATTTGATACTTAGTATCCCATAAAAGAGAGAAGTTTCTTGTTCGCTCACACAAGAAACTTCTCTCTTTTAACGCCACCAACATACAGGCGTATATTTCCTTAGTGAAGTAGGAGTAAATCAAAACTACATCTTTTATAGAGAAATTTGGACCAACTCCTATTTCTCCTGTTTCTGTAACTGATGACCTTGAGCTTTTGGGCATGGAACTGACATCCAGTGTCAACTTTGACGTGGGCATCCTAAATAGAGTGAAGCAATACCTTACACCTGGATATGTGCAAGCCCATTTCTGCATTGATTGCGTCGTAGTAGCCCGCGAAATTCAAAGTTTTTTATGTTTTTTCTAACGGAGTATTGCAGCAATCTTACTCAACTTAATCATTGGGATGGCTCAGATAAATACAACTTACTGCACTAGACCCAGTGGAATGCAGAGCTCCTTAGACTAATTGGCAACGTGAAACTGGTGGATGGTTACTCTACAGCTTAGCTCATCTCATCGACGCAAGCTTAAGGAATAATAATAATGTAAAGATGTACATTATAGCACGATACATCTCATTACATCTTTCCATAGAAATCGTCAGGAGACCACACACTGCAGCAATAATGTATATTATCATCACATCTTCGAATCTAAGGTACTGAGCGATACGAAAATATACATTTATATTTCGATACACCTATACATCTCAATACATTTCCGTATATCTCTCTTCGAAAAGCATGTTATGAAATGTAGGGAAATATACATTACATTACCTGTTGTGTGTTATCACATCAAGATAATTTAAAGCTATACATCCCGGGATGTAATGTACATTAATATACATTATTGCTGCTGTGTGTGAAGCCCTCCCTCTTTTCGTTTTTTTTATTGGGTTCGGTCGTGCTAAGATGAGACCTAAAATAGGTCGAACTCATGAATTCTACAACCTCTTTCCACCGGCCTACTTGCATTAGGTACATCTAATGTCCAGTATTGGACATCTAGATGAACTGCAAGTTTCCATAGTTAGTACAGTTAGAGTGAATAGATTTGCCACCTCTGAATAGAAAAGAGGCTAGAGCAAACCCATGTCCATGAGGCCGTCGAATAAGTTGGTTGTATGATTTTAATCAGAATAAATACTGTACCATAAAGTTATCTTATTATTTTCATTGTTTTCTAATGCCATGGAAAAAATGCATTTTTGTCCCGAAAGTCCCGAAAATCCCGGGATTTCCCGGTTCCTTGGACGCCTGTCCCGAAAATCCCGGGACTTTCAACAAGGACCGGTTCTCGATTCCCTAAAGGACACCGAGGATTTTAGTCAGTAGAAGTCTGACAGTCCCTCCCGCCCTGCCCGGGGTGGGAGGACTCATTTGATGATTTTGCCGCGTTAAAAAAAAAAAAGTTTACGCCGTGTCTCCTCCAGGCGCGTCCCGAAGATACAGTGTATGCGAGACTAAAGCATAAAGTACTAAAATTGTATAAAAAGGGTTTTTAAATATTTTTTTACTCTGAGCTAATAAGTCTCATAACTCCGAACGGACAGCTATAACAAAAAAACTGTCTGAACAATAGTTGTTCCAAATGAAAAGTCCTATCCAACGACATACATCTCATTGCTATTGGAAGGTGGTCCCAGGATGCCCATTCTCTTTTCATCATGGGAGTCGCTTTCATGGTTTTCGAGGATGCTAAAGCCGATAATGAGGTTAAAATCAAAATCCAAGATGGCGGCTTCGATAATTTTCGAAATGTTCATCATGGGTGTCGTTTTCATGGTTTTCGAGGGTGCTAAAGCCGATAGTGAGGTCAAAATGAGAATCCAAGATGGCGGCTGCAATAATTTTCGAATTGTTCATCATGGGAGTCGTTTTCATGGTTTTCGAGGGTGCTAAAGCCGATAGTGAGGTCAAAATGAGAATCCAAGATGGCGGCTGCGATAATTTTCGAATTGTTCATCATCGGAGTCGTTTTCATGGTTTTCGAAGATGCTAAAGCCGATAATGAGGTCAAAATCAAAATCCAAGATGGCGGTTGCGATAATTTTCGAATTGTTCATCATGGGTGTCGTTTTCATGGTTTTCGAGGATGCTAAAGCCGCTAGTGAGGTCAAAATCAAAATCCAAGATGGCGGCTGCGATAATTTTCGAAATGTTCATCATGGGAGTCGTTTTCATGGTTTTCGAGGATGCTAAAGTCGATAGTGAGGTCTAAATCAAAATCCAAGATGGCGGCTGCGATAATTTTCGAATTGTTTATCATGGGTGTCGTGTCGTTTTCATGGTTTTCGAGGGTGTTAAAATCGATGGTAAGGTCAAAATGAGAATCCATGATGGCGGCTGCTATAATTTTCGAAATGTTCATCAATTTCATCATGGGAGTCGTTTTCATGGTTTTCGTTTTTTTCGTTTTAAACGTCTGATGTCAAATTCTAAGAGCCTGGGGAGGGGAAAACAACGGGATGCGCGTGACGATTCCAGACGTTCCAGATCTTTCATTTTTGTAAGTCAACAGGAAATGCCCATCAGACTAAACAACTCTTGCTCAGATGTCATTCCTGTATATTTTTATTATTGTGTAGCTGGGCTCTTGGAGTTCCACATCAGGTGTTCCAGATCTTCAATTTTAATACGTCAACAGAGAGTGCTCATCAGGCTGAACAACTCTTACTAAGACGTCATTACTGTATATGTTATAGCAGGGTTTTCAACCTTTTTCATGGCACAACCCTTTTCGTATGAAGAAATATTTCGCGACCCCCTACCCGTTGCTTTTTTTAACGAACTGGCCAAGTTTGATGAAACTTGCAGTATTCCCTAAGTTGAATAATACCTAATACAACAAAAAAGAACAACTTAAATCGGACAGGTAATCGTAGTTCCGGAGATATGCGAACACAAACGTAAAACATACATACATGCACTTATGAAATTTTGCACATTTATTCAGACGCTGATATAGATTCACATATCCGAAAACTGGGCAGTTCTGGAAATATTATATACATACGGATTCGGGTCGAATTGATAACCTCCTTTTTTTGAAGTCGGTAAAAAAAACAATCAAATCCGTCCAATAGTTCCGAAGATTAGCGTGCACAAACAATACTTTTCTTATATGTATGGATTGAAACCTTCCCTAGAATGTAATATACATGGTTTCGAAAAACATGAACATAGGCCTCCTAGATTTTACCCGAGTCTATATTATTTTAATTTTAGAGAAATAGTAGAAACTAGATTATAATAAAGTCATTTGTTTAAATAACTTTTGTATAAATTACCGTTTTTGTCAAGTAATGATGATCTGAATCAACAATATTACGATGTTTTCACAATGTATTGCAAACAATTTGATAAGTACCACATTTGTTCCCAAAACAATTTTTGTAAATAGTAAAGTTTCTTTCAATGACTGAACAAACAGATGTCAAAATTTTATCAGCGCCATCTTGGATTTTGGTTTTGACCCAATATTTGTAATAATTACCTTAAAAACCATGAAAGTTACACCTATGACGAACAGTGTCAACATGTTAACAGCGCCATCTTGGATTGTGGTTTTGATCCCATATTCGTAATTAGCTACCCTGAAAACCATGAAATTGACACCTATGACGAACAGATGTCAAAATTTTGTCAGCGCCATCTTGGATTTTGGTTTTGAACCCATATTCATAATTAGCTACCCTAAAAACCATGAAAGTGACACCTATGACGACAAATGTCAAACTTTTTTCAGCGCCGTCTTGGATTTTGGTCATGACCCCATATTCGTAATTAGCTACCCTAAAGACCATGAAAGTGACACCTATGACTAACAGATGTCAACATTTTGTCAGCGCCATCTTGGATTTTGGTTTTGAACCCATATTCATAATTAGCTACCCAAAAAACCATGAAAGTGACACCTATGACGAACAGATCTCAAAATATTGTCAGCGCCATCTTGGATTTTGGTTTTGACCCCATATTCGTAATTAGCTACTTTAAAAACCACGAAAGTGACACCTATGACGAACAGTGTTAACATTTTGACAGCGCCATCTTGGATTGTGGTTTTGACCCCATATTCGTAATTAGCTACCCTAAAAACCATGAAAGTGACACCTATGACGAACAGATGTCACCATTTTGACAGCGCCATCTTGGATTTTGGTTTTGACCCCATATTCGTAATTAACTATCCTAAAAACCATGAAAGTGACACCTATGACGAACAGTGTTAACAATTTGACAGCGCCATCTTGGATTGTGGTTTTGACCCCATATTCGTAATTAGCTACCCTAAAAACCATGAAAGTGACACCTATGACGAACAGATCTCAAAATATTGTCAGCGCCATCTTGGATTTTGGTTTTGACCCCATATTCGTAATTAGCTACTTTAAAAACCACGAAAGTGACACCTATGACGAACAGTGTTAACATTTTGACAGCGCCATCTTGGATTGTGGTTTTGACCCCATATTCGTAATTAGCTACCCTAAAAACCATGAAAGTGACACCCATGACGAACAGATGTCACCATTTTGACAGCGCCATCTTGGATTTTGGTTTTGACCCCATATTCGTTATTAACTATCCTAAAAACCATGAAAGTGACACCTATGACGAACAGTGTTAACAATTTGACAGCGCCATCTTGGATTGTGGTTTTGACCCCATATTCGTAATTAGCTACCCTAAAAACCATGAAAGTGACTATGACGAACAGATGTCACCATTTTGTCAGCGCCATCTTCGATTTTGGTTTTGATCCCATATTCATAATTAGCTACCCAAAAAACCATAAAAGTGACACCTATGACGAACAGATCTCAAAATGTTGTCAGCGCCATCTTGGATTTTGGTTTTACATACTCACATGCATACAAACCGATTATTATCTTTACCCTTATCCATTGCTAATCGCTAAAAGCTTAGCCTTATCCATCTAATTCCTAACCTCACTAAGAGCCGCTTAAAGTCACCCATCCATTTTTCAACCTTGTCAACAACTGCTTAACCCCACCCATCCAAATCTCGATCTTATTCTACATAATTTTCTAAATCAAATTATTCGTACTTTTGTTTATGTTCGAAAAGTATCAACTCCTTCCGATCACTAAAATACCGACGGATGCTCTGATTTCCACGAAACACGGATACACACTACAGTATTTTTTAATGCTTTTACGTATTTATTTTTTGGTAAAAAGTGATACACCCGTCCTTTCTCGAGCGCTTCTGAGCGCGGACTGACAGTGGGCCGGCGAAAAATGTATGAAGAAATTGGCAAATGATTTTATTTTTAAATTATGGAATCAGGCGTTACTTTGCGGAAATCCATGACATTAAATGTTATGAAAAATATCTAGTTTTAATTCCGCGACAAAAATCCAGGCTTGTTGCAGGATGCAATCCCACCCTATGCAATCATGCATATGCACATGCAGCAAAGGACCCACCCTCCCGCCCACATGCATATGCACAAGTGCAAGAAACAGAAAAACATGCCATGCAATCAAACCTATACTCGACACGTGTTTCGCCCCTCCACGGGGCATCCTCAGGAGATGTTGACTCGACAAGCGCTCGGCCTCGAATGAGCCAGTTTGACAGCTCTCGCCTCTTTATATAGCGTGGTGATGACGCATTAGTAACGGTCGATACAACCGTTATAAAGACGTTTGTATCGATCTACCTGTAATCATACTTAAAAGAGGTGATGTAATTAAGTTTGTTTGTTCATTCAACAGTGTATTATTATTATTATTATGTTTAGAGATTTCTAACTGCTCCAACACACACAACCGGAAGTTTTTATCACAAACATGGAGAATCTTATACGTGTTATTGTCGCTTAAGGAATGGCCGGTATCGATTAAATGTTTTGCGAAATGTGATTTGTCTGGATGGCCATTCCTATAAGCGGCAACATGCTCCCTATATCTAACCTCGAAATTACGGCCTGTCTGACCCACATAGACCCCGTTGCAATCGTTGCATACTAATTTATAAACACCGGATTTTTTTGAATTTTCTAATTTATCTTTGCCGTTACAAAGATTACGTAAGTTGTGATCTGATCGAAAAGTAACGAAAACATTGTGTTTTTTAAGAATATTCGCGATTTTATCGGAAATGGGGCCTATGTAAGACAGACTACCGACATACTTGTCAATTCGTTCGGGGGTACATGCATAAAGTAGTGAGCGAACCCTGTCATTCTGTTTCTTCTGAATTATATTATTGATAACTTGTTTTGAATACCCGTTTGAAATCGCGATTTGATATATTATTTTAAGTTCTTTGACGTAATTATCCGTGGACAGTGGGACTGACATTAAACGATGGACATAGCTGCGGAAGGCTGCTAGTTTGTGTTGTGATGGGTGACATGAGGAGGCGGGAATTGTTGTGTCGGTGTGAGTGGGTTTTCGATAAATTTGGAAATCGAGTTTGTTATTAACTCTAGTGATTGTTAGATCCAAAAAATTGAGGGATTGGTTGGATTCTAATTCTAATTTGAATTTAATTTTGGGGTGGAAAGTGTTAAGTTTATTAACGAAAATGTCTAATTGACGAATAGTACCCGTCCAACAGATAATTACGTCATCCACGTATCTATAATAAAACAGAATGTTGGGCTCGCCCACCACATATTTACATTCAAAGTAGTCCATAAATATTTCCGCCATTAAAGGACTTAAAGGTGATCCCATTGCTAACCCCTCTTTTTGGCGAAAATATTCGTTATTGAAACGAAAATAATTTTGTTGCATGCAAATACGCGTGAGGTCAAGAAGGTCATGCATTTCTCCAGGATGTAAACGTTGTCTCTCCAAATGGTTCCCCAAAATACGTAAGCACTCTTCAAATGGAATATTTGTAAATAAACTGTCAACATCCAAAGATAATAATTTTGAATTGTGAGGAATGTTGACATTTTTTATTTTTTCAATTAAATCTAAACTATTTTTTAAACTGTATTTTGGTGAAAAAGAAGACTTAGTTTTTAATAAATTGTTGAGATGTTTAGCTAAATCGTATGTTGGGGCACCAATGTAAGAGACAACGGGGCGAATTGGGATATTATCTTTATGAGTTTTGGGTAAACCATACAAAAAAGGAGAACGCGGGTTCATAGGGATTTTATATTTTAATTGATCTGGAGAAATACATGACATGTTACTAATAGCATTCTTCAACTCTACGGTAAATTTTTTGGTGGGGTCGGAACTAAGACGTTCGAAATCCTCCCCCTGGATAACGTCGTTAACCTTCTGGTGGTAAGCAGTTTTATCCAAAATGACTACAGTATTGCCTTTGTCGGCTTTTGTAATTATTAAATTATCTTGATTAATTTTGGTTTGTAATGACCGATATATTTGTAATTCAGAATGATTTTGAGGAAAGGAGGGAGATGAAACTTTTTTGATCTGAACTGCCACCTGATGTTTAACGGCGCTATCCATTTTACTTCTAACACAAGCCATTTCTGAATCCACCACCAAAGTTTCGAGCGATTTCTGGGATAACCGTGGTCTAATGTTATATTTTAAGCCTTTCTCTAATAGAGAAATCTCAGAAGAGGAGAATTGGGTATTTGTATAATTTTTAACGCGTGGATAAAAAGAGTGAATTGTATCTAAATCATTATTTTCTGGACGGTTGATATTAGTGTTACGGTTATCCCGAGATAATCGCTCCAACTTCCTACTCTGTGTTATAAATTTATCATGCGCTACTTGGGAGGCAAAGTCCCGGGCTTTGTTATCTAAAATATCAAACTCCACATTGTGTAGTTTGTAACTCAATTCTGAGTACAAAACTTTCAAGTGAAGCTTGATATTGTCCCTAACTGAAAACCAATGCCTACATTCCTCATTCAACCACACCTGTTTTGCCTTCACCAAAGCTAAACTACTTGACCGGCTGTGTGTGTTGGTATGTATATTAATATAATGGGGAAATACTTTTAATTGTTTACACTGTTGATTGAACCAAACGTTTTGAGAAGCTAAGCGATGGAGTTTTGTCAACTTGATGTAAAGTTTTGCCTGCTCAGCTATACCTGCTGACTTAAGATAAATTATGGAATCAGGCGTTACTTTGCGGAAATCCATGACATTAAATGTTATGAAAAATATCTAGTTTTAATTCCGCGACAAAAATCCAGGCTTGTTGCAGGATGCAATCCCACCCTATGCAATCATGCATATGCACATGCAGCAAAGGACCCACCCTCCCGCCCACATGCATATGCACAAGTGCAAGAAACAGAAAAACATGCCATGCAATCAAACCTATACTCGACACGTGTTTCGCCCCTCCACGGGGCATCCTCAGGAGATGTTGACTCGACAAGCGCTCGGCCTCGAATGAGCCAGTTTGACAGCTCTCGCCTCTTTATATAGCGTGGTGATGACGCATTAGTAACGGTCGATACAACCACTCTTTTTATCCACGCGTTAAAAATTATACAAATACCCAATTCTCCTCTTCTGAGATTTCTCTATTAGAGAAAGGCTTAAAATATAACATTAGACCACGGTTATCCCAGAAATCGCTCGAAACTTTGGTGGTGGATTCAGAAATGGCTTGTGTTAGAAGTAAAATGGATAGCGCCGTTAAACATCAGGTGGCAGTTCAGATCAAAAAAGTTTCATCTCCCTCCTTTCCTCAAAATCATTCTGAATTACAAATATATCGGTCATTACAAACCAAAATTAATCAAGATAATTTAATAATTACAAAAGCCGACAAAGGCAATACTGTAGTCATTTTGGATAAAACTGCTTACCACCAGAAGGTTAACGACGTTATCCAGGGGGAGGATTTCGAACGTCTTAGTTCCGACCCCACCAAAAAATTTACCGTAGAGTTGAAGAATGCTATTAGTAACATGTCATGTATTTCTCCAGATCAATTAAAATATAAAATCCCTATGAACCCGCGTTCTCCTTTTTTGTATGGTTTACCCAAAACTCATAAAGATAATATCCCAATTCGCCCCGTTGTCTCTTACATTGGTGCCCCAACATACGATTTAGCTAAACATCTCAACAATTTATTAAAAACTAAGTCTTCTTTTTCACCAAAATACAGTTTAAAAAATAGTTTAGATTTAATTGAAAAAATAAAAAATGTCAACATTCCTCACAATTCAAAATTATTATCTTTGGATGTTGACAGTTTATTTACAAATATTCCATTTGAAGAGTGCTTACGTATTTTGGGGAACCATTTGGAGAGACAACGTTTACATCCTGGAGAAATGCATGACCTTCTTGACCTCACGCGTATTTGCATGCAACAAAATTATTTTCGTTTCAATAACGAATATTTTCGCCAAAAAGAGGGGTTAGCAATGGGATCACCTTTAAGTCCTTTAATGGCGGAAATATTTATGGACTACTTTGAATGTAAATATGTGGTGGGCGAGCCCAACATTCTGTTTTATTATAGATACGTGGATGACGTAATTATCTGTTGGACGGGTACTATTCGTCAATTAGACATTTTCGTTAATAAACTTAACACTTTCCACCCCAAAATTAAATTCAAATTAGAATTAGAATCCAACCAATCCCTCAATTTTTTGGATCTAACAATCACTAGAGTTAATAACAAACTCGATTTCCAAATTTATCGAAAACCCACTCACACCGACACAACAATTCCCGCCTCCTCATGTCACCCATCACAACACAAACTAGCAGCCTTCCGCAGCTATGTCCATCGTTTAATGTCAGTCCCACTGTCCACGGATAATTACGTCAAAGAACTTAAAATAATATATCAAATCGCGATTTCAAACGGGTATTCAAAACAAGTTATCAATAATATAATTCAGAAGAAACAGAATGACAGGGTTCGCTCACTACTTTATGCATGTACCCCCGAACGAATTGACAAGTATGTCGGTAGTCTGTCTTACATAGGCCCCATTTCCGATAAAATCGCGAATATTCTTAAAAAACACAATGTTTTCGTTACTTTTCGATCAGATCACAACTTACGTAATCTTTGTAACGGCAAAGATAAATTAGAAAATTCAAAAAAATCCGGTGTTTATAAATTAGTATGCAACGATTGCAACGGGGTCTATGTGGGTCAGACAGGCCGTAATTTCGAGGTTAGATATAGGGAGCATGTTGCCGCTTATAGGAATGGCCATCCAGACAAATCACATTTCGCAAAACATTTAATCGATACCGGCCATTCCTTAAGCGACAATAACACGTATAAGATTCTCCATGTTTGTGATAAAAACTTCCGGTTGTGTGTGTTGGAGCAGTTAGAAATCTCTAAACATAATAATAATAATAATACACTGTTGAATGAACAAACAAACTTAATTACATCACCTCTTTTAAGTATGATTACAGGTAGATCGATACAAACGTCTTTATAACGGTTGTATCGACCGTTACTAATGCGTCATCACCACGCTATATAAAGAGGCGAGAGCTGTCAAACTGGCTCATTCGAGGCCGAGCGCTTGTCGAGTCAACATCTCCTGAGGATGCCCCGTGGAGGGGCGAAACACGTGTCGAGTATAGGTTTGATTGCATGGCATGTTTTTCTGTTTCTTGCACTTGTGCATATGCATGTGGGCGGGAGGGTGGGTCCTTTGCTGCATGTGCATATGCATGATTGCATAGGGTGGGATTGCATCCTGCAACAAGCCTGGATTTTTGTCGCGGAATTAAAACTAGATATTTTTCATAACATTTGATTTTATTTTTGCTAATAATTGAAAATTGAACTGATCTAGATACAAAAAAAATGCAGACTTCTTTGAAGGACTATGTTTACCGTAAATTGTTATAGTTTTGAAGACAAAATATGCAGTATATTTACTTTGATCGGTACCGATAGGGACCCTAGTTTTTTCGATTTTCTGCGTTTATTGTGACAGGAAAAACGATTTTATCCAAATATTTTGTATGACGTCATGCGTTTTTTTTTAACCATATGTAAAGATGAATGTATAACCTTTAAATTAACACTATAAAATCTCTATATTTGTGATTGCTTATACGTTAAAAGTGTTCCGAAAAAGCACTGTTATTTGAAGATTCATGTAAATACGTCCTTAATATTATCTAGTATTTTACCTTACCTATCCTCGCCTACTTGCCTTACCTGCCTAGTTTTCAAAGCAAACTCCCATCGACTAGTGGAAGTAAAATACTTTTTTTAGCGTGACTGGTAAACCGTAAATACATCAAATGGGACCTCCCACCCCGGGTAGGGCGGGCGACTGTCAGACTTGTACTGACTAAAATCCACGGTGTTCTTCAATAGGCCTTTATTTTCCTTGGTCACGGTAAGGAAATAAGTCCCGCGACCTTCCGGCAGGCTTTGGCCCTCTGAGAGGGGGCCTCGTCATTTTGCTGACGCTCTTTGGTGCGCGTGGAACACAACGCGCCGTCGACCCGGGCATGGTCCATGGTCGGACAGCGAGTTGCTCTTTACTCGCTGTCCGCATGCCGAGGAGGACGCTGTCCTCTCCCTCTCGCGGACCGCCTCCTCCTACGGTGGCCGCACTAGAGGTGGTTTGCGTGGTGGGTTGCTAGATGCCTTGCACAGAGATACTTGTACTTAGAGATACTATCTCTGTCTAGAGCTGGATTAATAATACTAAAAAAAATAGTGTCAACCGTTTGTAAAGATTTGGCTTATTTTATTTATTTATTTATTTATTTATGTTCAGGCTACTTTGGCCCATAGATAAATACCTTACAAACTAACATAGATAACAAATAAAAACAATTTGCGTTAGTACATAGAAACTTATAAGCCTACGTTAGTAAAAACTTCACTTCACTGTGCACTACGTGATTGTGCGTTCTGGTGGCACTTGTCCGCGGAAGCGACGGAACGCCACACCCTTCGGCCAAAAGTCCTCCTCCATGACGAGATGCAGAAAACACGTTGGTACACGCACCACGAACGCCCTAAAGTTGACGTTGCGGCGCGATTCCAATAACTGCACTCTCGGCGTGTACTTGGTCTTCTGGCGCACGTACTCGACGATGTCCTCAGCCTTAGTGGTGTAGTCAGCACCGGCGTTAGGGTAAGGCGCGGTTAGGCGACCGCCCAGGGGCGCCGAATACGAAGGGGCGCCGCAGGCCTACTTTCTCGTTAATTTCCCAATTTCTTTCATTCCATTTTTAGGGGATAAACCCAAAACCCGTCTCAACAAAACACAAAACTTACACAATAAATTCAAAGAACGTTTGTGCAAAATTGACAGAGAGTCACGTTAGTTGAACTTTTTCATTCTGTTTGACGGAACGGAAGTAGTAGTATTAAGTCTTTTTTTTTTTTTAGCGTCGTAAAATCATCAAATGAGTCCTCCAACCCCGGGCAGGGCGGGAGGGACTGTCAGACTCCTACTGACTAAAATCCACGGTGTCCTTCATAGCCTGTTATGTTCCGGGGTTACGGTAAGGGAATAATCCCGCGACCCCGGCAGGCTTTGGCCCTCTGAGAGGGGGGCCCCGTCATTATGCTGACGCTCTTTGAGGCGCGCGTGGGACACAACGCGCCGTCGACCCGGGCATGGTCCTTGGTCGGGCAGCGAGTTGCCCTTTACTCGCTGCCCGCATGTCCGCGCCTACGGTGGCCGGAGATCATCAAGCGACGTCCGTGGCCGTGGGCGCCTACCACTGCGGCTGGGGCGGAGGGAGGACGCTGTCCTCTCTCGCTCGCGGCCCGCCTCCTCCTTCACGAGCATTACTGCCTCGCAGAAGGAGCTGACCGCTTCCCACTCCGTCTCGCCCCGCAGCATGGCCGCAACCAATGCCGGGCGCGAGAGGTCTCCGCCTATCGCAGCCGTGAGGACACGTCGGTGCCCCGCCCAAGCTGGGCAGTCTTGCACCGTATGCTCCACCGTGTCCTCCGGGCGATCTTCGCAGTGGTGACACCCAGGCGTCTCCTCCTTTCGCATCAGACACAGGTACCTCCCGAAACTTCCGTGTCCGGTGAGGACCTGCGTCAAGCGGTAGGTCAGGACGCCATGACTTCTCTCCAGCCACTCCTCAAAGAGGGGTCTTACCGCCGCAATTGCGGCGTGCCCGGCCTTCGGTCGCGACAGTCGTTCCTTCCATACTGCCCTGAGATCGCGCCTCGCCGGAGCTCTTCCCACCGCGCCTCGACTTCTCGAGGCAGCGGGGTCACGCCCCGGCGCTGCGCCTCCACGAGTAGTATTAAGTCTTCAGTTTTATTTTTCATCGAAATAACGTGATTTATGAGTGTATATCGATGCCTTCCGGCCAAAAGGGGGTAACCGCCACTTTACAAACTTTACAGGAGAGTAGTTTAAAGTTCAAAAAAAGTGAAAAAAAATCATATAAAATTTTCTGTAAGTTCCAAAAGTTTCAAAATTTACCCATTTAGCTTTTGATTAGGTCTCTACGAAATGGCATTGTTAATTACAATAAATCACACTCCTAACACAATTTAGTGTCGCTTACCCTCAAATAGACCTGATTTCACTAACAGGAAAAAACGTATTAAATGAAAACAACTCGATGATTGAGTTCCAACCTAAATGATTTAAGTGCACTATTCGTATTATTTCTATTGAAGAAAAAGAGCATACCTGTGACTTTTCTGTTCATCAAGTGCTGCCAATATGATATAACCGTTAATGAGAGACGAACAAGGGAATTGAAATAAGTTACTCATCAATAAGAAATATAATTAGCACTTTTATAAACAACGCGAAAGCACATTGTGTTTAATTCTTATAAAATTATACCATACACACTTAAATACGTGGATTAGACCTTTTTAAGTTTCTAAACTGACATTTGCTAAGATGCGGATTGAGGAGTGGCTGGATAGGCACCACGGCGTCCTCACCTTCTGCCTGACACAGGTCCTCAACGGAAATGGAAGTTTCGGGAGTTTCCTGTGTCTGATTGGGAAGAATAAAAGCCTGGGTGTCACCACTGCGGGGACCGCACGGAGGACACGGAGGAGCATTCGGTGCAGGACTGCCCAGCTTGGGCATAGCACCGCTGTGTCCTTACGGAGGCGACATATCTCTAGCGCCCGGCATCGGGTACCGTGAGGGAGAGAACTGCTTCCACCTCACAACCTAACCGCTGCGGGAGATGCCCATCGGACGTCGCGAGGTGATTTCCGGTCGGTCACTATAGGCGCGTAAGGCTTGGTGTTCCACGCACGCCTCAAAGAGCTGCCGTGAATTTGAAGGGGGCCCCTTCTAACTTTTTTAGCGTGGTAAATTCATAAAATGAGTTCTCCCACCCCGAGCAGGGCAGGAGGGACTGTCAGACTTGTACTGACTAAAATCCACGGTGTTCTTCAATAGCTGTTTACGTTTCCGGGTCACGGTATTCGTTAGTCCCGCGACCAAGGCCTTAGAGACCCAAAGCCTGCCGGGGTCGCGGGATAGTCTAATCAGGTAACCGTGACCCTGGAGCGTAACGGGCTATTGAAGGATCACTGTTGATTTTAGTTAGTACAAGTCTGACAGTCCTTCCCGTAGGTACCGCCCTGGGAGGACTCCTTCGAGTATTTAACCATGATAAAGAAGGGTCAGATCAGGCACAGGACTAACTCTTGGCTGTTGCAGAGAATTCATTACAAAATCTAATAACTCCTTGCTGGCCCAACCTTGGATTCGAACCCTTGATCATGTTTCTCAGCCGTATAATAATTAACAAACAAGCAAAACAACAAACAAATAAAAGCACTGAAAAACTAAACTGTAGGTCCTACTTATTTAACTATTCGGTATTGTCGGAATAAGGTAGCAAAAGGATAATAATATTAAATAAATTAACTAAGTAGAATAATACACAGTCGTAGATGAACATAAAGTCTATTAAATAAACTTCCCGTTTTATTTTCCTTACAAAACTTTGGGCCAAAATGACTCACGAGCACGGTGGTGCTTACGCCGTGGTCGTATACAGACTGTATGATCGCTGCGCAACGCTAATGACATTTTGTTCGAACGAAAGAGAGAGATAACCGATGCTGTTTGTCATTCTTGTGTAAGCTAACCGCCAAACCTTTGATTTATCTTCTTATCTAACCACCATACCAGATTTTTTTTGGGAGGGAAAAAAAGGGTAAGCGACTATTGTACAGGCGACATTCATTTGGCTGATTTATCCTAAGCGCCTTCGATGATTGATTTGGTGACTAGGGAAAATAAAAATAAGCGCCAAATAAAGTCACGGAAATGAGGCCTAAATGTAATAAATGACATATATTTTATCCAAAAAAACTACCCTAATATCCTAACCGAAACTTCGGTAAACAAAGATTCAAGGAAAATTTGATTAATGTATTTTTTACAAAAAAGTATTTACAGCCCAAACTACTTAACGTTCAAGTAAAGAAAAAAACATTCAAAGCCAAAATTGCTTATCTCACAATTTTGAAGTATTATTTTTATCCAACCACCATAATACAAAATACACCAAAAATAACTGTCGTTTATTACGAGAAACTTAGTGTCAGAACCTCAATTCCTTTACCGCCTAAGCGACGAAAAGTTTGTCCTAGAGCCACGAAACTTAGACCATTAGACGCAGAAAAAAAAGCCGATTCTAACCATATATATAAGTCGATTTCGCAAAAAATGTCGCTTATCCCCTTTTGGCCGGAAGGCATCGATATGGATAAATAAGCTATGGAAAAGGAAGGATAATTTTTTACTAAACTTACTTCAGCCAGGATCTCGTGGCTAAATAATTACAGCCGCACAGACCGATCTTCCGGGTTAAGCCGTGCTTGCCGAGGTTGGTCTGGGAATGGGTGACCATCAGTCATAGCGAGTTTCCTCCGTGCCTCGGAAAGCACGTAAAGCCGTTAGTCCCGGCTGTCATTTGTAGATCTTTGACAGTCGTTACTGTTAGTCAGAAGCTCTAAAGTCTGACAACTAGTCTTACCATGGGGTATGGTATTGCCCAGTTACTGGGTTGTGGAGGTCCGACAGGCAGTCGCTCCATGCGAAATACTGATATCCAGCTAAATCTGGTTTGACTGGAAGCCGACCCCAATATAGTTGGGTAAAGGCTAGGCAAATGATGACTTCAGCCAGGATCTACCGTTAAACGAGCACGGCGATAGGTGGAGACCTCTCGTACCCGGCATTGGTCGAGGCCAAGCTGCGGGGCGAGACGGAATGGGGAGCGGTCGCCTCCTTCTACCATGCAGTCATGCTCGCGAAGGAGGAGACGGGCCGCGTAAGGAAGAGGACAGCGTCCTCTCTCCACCTCAGACACAGTGGTAGACGCCCACGACGATGGACGTCGGCAGACGGTCTCTGGCCACTCTAGGCGCGGGCATGTGGGCGTTGTTGACTCGTTGTCCGACCATGATGGACCATGCCAGTGTGTCAGCATAATGACGGGGCCACAGCCTGCCGGGTTCGCGGGACTCACGAATTACCGTGACCCCGGAACGTAAAGGGCTATTGAAGAACAGTCTCTCCCGCCCTGCCTTGAGTGGGTAAAATCATCAAATGAGTCCTTCATTTGATGATTTTACCACGATAAAAAAAGTACAGCTACACGACATGGTGACCCCCCCCCTGATGTAATCTGGATCCGCCCTTGCAGTAAGGGGGCGCCGTACAAAATCTCGCCCAAGGGCGCTGGTAGTGCTAAAACCGGCACTGGGTGTAGTGTAGGCGGGAGATATACACCGGAGTGTTCGGCATGGCAGCACGTATAGTGTTGGGCTCCGCAGGAGCCTTGCCGCAGCGGTTCTTGTTGGCTCGTTGACGGCGCTTCCTCCTTTGCACCGTCACGAAGCCATCATCATCAACTGCCCGTTTTGGTGCCTTTTCAAGCACGGGCTTACTATTAGCCTTAGGGGCACTCGCGGCGACGCTAGCAAAATCCCTTTGAGGGGGATTCACCAGGACTGTAGACACTGGTAGCGGGACGGGGCCAGGGGTACGCGCGGCGCTGCTCGGAGGAGCCGCGGTGACAAGAGCGGGGCTGCGGGGCACGCAGGCGGGGCGCACTGCAAGCTCAGCAATCGACGGTTGCGCCGGCGACGAAACTGCTGACGCGGAATTCGACGACGATAAATCGAGGCCGGCTCCGCGACACGAGTTTACGTTTGACGCATCGGCAGGTGATCTAATTACCGCCACACTGTTGCGCAATTCGCTCACTTCCTTACGCAAATCAGATACGGTGTTGTGGGATGCATCTAATTTCGTTAGCACATCCGCCAGGCGGGCCTTCAGAAAGACAATGTCCTTCAAAAGGCTGGTTACGTCGACGTGGTCGAAGGTGACGGGAGGCAGCTTGTGTAGCTCCTTCGCCACAAACGGCTTAAGGGGGATGCTCCAACCAGCCCGCGAAATTCAAATTTTTTTACGTTTTTTGCAATTTGCAGGCCAGTGACATGTTGTAGCTTTATAAATATATGAGTTGCGGTAGTAACAAGTATAATTTTAAATATAAAAATTATCAAAAAACTCGCTCCATCAGCTCTCACATAGAAAAGGTGCATCGTAATTAGATTTCGGAGATTTTAACATGATGCACCTTTTCTATGTGAGAGCTGATGGAGCGAGTTTTTTGATAATTTTTATATTTAACATTATACTTGTTATTACCGCAACACATATATTTATAAAGTTACAACATGTCACTGGCCTGCAAATTGCAAAAAACGTAAAAAAAAATGAATTTCGCGGGCTACATCGAAGCAATCACCTTAAGGTGATTGCGTCGATGTAGCCCGCGTTTTTCATTAGCTCTCACGTAGAAAAGGTGCATCGTAGTTATATTTCGGAGATTTTAACATGATGCACCTTTTCTATGTGAGAGCTGATGGAGCGAATTTTTTGATAATTTTTATATTTAAAATTATACTTGTTATTACCGCAACTCATATATTTATAAAGCTACAACATGTCACTGGCCTGCAAATTGCAAAAAACGTAAAAAAAAATGAATTTCGCTTGCTACATCGAAGCAATCACCTTAATGGTGTTTTTTAATACATATTTAGAGTCCAGCCGAGGCTTTTTGTGGGTAATGGAGATTCAGGTAAACGAGAGGGATCTCGTTTACCTGAATCTCCATTACCCACAAAATAGCCAAGAAAAACGCCAGCTAGGCATCAAGAAATCCCTCTGGAATCGGTACGTACTGATGGGATTAGCCATTTTCCGATTTGAAAGAAGAACGCCCGACAAATATGCCAACGGTCTTTCACACTATGTGAAAAATGTAATGTCTTTTTGTGCTATAATGACAATCGCATTTGCTATAAAGAATTTCACGAGACATTAAATAGTTTTCTCCTAAATGCATACGAAGCCATATTTGATTGAAGATTATTTGAGTGGAATGCATACGAAGCCATTTATGGCGTCATTCAATAACTTTTAATATATAAGTTAATATTTTTTTCTCTTAATTTGATCTCACTAATAAAGCAAAAATAAACAGGTTTTCGCAAAAAAAAAAAAATATTTCATCTCTTTCATAATTCATGCGGTAAGGGGTTAAAAATGCACTGGTTAAGGCACTAGGCACTGTTGTGGAATTTTGAGCGCTAAAACCAATGAGGTTTTACCAATAGAGACGTCATACACATTGTAAAGAAATAAAAACATGGCGATATTTTAGAAACATATTGTTGACATGGCAATTGTCAACGACAGACAATGAAGTTTCATCGGCTCCCAGCTAGAGTGAAATGGGGAAAAATAGGCATAGAAGGCAGAATGAAGAAAATAAACAGTTTTTTTAAATAAAAATGTTTATTTACAAATTTTATTCAAAATCAAATCAAAAGCATTTAATTCGAGTAGACCAGTTACAGGCACTTTTGAATTGTCAAAGACATAAAAAATATAATTAATCATTACAAAGTTATGGTGCTACAGTCCCAGTCACAAGACATAAAAACTGTGAAAGTACAGTAGATGCCTATTCCAAGAAGTAGATCTCTATGGAGAAGAACGGGCAAGAAACTTCATGGGCACACTCAACTTTGGTTGTGCACCACGATTCTGAAAAAAAAAAACAAAATGGCGAGTGACCGATAGGCTCACCCTCCATAATAAAATCTGCTATCCCCTTTGTATAATAGCTTATTTTCTTAAAATTTTATTATTCTCTAATATAAAAGTCGGTGACAAAAAGTCAATGAAACAAAAAATAAAGTCACCGACTTTCGAAACAAAAGTTTTTTTATAGGTATTATTTATATATTTTGAAGTTTTTTTGTGGTTGTTTTGAAGTCGGTTACATTTTTTTTGAAAAAGTTTTTTTTTTTGTAACGTACCTACTTGTCTCTTTCCACAAAGTGTTGAGAACAAATAGTTGAGTAGGTATGTCGTTGGCATCCATTAATCTTCTCGTCGTTGTTTTCTTACCACCTGTGTCCATTTTTCTTTTATTAAACCGTCTTTAGGAAATCTAAATCAAAATAGAAATTAATTTGGATAGTCAATTAATGTTGTTGATTCTGTTGTTGATTGTTGTGTTGTTGTTGTTGTGTTTACCTACAATGGAAATACCAGTGGTGAAAAATAATATTGGAGTCGTACGGCCATATGGGGCCATAATTATGGCCGTACGACCCCAACATCCTCTAGCATCGTTCAAACTGACAACAACGCGCGCCATTTTCTCGTTCTCTCTGTCACTCATACATGCAACGCACTATTTGTCTCGTTCGTGTAGGTGGCAAAACGGCAACCGCGCGACAGTGATTTTTGAGTAAAATAAAATTTTTGATTTTCCGTTCTAAATAGATTAGACGATACTTACAAATGAAAAGACACATCCTTCTTGCTTTTTACAGCCGGCCCAGTATAAGTATTGCAGTTTCGAAAAACACAAGTAGGCATCTTTGTTTATTTTTTACCTATCAAACTCCCGCTGACATAAATTGGCATCGCAGCCAGACGCAGGACGGACTGAGTTGACTCGAGATAATGGGGAAGGCAAGTGTCAAAGTGACAAGCTCAGTGACAACTGACAGTTTGCTCCCAAAAGAACAGTCAAATCAAAGGAATTTTCTGAAAAAAGACGATTTATTGATCTAAAATGACTAGATGTTGTGTAATAAGCTGTAAAAATAATGGAACATATGAATTTCCGACAATTCACACTATCAAGAAATAATGGGTAGCTGCTGTGACTGCCTTGAGAACAAAAATTGAATTATAACTAAGGAAAAGCTATATAATAAACAAATATCCAGCCTTGCGAAGCCGAGACTGGCCTTTAGTTGAGTTTATTAATGAAATTCTATGATTATACCATAACTAAACAATCGAATACACTTTTCAAAATAATATCTACTTTTCTATTGGAGGTTAAGTACCAGTATTACATCGCTCTATAAATCATGAAATGGTTCGTCTGGCGGAAGAATTATCACCTGGAACGAGTTTTATGATAGTTGTGGTGTTAAGAAATTAAATATATTGTGATATTTCTCTAATCTAAATAGTAAAAAGGGGTAAAATTACTAATTTAAAACATTATGATATTTTATCAAAATAGAAAGTCAGAAGCAGCATTATATTCTTGGTAGAGGAGAGGACAGGTAAAACATACCTAAATTCAAAAATTTAAACCTCAAATACAAGTAATCTTGGATTTAATACGGTAAAATCAAGTTTATAACCACTCAATTAAATCACTTTTTTTCCTGTTGTAGATGCACCGCGGCGTCTTAATTCTTCTTTTAGTATAAGCACTTGCATTGACGAATAATTTTCCATATTTGTTTTGTATATAAACTCAATTTTTATTACAATAAATCTTGTTTGTTTTTTGTGCAAGGTTGACAGTAATCTGACGTAGGGACCAACTATCGCAGCGCCATCTACGATTAGCTTTGAGTTGCCATCCCCATTAGCTTGGATTTGTATCGCCACGCAGACGTCAGTAAGACGTATCTACCTCAGATTATATATAATATATCATTGGCTAAAACATCAAGAAATGCACTCAATCAAATCAAAAGAACTCAATTTTGACAGGAACTGTCAACTCGATATTATGTTTTTAAATAAAATTAATTTGAAACTAAAATAAATTAAAATATCTCTATCTGTGTGATATTGATATAAACCATAAATGAAAGAGTGAAAGGCAACAAAGAAGAAATATATTCGAACATTAATACTAAAACTAAATATGCAACCTAATATCTTTATACGAGATGAACTTGACAGTTATTTTGTGCCCGAGTAAATCTTATAAAATGAAAAGAAAGTAAAGCGACGTAAAACAGAAGAGACGCGTCGTGGGCGCGACGCTCATACATCTTTGGCCTACAATACCGCAATCCAAGACGCGTCAAGATAGCGTGGCCGACGGCTAACAATATAATATGACAGTGCGGCTTGCGCGGCGGCATCACCTCTATGCGGCGGACATAGAGAACATGCGGTGGCGGAGGCGGCGCCCCAGGCCGCCAGCGCGACGCTGTCATCGCTGCTAGGCGACGCCTGTTGTCCCGTGTTTTGACATTTTATGTATTTTTGTGTATATTATAGTTGGTAAGTAGAAAAATAACATTTTCCCGATTTATATGTCCAACGCCGGATGTAGCGACGTCGGTTTGAGTAGTGCCAGTCAACCTGCCACATCGCTGGATGTGCAACTGGTAAGATGTCCCCATTGCTCCCAGGCTCGTTATTTTAAAGGCGAACGGGGTCTAAGGATACACTATGGCAAGGTTCACAAACCACATAGTGTACCTTTGGACCCCCCAGCCTCATCCACGACTTCAACACCTTTCGATCAAGCTTTGTGGAAAACATTATCTAAATTCAAAAATTCCACTCCTATACTAAAGAGAGTTCCCCGGGGCGCGAGACGGTCTGTTGCGCTGAGATTGGCACGATGTGTCCGTCTCGCGACCCAGGAAAACTCGGAACGAGCCTGGGAGCAGTTACTCACCTTTCCTTACAAGATTCTACATGTGGAAAAAAATTTGGCAGCAAAAAAATCTTTAACACAATTGGTTAAAGAAAATTGTAACAATACATTACACAGTTTGGACTCAAAATTACCTTTTTTTTCACACTCTTCACGTAAAGGCGTTTGTTCACATGTAGAATCAAAATTAAGTGAGGGTGACATTAGGGGGGCCGCCCGACTTCTGTTCAGCAGCGATGTGGTGGCGCCTTATTCTCCAGAGACACTTTCAGCCCTGGAGAGTAAACATCCGGCGCCTGCGGATGGCTTAACCTTCCCCGACCCACCTACCCACCCCGACCCCCTTGTTCAGGACTCATTTTTCCAAATTACCGCTCCCCAGTTGATCGCAGCCGTGAGCTCTTTCCGCAGTGGATCCGCCGGCGGCCTCGACGGCCTGACTCCACAGCATCTAAAGGATCTGTTGAGTTCGGGCGCCGGGGACGCCGGTGTGTCGCTCATGAAGGAGCTTGCGGCTTTGGTCAACTTAATGCTTTCCGGCGGCGTGAACGATGCCGTCGTCGATGTCTTGTACGGGGCTAACCTCTGCGCCCTGCGCAAGAGGGACGGCGGCATTCGTCCCATTGCCGTCGGTTGCACCTATAGGCGTATGGCAGCCAAAATATGTAGCAAGTTGTTTAGTGAAACGCTTGCAACTAAGTTCCAGCCCCTACAACTTGGTTTCGGTTCCAGAGGGGGCTGTGAGGCTGCCGTACATTCCTTGTCCTCTTTTTTAAATTCAGGTAAAGGTGAAGTCATCCTCAAGGTTGACGTGAAGAACGCCTTCAATTCCGTTAACAGGGACACTTTGTTGGCAGAAGTCAAAAAGGAACTACCCGAAATTTATGGTTTTATTTGGCAATGTTACAGACATCCTTCAAAATTACTTTACAAGGACAACGTTTTGGAATCTGCAGTTGGTTGCCAACAAGGTGACCCCCTTGGGCCAGTCATTTTCAGCTTATGTATTCATCCCATTATCAAAAAATTAAATTCAAAATTTAACGTGTGGTACTTAGACGATGGAACCTTAGGAGGTGACGTAAGTACCGTACTAGCCGATTTACAACTCCTCAAAGAAGAATTTAAATTAATAGGCCTTCAATTGAACCCATCCAAATGTGAAATTTTTGTTACTGACGCTACCGACAGACAATCGACATTAGATAAAAACGAAATAGCTCCAAATATCACCATTTTAGATAAAAGTTCCTTGCACCTCCTTGGTTCCCCTATTTTGGCAGAAAGTTTCCCATCATTCATTGACAACAAAATTAAACATTTTAATGACATTTCGGAAAGACTCTCCCAAATTAGTATACATTCGGCCTTCACCCTAATTAGATATTGTTGTTTTGGTCCAAATTTCATGTATTTTCTTCGTTCATCCCCTCTTTTCAAACATCCACAACTCTTGGACAAAATTGACAAAATTATTCGCAATACATTAACATCCATTCTTAATGTGGCCCTGGATGACCGAGCGTGGCTTCAAGCCACCCTTCCAATTCGTTTTGGTGGGCTCGGTATCCGCAAAATTTCTAGTGTTAGCTTACCCGCGTTCTTGTCCTCTGTCCACAGCACTGAAAAGCTGACCAGGAGAATTTTGTCTTTCTCCCTGGTCGACCCTGAGGTGCCGTGTTTGACCGATGCCGAGGACGCCTGGAAAGTGGCTTGCCCAGATACGGATCGGCCCGGTAACCCGTTTTCCCAGAGACAGTGGGATGAGCCGCTCTGCAGGTTGGTACGGAATAATCTCATTAATACGTCCACCAATACTGCGGAGCGTGCCCGCCTGCTGGCTGTGGGTGAATGGGAGTCGGGCCTTTGGCTTCAGGCGCTACCGTCACCCAACATAGGTACTATGCTGGGTGACACAACCTTCCGTGTCGCTACATGCTTGCGTTTGGGCGCTCCTTGTGGGGCTCCACATCGCTGTCAATGTGGTGAAGTAGTCGACTGCCTCGGGCACCATGGCCTTTCCTGTAGCAGGAGTGCAGGTCGGTTGGCACGACACGCTAGCTTAAACGACATAATCCGTCGTGCTCTTGTCACCGCCGGGGTGCCATCCGTCTTAGAACCCAGTGGTTTGGCACGCGACGATGGGAAGAGACCAGATGGTATGACCATAATGCCATGGAAGCTGGGTAGGCCTTTGGTGTGGGATGCAACATGTGTCAACACCCTTGCGCCATCCCATCTTCCTAGTTCAGCGTGTTGTGCTGGCGCTGCTGCTGCAGGTGCTGAAAACTCCAAGCGGCGCAAATACATTAGCTTAGCTAGTAGCTATGTGTTTGAGCCGTTTGGGGTTGAAACTCTAGGACCGTGGGGCCCGAGTGCCCACAACGTTTTTAAGGATATCGCCAGACGTTTAGTCGACTCTTCAGGTGACCAGAGGGCTGGCTTATTCCTAGGCCAACGAATCAGCATTGCCATACAACGTGGCAATGCTGCCAGCGTTCTGGGCACCGTTCCCGTTGACAGCGATGTGGATGAATTCTTTGACGCCCTTTGAATATTTCTATTATTATTATTTGTACATATTACTACTTAGTTTTTATTTATAGTTTAGATTATGAGTATAGTGTTTATGACTTGAGGTTAGAAATGCACTAGATCTAGTGCCGAAAGCACTAAGTTGGCAACATTGAACGTGAAGAGCAGATGACAGTTACAACCACAGAGATTACAACCTGCCGAGCTGTCATTTGTCACTGTCATAATATTATGGACGCTATCAAAATCGATGGCTATGGTGGGTCCATGGTGGGTCTCTATGGCAGACTGACACAGACTGCCACAGTCCCGTTCGTTAGGGTATATATTCTGTGGCCACAGTGCCACTGTGTTTTTACGGATTCGATTCGTATAGAGGCTCGGAAAAGTAAAAACCATTTTCCAAAGTTCCCCCCTTGCCCCCCATTTAGGCGGAACTCGGAAGTTAACAGACTTGCAATATTTTTGTTTTCAGATTCTAATCATGAGGCAGTGACTGTTTTGTATCTCCATGGTTTTGGTGAAGTGTTAAAACTCAACTCTTTGGTGAAGAGGTTTTTTTTTTAAAGTTTTATAAGCTACCGACTAAATTATGTCGTTTTATCTACCAACACATAAAGGGCAAGATTGTGAATTTCTGTGATGCTTTCGATGCATTCTTTGAATAACTACGAAAGCTTGGACTATGTACGAACGAAAGAATAGCTAATTATCTACATAGAATCCCAATTCCCAGTTGCTGCCCAGTTTGGTAGGTCACCAAAAGAATATTTTCATTCATGGAGTGTTTGCATCCGAGAGAACTCCACGAGAATACAGCCGGATGGATGCCGATCTGACAACAAATTCAACGCTCTTCGATAAACCGATTTAATGAAAATTAAGAAATAGTTTCACACACATCTAACTTTTTTAGTAGTACTAATACCACAGACTACTTAGAGATAAGACTGGTTTACATTGAGTCAGTAACTGACGCCAGTCTGACGAGTCAGTGCTGACCTGGCACTGCTATAGTGTAAATTGATTTCAAGTCAGTACAGTACCTACTGACGACATACTGACTCCGTATAAATAGCACGAGTCAGTTTTCGGCGCCAACACTGACGTCAGTTACTGAAGCGGTGACTACACTATACGATTCATCGTGCCCTAAGTCCCTAACTTCCGATGGATTGGGTGGTGTGATCGCGGTTAGGGCGCTCAGAGTCAGTAGCGGCGCGGCGGCGTTCGACGTGAAATGACATGTCGTGAAGTGAAAATGGCTACGCAACCAGTACCCTTAGCACGAATTTTCAGTATTTGAGACGTAAAGTAAACTGGAACTTTGACAATTTCAAACTGACAATTTTCAATGAAAAATTTAGTTCCTTCTCCGCACACCAGAGGCGCTGTTCCGTTTTTTCATACAAAAACGCTGTAAATACTGGAAAGATTCTGTAAAGTAAAAGAGTGAAAATTCGTGCTAAGGGTACAGGCCTGGCTCACTCCGCGGTATAGGTATGAAACGGCACGCACACACCGTTCACGGGTCGCTACAATGATATTATAAAGAAAGATAGGCCATGTTCATAAGATTTCGTTGCGTTGTTATTATAAGTACTAACTTAAATGTATACAGTAATTTAAAACTACGACAGCGATAGATAATACGGAACGTATAAGATAGAAAGAGATAGCTAGTTTTAGTGTGTTGCGCTTGAAGTATAGTCCACACTACACTAGAGTATCATAGAGTTTGTCGATTCACCACAGAAGAGACATTGAATATAACAAATAGGCAAGCGCGTCGGGTGCGCGCTTGGTATAATTATTTATTATTTTTATGCCGATTACCAATGTACAGCTACTAAGTACTGCGAAGGAAAATTTATCTTTTTACACTATATATATTATATTTTAAATACTGTCAAATATTTGTATCAAATTTCTGAAGACAGTTTATTTATATTTATAGTTTAGTCGAATACGTAATAGCTGTTAGTTACATTGGCGACTTTCTTAAAAATGAAATAAATGTGTAGGATTTTAATAATTAATAAATACTTCAACACAAGCGCCTGTGAGAATAAGTAGATTTCTTATATTGGTACTGATTTGGTAATGAATGATGTTTTAAATAAAATTGAATTCTATTTATGACTATAACTTTATAACTATAACTATAAATTTGTAACTATAACTAACCTCATTCTATATAACATTAATCATAAAAAATTTAAAGCGCAACGCTATAATTGTGCCTACCATTTCGCTTCTGTTTGAATAATCTATGACCCGACTTATGACGGATGCTATTTGTCTCTGTCACGCAGCAGATTGCCATCCTATCATCCTATTATCTATCCTTTTCGAACCATTACGTCAATAATACGAAATGTATTTGAAAATGAGGAATAACTCTTAAAAAAATACAAAATTGATATATTTTTAATAGACTTGCTTATGGTATGTCACTCCACAACTCTTATTTTTCTTGGCACCATAGTTTCTGCACTTTCTGAAGACACAACTTAGCGTTTTTGTTACGCCGCGCACTCACTTTACCTCGCTCGCTGTTGTAATCCGACTAAATCAAGGGTGCTACAATTGTGTTACATTCTCCTCAACATTTTGTGCGCGCTAGTGCGATATCTACCTCTTTTTATTTATAATATCATTGGGTCGCTACAGATGGCTTTCGCGTGCCGCCCGGCCGTTCCGCAACGCGCTTCGCGTTGTAATTATTCGTACAATCAAAAGTGAACATAATAAAATATGAAGACAAGCAAATACTGCATAGCTTTTGGTTGCCTAAACGACAACAGAGATAAGAGCCTCACGTTTCAGACTCTACCGTGCGTGACGTCGAAACGTAAGAAAAAAAAGTGAAAATATCGAATGTTTATGAATAGTGTTATTCCTACATTATGTTTATGAATCTACGGTTAATTATCAATTAAGTATCTACCTAGTTGTGATATGCTTATATTACGTCTTTCAAGTACCTATGTTCCGCTGAAAATAACACTATTAGGTACCTAGGTAACATTATAAGTTTAGAAATGTGTCGATATACTCGGCGGAGATGGGAGCCTACTAGACGAAAAAGATAAATAGACTAATATCAAACCTGACATCACTCTCACTCACCTTAAATCATGTAATGTGGACCATTTGGAATTGGTTCAAAAAACCGGTTTTAAACGCCCAAATGGTCGGTTCAACATTGCGCGTAGGTAGGTCGAATTATGATCGGTAGAAAGTAGGAAGATGTTTACGATATTGTTTAGGCACGTTCAAACTCAGAAAATGGATAGGTACACTACGCATTCAAGGTCAGCGATCGTAATTCTCTGCGCGACTTTTTTACCTACTTACCTGCAAAGACACGCAACACGGGGCCTGTGACAATGACAGTAGGTCGGTTACTAGTTTGAGTGCAAATGATAAGGACTAGTTACCTATCTTGCCGTAAACGATAACAATCGATCTTTAAAGTTATGACTAAATAAAATTATAGACCAAGAGCCATGGTCAAAAAAGAACATCGAACTACACTACATATGGTGTAAAAATGTTCGATATACAATTATACATATTTCAGTGGGCGAACGAGCCTATAAAACTAAAGAACTTTCCTCAAGGAATTTAGGTCGTATTATGAATAAAAAAATGTGTTCTCACACTTCTCACACAAAACCACTTAGTTGTTTTTTGGTTTAACCTTTCAAATATTTTTTCAACATTAGATCATAAAAAATGGATACCTACAGCTTGACATAAAACTGTAGAAAACCGGAAGTCGCCACTGTCTTCGCCGCTTCGCGCAACCAGCACTTTGAATATTTTTTTTTTTTTTTCACTTATTACGGTAGTTTTATGGCACAATAATAAATCTAACAAACCTGCGGTCTTTGATTACATCAAATATCAAAGATTTTAAAACGTTGAAAACACGTATACCTACCTAACTGTGCCTAAACTCGCGAGTCGCAACCCTATTGAGCTTAACCGACAGTAACCTTTTAATGTCGTTGGCGTCAGATAAACTAAAATGAACTCTCGCGCGTCACTATTCAGTTAATTTTTGCTTGCGTACGGGAAGTTTAGGCTATTATAAAAGTAGGTGGGCGATGCGGGTGCAAGTAAAAATGGACTCTATTCTCTCGTGCATAGATTTTACATTTGTTTGTTTTCTTTTTGGGAGTAACGCTTCTGTACCTTTAGGTACTATTATATATTCTGTGGCGCTACGCGAGAGAGAGATGATGAATACTCGTAAATATTCCTTCACCTAACGTCTTCTCTTCTTATTTTTTAGTATACCCACTGTTGCTGCGAGGGCGATTCCAAGCAGGGATGGCATGATTAAAACACCTGTTTAAAACAGTTTGTAATTAAACAGTGTTTTATAATACCCGTTTCAACTACTTATCAAGGCGGATGAATGCTTATAAAATGAAAATAAAAAAATATTCAGGAGTCTAAATAGCTTGACATAAAACCATTTGAGTCTATGTCTATGCCATTGCTTTGCCATATTTTTAACTTTTATTGGCAATTCTTAAAAATATTAGAAAACAAAATCATTACTAAGGGCGAATTTGAAAAGATGTAGTCTAGAAATGAAACATAATTGATTTATACGTTTAGACAACGACAAACAACGTGGAAAAAAATTGAAAAAAAAAGCCAGAAACTAAAAAAAACACTTTTTTTTAAAACATTTTAGGCGCGGGATAGCGCCCAGTTTGTTCAATGAAAGACCGGTCCAGTTTGCTTACTTTATGTATTGCAGATTCCACAAAAGTGCTATGGATAGCTGACACACAACACCACACGTTACAATGTCGGTCCTGGGAATACATATACGATCCTCGTAACAATTAAATGTAGATTATTTTTACAGCCCAACAATAATACTTGGTAATTAACTTAGCGACAGGTAACGACAAGTCTTTTCCAGTCTGGTGAATGGTGTCGCGGGCATAGACAAACATAACCATAGTGTTGTCACTATGGGTTATGTTTTGTATTACCACAGATAAATAATATAATAAGAAATTAGTTCGCCACACCACCCCCCTACGGAGAAAAAGAGGGTATATACAGAAAATAAAACAAAATTACAGCTATAAATCTAATATGTCCCTAAATCTAACCCGTCTGCCAGTTCTGGTGGTGACAGTAGCTGGAGGTGGTGAACTAGTAGGAGCTGGAGAAGATGAGGGTGCTGGAACGGATGGACACTGCGGGGCAGGAGTCTGTTCGGAAGGAAGTGCTCGAACAGGGACTGATACTGGTGGTAGGGAAGAAGATGCTTCGACGTCCAGGTAAGCTGGTTTGACACGGTCTATGCTGACCGTAGCCTCTCTTCCATTCATGTCCAAGGTAAGGGTTTTATCCCTTCTCCTCAGGATACGATATGGGCCGGTGTAAGGAGGTTGCAGAGGCCGTCGAACAGTATCGTCGCGGAGCAGAACGTGACTCGCAGTCGCCAAGTCTTTAAATACAAATGATGACGGGCGAGAGTGTCGTGAGGCTGGTATTGGGCGTAAAACTTCCATCCGACTTCTCAGCTCAGTGACGAAATCTACGGCGTCGTTTGGGCTCCTGGGTTCATCCGCTGGCACGATTAATTCTCCAGGAAGGCGGAGAGGTTCTCCATAGACTAACTCAGCAGATGAGGTGTTCAAGTCCTCTTTGAGCGCGGTCCTCATGCCAAGGAGTACCAATGGGAGCGCTTTGCTCCATGTTTCGGAATGGCACATTAAAGAAGCTTTTAGCTGGCGGTGCATGCGTTCTACCATGCCATTTGCGCACGGGTGGTAGCTGGTTGTGCGAATCCGCTTTGTTGCGCACACGTTCATGAGGCGCCGAAACAAGGTGGATTCGAACTGACGACCTTGATCGGTCGTTATGGTGCTTGGTACTCCAAAACGGGATATCCAACCAGTTACCAGCGTGTCTGCTACTTCTTCCGCCGTGATAGTTGACATAGGCCACGCTTCGGGCCATCGCGTGAATCTGTCAACTGCTGTAAGGCAATATGTGTAATTGTTTGAGTGCGGCAGTGGGCCTATGATATCGATATGAATATGACAGAATCTACTTGAAGGGCTACGGAAAGGTATTAAAGGCGCAGAGGTGTGCCTAGTTATCTTAGTGCGCTGGCACTGTATACATGACTTTGCCCATTTCCGGCAGTCTACGTTCATCTGCGGCCATACGTATCGCTCAGCCACCAAGCGTAAGGATGCTCTCACGCCTGGGTGACTGAGACCATGCAGTCGATCGAAAGCTGTTCGACGAAAGGGTAAAGTGAGATATGGGCGAGGTCTACCCGTTGATGTGTCACATATTATGAATGTGTTGGTTCCGGGGACAACGACTTTTTCCAACTTCATGGAAGAAGATGAAAACATCTCCTTGAGTTCCTCGTCATTTTGTTGAGACTCGGCAAGAGCTTGGCAGTCCTCCTCCAAAGAAATGGATTCGATTCGTGACATGGCGTCTGCTACTACGTTGTCAGCGCCTTTTATGTACTGTATATCAGTAGTGAATTGACTGATAAAAGTTAGTTGATTGAGTTGTGTTGGTGGTAGTTTTTCGCGGCGCTGAACGAAGGCGTAAACTAGTGGCTTGTGATCAGTAAATATTGTTGCGTGTTGCACTTCTAGTATGTGCCGAAAGTGTTGAACGCTCTCGTACACAGCTAGAAGTTCCCTATAATATGCAGGCCACTCACTCTGTTTGTTAGTTAATTTTTTACTGAAGTATGCGAGGGGTTGCCAGTCGTTGTCGACTTTCTGTTGTAAGCATGCACCTACGTGCATGCTGGACGCATCGGTGAAAAGGCCCAATGGAACATCACATTTTGGGTGCGACAAGGTAGTAACATCAGTCAGACTCTTCTTGCAATCATTAAAACATTGTTCGAGCTCGGGTGTCCATGGAAATGGTTTTGCGCCCTTGCTGTTTGTTGCAGCGACTGCGTCAATTAATGGAGCCTGATACTTGGCGGCGTTGGGCAAAAATCTGCGGTAGTAGTTTACCATGCCCAGGAATCTGCGCACGCCTTGTACTGTCTTGGGGAGAGGAAAATCCATTAGTGCACGGATGCGATCTTCGGGTGGGTATGTTCCGGCGGCGTTAATGCGGTAACCCAAAAAGGTAACTTCGGCTGCGCCAAGAACGCACTTTGCTGGGTTGATGACCACTCCATACTCGTGCAGTCGACGGAACAGGAGCCTGAGGTGTTCAGCATGCTCTCTCGGGTCTCTTGAGTAGACAAGGATGTCATCCACGTACGCAAAACAGAAGCTAAATCCCCGCACCACTTCGTCAATAAACCTCTGAAAGGTCTGCCCAGCATTTCGCAGGCCAAACGTCATGTAGGGGAACTCAAACAGGCCAAAAGGTGTAATTATGGCTGTTTTACAAATATCGTCAGGGTTTACAGGAATTTGCTGATAGGCTTTAACTAAATCTAAAGTGCTGAATATTGAGCATCCGGAAAGGTTCTGGCAGAAATCCCCTACATGACGGACGGGGTAGCGATCCGGAATGGTGCGGGCATTAAGCGCTCGAAAATCCCCACATGGGCGGTAAGTGTCGTCCTTTTTAGGAGCGAGATGTAGTGGAGAGGACCATGCGCTGCTAGAAGGTCTAGCAGTACCTACTCGAACCATCTCTTCAAATGCCTTCTGAGCTTCCCGGAGTTTTTGTGGAGCGAGGCGACGCGGTCGCGCTGTCACTGGAGGACCATCCGTGGTGTTGATGAAATGCACCGTGGAGTGCTTCGGTTCTGTAGGAGCGCCAGGAGGTCGTGAAATGCTGGGGAACTCGGCCAAAATGTGTGCATAGGGGGAGTCAGGTGATTGGATGACCTTGATGCTGGGTTGGTCTACTGACGATAATTCCGTCACAGTAGACAACCCTGTTTTATTGTCACGTAATTTTCCGAGAGCACAGTCTGGTAGCAGATGATAATGGGCTAAAAAATCAGAGCCGATTATTGGGGTTCCGACCTCTGCAACTATAAATTTCCACACAAATTCACGCCTTAATCCTAAATTTAGTTTAAGCTCTACAACACCGAAAGTATTTATTTTCGAGCCGTTTGCTGCTATAAGATCATAAGGTAGTGGCTGCTTGTTACCCCGAATGTCAGAGAACCGTCTAGGAAGGCACGATAGATCGGATCCGGTGTCGATTAAAAATCGTCGGCCCGAATACCGATCTGTTACGAATAGACGGCGACTTGCTAGGGAGCAGTCAGTGGTCGCCATTACTGACTGCTTTTGGAGTTTCCCTGAGGGGCAGAGTTAGACCAAGTGCAGGGTTGTAAACATTTGGTTGCCTTTGAAGCGAACCGATCATGGTACCAGCATAGTTGGTTGTTGTGAGAGCGTGATGCAGATCGGGAACGACTGCGACTACGGTTGTTGGTGCCACGGTGGTTATTGTTTGTGGTTAATTGAGTAACTAATTGTGTAAGGTCTGCGACTTGCTTCTGGAGCAGTCTTAATTGCTCTGTAGTGTCATTGCTTGTAGATGGTTCAGCCCTACTAGCTGCAATTTGTACTGGTTGGGAGCTGATTTCTTGCAGCTTGTCTGCTAAATCGCCCAGATCTTCAAGGGATGACAGGCTTTGTGCCACCAAAATCCCTTGGATGTGTTGAGGCAACCGATTCATCCATATTGTCTTTAGGAGCTGCTCTGTTAAAGATGAACCTGCAAGAGCCCTGAGGTGACGCAGGAATGATGAGGGCTTTCTATCCCCCATCTCCTCTTTTTCCAGGAGCCTCTTAATTTTCTCATCATAAGAAACTGAGAAGCGAGATACAAGTGCTTTTTTCAGAGTAGAGTAAAGTTGCTCTTTAGGTGGTTCTGTAATTATGTCTTCAACTTCAATTGCAGATTTTGTGTCGAGTTGACTGATGGCATAGTAATATTTTGTTGTCTCCTGTGTGATGCTATTAATATGAAACTGTGCCTCTAAACTAGCAAACCAAAGACCAGGCCGGTCAGGCCAGAAGGGAGGAACACGGATAGATACTCTATTTATTAAAATGTTTTGAGAGCTGGATGTACAAGCGTTAGCTGACTGTCCACCACCAGTTTCAACCTCAGGGTCTAAGAAAATATCTTTTCCCTCAGTAGCCATAGTGTTAATACTTGAAAATATATCAATGACAAACACGAACACAATTATTTGTTACAGCATTAATAAATAAAATTTAGCGCAGCAAACCGTATAACAGATAAATCAGACAACCTTAGCAATAACAAAAACGAACATACAATATTTTGTTGCAGTATTAATTAATAAAATGTAGCGCAGCAAACCATATAATAAATTAATCACAGACAACAGGCAACTTGCTCATTCAAAATAATAAAACAAACAGTACTGAAATTATACATGCTACTAGCCTACGGGTACAAATGTGACATGTAAATAATATTTAAAACTAAAACAGTAAAGTTTCAGGATATTTTGTAAAAAAAAAGAATTTAGGATTGTAGCACAATAACACCAATATCATTTAGAATCCACCAATTATGCAGGATTATGAAATATTAGAATATAATTATGTTAGACAGAGGACAAAAAGTTGCAAATTAAATAGGTATATATTTCTCCGATCAAGTGTTAGAATTATTAGAAGTTTCTGCCCCTAATAGATCAATTAATAAACCGTTGAAGTACTGTTATTATTGAGGGCAAGCTCTATTATAGTCCACCATATAGTGCATGCAAAAGTTCAGTTCAAACTTACAGGTTTTTGATGTCTCACCGTTCTACCATGACGGAAAACGCGGTATCTCCGACTCTGGAACGCAGCTGATTGACGTTAGTAGTGTTAAAATTATGTCAATCTTCGCGCGATAACTTCCAGCTTCTCCGAAAATCCGCACGTGAAAAAGTGGCGTTAGTATCGCGGAGAAAATTTTGTTTTGGAGTTCATTGTTGAAAGTTTATTTTTGGGAAACTTTACACCATTTGCACTGTTATTCACTAAAACACTGGTCGCACTTTTGAACCTGTTATCTTAGCCGGCAAACTCGCGCAAACTGGCGACTTGGTAGATAGCTGTCGTTTCCACGATGAGTGCGAGCTCGATGCGTCTCGAGGAACTGGAACTCAGGTCTTCGTTACCGACGTCCTACGCCGATGATGATGATCTTCGCACGTCAGTCGTCGTCGGGGTCACCAATTTAGGCGCGGGATAGCGCCCAGTTTGTTCAATGAAAGACCGGTCCAGTTTGCTTACTTTATGTATTGCAGATTCCACAAAAGTGCTATGGATAGCTGACACACAACACCACACGTTACAATGTCGGTCCTGGGAATACATATACGATCCTCGTAACAATTAAATGTAGATTATTTTTACAGCCCAACAATAATACTTGGTAATTAACTTAGCGACAGGTAACGACAAGTCTTTTCCAGTCTGGTGAATGGTGTCGCGGGCATAGACAAACATAACCATAGTGTTGTCACTATGGGTTATGTTTTGTATTACCACAGATAAATAATATAATAAGAAATTAGTTCGCCACAACATTTTGAACTGTTTATTTTATATATTTGAAAAATAAACTTTTTTTTTCAACCCTGATTCCAAGTTGCTGATACTTTGTAAGCGTAGGCGCCATCTTCACTGCTCGACGACGGTTGGCTGCCAAGTGAGTTAGGGTGGCGATATCGTGTAGCGTGATCAGAACCCCAATCTATCGAGGCCTGCTCATCGGCCCGATGAATCGTATAGTGTAATCGCCGCTTTATTACCGTGCCCTAGCTCGCGGCGCCTGAGTACAAGCAGTTTACAACAATGTTGCATGTTTAGGCAAGTCGGTGACTGGTGAGGTGTCTGCTATTTCACTCTCTCTTGTTGTGCTTGTTGCTTTGCGTGAATAAGATAGAACTATTGAGTAGGTTCCTGCTTCAGGACAACGGACTCTCGTTATTACGCATCTTACTCTAACTTTCATTGATAAATCCGAGTTTATTCTTTTTATTCAAACGAATCATTCATTTTTAAAGCTAAGAAAATGCGACGTTGTCACATTTCACGCAAGGGTGTTTTACATGGGGTGCTATGACAGGAAACCTCCACGTGCGCCCATGGCCTGAGATGGAACTCCATTACCTCTCGGATACGTCCGGGGGGAAGACCAGTTTTTCGGGTCGGTGCACCCTGGGATGCGGGCAAAAACTCTTCCTTAGGCATAAGGGGTCTCTTTGTCCGTATGCGAATAGCCTGTCGTGTGGACGCTCCAACGCGTGTCCCTCTGATTAGCAGAGGGCACAGCGGCGCAGCGGGCTTGCGGACGGTGAGTAATGGGTAGCTCGCCGTCCGACCAAGGACCAAGCCCGGGTCGGTGGCGCGTCGTGTTTCGTGCCAAATGCCTGCTGGGGTCGCTTAACCCAGGATACCGTAGCCTCGGAACGTAAAGGGCATAGGAAGGAACACGGGTGGATTTAAGTCAGTAAGAGTCTGACAGTCCCTTCCGACCCACCTAGGGCGGGAGGACTCATTTCTTGATTTTACCACCAAAAAAAAAAAAAAAGAATATTGTGACTCTGCCGAATTTATTTGTTTGAAGAATTAAAACAAAAATAATTACATGATTGAAAAATAATAAGTATAAATGAAAGTTCTAACGGACTGTATAAACTTGTATTGACGTGAATTTAAAATAACAATTATGTATTACTAGCTTCCGCCCGCAGCTTCGCCCGCGTGGTGTTTTGATAGCCTATGTTCTTTCTCAGGGTCTAAAGATTGTCTGTGCCAAATTTCATCAAAATCGGTTGAGAGGTTTAAGCGGGAAAGCGTAACAGACAGACAGACAGAGTTACTTTCGCATTTATAATATTAGTTTGGATGATTAAAATAAAATGTGAATAAGAAAATCGGCTTCGACCGGCGACGATGAATGCACCGCTGCCCCCGCACCCCTCATTCACCCCCGCGGCGCGCGGAGTGCGGCGGCGCGCTGCTGACGGTGGCTGCTGGGTTGAGGCTAGTGGCCTCAACAGTGAGCTTTTTCACCAGTGTGATTACGAACATGTCTTTTTAAAACATTACTCCTGCTAAATCTCTTCTGACATATTTCACATTTGTGAGGTTTTTCACCAGTGTGTTTTAGAACATGTATTTTTAATTCTAATTTTTCATTGAAACCCTTCCGACATATTTCACATTTATGAGGTTTTTTCCCTGTGTGCATAGGAACATGACTTTTTAAATAACTACTTCGACTAAAACTCTTCTGACATATGTCACATTTATAAGGTTTTTCACCAGTGTGTATACGAACATGTCTTTTTAAATCTCCACTAGTGCTAAATCTCTTCTGACATATTTCACATTTGTGAGGTTTTTCACCAGTGTGTATACGAACATGTGTTTTAAAATCTCCACTTGTGTGTAACGCACGCTTTGCAAGATAGCGCCTCTGCAGATCAGTCTTGACCAGTCAGCCATAGCCAGTTAACAGGAGCCAGCTAGAATGTAACGCCTAGCCAGATATCGCCTCTGCAGCCAAGCCTTGGCCGGACCGCCATAGCCAGTTAACCGCAGCCTTGGCCGGACCGCCATAGCCAGCCAGCCAATGCTAAAAGCCTTTTAGCAAGCCTGCTAAGCCGCTAGCCATGCCGTCACATCCTTCCACGAGATCAGGCCTGATCTTGGGAAAGGATGTGACCAAAGAGTCTTAATTACAGGAAATGATGTGACAGTTGCTGCCACAGAGCATGTAACTTTATGGTTGCCTGTCAGACAGCCGTCACCCATGAAAAATACGAGTTGTGCCTACCATGAGATTCTGATAATTTGTTAAAGCAAGGAAATATAACCGATTGCATTTATACCGTCTACAATTATTTACCACGCCATTATTCCTGAGTTTTACATTCAGAAGTGGCATCGAACAGTTTTCTCGAAAAATCTGACAAAACAATTGAAGGCTGGAGATGAACTGACGATCGATTTTTGTGGGAAGCCTGAACTGATGATGAGAATTTCCACATTAGTGAAATGGGGCACAGACACAAAGCCGCCGAACAGTTGATTGTGATGAAACCCCTGAGAAATCTTAAATTGTCTGAACGGACCTTAAGTATACGTGGATTATGATAGCCGTTCAACATGCTCATCTGCCAATCTACTGGGAACCGATTCGAGCAAAGTATAAGCGTAGTATCGCCAGCGTTTTATAAGGGGAATGGAAAGGAAGACAGATATTGACTGTGGACTCTCAAGCATCTGGAAGATTTTTGTTTTCTGTTGCTCAAGACGAGCATTTGAACGTTGAAAATAACAGTTGACTTGGAGAAAACTAATATTTATCATGCAATGCAACGTGATGTTCTTCGTAATGCTGTTCTCAGATGGAAGTATCAAACCACTGAAGCGATGACATAATTATAATGCTGCCGAGAGCAAGGCCAGAATACGAGGAATACTTGAACAATAAATTCTAGACGAGAGCGGGCTACAGCATTGGCAACGTCTATTTGATTAGCAGAGACATTAATATTGTTTGTTATGATTTTAGGTCGGAAGATCATGTTGGTGTCGTTTCTATAGCAAGGCGGCGAAACTGGGCGAGGACCACGTCGCTAATGTAGTATTCGTGTTCTACATTGGTGCATCGGGACTTCGCTGATAGTCACGATCTTCTGCAGTCGATGCAGGTGCTGTAAACGGCTGCGATTAACTCAGGACTCATTTCATCGTGTGAGTCGTACTTATGTTGCACTGTTATTCTGAATTGGTGTAGTGTGCTCTAGCTGTAACGTTTATCGGTTAAACGTAGAGCATTTATGGCGTTGTTGAGTGATTGATGAACCAGAGTGTAAGCCTGAGTGCGATCCTCTGGTTGTGCAAGGGATTTTTCATTGGAAAACCGTAACAGTACTAAGAACCTAGATTTAAGCTTACAGCTTGCCAGTCATATCAGCCAATTGCAGTACACAGCTGGACGTAGGCCTGATGAACAAACGAAGTACGAAGTATTTTTTGTAAGAAATACGGTTCTGGTATTAGTATTTTGATTATTAGTTGTAAATCGTTTAAGCAAATAACGTCTTATTGTTGAAATTGTTAGCCTGCGGGTACACTTGCGGATTTACGTTATGACAGCGATAGGTCTTCGATAGGTCTAGTTAATCAATATTTTGATAATGACAATTAGGGATGGGTCACACAACAGGTTTAACATGGTATCTGTTATAGCTGTTACTTGTGTATAAGAGTTTATACACAAATAACAGCTATGCTATTCTGATTAAGAAATCACATCGCTGGACTCTACGATTTGCTCTTCGACGTGATGGCTTTGAGATCGTCCAATCGCTCACCGTTTGCGCCGCACGATTGGTTAGTGTTGCTGTCAGTAGCTAAGAGCATAGCCAACTTTAGTTCCAGCGTGGCGTGAGCGCTACATCCGCGCGGTCAACAGAGGAGAGATTAATTGAACAGTACTGCAGATGCAAATATTTGTTATTATCAATACTTACGTCGCACAGAGACACGACTGGAGAACGTGTACGTCACCGACGACTTAAATAACAGCATGCTATTTGTTCTGTTTACGAGAAATAGGTACTTAAAACATTGCGGCAAATAGCTGCTCAGATTTGAGTGGACCTGTCCAGTCAGTGCAAGCATTTGTCAGTTAACGTGTAACCCGACTCATAACTCAAGGAGCTCAACTATCCGCTTAACTTATTGGCTATCCACCTAAACGCTGTGTGCGGTGGTGGGGTCTATCAAATAGACCGCAGCGCGCGATGTGATAGTGATGTGCACCAGGAGACGCTGACATCGCGCACAGGGGTATATGAGAGTGTAGCACATACCTATGTCCGTTACTGCAAGTAGTTTACCAACCAGCAGCTAGAAATTGAAGCTCTAATATCTATAGTTGCTCAAGGGCCGTCGACCGAGTTTCCGTCGTCACATGGTGTGTTGATTGTTCCACTAATCATGTTTTGTTTTCTTCATTGCGGGAGCAATGCTTACAGGATGGCCGAATGTAACGCACGCTTTGCAAGATAGCGCCTCTGCAGATCAGTCTTGACCAGTCAGCCATAGCCAGTTAACAGGAGCCAGCTAGAATGTAACGCCTAGCCAGATATCGCCTCTGCAGCCAAGCCTTGGCCGGACCGCCATAGCCAGTTAACCGCAGCCTTGGCCGGACCGCCATAGCCAGCCAGCCAATGCCAAAAGCCTTTTAGCAAGCCTGCTAAGCCGCTAGCCATGCCGTCACATCCTTCCACGAGATCAGGCCTGATCTTGGGAAAGGATGTGACCAAAGAGTCTTAATTACAGGAAATGATGTGACAGTTGCTGCCACAGAGCATGTAACTTTATGGTTGCCTGTCAGACAGCCGTCACCCATGAAAAATACGAGTTGTGCCTACCATGAGATTCTGATAATTTGTTAAAGCAAGGAAATATAACCGATTGCATTTATACCGTCTACAATTATTTACCACGCCATTATTCCTGAGTTTTACATGTGCTAAATCTCTTCTGACATATTTCACATTTGTGAGGTTTTTCACCAGTATGTATTCGAACATGATTTTTTAAGTCATGATTTTGATTGAAACTCTTCCGACATATTTCACATTTATAAGGTTTTTCCCCTGTGTGTATACGAAAATGAGTTTTTAAATGACTACTTTGACTAAAACTCTTCTGACATATGTCACATTTGTAAGCTTTTTCACCAGTGTGTAGACGAACATGTCTTTTTAAATTGCTACTCACGCTAAATCTCTTCCGACATATTTTACATTTGTGAGCTTTTTTACCAGTGTGTATTAGAACATGAGTTTTTAAATTACGATTTAGATAAAAACTCTTCGGACATATTTCACATTTATAAGGTTTGTCCCCGGTGTGTATAAGAACATGTCTTTTTAAATAACTACTTTGACTAAATCTCTTCTGACATATTTCACATTTGTAAAGTTTTTCACCAATGTGAATTCGAATATGTTTTATTAAATAACTCTTTTTACTAAAACTACGGTGACACATATCACATTCATATGTCTTTATTCGGTCATTTGCAGCCGCATCAGTATTATTCACAATATTACTGATAGATTGAGAATTTGTAACAAGCTTTGTGAATTTAGAAGGAGCTGCAGACTTGTGTTTCTCGGTGTTCCGTATAATTAGTAAGTCTGTCTGTTCAGTTTTCTTTTGCTGGAATGTTATTGTATCTTCTAGTCTTGTTAGTCGTACGTATAGTTCTGGTTTCTCCGTGTCGGGCGCACCTGTGAATATAAATCTGGTAAGTAAGGGAGATTTCCAATGGAATGGAATAAAAACACAGTGTGCGTCAGAATGGCTGGTTGTCTGTGGCGTTGGTCTATGAGAGTTGATTCGAAAATTGCTACATAATTGCTTATATTTGCTACATGTAATTAATAATAGCTACATAAGATATACAGGGTGTTTCTCTATTGAAGGAAACCGTGGATTTTAGTCAATACAAATCTGACAGTCATTTCTGTCCCACCCTGGGTAGGAGGACTCCAATTTTTCTCCGTTCAATAAAATGTCGCAATCGCTACTTCTAACATTTGGCAAAGTGAATCTAATACATTTTGTTTTCTTGTCATTAAGAACTAAATTATTTAGAGTAAACCAATTTTGAACCTTAGAAATACAGTCATTAATAGTGTCTAGATTTTGTGCACGTCTATCTATTTTAAAAATTAACGATGTATCATCCGCAAATAACATGAATATGTCGAAGAACCAAGTTATGTGTAATGAAACACCAAAAATAATAAAAGTAGATGGGGAGACAATACAACATCTCCAGGGATACCTTTACTTGGGCCAAGTAGTCTCTTTCCAGGCGAGACAAGACAAAGAAGTCGCGAGACGGACGGAAAACGCCTGGAAGAGCTACCAGTCCATGAAGGAACTGTTCAAGGGTGAGTTGCCAAAAGCACTGAAACGTAAGCTCATGGACATGTGTATTCTCCACGTCTTAACCTACGGTGCACAGACTTGGTCTTTGACTGACATCCAGAAGTCCAAACTCAAGGTTTGCCAGAGAGCAATGGAGCGCAGTATACTAGGTGTTAAATTAACGGACCGAGTACGAAACACAATATTGCGCTCCAAAACAAATATAGCTGACGTGGCTCAGAAGGCTGCCCAACTGAAGTGGGACTGGGCGGGACATGTCTGCCGCATGCCAGACGAACTGTGGGCCAAAATAACACAATACTGGCCCTGAGATAGTGAAGCGATGTCGCGGCAGACCACGCAGGAGATGGCGGGACGAACTAGACAGATTCTGCCCGAATTGGAAGGAGAAGGCACAGTGTCGTGAAGGATGGAAGGAGTGGAGGGAGGCCTTTGCCCAGGAGTGGGACAGAGCAGGCTAGGAAAAAAAAAAACATTAAAAGTATACAACAAATTGCGTTTTTAAGATCATAGTGTAAAAAGACATATTTCATTTTGTATTAATATGTTTAGGCGCCAGCAGGTCAACCTACCCCAATCTATAAAATTTTACTAATCGAATATTAACCTTCTACTATTGTGATAAGGTTGAAAATGTAATAAAGAAATTTTAAAATTATTTCATCAGTGATATCTTGGTGACGTGACGCAAGTAACGTAGCTGTCTCGACTGATTATATTTACGAACAATAATTCGCGACAGCTATGTTCTTTGTATTTTGGGTGTTCTAATCTTTATTTATCATATTTTTTAATTTTTATTATATTATATTATTTTTTTTTATTTTTTTTTTATTGACAAAACTTTTTCGATATAAATATTCGTTGCGTTTCGTTGAGCTAATTGTATATTTGACAGTTTCAATAGGTTACAAATCTAATGAACCCGTTATTTAGAATTTTGAAAAATAAGTTTGAGTTTAGTAAAATCAACGAATACCAAGATACACATACCAACTCGAGAGTGGGGACTTGTATCGTCAGAATTCAATAAAATTGTACTAAATCGTGACGTATTACCAATTTTGAAAGTATCGTATCTCCGTCAATTTTAGTTTCCGTAACAAATGTAAATACTGGTCGAATATTTTTTGACAATTTATCTTTCGCACTAATTAAATTAACCTCATGGCACGGGATTAGCGGTGAACATACTGTATATCTAATGGCTTGAGCTAAACGCCTACTAGACAATTAGTATCTTTATTAAAACCAAAAAATCTAAATACCAGCCGGAATGGATAAATGCTCACCAAATTGTGTATCATAATGTATTATAGAAATTAACCTATTTTCTGTAGGTAATAATAAGAAAAAATAACCTAAGCAGGATCGACGAAGCCCCGTTTCGCAGGGCTTCTATTTCTGCTACCTTACCAAACCGAACTTCGGGGTGTCCCTGAAATGTTGCTAAAGCGAGTTTTAGATTTGGTGAGCATATGTATTTTGGTTAATAATTTCAAAAGGAAGGATACGCCCTTCAGAACATTTTGCGTAAACCTTCTTCATATAAGCAAAAAACAGCGCCATCTATGATAATCCATAAGAACTACGTTCAACTATTTTGCTTAAATTGACGACGTGATCTTGTAAGAGCGTACATGATTTTTTATCGGAATTAAGAATGTTGTACAGAAAACGTTTTAGGTTCGACTATCGTTTTTAAAATACCTCTTACATTTTTTTACTTCTTTTTAACACTCTTAAATTAAATAAATTATACTCAAAATGAGGCACTATGGCTATAATAATATACTCTTTTCACAAACTAAAAATGACGTTCGTACAAAGTTACGTCGTTACACGCCTTTGACTAGTTGCTTGGGCCCGGAACGACAGCTGTGGGCCAACAGTCCGAGATTCTCCCTCAGAGAAAAGTTTAAAGAAATTAATATTATGACTGTGCCCTCTCAGTTTGTTTATGAAAATCTGTTATACGCTCATAAAAATGTTAAACTTTTAAAAAAATATCGTGATGCCCCCATGGGCATCTCTCATTCTTGTGTTTATACCATTATAAACACAAGAAATAAAAACAAATTTATAGTTCCAGCTACGCGGCTTACAAAAATAGGGGCTTCGTATAAATGCCAAAGTATACGCTTTTATAACAAGCTTCCAGGTCATGTTCAAGAGCTAAGCTTAAATAAGTTCAAATCCTTTGTAAAGCGGAAACTATGTCAAAAAGCTTATTATCATATCAACCATTATCTAGAGGACAAAAATGCCTGGGATTAAACTGCTCCAATGTGTCTTACTCAATGAATGACGAATTTATTACGTGTATTTGTTTTATTGCCGCTTTGTCAGTTTATTATTTATTTTAGCTTTTACATCCTGACATTTGTTTTATTTTTATTTTACCTTTTTACACCCTGACATTTGTTTTATTTTTATTTACACTTTGACATCTGTTTTTTTTTTGACATTCATAACTCCGTTATTTTTATTTAATTTGAAATGAATTACTTTGTAATTGTTATTTTTTTTACTTTTTATTTTATATTCTTTTGGCTTATATTTTTTTTTATCATTCGACATGAATTACTATTGTAATTTTTATATTTTATTTTGTGTGTGTGTTTTTTATTTTGTGAATGTGAGGACCAATGCAGGCATATTGTGTTATTGGTCTAGCGGTTAGTGACCCTGACTGCTATGCCGGAGGTCGTGGGTTCGATTCCCACCCAGGACAAATGTTTGTGTGATGAGCACGATCATTTGTTCTGTGTCTGGGTGTAATTTATCTATAATATGTATGTATTTAGAAATATATAAGTATGTTTATCAGTTGTCTAGTACCCATAACACAAGCTCTGCTTAGCTTGGGACTAGATGGCGTTGTGTGATAGTTGTGGAATATTATTATTATTCTCTTTATTTATCTTTACACTTATAAGTTACATTTTTAAATATTTTTACAAAAAAAAAAACAAAAAACATTTAAAAATATAAAAAATAGCAGTCCACCAGTACCGGGAACAGGGTCCGGGCTACCGGTGGTCAGGGCTCTTGAGAGAGGAACCTCCTAACAATACGCGCCGTGTCCAAGAGTACTGCCTTCTGAATCAAGCGCTTGATCCAGCCACCCAGCGAGAGCCTCCTCAGGTGTTGGTCGAGGCTCTTGGCAATTAAGCCATTGGCAGATATGACTATCGGCACAATAACTGCCGTATTCACGTCCCACATGTCAACAACCTCGCGAGCCAGATCAAGATACTTGAATTGTTTATCTTTTTCTGCCTTCACGAGGTTCTCGTCATGCGGGACCGTTATATCAACAATCATTGCGCGACGCTCCAATCGATCTATCACCACAATGTCAGGCTTATTGGCAACAATAGTCCTGTCAGTGATGATAGGTCGATCCCAATACAACGAGATATTGCCATTTTCGAGAACTGGGTCGGGCGCATACCTATAGTACGGCACCTCCGATTCCACAAGATTGTATTTCAAAGCAAGTTGCTGGTGGATAATCCTGGCAACGAGGTTGTGTCTATGCAAATACTCGCCGTTAGCCAGACGAGAACACCCAGAAATAATGTGTCGGATCGATTCTCCCGGACGGTGGCATGCCCGACATATGTCAACCGTTCCATCCTTCACAATGAATTTCCGGTAGTTATTCGTCATCATAACTTCGTCCATAATTGCACAGACAAAACCTTCGGTTTCCCCAAACAGGTCACCGAAGCGCAGCCAAGATACGGACGCTAAAAAGTCTACATCGGGACCATGTAATGCCCGGTAAAAGCGTCCGTGAAGCTCCTTGCTCTGCCATACATCCCTACGATCATTAGTGTCTAATACTTTAGGTTTGCGCCAGTTCTCGTTAGCCAAGGAGAGCGGAGTAAGACCCTTGTCCACTGTGACCACATCTCGGTGCATCCCCACGTCGGCTTCTAGGCAATATTCCCTGAGACTGCATACCTCACGGTTGTGCAGGGTCTTAGCATTTAAGAAGCCACGACCCCCGCACTTCCGCGGGATATACAGTCTCATCACCGACGACCGCGGGTGATGAATCCGATTTGCAGTCAGCAGTGAACGGACTCTCCTATCCAGGGCGTCAAGTTCTGTCTGAGTCCATTTGAGTATGCCGAAAGAATACATCAATACCGGCATGACCCAACCGTTGAAAGCGCGCACCTTATTGCCACCTGACAAAAGACTGTTAAGTACTTTATTCAGGCGGCTAAAGCGCTCCCTCAACGATTGCTTCATGTCAGCATTATTGATGCCTAATGCTTCCGACATACCCAAGTATTTGTAGGTCTCTGTTGAAGAGAGGGATCTAAGGTGTATGGAATCCGAGAGTTGAGTTCCCTCTGATTCCATAATCTCCCCTCGCTTCACATGCATGACTGCACATTTGTCCACACCGAATTCCATCCTGATGGCGCTACTGAAAGTTTCTGTTACCTTCAGTAGCTTCATCAGTTGCAAGTTGTTGGGGGCAAAGAGTTTCAGATCATCCATGTAAAGAAGGTGAGATATGACCTGACCACCTCTCTTCAACCGATATCCTAGCCCCGAACCCTCCAGTAATGTACTGAGTGGGTTCAAGGCCAGACAAAACCACAAAGGACTCAGACTGTCACCCTGGAATATGCCGCGCTCAATCCTTATCGGTTCGCCGCTACCTCGGATCTGTCGACATCCTGGATAGCGAAGGACTGTTCTCCAGGTCCCCATACACGACAACAGGAAGGTACGTAGAGTTATATCAACTTTATACAACTCTAGCACCCTCATGAGCCATGTATGGGGTACCGAATCATAGGCCTTCTTATAATCTATCCAACATGCGGACAGATCTTTTCGGGAGCGGCGAACCTGTTGGCTAATGGCCATATCAATGAGGAGGAGCTCCTTAGTACCGCGGGACCCGTTCCTACATCCATTCTGAGAGGCGGACATGATGGAATTAGTCACAATATGTTGATTGATTTTAGCTCTCAGAATGGATGTAAGAACTTTATAAACCGTTGGTAGACAAGTGATCGGTCTATAATTTTTGGGTTCCGTAGTACTACCTGATTTATAGAGCAGGTGGGTCACTCCTGTTGTTAAGAATTGGGGTAACGACCCTGACTCTAAGGCTAATTGGAAATGGGATGCTAAGCAAACGTGTGATCTTTTGAACCATTTAATCCAGAAGTTGTGCAGCCCATCAGGCCCTGGAGATTTCCAGTTCGGCAACAGATGGACTGCACAAGCTACGTCTTGGGGGCTGATGGTGATAGCCCCCATTTCTGGAATGTGATCACACGCTCGCTCAACATCCCTGATCCAATCGCCCTCAGTGTGACTGACAGGCACCGACCAGATGCTGCGCCAGAATGAACTCATGGCATCATCATCCGGCAGGGGCATGTCAGCCACACCTTGGTCCGGTCGTTCCCAAGCCCTATAGACCCACCTTTCATCACTTTGGAAGGTGCGATTCAAAGTGTACCGCTCCACTCGTCGCTTGTACCGACGAATACGGTTTGCCCATGCACAAATCTTCTGCTTCAGGAAGTCGATACGTTCTGTGACGCGGGCCAAATAATCACGAGGATCGATATCGATTCCTGTGAACGCCCGCCTCACAAAACGCATCACTCTAGGACGAGTATTACCCTCCCTGAAGCAGTGCAATTTGCCGATGAGTGCTCTAGCCTCACCGATACGCCGCTCAATCCTGCACTGCCAAGCTGGAGCAGCTGGTTTTGGTCGCGTAGCTCTGTCACTGTCTTTATTATTATTATTATTATATTATTATTATGACGTTCATTTATTTGCTATACATATTTATACATTTTTAAATATTTTAAAAAAAAATATTATTATTATCATTATTTTTTAATTTTTATTGTCTGCCAATTTGAGTACTCTATGCGGCTTACACAAATGTCCTTTCTTTGGTATTGTTCGTCGTTACGTTGAGCTCCTTGAGTTACAGGTTGAGCTACACGATAACTGACAAATGCTTGCACTGACTAGACAGGTCCACTCGAATCGGTTTGGTTCTTTCTTCAAAAGACCATTTCAGACATTGCCTGCATGGTCCTCGTATAAACTGTTCTACATTTATATGTCTGGACTTTAAAAGAGACAGTGACCTCTGAGTTAGTTTCGGATGTTTCTTCTCAGATTAGCCAGGTAAGAAACACCGCCCTCATCTAGCTTTAAAAAAAATTATGACATGTAAAAGTGTTTTTTAACCGACTTCCAAAAGGAGGAGGTTCTCAATTCGGATGTTTGTATTTTTTTTTTATGTTTGTTCGGGCATAACTCCGTCGTTTAACAACCGATTTGATTTTTTTTTGTTGGATAGGGTATACTTCTGGAATGGTCCCATTAAAATTTTATCGAATTCGGACTAGCACTTTTTGAAAAATCAACAAAAACCTAAAAAGTTTTCAACTTTGTCTACACCGATTACTCCGAGGTTTCTAGTCCGATTTCGATGATTCTTTTTTTGTTCGATACAGTAATTATATCTGCCATTTGGTCCCATAAAATTTTCATTTAGTTTGGTGCAGTAGTTTTTATGGGTTTGACGCAGATTGTGCACTTCGCAAATTGTGCACTTGACGCAAAATGTGCACTTCGCAAATTATGCAATTCGCAAATTGTGCACTTCTCAAAATAGTAATTCGCAAAATGTGCATTTCGCAAATTGTGCACTTCTCAAATTGAGCACTCCTCAAAATGAATGTGAATATTATTATAATGGTTTTAAATAAAAACCGTTTACATACAAATATATTTTTTTGTTATTTTGTACGATTATAGCACTCTAACAGTTATTTTGAGAATGTTTTTTCAGTACATGTGACCTATACACATAAGAGCACCCCAGCCTTTTATTATACATGTCGGATCCGGTCAATAGTACGGACAGCAAACGAATCGTAAGCGCGCCATTTTGAGTATCACGTGGTCTGCGCGCGCTTATACAGAGTCGTGATGTTTCATCGGGGCGGCGAGGAGCGCATTCAGTGCCTGACCGCAGCAGTGTGAAGACGTCCCGAAACTGTACTCGATTCGTTGTGCCCATTATAAGTGTAGTGAGTCATTAAATTAAATTGTGTTTGATTTAATTTGTGAGTTAAAATTAAAATAACCAAGTGAACCGCACCCAGTGTATTTTCATTGCACGAGACCCAAAACTCTGCCCACATGATGCCTGAATCTGACGGAACAATACCGGTGGCTCCGACATCAGAAGTGGGATCAAATCGTGCTAATGAAATTACACGCGGGAACAGTGACAATAACCATCAGTGGAAGTTAGTTACTTTTTGAAATGCAAAACCAGCAAACTTTGAAAACGCAGCCAGTGGAAAACAAGTTTTTATTGCCGGAATTCGACCCCAAAAACCGGATTCCGATGCGCGGTCGTGGTGCGCCACCACCGACTTTTGTTTTAACGGGAGTGCAGTGGAGGGATGCCAGCTTATTTTGACCCTGAGCAAGGCGCTAAAGGTGAAGCATCAACCTGGCTATCTCAAATAGCCTACAAAGGAATTTAAGGTACTTTTTACAACAAGATTTATTTCACAAAGGCGGGTACCCTCATTAAAAAAAAAATGAGTGGTGAAAAACCAAGTGATAAAGAAACATTACCCACGTTCGCCAGTCGTTTCATATCTGATGCGAAAATTGAACACTATCTGTGAATCATCGAAAATAAGTGACACCAAGCGAGGAAAAAATAACGTCAATTAAGTGTTATAACTGTGCTAAAACGCCAATAAGCGTATTGAGTGCAGAAGTAAGGCGATGGATACGAAGGGAAGACCTACAGCATCAAGTCAAGTGACGCAGCAGCCGGCATCGAAGACCTTGGTGTGCTTCAAATGTGGCAAGCCAGGTCACATAGCCGTGCGCTGTATGAGCAGTAGTGGCGGCAGTGGCAACGGATAAGTCCAAGACGCGGCGCGACGCGTCGATGTCTGCATCGTGCAACCACCATCAGACACGTTCCAACACAGGTGAATCGTTTCATTTTTACTTACGCCTCTGGTGCCTTGTGTTCTTTATGTTGACTATCGCTGGTTAAGCGTTAGTGAGTTAATATCGCTGGTTAAGCTTTTATTATTATTACTGTCTAAGTGATAGGATTTGTAACGCTGGTTAAGCGCTACAATGTTAAGAACTGGTTAAGTACTTCAGTGATTTACACTACTGCGTAAGTAGTGAAGCATAGTGCTGGTTAAGTGCTGTGGATTTGGGGGGAATGCCTGAGGTTCAAGTACCATTTTGAAGTAGAGATGTTGAGTTGGATGATAGTGTGGAATCTTAGGTCGGCTGGTCGGACCGTACCAGTAGCTATTTCGTAGCCGTAATCCGTATCTTATTGACATCCCGGTGTCCATGGAAGCGCGGTGTGCGGATGGCACTGGCGGAGGTCGTGTATTGTGCGTTCATGGTGAACAGTGTGAAACAAACAGAGGTTTGTTAGTGGGGCTAGTGTTAGCCACAGGCCACGAATTTGATTCCTGCTGTTTTGATTATAGTATTGCTGCATTGTGATAATGCAATTGCAAAGGTACTTGAATGCTCTGGGATTTCCGATCAGTCTTAGTTAGATTCAAAGTTCAAGGGTCTATTTAAAGTGATAAAGATTTTGGGATGGTGACCGTTACAAATTGAAACCCTTGAACTCTACTTGAACCTACAAACATTCCAACGGGTCATGTACCAGTCGAAGTTACCATAGATTCTGATTAAGTTGTGGTGAGAGGTCGAGTAAAACGGTCTATTGGCCGTCTTGTTTTCGACTGTACCAGTAGCCATTTCGTAGCCGTAGTCCGTGTCTTATTGACATCCTGGTGTCCATGGATGCGCGGTGCGCGGGTGGCTCTGGCGGAGGTCGGGGTCTTGAGAGACCATAGTGTGTAGTCAGCGGGTGATGCACTCGGGCGATCCACGTGGTGGATGCGCACAGAAGTTCTGATCCATGCATTGGATGTGTGAAAGCAATGTGATTGCTGGTCGGCTAGAGAGCCGTGGCGTTAGAAGTTTTACTCGAAAGTTGAAGGTCACTGGAAAATCGGTAGTTTTTTGCAATAGAGTTGTGAAAGTAGATTCGAACGACTGTGGTACATGACCCGGGGTAGTTGTTGGTGGCCCGGGGTGGTTGTTAGTGGCCTAGGGTAGTGATTGATGTATTTTCAATTGGCTATTCCCAATGTTTGATTTACTTAAAGAGTATTGGTTTTAATGGTATAGTAAAGTTCTGAAATTTCCTTATTTTCACCAAAGAACTGAATATAGAGTTTGGTCAGGAATGACCGAGTGGAACAGTATTCTGTCGTGGACTATTTTGTGTTTCAGAGTGATTATTACACGAAGACGAGTGAAAAGAGTTGAAGGAGGCCTACATCAAGATGGTAGAAAGAGGCTGAAGAAGAAGAAGATCACACGAGGACGTGTTAATCGCAGGATGGCCGTGTCGGATCCGGTCAATAGTACGGACAGCAAACGAATCGTAAGCGCGCCATTTTGAGTATCACGTGGTCTGCGCGCGCTTATACAGAGTCGTGATGTTTCATCGGGGCGGCGAGGAGCGCATTCAGTGCCTGACCGCAGCAGTGTGAAGACGTCCCGAAACTGTACTCGATTCGTTGTGCCCATTATAAGTGTAGTGAGTCATTAAATTAAATTGTGTTTGATTTAATTTGTGAGTTAAAATTAAAATAACCAAGTGAACCGCACCCAGTGTATTTTCATTGCACGAGACCCAAAACTCTGCCCACATGATGCCTGAATCTGACGGAACAATACCGGTGGCTCCGACATACATATTATTTTTTTCTAATAAATATTTATTTTTACAAAAAAAAAATGTTTTAATTAATCGCTTTATCACACTTTCAAAACACATAGTTCTCTATTCAAAAATACAATTTAAAAAACATATGTCTTTTATTTTCTCAGTAGCGTAACTCAGTAGGTAAGTACTAAGTACTCAATTTAGTCAAAAGTAGGAAATGTAATAATATGCACACATACAACGTGTAACGTTAATAGCGCAAACCTCTCGTGGGGTAACTCAGCTCATGTTACTGAACAATGTTTGTTCCAAGACTTTTGGTAATTAGCAAAAAAAAATTTGCTTTTTCATACAAAATGAGAAATCGATTCAGGTATGAAAAATCTTTTTTTTTTTGCGAATTTACAAATTTCTTAGAACAAACATTGTTCAGTAACATGGCCTGAGTTACCCGACGCGACGAGACGTTTTGCGCTATTAACGTTACACGTTGTATATATAATGTTTCATTTATTTTTATACTGTATTAATATTTTGATTAATTTCAATTATAATAAAAATATGAATACAAAATTTCACTCTCTATTTTCAAGAAAGCCATAAATAAATATGGCATAAAATATACCTAAGTATATTATTTTATTTCCTACTTTTGACTAAATTGAGTACTTACCTACTCGCGAAATAATAGACATGTTTTTAATTTCTATTTTTGTACAGAGAACTATTTTTTGTAAAAGCGTTATAAAAGCAATTATGTAGTTAAAAGTTAATATTCATTTAAAAATGTAATATTAAATGGCTGTAGTGCTCGACATAGTAGTCGTATGTGTATGACTGACATGTACTAAAAAACATTATATTGAAAACATTTCCTGAAAGTGATTATTAATACATGAAACTACTGTTATCGTACTAAACTTGTGCAAAATAGTTAAAACATGTACTGAAAAAACATTCTCAAAATAACTGTTGGAGTGCTATATTCGTACAAAATAACAAAAAAATAAATTGTATGTAAACGGTTTTTATTTAAGGAGGATGTGTCGACCGGCCGTCCATACATTTTTTGATGCAGCTTTACTCTAAACACAGACACTCTTTCTTTAAAACTAATCATTTTATCACTTCTCTACAATGAAATGTTTACGCAAGAGACCTTTTTAGGCAATAACTTACATTAATTACTCAGAAAAACAATGGTAAAATCCCAGCAAAATTTGACACTTCTTTATTTGTGTGCGTGACTTATGTCAAGCAAACGAAAGGCGAAGTTTAAACATTGGCACGCTAGATGGCGTCGTTTTGTCTTTTAATTCTGATAAATCAATATCTTAAGTTCAATAATTGGTTATTTCCTTTACAACCGTTAAAAAATAACAGTAAGTATAAAACAATATAAAACTAATGACCTTAGAAATCTATGTTTTCTTTTTTTAATTATAATACTTATTATTGCTGTGTGGCAACATAAATATTAGACGTAATAAGTAGGTTTTATGCAAAGTTGCCGTCCTTCCTAACCTTGACCTTCATGCATGCAATACATTGACGAAAAAAAGCGTTGCCAAACTTCGTTCACTTGTTTGGTTTGCAAATAAAATACATTCCGATTTCGGTTGTCACGCGCTATGATTTGCGCGCGGAATTTCTTGTGTTGTAATTTTTTATTTTGTATGGTATGCATTTTAATTGATTCCAATTGCAATATTTGTCTAGTAATGTATCTGAGACTGTATTGTAATTTATTGTAGGTTTAGTAATTAATTATTCTAAAAACGCAATTATATTTTCGGTGGGATTAGATTTAGAGACAACAAATTGGCCCGTAATTTTGCTGAAATATCGCCATAATACTAATCACCTCATACACTGTCAGTGATGAGTCAGTGTTTCATATTTGAATGTTTGAATAATTAAGTTTTTAACCAATAATAAATACAATTATCTAGAGACAATTATTATGAATTGGTAAGCTACCAAAGTACTTAGTCATAAAATTAAACTTGCAAACATTTGTAAAATAATATAATGTAGTTTTGTTGGGTTACGTTAAAAACCTTTTACGCATTTGCAAACAGTTTCAGACAGACACACATTATTTTTTGTTTCATTTTGTTTGTAGTACCTACACTCAAGTTACGTCGAACTGTTATGATGCGTTCAGAAACAAATATAATTCAGTTGCTTACAATCCTTTTTTTCTGTTCCGTGCTTGTTGTTTATAAATAAATAGCTTATTCTAATATGAGTAATATTTTTTTTCCATTTCAGCCAGGAATATAAAGATAACATTGAAATGTAAAGATAAGTAAATTTTACTGTTAAATGAACGCAACCAAATTCATATAGAATTGAAGGAACATTATCTATGATCTGGACTTTCGTCTAGTCTGCATCACATGCGATTTCTTTCAACATACATGGTTGTGAATTACGAATCTATTATATTTTATTCAAATACTGAGTGTTTAAAAGTAACATATTCTTTTGTTTTTCTATATATTTTCAGATTTAGATTACGTCTACAATGTCTGGTATTTTGTACGTTTTAGATCTTGGCCAACACTAAGCTACCTCTTTCTGGGCGAAATATTTTGAAGCCAAAGGTGATGAAGCTTACATTAGTAGCACGGAAAATTATCATGTGTAGCACTGATCATACTGCTATGGCAGCAGATTTGAGAAATGGCCCGCTTCATGTATTCGGAGTACATAAAAACTGCAAGGATTATTACTGCAATGTCAAAAAAACATTGACAGATGGAAGTGAAAAGAAGGAAGAAAATCATGTAGAAAGTTTGAAAAATAATGCTCCCGAGGTGTGGGCTCTGATTTATGCAGCCAATGAAAAAATTGCTTTGAAGGCAGCTCGTTTGTCTAATGAGACAACTAATGTGGCAGAAAACTTTATGAGCATAATAAACAAATTCAACTGTGGAAAACGAATTAGTTTAGGAAAAGGGGGTTCTTACCAGCGACGTGTTCATCTGGCAGGTAAATATTATACAGTAATAACAGTCATAAATTATTAGAACCAGTAAGAAATTATTTGATTATGGCTATGGAATATCATCATTCTCCAGCCCTAATTTAATCCATTTTATATACAATATGCAACATGACACACATTCTTGGAATATAAAATATAAAAACATGTTTTCAGGCCTATCGCTTGCTAAGGGACACAAATGGCATGAATCTGCATGGAAAAAGCAGACCACACAGAGCCCTGGGACATATTTTAAAAAATACATAAAACAGAAGGAACAAAGCAGAATACGACAGCAATCATCGACACGCAAGCGATTATTTGCTCCAAGAGAGAAAACCCAACCGGATAAGCACTACGGACCTGAAGCTTGTGATCCTGTTTATATTGACGAAGCACAGTTGAAAATACAGTGTGAAGCACGGCTTGCAGAATTCCAAAAGTCACCAGAAAGCATTGCTTTGATTGAAATTTCCACTGTAGGACAGCATGAAAATGATTTATATAATACTCATAGGATGGACCGTTTGACTGCTAGTCAATTTGGAATGGTGAGTTGTGTGATGTTATCAGATATTATGTGTTTATACATACATTTCTGGTAAAATAGTCGTATTTTATTTAGTATAGAATATCTTTATAAAAAAATAAAATTTTAAAAGTAAATCATAACATGCATTTAGTTTTTCTGGACTTTTTCTCTTTTCAGGTTTGCAAACGCCGTAACAGCACCCCATGTCACAATCATGTAAAGGATATTCTGTATAAAAAGAATATTTGCACAAAAGACATGTTATATGGGCAGCAACATGAGAATGTAGCAAAAAGCATGTTCATGCAACAATATAATAAAATTGTCAGACCTTCAGGCCTTTTTATTGATGAAGAATTTGGATTTTTAGCGGGCAGTCCAGACGGTAAGTTTTTCTTTATCAAACTTCAATTTTATCTTTGGGTTTGGCAAATGTGACCAAACATAATTACAAGCTATAATAGCGAGAAAAAAAAAAACAGCACTGGAGACCATTGAATTTCATAAAGGTATCAAATTTCATGAAGAGCTCTATTATTTTATGGCAATTTGTTACAGGTATAATTGAAAATGAGAGAGCTGTTGTTGAGATCAAGTGCTTTCCATCATTGGCCAGGACAAATCAAGGTCTAGAGGCAGCTGCACTAGAAAAGAAGAACTTTGCTCTAAAACTGGAAAATAATGTTTTAGTCATGAATAAAAAGCACGATTATTACTATCAAGTAAATAGAAATTTCTATTGCATGTACATATTTTACTATATTACAGAATCTTGTTTTCTCTTACTATAATCAAATTATATTTCAGGTCCAAGAACAAATGCATATCAGCAAAATGGATAAGTGCTACTTCACGTTTTATTTCATTCACTAAAACTTTGACTGTAATAGAAGTTTGTCGAGATAATGAATTTATCAGTAAAATGATACCAACATTATCAGACTTTTTAAAAACTGTATTCTGCCTGAAATAATATTGAGACATGTTCAAAAAATACGAAATGCATGGATTTGAATGGTATGTACCTACACAACATATTATTTACCATTTTATTCACTTCATAAAGGGCATCAATATGTTCCCACTGCTGGGACACAGGCCTCCTCTATGTGAAAATAAAATTATATTTTAGATCAGCATTGGAGATTGACGATACTAACATTTTGAAGTGAATGGCAAACAATATTTGTCAAAAAGTAACAAATATACAAAGTATGTTTTCTTTGCAGCACCAGTGTAGCAGTGGTTTCAAGACAGGAAGTTTCAAGCCAGAGGGTGAAATCAACAACACAAATGATTTTTTTTCTAATTGTATTTTGGTAGTAGTTTGTTGCCCTTGTTTTATGAATTATAGTTTCTTACGTGTTGGTTATGGAATATCTGATTATTGTAATAATTGGTACTGTTACAAATCATCAGTGTTATTAGTTTTGAGATAATAAGCACGTATCAGCATATTATGTTACTTCAAATACTTCTGTTTTCATAAAAAAATAATATTATTATAACAAAAATAAATAGTGTATAAAATAAAACCTCGTTTTATTGTATTCAATGTTCACATAATTTATTTCCCAAAATTATTAATCAATTAAATAGTTTACGCCAACAAATATACTTAGCTTTTATTATTATAACAATCGTTAATAATATCATACCGTAACAGGTGGCGTTTTGTAGTTCTGCCTACCCAATCAACCCGTACAGAAAAATGAGAATTATTTTTTTTACATTCACGCCATCTAGTGTTCAATTTTTGTAAACGCTACATAGCTACGTCTGTGTGTGTAAACGACAGTAAATTCAATGGCAGATGTTATAGTGCAGCTTTGTGTCGAATTGGGTGGGTTTTGAGGCAACGTTATGACCCATTTCAATAAAATGTAATATCCGATAACCGCAGCAACTACCCCCACGACTTAATAATTTTCCAATTACGCAAAAACCCAAATAAACTTAAAAATGTTGACTTCAGCGCCATCTAGCGGGAGATTGGCTGGGAACAACCCGTAGCTATCACCTTAAAACCATTATAATAATATTCACATTCATTTTAAGGAGTGCTCAATTTGAGAAGTGCACAATTTGCGAAATGCACATTTTGCGAATTACTATTTTGAGAAGTGCACAATTTGCGAAGTGCACAATTTGCGAAGTGCACAATCTGCGTCAAACCCGTTTTTATTTTTAGTAGTTCTCATTGTGTACATACATACATGGGCGTTGTTATTACCGGTGCTACGAATTACATTTTAGTGCACATGTAAGAAAATATGTATTTGACAATAATTTCGTTTGAATAGTGTAACTAAAAAGGATAAAATAAAAAACTTAAAAAAAAATATGTAACCGACTTCAAAACAACCACAAAAAAAGTTCAAAATAACCTACAAAAAAACTTTTCTTTCGAATGTCGCTGACAAAAAGTCAATGAAACAAAAATAAAGTCACCGACTTTCGAAACAAAAGTTTTTTTGTAGGTTATTTTGAACTTTTTTGTGGTTGTTTTGAAGTCGGTTACATTTTTTTTTTTTAAGTTTTTTTTAACAACCAACTTGCAAAATAAATATCATTTAACAAACGGATGCCATTTTCGTTGTTCAGTGGGGCCTGTGACCTGTCCTTAGATATGAGTCAATGACTTCGGTCAACGACGATATAATAATATTCCACAACTATCACACAACGCCATCTAGTCCCAAGCTAAGCAGGGTGTCGAGTCTGCTAATTATTAGTCAGAATGGCGCCACAATGGCGTTTCAATTGTAGTGCTTATTCGAACCATTTTTTACTGCTGAGTAAAAAATGGTTCGAAAATTGAAACGCCATTGTGGCGCCATTCTGAAAAACAATTAGCAGACTCGACACCCAGAGCTTGTGTTATGGGTACTAGACAACTGATAAACATACTTATATATTTTTAAATACATACGTAATATAGATAAATTACACCCAGACAGAACAAATGATCGTGCTCATCACACAAACATTTGTCCTGGGTGGGAATCGAACCCACGACCTCCGGCATAGCAGTCAGGGTCACTAACCACTAGACCAACAGGACGATATAATACTAGACTCCTTGTTAGGGACCTTACTGAGGACCTTATGAATTGAAACCAGTGGACTGTAAAACTAGTTATAATTATTGGCAATTTACAAAGAATAATAGATCCCGGACAAACACTAAAAGTAAAGTGAATGCGTGTGAGCTCGGTGCCGGTCAAATGTGGAGTGCCCCGGTGGGCCGTTGACCTTAGATATATGCGCCCGCGCAGTCATCGCTCGCGTCACCCGATGAATGGCGACAACGCCCGAACACTCCTAATAACAGGCGACCGATGTCTGCCAACACATTAGGCAAAAAAGTCTTATATCCGTCTCATTTCGACCAATCCTGTGAGCCGTAAACATACGTTGAGACAGAACAGACCTTGAGTTAGCCAATCACAACGCAGTACCCCGCCCCTCTCGCTTACGTAGTACCTCAGCGAGTTGGCAGAATAGTTTTGTTCGTTAGATCGTGCAATGCGTGGTCTAGTATTATATAGTCATTGACTTCGGTATACAAAAATAATGATTGATGAGCATTTCAATTGTAGCCCTATCTAATACTTACTTTCTGTCTCTCCGGATATTTGTTCTGTCGTAAATTCTTCTATTTTCACTTCAGTTTCAAACCCTATGAAAGGTGTCTCATCTTCCGAGTCTGATTCAGTACAGTTTGGAACTGGCAGACTATCTAGATATTCGAATTCTGTAAAGAAAAAATATTTTTACCCAACTGCACCAGTAGGAGGGTTTTGTATTTATAGAGTCTAAACACACATCAAAAAGTTTGCGATCGCTTTCAAAAATTGAAATCTCTATTACAACGGATGGGCGAGTAATGTTAAATTACATAAAAGAAATGGAATGCGAAAGGCGTAGGAATAAAAGTTTCTATGAAAGTTGAGTATTTATCTACGACCGTACAACGGGTGCTAGTGTCAAGGAAATATAAACCCTTTCATAATAAAAATAGAGTTTTAAATAAAATACTAAAACCGGGCGAAATACGAAATCGTGCCTTGTTCCGAACATTACCGATGCGATGCGTTCGGGAGTAATTGTTTATTAACTTTAATTTTAAAATGAAACATACCATGTTGAAGTTCCTGCTCTGGTTCAATACTATCATTCTCTTCCTCACAATCATCTTGTAATTCTTCTGTGATGTCATGATGTTCCTCCTCGCATTCAGTACTCTCATTGTCTTGTTCACAATCATCTTGTAATTCTTCTGTGATGTCATGATGTTCCTCCTCGCATTCAGTACTCTCATTGTCTTGTTCACAATCAGCTTGTAATTCTTCTTTGACATCATCGCTTTGTGATTGACATTCATCAAGTACACAGTTAAAATGCACTGTTGGAGTAATAATAAACCCATTGAAAAACTCCCTCTCATCTTTGTTTATTCTTGATTTTGTCTGTAAACAGTTTTATAAGATGTTCAGTCAAGTCCTGATCGCAGTCACTACAAGCTATTCAAAGTTTACTTTTGACAGCTGCATGAGAAATCACCATAATTCTTAAAAGTAAGCTTTAACGAAATGTGAGGTTAAAGAAATGAATTCTATAATCACTTGTATTTTGCTTAGTCATAACCCAATAACAATGTTACCCTCATGTGTAATGTTGTTATTGTTTTTTTATAAAGTTATGCTCTGATGCAGCTAATAGTGAGATCAAGATTTTTCATACTCAATTAATGATCAACTAAATATTTTTAAAAGATATTATATGCATTAATACATGTGTCGCGAGTTTCAAACATTTTCTACCAATGGAAAAATCTTTCAATGATCAACTGCCCAAAAAAAATGGAGTTTTAGGGCTCATAAACAATGTCTGTACAATCTTGAAGACGTAAAGGTAAACATAGCTTGTTCAATTGTGTCAATAAAAGTATTATACATGTGTAGTCAGAAACCAACCCCCTTTAAATGGTAGCCATTATTTTTTAATATTGTTTCGCACCTCGAACCATGCAAGCTGAAAGTACTAACTTTGAGATTTAAATAAAAAAGATCATATAAAATATAAATGCGCCTCAGCAGCATTTCCCGGGGCCGGCTGGCTCAAAATAAACATTTTGCTGCATCCAACCACAAAGATTAATTGTGCAAGACTTTGCCCCAACAATAATATCTCCTAAAACAGGTGATATAGAATTGAGATTTCAGTGTCATTATTTAGATTAACTCAGCTGCTGTTAGACGAGTAGATAATAAACTCGTTTTAGGTGGATTTTGTAGCAACCTTCATTCAATGAAAAAACAAGATAATTTGATGTTTAACCCTTTATTAAAAGTGATGATGCAGGAAGATCGAAGTGATGATTGGTTGGTGGTGAAGAACTTATTGTAACCAATCATACACACAGAACAAAAGTCAAACCTCACCTCATCATCCTCATTCAACATCTGAGTGAACAGCTTCTCTGCTTCCAGACATTTCCCCTGCAATTGACAGCATTGCTTTAGTCTAGTGTAGCAGAAGACACAAGCGAGCATCGGTCTACTGTCTTCAGTTAAAAACTGCAACAAGAGTATCGTTGAATTAATTGTAATTTTATGAATGAAGAACTTTGCATTTGATTAGAAAATGGTTATATCTTGTCTTGCATAGAAGATGCGTAGGTATCGTCATAAAGTTCATTCTTCTTTCAAGTACTCGTGCTTGAATTATCTATATAGATCATTTACTTACTGGAATTCCAGTCAGCTTCTCATAAAGTAGTTGGAGTTCCAAATTGGTAACCTTATACATACGAACATCTTCCACTAAACATATTCTACATATTTGAAGCTTTTCTACGTTCATATTTTATACAAATTTATCGTAAAAACACTGGTGTTAACAATAAATTATTCAATTTCTGTCCACGGTCTTAGCCACAGAACATATATACCCCTAAAGGGGAAGAATGACGACTCCGTACTAATTTTGTGAGGAAAATTTTCCTTAGCGACCAGCGCCATCTATGTTTAGCCCACGAAAACATGGCAGTAGAATCCAGGGCGGGAATTTCAAATACTACAAGTACTTTACAGGTTCTTTGTATTGCATTTTATGCACAAGTACATTGCGCTTCTCGATAGTTTATTTCAAATTACTATCGAGAAACACAATGTACTTGTGCATAAAATGCTGAAAGATAATAAGTAAGGAGCAGATTAGTAAAACAAACGATTTCATTTGACTTCTTTATTCATATAACCTACAATGACTTATTTTACTAAGGTTCGGAAACCGATGTAAAGTGATGCTGGGATCTTTAGAAGGTGAAGTTCCACAAATAGCACAGATTCTAGTGTTTTCTTCATACGAACTCATCGGGAATAAGGCACAAAATCAACAAGAGTCACTGTCACAACACCGGGTCTATATCTCACAAATACGCACTTAATTTCACCAAAACACAGACACAGAGAAGCAAGCTCGACTCACATTAACAATATTGTATGTAGAATTAAATGCAACTGTTTTATTTATTACAAATAAACACAAGAACAAAATATAAATAATGGTGCGCAAGCGATGGCAGACATTTTTCCTATGACGTCAAATAGCCAATAGACAATATGGCGTTCCAGTGTTGTCATGTTGTCATATTATTATCTCCTTTTTGTTTTGTGTATTCATCAATTTAAATGTTAAAAATTTCATAACAAACATTTTCTCGCATCAGAATAAAAGCAAAAATAAATTTTAAGGATAACATACTTTAAAATCAATTAATAAGCCTATTATTAGATTGAATGTGATTGAATGTGAAATAGTATTTTTGTTGGCAACATTATGTAATTCATCTCTTTTACTCTAATGGTGATGTCTCTTTCTTGTTTTCTAGCCCACCTACATCTTGTTCGTAGAACAAAGTCGACACCCCCTGGTCTTAGCAGTCCATAGAAAAAAAGCAACTACGGTGATCGGACAATGGATTTAGTTCCGAAAATCATCAAGAGATGTCGCTTTGTTAAACTTGACACATATTTTTCAATAGCAACACTAAAATTTAGCTCTGATTGTCCATTTCTTTCTACGTAGAATGTCTACAACTATTAACTTCGAATTATACTTGTTTTCTTCATAAAGATAGCGCAACGCAAACTGTAAAAATGCAAAATTTAATAAAATAATCTGTTCATTTATAATTGTGCTTGCAAATAATATATTTTAGTAGGAAACGACTAATTAGATTTTCAAGTTCCGTTTTATACTTCTGATTAGAACGGAATTTATTTGTCATGGCGCTGGCACCCGGCCGGCACATTTGTTGTTGGTGGTTGTCCCCTATATACAAATGTACTCTATGGTGGTTGTTGTGTTGGTTATGTTGCTTGGATTGTGTTACTATTATTTTCGTGGCTTTTCGACAACTTTTGCTGTTTCAAAGGACACCGATATCTCTGTTAATATTGTTTTGACCCGTGCGCACTACTTAGGACTTCGATTTTGCTTCCGATCCGGACTTGACGCCATGGCATCTCCTTTCAGATGTTGTGTTCGTCATTGCACTTCAGCTCGTAGTAAGTATATAGTATTCATACAGTCTTAACTGTGGACTTTATCACAGAAGTATGTAAAACATAGTTGATCAAAAAATAAACATAAGTCTCCAATTCCAGGTGAAGATTGCAATGTAATTTTGCATTCGTTTCCCAACCCCATTAAAGAAGACGGCAGATTTAGAACCTGGCTTTACGCAATTGGAGGAGATCTTCTGGTGTTGGACAGCCAATTTATATTTAAAAATAGAAAAGTATGTCACAAACATTTTGAATCCAAATATCATACAAGGAGTTCAAGATTAAGTGCTAATGCAGTGCCTACCTTGCACCTAAAAGGTATTTGAAACATTTATTTGCTTATATTCATTGGATTACTTATTCATAGTTTTAGTTGTAAAAAAAGTGCCTCGAAATAGTAAAAAAGTTACATTTCTTTACAAAAACCAAATTAAAGAAAACATATTGAACTTTAAAATTACAATTAATAAATACATATAAATATATAGTAGTAAATATATCTTATTTTCCAACTAATTTTAATTGTTTCTGAATTGACCTATTCATTGACATATTAGATGACACAAATTGTATGTAATCAGCTTAATTCAGGGTATGTAAAATATTTATGTATTTCATTTACAGGCATCACTTGTACTCGTAAAAGACCATTGTCCAACGACGATATAATACTAGACTACTCATTGCACGATCTAACGAACAAAATTATTCTGCCAACTCGCTGAGGTACTACGTAAGCGAGGGAGGCGGGGTACTGCGTTGTGATTGGCTAACTCAAGGTCTGTTCTGTCTCAACGTATGTTTACGGCTCACAGGATTGGTCGAAATGAGACGGATATAAGACTTTTTTGCCTAATGTGTTGGCAGACATCGGTCGCCTGTTATTACGAGTCTAGTATTATATCGTCGTTGCCATTGTCAGATGTTACCAGTGTGACCAATTCCAACCCAACATTTGCTGAACCTTCCACATCTACAGGTAAGTCGTAATTTTATCTCCTTTATCTTACTGTTTTATTTCATAAAGTACCTATGGTTACCACATGGTAAATCTAAAAAGTCAAAAATAACTTTTAAAACAACTAAATTCATAAAATCTAAAATGATCTAGTAGTGTTAACAATTTTTTTTAGTGGGGCTTGGCTGATTGGCACCAACTTCAGAAGCGAGTTTACCTTATTATTTTAGATTTTTAAAATCATATCAAAAAAAGTTGTGTTTACTATTTCCACTCAGTAAATCTTGGATATTTATTGTTGTTTCCAAGAAGAATGACACTCCAATAGATCTGTGAAAACCACATCAAATACATATTATAATGAATGTATGGATGATACAGGTCCAATGATGAAATATAGTTAAAATATGTATATTTAAAAAAAAAAAAAAAATTATCAACTTTATCTAACAGTAGTATGATAGATAAGACATAAATTTATTTGAGTATGATTTATTCCCATAGGAAAAAGGCGTGAGTTTATAGATGTATGTTACTATACCATACACCTACGCAGTTTGGTTGTTCATTATTTCTAAAAAAATATTTAATAACTGGTTATCTTTTTTTAACAGGTCCACCTCATTTTAGTGAGCCAATATCCACCGAGGCCTGTGAACCAATATGCACAAAGACCAGTGAACCTCAAAAACTTGCAAAATCAGGTAATTTTTTAATAATTTTAATCATTATTATGTGCCCGTTATAGTCAAGTTTACATGCATTACTGAAAGCCCATTATATATAAATATAAAAACTCGCTAGTATCAAATCAAACTCATGCACTGAGAGTTACCTACCCGCAACCCCAAGTGTGGTACTTAGCTGATTTTTAATATTTGTTGTCATACTGTAGGGTTTGCACTAAACAAAAGAAACTCTTTTTATTGTATTATAGGTCCCTTATTATTTTCTTTTCATATATTTATTAATAAAGCTGTTAGTATATCCCCCACGATAACACAAACTCTGCAAATTTCAACCACCTAATTATGATTCAAAAGATACAGCTCTTTAAAAGTAACACAAACCCTAAAGTCATGTAAATAATCAAGTTTTTTCAGTCCAATGTTTTCTAACTTCTAAATCTTAACTAAAACTTATGTTTACGAGTTTTTTAACAGTTTATACTCAAATGCATTCATGCATAGTTTACTTAAGCATAGTTTATATAACTTAGAGAATAACATACTTATTACAAATTTTCTAGATTCAGCTGTGCCTGCTAAATCTTCAGTGGTCAAAAATATTTCCCTAAAACAACCAGCTGCAACTGTGACAAAAGGTACTCATACATTTGTTTTAATGATTATACTGTTATAATATTTTAATTATTTTTTGTAAGAACTTTCAAGTTCATTTAATTTTTGTAAAATAACTGAGCCATCTCATGATATTTTTTTTTTCAGCACCAAACATAGTAAATCTGAAAAATATTATAAAAAAGTTACGACAAAAGAAAGACAAATATGCCACGCGACTGAAGAAAGCTTTGAAACTTTCTGAAAATAAAACCTTTCAGAAGTGTTTACAAAAATTTACGACATTGGCAGCATTGTTCACTACTATGCAATTTCGTGAAATATCCAAAGAAAAAATGGGAAGACGTTTCACGAAAGATGAAAAAATCATGGCTCTCAGCATTTACAAACAAGGACCAAAAGCATATAGATGGCTCAGCAAAATTTTTATTTTGCCATCCCCTACCACACTGAGTAGACTTATTTCTTGTGCTGGTCTAAAACCAGGATTAAACAAAAAAATATTTATACAGTTAAAGAAAAGGGTCCAGAAAATGACAGAAAATGAAAAGTTGTGTATCCTTTTATTTGACGAAATATCAATAACGCCTCACTTTGATTATAATAGAAAAAGAGATGCAATTACTGGATATGTCAATAATGGAAGACAAACAAAGAGAAACATTGCGGATCATGCGCTCGTTTTTATGATAAGGGGATTTATGAAAAACTATAAGCAACCATTGGCTTATACATTTTGCAGAGGAACAACTCCCAAAGAAGATTTAAAAATTTTAATAAAAAATATCATAACTGAGTTGCAACAATGTGGACTCAACATTCTCGCAACAGTCTGTGACCAAGGCACAACAAATGTCAGTGCCATAAACGAATTAATTGAAGAAACTCGGGTTAATTATATAAGAAGAAATCAAGATTTCAATCATAGATTATTTGAAATTAATGACAAACAAATAATACCCATATTCGATCCCCCACATCTAATTAAAGGGATTAGGAATAATCTAATTACAAAGGACATGAAAGTCGTGATAGAAAACAAAGTAAAAGTTGCGAAATGGGAACATTTAACAAAACTTTATGAAGAGAATCCTTCCTATAAAGGACTAAAAATGATAAAAAATCTAACGGAAGCCCACATTGACCCAAAAAAAATCCCTAAAATGAAGGTTAAGATGGCAACTCAAATTTTCAGCAGAACTGTTGCAACCAGTATGGGATACCTAGCCGGTGAGTAGTATATTAAGCACTCATCAGATACACATTCCTGATCCTATAGTATTTACCTATAGTTCATAATTTCTTTAAAGATAATATATTAAATGGGGATATATTTCAAATCCATCCCACTCAAATAAATAATTCATTGAAACTTTGAAAGTAAGCTAACAAGCTAACTTTCTAAACTATGTGATAGCACGGATTATTTATTTATCTGACCCATAGTATTAATGAATTGTTATTTGCTGCTTTTGGTCATCTTCAAAGTGTATCTAAAAGTCATATTTCTACAATTAATTTTATTTCTCCTTTTCAGAAAAAAATATACTTCCTGGGGAGTGCAGAGATACCGCCGACGTCTTGCTGTTTTTCGACGAACTTTTTGATTCGATGAATGGCAGTTATGACAACTCGAAAAAAAGGAGCGGTAAATTACTTTTAAGAGCAGTCACGCCAAATTCTGAACATAGCAAAGTATGGGCAAGAGCAAAAAAGATATTAAAATCTATTAAATTCATCAGTAAAGAAGGAAGGGAAGGTAGTGTGCCATCAGTAACTAACTGGTTACGTACGCTGGAAGGTATTGAATTGTTGAAAAATAAATTATTCAAAGAGTATAACATTAAATCATTCTGGATGCGACACTTAAATCAAGATCCACTGGAGAATTTTTTTGGATCTATACGTTCTCATGGTTGTAGAAATATATCTCCAACACCATCAGGCTTTGAATCAGCATTCGCAAGTTTACTGATTAATAATTTGTCAAGTCATCATTCTGTAGGGTCAAATTGTGAAGAAGATGACTGCAAAATTTTTCAAACTATGGATTGCTTACTGAAAAAAGAGGATAATCTTATAACAGAAATCAGTGATATTGATTTTGATGATATAAATTGTGAAATTATAGATTTTAGTCACAAAAGCAGAAATCCTAAAATTATTAGCCAGCTTAGCTATGTAACCGGTTATGTAATAAAAAAGGCAAAACAAAAAGTATTCAGAAATTGCAGCAAATGTAAGGGAATTATATTTAATAATGATAAAACAGAACTGAATGAATACATAAGTAAAAGAGAGTATTCTTCATTTAAATCACTCACCTACCCTTCCGAAAATACTCTAAAGCTCTTTTCTGCCATACAAGATGTTGTAACATCGATTTTAAAAAATAAGAGTGATTTACCTCGCATCAAAAGTTATATGAAAACAATTTTGTACACGGTAGTTGATTTTAACTTTTTGACTTGCCCAGATCACAGAAAAGAATTGATAGATTTTTTATTTGAATTTTGTTCAAAATTTTTCATTCACAACTGGTGTCGTGATGTGAATTTATTATTAAATGGCACCAGAACAGAAAATCCAGATAACGATGTTGTCAAAGAATTATGTATCGAATATTATAAAAAGAGACACAAATAAATATACTTTGTTTATTCTACAATGAGTTTTATTGTTACCCCCTTATAACTTGTATTCATCTACGTTTTCTCTGCACTGATAATTTACCATTACTCTCACATCAGTTTAGAGGAAACGTAGATGAATCCAGGATTTAATTATAATTTTTTGCAAAGGAACAAACTATATGAGAGGTATACTATACTCACTACCTATACGTATATACATAGCCGGTTGTAGTTCCTAAAATTATCAATAGATGGCGCTTTACTACCAAGGCGACTGACCACTCTATTCTCCACACTATTCTCATATATAATAATGTACTCTGTGTTTCTGTCTAAAAAGCTAAAAGCCCATAAAGATTTCTGAAAACCTGAATCTAAAAGTGAAGCTGAAGACGACAGTTACAACTAGGGATGCCAACCCTACCATATAATATAGTATATACGGGATCAAATACTATATTTCTAAAAATAAATACAGAAGGCGAAACTACTATATTTTGCGTAAAGCGGAACGCAACCTTAACTAAAGCCCTCTCTGTGGGTCTACGGCAAAATATTCCAAGCTAAAAATAATCTTATTCCAACGCTTTACGAAACGTTTCGTGGTAGGGCCTCTTTCTGTTGTGTGCGTGCCGGAAAACAATAAAAAAGACATCAATTCTTCTTTCAATTCCTGCAACATCAGCATTCACAGAACGCATATTTTCTGTGATGAAGACGAAGTGGAGAGACGAGCCCAACAGGGCCTCTTTAAATTTAATCAAATTAATTAAGGGGGATGCTCCAACCAGCCCGCGAAATTCAAATTACGTTTTTTAAAAGGTGCATCATGTTAAAATCTCTGAAATCTAACTACGATGCACCTTTTCTATGTGAGAGCTGATGGAGCGAATTTTTTGATAATTTTTATATTTAAAATTATACTTGTTATTACCGCAACACATATATTTATAAAGTTACAACATGTCATTGGCCTGCAAATTGCAAAAAACGTAAAAAAAATTGAATTTCGCGGGCTACATCGAAGCAATCACCTTAATGGTGTTTTTTAATATAATTATATTTAGAGTGCAATCAATCTTATGAAAGTTTAATATGTTAGGACTGTCGTGAGGTGTTAAAATGAAGAACGCCAACCACTCCAGTTCTACTGTATTATAATGTTATAATATTTAAAAATGAATAATGCAAATGAATGAGGTGGTACGCAGACCACGGTTTTTGGGCTAGTGGGGTTGTTATCGCCTAGTATTATTATTACTAAAATACTTATGCAAAAGCTTTGGCTTCTTAAAATCGGCTGGGATGACCCAATTCCTGCTGACTTGGCACGTTCATTTAGTAAAATATTAAGATCTTTACAACATTTGCATGAAATACGCGTCCCACGCCATGTAACCACACAGTCCGCACAACACTTACAATTACACATCTTTACAGATGCTTCGCAAGACGCTTACGGCGCTTGTGCGTACATACGCAGCGTTTGTGAGCAAACAAATAAAGTTATCGTTAAACTATTTTGTGCGAAAAGTAAGGTTGCGCCGTTAAAACCGGTTAGCATACCGCGTCTCGAACTGTGCGGTGCATTAATAGGTGCGCGTCTTTATAAAAAGATAATCGAGTCAATTAATTTAAAGTTTGAACAAGTATCGTTTTGGACTGATTCGACAATTGTCTTAGGTTGGTTACGCACTCATCCAACTTTGTTGAAGACATTTGTTCAAAATAGAGTAGTTGAAATCAATGATTTGACTATTGGTAATAGTTAGTCACACATATCTGCTGGGTTATATACACCTTGTATGTGTGACCAAAAAAAGTACAGAGGGGAACATTCAGGCTCCATACATTTTTGGGCCTTTTCTGAAAGTCCGGCCAACGAAAAAAATTGGTACCTATGGGTAGTACTAGTCATTTGGAGCAATAGTTACTACGGCACAAAAGTTGTAGGACTGCTCTCGGCCAAGTTATACAAGTTCGAAGATTCGTAAATCTCATACATTTTTTAATTTCTGAAAGTGCCGAGAATCACCAAATAATGATAAGTATTTTAGAACTAGCGACCTCAAGTAATTTAACATAACGCCTGTAATCCCTGAGGGGTTGGGCAGAGGTGTACCGAATAAAAATGAATAATAATCTGTTTATTTTTTGTGAAAAGTAATAAAAACATTTTAAAATATACAAATCTGCTGGTGGGACCAACATTGGGAACAAAACCGAGGTTGCTTGTGGTTAGGGGTCTTGGGAGAGGAATCTCCTAACAATACGAGACGTGATCAGCACTGCTGCTCTTTGAATCAACCCTTTTTAGGGGGAAATAAAATCATCAAATGAGTTATCTCGCTCTGGGCTGAGCTGTAGAGACTGTCAGACTCCTGCTGACTAAATGTCCACCCTCTTCATTCGGTTGCCCTTTGCGTTCCAGATACTAAGATAGTCGACGAGCCGGTGCCTACATTTCATTCATACATTTGTTGTTTTCCCAAAGAGCCTCATAGCTTCGGGCACGCCGCAATCGCGGCGGTGAGACCCCTCTTTGAGGAGTGGCTAGAGAGACGTCACGGCATCCTGACCTATGGGATGACGCAGGTCCTCACCGGACACGGAAGTTTCGGGAGGTACCTGTGTCGGATAGGGAGGGAAGGGACGCCCGGCTGTCACCACTGCGAAGATCGCCCGGAGGACACGGTGGAGCATACGGTGCAGGACTGCCCCGCTTGGGCAGAGCACCGCCGTGTCCTCACAGAGGCGATAGGAGGAGACCTCTTGCGCACGGCATTCGTCGAGGCCATGCTGCGGGGCGAGTCGGAGTAGGAAGCGGTCGCCTCCTTCTGCGTCGTGTTCCACGCGCGCCTCAGAGAGCGTCAGCAAAATGGGCCAATGCCTGCCGGGGTCGCTGGACTTATTTCCTTACCGTGACCCCGGAACATAAAGGGCTATTGAAGGACACCGTGGATTTTAGTGTTAGTACAGGTCTGACAGTCCCTGCCGCCCTAACCGGGGTGGGAGAACTCATTTGATGATTTTAGCACGCCAAAAAAAAAAATAAGAGCCTCATAGCCTTTGGAACGCGATACTGTCGGGTCCACAATTAGCGGTGAGACGGGTTTGCCTCACCGTCCAGTCAACGAGACTTGACTGATTCTCGTCCTTGTCATCCCGTGGAACTTCAAGGAGCATTTACGACGTTTGGATCAAAAACCTAGGATCGAGCCGGGGCTGCCTTCAAGCTGTTACCCAACCTTGTGAGGCAAACGCCGCTTTCTGAAATCTCTACGTGGAAGTGGTACGGTTAAAGCCCCTCTACAGGAACCCTGTGTCGTTTCCATAAGGAACCGAACACACAAGCTAATCGCACCAGGGGATCATGGCTATTCGGGTGATCCACTCATACACATAGATGCTGGAGGATCTGCTACCAGATCACACGTTGGGAATCCGGAAAGGAGACTGCCACTTCTTCTGCAGCAGTAATGACAGCGAAGGAAGAGGCGAAAGAGGACGCCCTCGAAATCTCAATCCAGTCGCATATGGCAAGTAATGCGGAGCTAGTTGTCTTATCAAGGATCAGGCCCAGGACGACAGCATGTCGTGTTCCACGCGCGTCTTAATAAGCTTTCAGTGGCCCTTATGGAGCCAAACGCCTACCGGCTTGCGGGACTATCTCAGCAGGATAGGTACCGTAGCACGGTTGATGATTTTATTAACCGAAAAACGTGGTTGATTCAGAAAGCAGTACTTTTGGTCACGACTCGTATTGTTAGGAGTTTGCTCTCCCAAGAGGCCTACCACAGGCAGCTTCGATTTTGTTCCCGATTCTGGTCCCACCAGCTGATTTGTATATTTTAAAATGTTTTTATTACTTTTCACAAAAAATAAACAGATTATTATTCATTTTAATGGGGAAGGCAAGTGTCAAAGTGAAAATGACAGTTTGGTCCCCAAAGAACTGTAAAATCAAAGGAATTTTCAGAAAAAAAAACATTTATTGATGTAAAATGACTAGATGTTGTGTAATAAGCTGTAAAAATGATGGAATACACTTTTCAAAATAATATCTACTTTTCTTTTGGAGGTTATGTACCAGTATTGCATCGCTCGAAAATCGAAGAATTATCACCTGGAACGAGTTTTGTAATAGTTGTGGTGTTAAGAAATTAAATATATTGTGATATTTCTCGAATCTAAATAGAAAAAAAGGTTAAAATTACTGACTTAAAACATTATGATATTTTATCAAAATAGAAAGTCAAAAGCAGCATTATATTCTTGATAAAGGAGAGGACAGGTAAAACATACCTAAACTCAAAAATTGAAACCTCAACTACAAGTAATTGTGGATTTATTACGGTAAAATCAAATGTATAACCACTCAATTAAATCACTTTTTTTCTCTTGTAGATGCGCCGCGGCGTCTTAATTCTTCTTTTAGTATATAGTACTTGCATGGACGAATAATTTTCCATATTTGTTTTGTATTTATACTCAATTTTTATAACAAATAATCTTGTTTGTTTTTTTGTACAAGGTAGACGTGGGGACCAACTATCGCAGCGCCATCTACGATTAGCTTTGAGTTGCCATCCCCATTCGGTACACCTCTGCCCGGGTTAGGCAAAGGTGTTCAGGGATTACAGGCGTTATGTTAAATTACTTGAGGTCGCTAGTTCTGGCAGTTTCAGAAATTAAAAAATGTATGAAAATTACGAATCTTCGAACTTGTATAACTTGGCCGAGAGCAATCCTACAACTTTTGTGCCATAGTAACTATTGCTCCAAATGACTAGTACTACCCATTGGTACCAATTTTTTTCGTTTCAACTTTCAGAAAAGGCCCAAAAAATGATGTCCTTTAATTATTAAGGCACAGAGCAGCAAAAAATATTATTTTAAATAAAATTTGCGAATTTGCGATCCCATGGAGTATCCATCCATATTAACATCAATTTTTGCGGTATAAAAATAAAGTACATTATATTTTAACCACATACTATATTTTTTTCATTCTTTTGCCATCTACTATATTTTTTAAGGTTATAATTTCAAAATACTATATTTCATAGAAAAAAAGTTGGTAACCCTAGTTACAACCTGCCGACGCCGAGCTGTCATTTGTCATTCTCATAATATTAGCACAGGTGAAAAGCGCGGGAAATTCGTAAAGTGAGGGCGCTTTTTTTGAATAAATTTTCACAAATAATTATTTTTGTAACTGCAAAGTTTATTCATCAAGTTATTACATAATGGGGAAAGATCATCCCAAGAAAAGAAAAAAAAAGATGAAAATCCATCTTCTCTCTCGAGGTTGGCGAGCTCCGAAGACGACGGAGAAGACTCAAGTTTTTCGGTGGAATCTACAGCAACTGAAAAACAGGACAAGTATCGCGAGTTCAGAATTCCTGATTACATTCGGTCATATCCTGAAAACGGAGGCAATTTTGAATATGTAGTATTTTTAGAAAGTATAGACTCGGTCCCGATCGGCGAGATAGAGACATGATGTCTCTCTCAACCAACATTAAAAAATATAATAAGGGTGTAAAACAATTGTTACGTATGAACCGCTTTAAAATTGGGGTCATTTTCGAACGCCCTGGTTTGGCCAATACAACTTTAATGAACCGGAATTTTCTTGATGGTTTCAAATTAAAAGCCAGTATTCCTGCTGCTGCTACAGAAAATACAGGTGTAATTATGCACGTTCCCATTGAGTTAAGCAACGAACACATTTACAGTGCTATATCCAGTACAAAAAATATTATTTCAATCAGAAGATTTATGCGTCGCACTGTTTCAGAAAGAGGAGAGGTGTCCTTTCAGCCTACGAAGACGGTATCCATCACATTCTCTTGTGCAGTTTTACCAGACAGTGTGGATTTGAATAGTTGGCGATTTGAAGTACGTCCCTACATTCCACCAGTAAAACAATGCCTGAACTGTTTAAGGTATGGCCATATAGCTAAGTTTTGTAAAAACTCACAAAGATGTTCCATATGCACAAAGGATCATAATTATAAACAATGTACAGTATCATCAACTGAGGCAACATGTTGCCATTGTCAAGGTAAACATGTAGCTATTTCGTCACAGTGCCCGGTTAAGAAAGCTAAAATAGAAGAAAATAAAAACAAAATTAATAGAAAAGCAAATGCAGACCATGGACCTAAAAAAAAAGGCGGACGGAACTTCACTAAGAAACAAGTGAAGCACCAAAATGGCGGATGCTTATGTATGTGTGCGTCTGTATAGGGATGCCAGATGAAGGAAAAAATTACCCATTTTTAAACAATATTTAATTAAGATCTCCCTTGAACTTAAGTTTAATTACAATTTTTTTGTTACGGATATCTTTTTTTTAAATATAGGTAAAATAATTAAAACACATTGGATATTAAAATATTTACAACTCGTTTAATGTTAATAAAGTTTTACAAACCCTTTTGTTGATTCAAATTTTTGTAGACTTGTCTTTTGCTATCGACACATCTAGAAATCCTTTCTATTTACTTAAGTGGTGAAAACGAATGTTTAAGTATTTTTCGGCTATAAATATTAAATTCAAGCTATTTTATGTTCCATTCCTACACTTCTACATTCCTATTCCATGTCTACACTCCCTTATTATTTTTATACAATCATTTTTCCATGCATCATTTGCCGAGGGAAATCTGTAAAAATACAGAAGAATACAATAACGATAAATAGTAACATAAAATATAAATCTCCCAATTTTAAAATAATTTGAACCTTGAAATAGTTGCAACACTGATTGATTTCGAGATGTTTATAAAATTTATTGACGTAAAATCGAGAAATAAGCTTCAAATTGACATGCTTAACTATGAAAAGTGATCCCCTGGCTTTTTTAATTGAACTACTATGGTTTAGACAACTTTTTGCAACACATGACGGCATACTTTGATTTTTATTAGACAAAATAACACCGTATGAAACCGCGAGTGTCGTTCGAAGCGTAATGGCCGACGGCTGACTTACTATGGTGTGAATGTGTGTGTGCTGGCTTGTGTGGACAAGCGCACTGACTTACTATGGGTGCTTCAATTGTTTCTTAGTGAAGTTCCGTCCGCCTTTTTTTTAGGTCCATGATGCAGACTTATTCAATGAAAAGTCATTTCCATCTCTTACAAAGTCCAGTCCTGCTAAACAATTACAATCACTGATTGAAACAGAGCCTATTTTAAATATTTTAGTACAGACATTAGTAACATTAATTTCTCAAAACAAAAATAATGATAAGAGTATCAGCACTCAAAGCATAAAAGATGTTCTATTATCAAAAATTCAGAATAATGTAAAAAAAAACCTTAAATTTTATGGATCAGTTAAATATCGTACAATGGAATGCTCAGAGCATTAATAGTAATAAACACGATTTTTCCTATTTTTTGTATGAACATAATATACATGTAGCCCTATTGTGTGAAACATGGCTTAAACCTCACATGAGATTTAGTATTAAAGGATATAATTTAGTAAGATTAGATTCAGGTAATACACATAATGGTGTAGCTATTTTAGTGCATAACAGCTTACAATTTAGTCAAATAGATACTTTATATGATGATTCTTAAAATATAGCAATTCGTTTAAAATATGGCACTATTAAAGAAATTTCAATAGTCAGTTTTTATAGTCCTGGAAATGCTTCATTTACTAAGTCCAAATAGGATAATTTAATTCGTAGTATTCCTGCTCCTCTCCTGTTGGGTGGAGATTTCAATGCATATCATTCTGCCTGGGGATGTAACAGTGTGAACATTCGTGGCAGAGATGTACTAGAAATCATTAATGACTGTAATTTGATTTTATTAAATGATGGAGAAATGACTACTATAGGCTCTCTTATATGGCAAAATAATATTTCACATGATATAGAAACTTCAAACTTACCAAAACATTTTAACTTTAACCTTATTGATTGGGATATATATAAGAGGAGTGTTGATAGTTTACTTGTACATTTTAATATTAATCAAGATAATCTAATACAGTCTTACATACAATGACTTGATAAAGTTATTAAATTCAGCTGTTATTAAATCGTTACCATCAACTCCAAGATCGGATACATCTTTTCATACAGCTTTAGTAAATAATCGTAAAAAACGCATTCCATTACCATGGTGGAATTTAAATTGCACTAAAGCAGTAGAAGACTCTAAAAATGCATATTTAGAGTTCAAGCATAATCCTAGTTTAGAAAATTATATTGAATTTAAAAAATTACAGGCTTGTAAAAAGTTAGTTTTAAAAAAAGAAAGATATTTAAGCTGGATTTCTCTATGTGAATCATTTAATAGAACTACTTCATTATCTAAAATTTGGCAAAAAAAGATTTTTTAAAACATTTATACATCCAAGCAATATCTCTCCTTGGGTATTTGATTTTCTTAGAAAATATACTCCAGATACAGTTGAGGGTGGTTGAGGGCCAATTTCAATCACTTCCTAATGTAGTACCTACATGCTTCAGAACATCATGAATATCTGACTTCCTCATTTTCTCTTCAGGAATTAAAATCTGCAATCTCATCTAGGTGCGATACAGCTTTTGGCCTTGATGGAATACCTTATAAAATGCTGAAAAATGTATCAATTAATGCTCTTTCTGTTGTATTAAGTGTTTTTAATTTACTCTGGCAGGAAATGATCATCCCTAATAACTGGAAAATAGATTGCCTAATCCCAGTATTAAAACCTAACAAAGTAAGGCACAAAGCAGAATCATACAGACCAATAGCATTAACATCATGCATGGGAAAAATTTTTGAACAATTAATTAAACAAAGACTGGAATTTTATATAGAAAGTAATAGTCTATTACCATCCAATCAGTTTGGCTTTCGACGTGGTCGTTCTACTCGAGATAGCATTACTCATTTGCAATTAGATATATATAATTCGAATAAAATGAGCAATCATTTTGTTGGCGTTTTCTTTGATATAGTGGGTGCATTCAATAATATTAATCAGCATATTTTGTGTGGTGAACTTCGTGCCCTTGGTATTCCTTTTTTTTTTTTTTTGCGTGGTAAAATCATCAAATGAGTCCTCCCACCCCGGGCAGGGCAGGAGGGACTGTCAGACTTCTACTGACTAAAATCCACGGTGTCCTTCAGTAGCCTGTTATGTTCCGGGGTCACGGTAAGGAAATAATCCCGCGAACCCGGCAGGCTTTGGCCCTCTGAGAGGGGGCCCCGTCATTATGCTGACGCTCTTTGAGGCGCGCGTGGGACACAACGCGCCGTCGACCCGGGCATGGTCCATGGTCGGGCAGCGAGTTGCCCTTTACTCGCTGCCCGCATGCCCGCGCCTACGGTGGCCGGAGATCGTCTGCTGACGTCCGACGCCGCGAGCGCCTACCACTGCGGTTGGGGCGGAGGGAGGACGCTGTCCTCTCTCTCTCGCGGCCCGCCTCCTCCTTCACGAGCATTACTGCTTCGCAGAAGGAGGCGACCGCTTCCCACTCCGTCTCGCCCCGCAGCATGGCCGCAACCAATGCCGGGCGCGAGAGGTCTCCGCCTATCGCCGCCGTGAGGACACGTCGGTGCTCTGCCCAAGCGGGGCAGTCTTGCACCGTATGTTCTACTGTGTCCTCCGGGCGATCTTCGCAGTGGTGGCACCCAGGCGTTTCCTCCTTCCCTATCAGACACAGGAACCTCCCGAAACTTCCGTGTCCGGTGAGGACCTGCGTCATCCGATAGGTCAGGACGCCGTGACGTCTCTCCAGCCACTCCTCAAAGAGGGGTCTTACCGCCGCGATTGCGGCGTGCCCGAACCTCGGTTGCGACAGTCGTTGTCTCCATACTGCCCTGAGATCGCGTCGGACCTCTTCCCGCCGCGCCTCGACTTGTCGGGGCAGCGGGAATTCCCCCCGACGCTGCGCCTCCACGCGCCACTCATAGACGCGCTGGAGGGCAGTCGCCTCCAGATCCCAGGGCAGCAATCCGGCAAGGAGGTTGGCCGATTCGCCGGCGATCGTGCGGTATCCCCGGATCATCCGGATAGCCATGACCCTCTGGCATGCGACCAGCTTCTGTGGTCGCGTCCGGATGCTGAAATAGTACATTATGATATAAGTGCGGTAAGTTGATCATTACAGCAGAGGCGATATTGGTAGCACAAGCCGTAAGGCGAGTGCTATAAGAAAGCAGAGGCTGTAATTATCAAACCGCACGTATGTCATACGACGTTTTATAACACATTTGTGAGTAAATAAATAAAATCATTACATCGAAAAGGAAAAGCAAGCGGAATAATTTTTACTTTTTCACAAATTAGCGATGCGCGCGCACCAGCATCTTTTGTTTATGGCAAAGGCAGATAAAACAGCCAGTATTACTAATAAAGTAAATTAATTCTTTTGTGGTTTTATTACAGATAAATGGTTGTAATTAATTGTCAAAATTAATTAAATTAAGGAATAAAATGTTTATTTGTTATATTTCATCTCCCAAATTTAATTTTAATAATAAAATGTTGACCGCTTTTCTGACATAAAAACTCTTTGCTAAGATTTAAAAAAGTACCGTTCGTTTTAGACGGAGCATCTTGATAAACCGTGCGATTTACTTTACCATTACCGCACTAGTGCGTTTTACTTTACCATTACGCACTAGTGCGTAATAAGATACATTACGATACTGAAATAGGTGCAGTAAGAGACCTTTTACGAGCAAATGTGTTATAAAAATTATATTATGGATCTTAACTTTTTACATGGTAGAGAAGTATATGTCAAAGTGAACAATCGGCTTATAGGACCACGCTTTTCATTCAAAGGGGTATGTCAAGGTGGCATCCTTAGTCCATTGAAGTAGTATATTATTGGGCATTCTACCCCACCTGCCGTTCCTACGGCTCACTCCGTTCGCCTTCGTCACTGGTGGGGTAGAATGCCCAATAATATTTTTGATATCGATGGTTGTGGAATAGAATAGAATATGCAAAATACTGGTTCGGCGCCTATTCCACCTTTCAGTTCAATGCCCAATCGTTCCTATTCCAAATTCGCAATTTAAAACTAGGCTTACCTGTCGTTCCTTCGTTCACCTCTGTCGATTTCAGCTAAAAATAGGAGGGTACGTTTTGACGATTCGTTTTAAGAAACACAATGCGACAGATGCAAGATTCGGTGAAATCTAATTTAGAAAACACTCACTTATCTTATATTGAAGGACAACCATAGCGAGGTTGCTCGTACATTTGTTCGGGTTAGCGACAATGAGTTATGTGTATGAGTTATAAATGTCGATGTAATACATTAATTAACTCATTATTGATATAACCGTTTCACGCACTCGTCATGAAATTTGTAAAACAACCACACTCGTTACATCTAGACAAACTTTCTGTTCATTCTCAGGAAACTGATTTTCGCCATGGAGAACTACTACCTAAATCTATACGATGCATCATTTGCGGGCCGTCAAATTGTGGAAAAACGAATTTATTAATTGGTCTTCTTATACACGAGAATGGTTTAAGATTCCAAAATGTTTATGTTTATTCGAAAACCTTGCAACAACCCAAGTATGTTTTTTTAGAAAAAGTCTTGCAACGTGTACCAGACATTTCATTTCAGAAATATCATGAAAATGAGCAAGTGCTGAGTGTTCAAACCGCAAAACCGAATTCTGTAATTGTATTTGATGATGTTGCTTGTGAAAATCAAAGTAGTATGCGTGATTATTTTGCTATGGGGAGACACAAGTTCATCGATTGTTTTTATCTAAATCAGTCGTATAGTAAAATCCCTAAGCAGTTAATAAGAGACAATGCAAACCTAATCGTACTTTTTAAACAAGATGAAAGAAATATGAGACATGTTTATGAAGAACACGTCAACACTGACATGACATGGATTGAATTCCGTGAAATGTGTTCAAAAATATGGAGTGTACCTTTTAATTACGTTGTAATTAATAAAGATTGTTCTAAAAACAAAGGATGTTATAGAAGTAAATTTGACACGTTTGTAGTCTTTGACTAAGAACACGAATACATATATAAGGCTATAATCTGTCTGACATTATTATTCACTTTTTGACGCTAAATCAATTACGACGTAATTTTATCAATATGGAAAAATCATTGAAACGACAAATTGTTGATGCGGCAGAAGCTGTAAAGATAAAAGTACGAAAAATGAGAGATGATGATATTAACAATAAACAAGCACTGGAATCTGTTTTCAAGCCTGTAACGGAACCTCTCAACCTAATTGCTAATGCTAATAAGCAAACTCCTTTCATTCGTGCTAGTGATGATTTTGCAGATGTTCCGTTTATTAACAAAACTTGCCAGAAAGAAGGAACTGGTAGCGTAGGAAGTGATGATAATAATGACGATGAAAACAAATATGAATCCGATATCAACAGTGACTCATCTTATGAATCAGTAGTTGAAAAAAACCAAGATTATGATACGTCATCCTGGTCAATATCTTCAGAAGCATTGGTAGATATTCCATTTGGGGTTAGAGCAGACCGCGGGAAACTGATGTTAGGTTCTGCTTGCATAACGATCAACGATCAATACATCACCGTGGCTGGATGTAAATACCGAAATACACTGTTGTGCTTGGGGCTGGCTGGGTTCTTGTAATAAGACAACTTCTTGAGATGAATTCGGATTATAATTTATTGAGAGCTTTACACGATGGCGTCCGTTACATCGTAGCTTAGGTGATCAAGGAAGACCATAGACAATGCATTTTTTATTCTTAAAACTAATGTGCCATAGACTAAATATACAACATGCCCTTTTTTCTTTTAAAAGGTTTGATGTGACATTTATAAAATTATTATGACATTGACATTTATAAAATTATGACATTGACAATTTGACACTTATCAATAACCTTAAACTGATGAATAAAGCTAAGATAAATAAAATTATAATAATACAATATATTTTAACATTATACAATATTAATACACAATTTCAAATTTATAAATCTAATTTCTGTCTCTTTTTTATCAATCTACCTCTCGAGCTATACTCAGCTTGCGACATTTCTTTTTTAGCTTGTTTACAATCTTTCTTTTCTAAATTAACAGAGGTATGAGGTAAGTTTTCAAGCATAGGACTAGTAATAGGACTTTGAGAATTACATGATGATTCATTTGTATCCAATAAAACCTGGTCATCATATTCATTATATTCATGTAGACTATCAGGTGACGTTATTTCTTCGACATTTACAAATACTGGGGATCTTGCCTCCGTAATTGACTGAGAAGAATGATCTGACTCTACTGACAAGAAGGAATCAGAATCATTATTTTCTTTGGTAATAGACTTTGACAAAGGATTCGACTCTGAATGAGTGAAAATAAATATACAATTATCATCCTCTTTTTCTTTTATTTTGGACTTTTGAAGAAATGTTTCTGACTTCAACTTGTCTGTTTTATTTGGAATTGGAAACTTATTTTGATTCATAGTCTGTCTAGTGTCCTTGAATTTGACTTTTTTATTATTTGACTTATTATTGCTTGATTTATAATCTATCCGAATATGTTGACTATTTCTTCTGTAATTTGTACCATAACAATCTTTAACAATGAATGATCTAGGAAAGTCTGTCTTAGAAACAATAGTACCTTTAGTCCATATGATATCTTTTGGATTTTTCTTAAAGTAAATTTGTTGGTTATTATAAAATGTTGGATATGTTTTACAATTTTTGTTATAATATAATTTTGTTTTATTTAAATTACTGTGTTTCTTTACTTTGTGTTCTGAAAATTTTACAATTTTAGGTCTTAAATTACTTACTATATTAGGTAATTTAGTTCTTAAATTTCTTGACATTAATAACTGAGCAGGTGAAGCAATATTTCCTCTAGGACTATTTCTATAATGAAGTAATCCTATGAAGGGATCAGACCCTGATTCATCACATTTTCTTAATATGTTTTTCACAATTTTTACAGAAACTTCAGCGAGTCCGTTTGACCTAGATAAATGTGGACTTGACACAATATGTTCAACATTCCAATCAAGAAGAAATTTTTTAAATTCCAACGAGTTGTAAGGGGGACCTCCATCACTTAGAAGTTGTAATGGGATACCATGTCTAGCAAAAATAGATTTTAAGTGTGTTATGACATTCAAAGTTCTACTGTCTTTGTTTAAATTTGCTATTTCTATGTAATTGGAATAAAAATCTACAACAAGTAAATATTTTTTGCCTTTATATTCAAACAAATCAGTGGCTAGTTTTTGCCAAGGAAATAGTGGTTGTTCATGAGATAACATTGACTCTTTAGTTTTATTTGAAGAATAAATACTGCAAGTTTCACATTGTCTTACTTTATTTTCTATGTCCTGGTTGATGTTAGGCCAATAAACTATTCCTCTAGCTAAACTTTTTGTTTTTTCTATACCTAAATGACCTTCATGAAGGATATTCAAAATTTCAGACCTCATAGACTTAGGTATTATGACAGAGTTGTTTTTGAAAAGTAAATTATTAATCATATGAATTTCTTCCTTAATATTCCAATAAGGTGATACTAAATTGTCACAATGTTCTTTGCATTTAGGCCATCCTATTTTATAATATTCTTTAAGTTTTTGTGATATTAAATCATGATTTGTGTGATGTAAAATTTTATCCAGTTTTTCTTTTGTGATAGCTAAGTTAGAAGTTAATAAGTTAATATGAATTTCGACTTCGTTGTCTAAATCGTCCAGGCTAACTAATTCTTGATTTTGGTTAGTGTCCTTGATGGGAGCACGTGACAAAGTATCTGAAATGTACATTTCTGTTCCTTTGGTATAAGAAACAATTAAGTGATAAGCTTGTAAGGCTATCATCATACGTTGTAATCTTGTAGGGACTTCTGACAAAGGTTTTTTGAATAAAGTGACCAAAGGTTTATGATCTGTTTCGACTTGAACAGGTTTACCGTATATGTATTGGTGAAACTTATTGCAACCAAATACAATGGCATAAAGCTCTTTTTCTATTTGTGCATAGTTTATTTGACTTTTATTTAGTGATTTTGAGGCATATGCTATAGGATTTTTACCATGTAACATTACAGCGCCTACTGCATTTTTTGATGAATCAACAGACAATCTAATAGGTTTCTTGATGTCATAATGAACAAGAATGGGTGACTGACATATTAATGATTTTAATTTTTTAAATTGTTGTTCATGTTGATCTAACCATTGCCAAGTATTTTGCTTTTTTAGCAAGTCTCTCAAAATAGTGGTTTCTTCAGCTAAGTTATTAATGTAGGAACCTAAATAATTAATCATTCCAAGAAATCTTTGGAGTTCTTTAACATTTGTTGGACTAGACATATTAGAAATTGCTTCGACTTTAGATTGGTCGGGTGACACTCCATTTTTGTTAAAAATATGACCCACATAGCGTATTTCCTCCATACCAAATTGACATTTAGACTTATTAAATTTTAAATTTACTTCAGATGCACGTTTGAACAGTAATTCAAGCCTTTCGTTGTGCTCTTTTTCATTCGACCCATAGACAAGAATGTCATCGACAAATATTATTATTCCTGGTAAGTCTCCAAACAATTGATTCATGGTTCTGTGGAATATTTCTCCACTGGAATTAATGCCATACGGTAATCTAAGGAATTTATATCTACCGTAGGGTGTATTAAAAGTGCATAAGTCACTACTTTCTGAATCTAAACAAATAGTCCAATATCCTGAACTAGCATCCAGTTTTGAAAAAATAGAAGCTCCGGCTACTTTAGATCTAAGGTCATCAAATGTAGGATATGGATAGTAGGGTCTCTTTATAGCTTCATTTAAGTTTCTTGGATCCAGGCAAATCCTCAACTTACCATTAGGTTTTTCTACTAGGACTATAGAATTTACCCATTTTGTTGGCTTTTCAACCTTTTCAATGACTTTTTGTTGTTCCATACTCTTTAGTTCATCCTTCAGGCGATTTTCCAAAGAATAGGGAATTTTACGTACTGGACAAACTTTTGGTGTAACACTGTGATCAATGTCTAAATGAGCCTTGTAAGGTAAACAACCTAAACCTTCAAATGTACTAGCGTACTTTGACACAATATTTTGTACTGACCTGTTGCTATGTCTGTCTTCAATCTTGAATATTCTTTTTACAATACCAAGTTTTTCACATGTTTTCCACCCAATTATTGGAATGCATTCACAATCTACCACAGTAAAGTGTAATCTTGCTGAAACTCCATTTTCAAATGAGCAATTTAAGATGCAAGTACCTAAATTTGGCACTACTTCTCCTGAAAAAGTATATATTTTATTATTTGTTCTTATTAAATTAATATTTTCCTGAGTATTAGACCTAATTCTTTCAAGAGTATGCTTTGATATGACATTTGTGTCAGCTCCTGTATCTATTTGACATTTGACTTTGAAATTTTGAAAATAAACATTAATTTGCCAGTCTCCTGTACTGTTAAAATTTTTATTAATGGAACGTATGACAAATTGATTTTCTTGTGGATGTGATAATGACTGAATTGTACTTACTCTATGATTATTATTACCAGAATTATTATTATTTTCTGAATTTTTGAAGAAACAAAATTTTGCAAAGTGGTTTTTCTTCTTACAATTGTTGCAAGTCTTGCCTTCTGCTGGACATTTGTATCTGTGTACTTGACCACACCTCCTGCATACATTGTTGTCTGGTGTTTTTAGTCTTTGTTTGAAGTTATTTCTGCTTGACGATGATGATCTATTCCTGTAGTGATGATTATTTTTGTTGTACCTGGTCTGTGAACGGCTTCTGTTACTTGTCTTGATTGCTTGCACTGTTTCTTTGTTTTCAGTTTTGCACATGAGTTTTGTTGACCTTTCTTGAGACAGTTCGAGACTTTTTGCAATTTTCATGGCATTTTCAATTGTCAAATTTTCCTCTTGAAGAAGTCTTTCCTTTATATGTGTATTTTGTATACCAATGACGAGCATATCCTTTATAAGAGAATCTTTTAGTGCTGCAAATTCACATGCGGTCGATAGGTTAGTGAGAACTGTGAGGTATTCTTCCAAAGTTTCGTCTTGCTTCTGTAGTCTCGTGAAGAAGTTATATCTTTCAACTGTTAAGTTAGTGTGTGGACTGAATTTGTCATCAAATTTTTTCAAAATAATTTCTACGCTCGTTTGTGTCCTGTCGATGTTGAAACTATTGAATATTTCAAGCGCGTCATCACCAATCGTGTTCAGTAAAATTGCTGTCTGTTTAGCATTTGGACATTTGCTGATTTCGTTAGCATCCATGAATATTTCAAAACGTTGCTTCCATTGCCTCCATTTCTCGGCAGCATTGTCGCCATTTTCTATCTTTAGCGGCCTTATGTTCGCAATGAAGATTTTGTCAGACATTTTGAATAATTATAAATTTCTCACCTTTTGAGACCAATTCTGACACCATGTTGTTCTTGGGGCTGGCTGGGTTCTTGTAATAAGACAACTTCTTGAGATGAATTCGGATTATAATTTATTGAGAGCTTTACACGATGGCGTCCGTTACATCGTAGCTTAGGTGATCAAGGAAGACCATAGACAATGCATTTTTTATTCTTAAAACTAATGTGCCATAGACTAAATATACAACATACACCTGGTTTAAAACAGTTGTTGCTTAAGAAAGATGTAGACTTAAGCTTGGTTACAGATAGTGATATGCAAAATTATAAGTCGATGCTACTTGATACAAACGCACATCGTCGAGACTATGACCCAAATAAGCCAATAAAAAGTAATAAAGGACAAAAATATATGCAAGTTATTAAACCACTTTTTAAACTGAAGAATGCAGTTCAGGGAAAAGGTCTACCGTTACTAAAAAAGTGGAGAAAAAACGTAGATTTTGTGTACTGGGATAATCCTAATGAATTAGTGGAAAGGTTGAAATTACTAATTGCGTCTAGAGATGCTGGCAACACAGGATTAGATAATGAAATTATATCTATCATTGAAGAATTGCGTGAAAGTAAAGTTATAAATTAATAAATATTTATAAATGTGTTTATTTTACTATCAGCCTTTCGATACAATACACCTTAACATGAACGTAGACAAATTTGGACACTACATTCACAAAAGAATGCGTTTATCAGAGTTATTTGAGTTTAATGAGAAAGCATTGTTAAAATCTGAAACCGGAGATTTTGATTTAAAAACATCAGGACTGAGAGGAATTAGATCTCCAGTAGAAGCAGACGATGCTGTGAACAAGGATTATGTCGATCGATTGAATGCTAACACATTAAAAGAATTAAATAATCTGGTTGTGACCAAGGATTATGTAGATCGATTGAATGCTAATATGCTTAAAGAGTGTAATAATATGATTGGAAAATTGCGTTCTCAAATCATTAAAGATGCAAAGGGTACAGTTGAAGCTACTTTAAAAGCGAGGATACTTGAGGTTTCAACTCATTTGCAAGATAAGTTTTATACTAAAGCAGAGGTTGATAAATTACTTCAAAAAACTCCGTAATGGTAAAACAGCAAATTGTAAATGAAATACACAAAGCGGCACGAAGAAATTTCCTTCGACGTTCTGTTATTCTGAAAGGAATCCATGACTTATGGCAAGCAGACTTGATGGACATGCAAAACCTGAAAAAATATAACAAAGGTTACAATTTCATCTTAGTGGTGATTGACTGCTTCTCAAAGTATGCCTGGGTTGAACCGTTAAAATCGAAATAGTTATTTGTTATGCAAGGCTGCAAAGTTGATTTTTGGCGCGAGTACTTGAATTGAAAACTGAGCGAGCGAAGGATTCTAAGATTGAACCGCGAGAGAAACGAGCGGTTCAAATATAGAATCCTGAGCGATGCGAAGTTTTCAAAGGTACGAGACGCAGAAAAACTTTGCTGCCGAGTGCAACACACAACTTTTCACCTCACACAGCGAGGAAATGTAGTGGGGCCGGCTCGCCTGCCAGTGTAAAAAAGTAGAAAACAATTGAATACAAGACGTGTTCGAATTTTAAACAACACTTTGTGCTCTAGAGCACAAAATGGAGTTTTGCGCTCAGATTTTGAATGAGAAATAGAATCTTTCCGAGCGGGTGAGGTGAAAAATAAATTTGATGTTACTCGTGCATTCGAACATATACTGCTACGTAGTCGTAATCATCCCGTTAACTTACAAACTGATATGGGGACAGAATTTTATAACACCACTTTTCAAACGCTTATGACAAAGCACAACATTAACCATTACTCGTCATTTTCTACAAAAAAAGCATCAATTGTGGAGAGACTGATTAGAACTATAAAAAATAAATTATATAAATATTTTAGTCTCAATGGAAACTACAAGTGGTTAGGTTTACCATTGGAAGATACATTGAAAAGATATAACAACACAAAACATCGCACTATTCAATTTAAACCGGCTGATGTGAATAAATGTAATGAACAAGTAATCAAAGAAAATATAAAAAAAATAAACAAACATGAGTTAGTTCAGTGGAAGCCTAAATTCAAAGTTGGTGATTGTGTTCGTATAAGTAAATACAAACATAATTTTGAGAAAGGTTACACTCCTAATTGGTCAACGGAATTATTTACTATAAAAAAGGTAAATAAAACCTTACCAGTGACATATCACATAGAAGATCAACGAAAACAAAAGATATTAGGAGCTTTTTATGAACAAGAACTGCAAAGATCTAATTATCCTGATGTTTATTTGATAGAAAAGGTTTTGAAGAAGAAAGGAAATAAATTGTATGTCAAATGGTTAGGTCTAAATAGTGCAGAAAACAGTTGGATTGAAAAAGCTGCAGTAATGGACTAAGATATAATAATATATAACCATTTTTTATTTGAAATCGTATCATTATAATTTGAGTAATGCAAGGGGGTGGACTAGTGAACAGTATAATTAATAATCTTCCGTTCGAAGTTCATTTGCCCGGATACAATTATTGCGGACCAGGAACCAAACTTCGCAAACGCTTAGCGCGAGGTGATCGAGGTATAAATAAGCTGGATGAAGCTTGTATGCAACACGATATTGCTTATACAAATCATACAGACTTATCAAATCGCCACAAAGCCGATTTACAACTACTTAACATGGCTAAACAAAGACTTAAATCAAAAGATGCAGGGAAAGGTGAAAAACTGAGCTCTTGGATAGTGAACAAAGTTATGAAAGCGAAAATAAAGTCTGGATCCGGCATTAAAACGTTTAAAAACTTAGTTTCTAAAATAAAATCGAAAATTAAGAAACTCAAATGCAGCGATAATAAGACTTTAATAAAAGCAGCTTACTTGACCGCAAAAAAATTATTTCCAAACAATCGTCATCGGATCCGATTACCCCGAGTAATACCCATACCAAAGACTGGAGGAGTTCTACCTTTAATTCCAATTTTCGCTGGTTTATCGGCTTTAGGAACTTTAGCTGGTGGTGCAGCTGGCATTGCAAAGACCGTCAATGATTACAAAGCAAACAAACAATATTTGCAAGAAACAGAACGACACAATAAAGCTATGGAGGCTTTAAAGTTGGGCAAGGGTTTATACATTAAACCATATAAAAGCGGCAAAGGATTGTTTATAACATCTTCAAAAAACTGAAAAATATGCTACCCAATCGCCCTCTAAGTAATGTAGACATTCGAAAGTTTTCAAGAGACATCCCATATTTTCGTGGGGTCTACATGAAGGATCGACTACCTCGGAAGCCGAAACGCATTGAATGTGGTATCGTTAACTTGGATGATTCTAAGAACAAAGGAACCCATTGGGTAGCTTATGCTAAAGTATACAATCACTGTGAATACTTTGATAGCTATGGAAATTTAAAACCTCCCATGGAATTGATGCAATATTTCAAAAAATGTAATGTGTTTTATAACTACACAAGATATCAAAAATTTAACGCGGTCAATTGTGGTCATTTATGTTTAAATTATTTGAGGACTTTTTGGAATAAAAATGTATTATAAAATATATGTTTTTCTTTCATTTCAATCATTTACAAGATGTCGTTCACTTTGTCAGTAACTGGAGACTCGTCAGTGTTAACTACATACTATCCTAATACGTTGCAACTAGATGGAGAGTATGAGTGTGCTTTATTGCACTTTTCAACATTTAATTCTATTCCAAACATTGATAAAAGTAATAATAAATTCTATTATGGCTTTAATGAAGTTATTGAAATACCAGAGGGCACTTATGAATTACAAGATATTGGTGATTATTTAAAATCCGAAATAAAAAATGCAACAATCCAACTACGGTGTAATAATAATACTTTAAAAACTACAATATTCTGTACAAAAGACATTAATTTTATCAAAGAAGACTCTTTTGGAAGACTATTAGGATTTAACAAACAAATCTTGAAAGCAAATAAATTGCATGTGTCACAGTCTCCAGTCAACATTCTACCTACGACCGTAGTCAGGATTGAATGTGATATTGTAAGCGGTTCATATGTGAACGGTGAACCAAGTCACATTATTCACGAATTTGCACTTAATGTGCCACCTGGATACAGGATCATCGAAATCCCGAAGAACGCAATATACTTTCCAATCAATCAAAACAACATAAGCTGTATACATATCAGGTTGTTAGATATAAACAAAAAATTAATCAATTTACGTGGTGAAGAAGTGCAGGTGTATCTACATCTTAGAAGAAAAAAATGATTGATTACAATAAAAATGTGTCTCAACAAGTAAAGAATATCAGTTCTGCTCTAGCTACCTATCAAATAAGACCTCTATCTAAGAAGATAGGAAATAAGAAGAAAATAAAATTAACAAAAGACAATAAAGCATTTCTTAGAGCGATCGGATTGTTAAAATGAATATCTTAGACGTTTTATCAGCTCCGACCTTTGATAATACTATAGAAGGAATCGAATTTCATTCCTACAAACCCTATGTAACGAGTTTCAACAGGAACGATGAAATCCGCATACCCATCAATCAACAGGACTTATACATATTACCATCAGCTAGCACCCTATATTTGGAAGGAACTGTAATCGTAAGCAAAAAAGATTCGAAAGACAAAGCCACTAGTGTTAATTTCACGAACAATGCTCTACTCTACTTGTTCCAAGACATTAGGTATGAGCTAAATGGAGTGGAGATTGATAAAATAAAAAATGCTGGTATAACAACAACCATGAAATCACTAATTTCAATGAACGAAAGTGAATCAAAAACGTCTAATGCTTGGGGGTGGAATATTGATGGCATAAAAAATATTGATGGAGGAAGATTTTCAGCTTCTATACCACTTCGTAACCTCCTTGGTTTTGCTGAAGATTTTAAAAAAGTTGTAATAAATAGTAGACATGAACTGATATTGTTACGAAGTAATACTAATTTGAACGCTGTAAAACTTAATACTGGCGAAGTAGTAGATGATGTACAGATCAACAAAATCATTTGGCGCGTACCGCATGTTAAAGTATCAGACAAAGAAAAAATTGGTTTGTTAAAAGTATTAGAAAAAGATCGTCCACTTCAAATGATATACAGAAATTGGGATCTGTACGAATATCCAGCTTTACCTAAAACTACAAAACATACTTGGTCTATCAAAACTTCATCTCAAATAGAAAAACCAAGATACATTATTATCGGACTACAGACAAATAGAAAAAGCAATGCAAGTTCGGACATGTCTCAATTCGATCACTGTCATGTTCGAAACGTTAGAGTATATCTCAATTCAACTTATTTTCCGTATGAAAACTTAAATGTGAATTTTGCTAATAACAGAATCGCTTTATTATACGAGCAATACACCAGATTTCAACAGTCGTATTACGGACGTCGTCCGGAGCCCATATTAAGCGAAAAACAGTTTAGAGATTTAGCACCGCTGTTTGTCATTGATTGCTCTAGACAAGCGGATAATCTAAAGACAGGTCCGGTTGTAGATGTGAGAGTTGAAATTGAGAGTGATTCAGAGATACCAGATCAAACTTCAGCATACTGTCTCATTCTGAACGATTGCATTGTTGAATACAAACCATTAAGTAACACTGTTAAGAAGATATCATGAAGGCGGATACTATTATAGTGGAACTCCAAGGATTTAAAGATTCTATAAATAATTTTATTGTCAAAGAATTGACCATTGCGAGTCAGGATCATACACAGACGTTCTTGGTAAAACCACCATATTCATTCCATTACCTAACACAAGAAGAAAAAAAACAGGTGAGGTGGCTAGAAAGAAATCGAGGAATTTACTGGAGCGAGGGCTACATAGACTACAAAGAGTTTCAACGCGTTATTTTACCATACTTAGAAAACAAAAAAATTATCACGAAGGGTTTGGAAAAGATTAAGTGGATTAAAGAGTTATGTACAAACTGTAAAGTGATCGACATAGGTGAGAAGGGATGTCCTAATTTTTCAGAATTAAAAAGAAAGTTTTGTAAAAATGAAAATGATTTTAATTGTGTGAATCATAAAATGCATTGTACATTGAATAATGCTATCTGCATAAGGAAATGGTATTTTTATAATAATATGTCTGTATTTAATTTGTTTTAATTATTATTGTGTTTAATAAAAATGTGTATCTACTTGAGTGTTTTGTTTATTATAATCAGGGTAACCTACATAACAAACTTTAAATTAGCTGCAGCAAAATGATATTTCTTATGAATTTTCTGATAAAAATGCAAATATAACACGATTTTAAACGAATTGTTCTAATAAAAATACTGAAAGCAAATAACCTATAATTATATCATTACACTAGAGCTAATTTAGAGTTCGAGTATTAATAAATTAAAAATAATACAAAAAACAATTTAAATTAGAAAGAATATATTTTTATTGCATTATTTACATTTGTTACAAATTAATTACAATTACCTAAAAATAATATGTAGGTACAGGATAAAATACAAAAGCTAGTTAAAGTAAAACTTATATTTAATATTTATATATTTAAAACTTATATAAACTTATACTTGTACATACATTCATAACAATAATATACCCATTAATAATTATGATATTACTTACATAATTTATTTTTGCTCATTCCTACAAATTAAATACAACAACTTATAAAGTAGACACTTAAAAAACAATGATACTTTTCTTACTGATTAATAATAACATCTGTCCCCACAAAGATTTTTTGATATTTTATTAATTAACGCGTGCGTCTCGTCCATAACATGGTCCACCGATTCAGTCACTACATATTGAGCACTTAACATTACCACGTCATGATTGTCACTTGTAGGTTCTTGTTGTTCGCTGATATCCAACACTTGTACCTGGATCAGTCGTAAACCTTTTTTCTTCTCATTGTTTATGAGGAATGATTGACTTATAGGTAGAGATGACTTCTGTTTTAGACACTCCCGCCTTGTTCGAGGCTTTTTGTTGACAGGTCTGTAGTCTTGTCTTGCCCTAGACTCCGTTGTTTGTTGTTCTGAGAAATCTGGGATATGCCAGCTTAAACTCGGGGTCGGGAAACCTTGAGCGTATTGTGAGTAGTCGATAATATCTGGAGAATCACACATTTTCAATGATCTGAAACAACGGAATAATAATATTAATTATAATTACATAAAACAACATGATGAAAAAACATTATAAGTAGATGGGTGCTTGTACAATACTTACAATTCGTTCCGTTTTTATTCGACGTGATACGACCGCTCCAGGTGGCTGTCTAATAATAATGGATGTTCTACTCAATAATATTACTGTGGAACGTGACTAATATGCAATTAAACTCCTTAAAGCCTCGCTGTGATACAATTTCATGTTTCAACATGTTTGAACTTGTGCTCAAGCGCCAAGCACCTGTTTGGTGTCAAATTCTACACCGCGCATGCATCTTCAAAGCGATCCAGTATTTTGTCACAATTTCGACGACACATTTGGCGCATTGGTCATCGCGTCAGGTAAGTATTAGTATATAATAAATGCGCCAAATTCAGTGTCGCGGGTTCGATTCCCGCACGGAACATTAAGTATTTGTTCCGGTCTGGATTTTGTTTTTATGCTTTATTTTTCATCATTATTTTATTGAACATAAAAATAATAGTCTGAAAAAAATTGCAAATATATTTTTATCTATAATATGTATGTATTTAGAAATATATAAGTATGTTTATCAGTTGTCTAGTACCCATAACACAAGCTCTGCTTAGCTTGGGACTAGATGGCGTTGTGTGATAGTTGTGAAATATTATTATTATATTAAATATGAGCCTGGATCAAAACATAATAATGTTGATGCACCTTAGATGCTTTGTCATCATTTAGGAATAGAAATGAAACAGATTTATGAACATAAAATATTATTTATTTAAGTATAATTATATTTAGTAGATACATAAGTACCAATAAAAGTAAACTTATATAAGACCTATAAAGGTAAGTAATTATCAGAGGTCGTATAGACTATAGTTACTCTTACACTTAAGAATAACAAACATTTTATAATAGTTGGTAACACAGTAGGTAGGTTGAAAGATTATCTAACTATCCATTCAGGACGTAATAAGTTTTATCATTAACAATCAATAAAATACATATGAAAAGTGTAACTACTGTAATTATATTTAAATTGTGGTAATGCATTACATAAATATAGTTGCGTTACCCCAGGCTAAAGTAGAAACTTTATCAAACGATAGCAATCGTTTATCATCATTGCTCGAAAGTGCTATTTTATTTACGTCCTGAGTGAATATTTCATGTTTTATTGATCTAAACAATACATTTTTTTTGCGAATAACATTGCAATTGTACAAAACATTTTTATAATCTAACATATTTAATTTTTTGGTAATACATTTTTTTGTACCTTTTGCCTTTTGAATTGTTTTGTTTAACGTTTTAATACAATAAAGCTTTGAGCGCAGTCCTACGAATTCTTTGATAATGTTGCCACCCATTTCATCCTTAAATAATCCTGGAACCTTCTTATTAATAATTGGTAAGTTATACTCATTGCTACAGTCATAATTGCTGGTATCTAAATATTTTAGAAAATGGAGCTTGAAGTCATTATAAACATCATTACTCTGTACATCATATACTAGACTATCTGTGTCAGTATAGCACAATTCAATTAGGTTACCATAAAAAGGTTTTATGATAGAGTAGTGAAAGTCGTACATGTGAGTCTTAGACAATTCTAATACTGCAAACCCTACGTAAATTGGTTTATTAAGTATAATACGCACAGGCTTCATTTGGATTGCTACTAGATCATCAGAAAACACAGAGGCGCTGTGAAAATATGGGCTGGCTATCAATTTTTCAGCACAAGTAGTCTTTTTTGTTTTATTGTTTGAGTCACACCACTTGTTTACTAACTTTACGTTTATTCGATGTTCATTATTTTCCAAGGTCTTTCCGAAAATACTATTGTTTAATAATTTGAAAAAGTCTTGTTCAAACGTTGACTCTGCTTTTTGACGTAACTGGGTGTTAATATCAATATACTGCTTTAAAAAACGACTTTGCTTAAATATAATAGCGCGATGGATCCTTCTTAATACTAAACCGTGCTGTAAACATTTTTTTAAATGTACGTAATGAATAACATAGTGATATTTATCGTACAAATTTGGTATTACCTTTTTATTCTTACCACCAGGTGGCAAGCATTTTTCTGGACAAAAGGGAAAGTCATTGTGTTGCATGTGCAAATTCTCCGGATATATTAAATCAACTTCAAGAATGTAACCGTTTTCCGCAGTATCGCTGATATTTGCTAAGTTCAATTGTAAAAAATCAATTTCTTGTCTATTCATAAATCTAAAATCGGAATAGGGTAGGGATTGACACATGCTATAACCATATAAGTTGTTACAATCTAAATATATGATAAATGAACTTGGACGTGTTGGATCGTAAGTATCTAAATATTTATGATTGGCTTTGACATGTCTTTTAGAACACATACAAACACCTCCTCGAATACCTTTTTGTATCATTCTAAAAATTTCAACATCACTAATCAATTCTAATTTAACTCCTGTTTTTAAAAGCATTGCATCAAAAGATAGACTTGGTGCTGTGAGATAGAACGCGGGATCGAGATTGTAATGTAATTTACAAGTTTTTCGAAAATTTTCAAATACGTCTGTTAGCAATAAAACATCTGTTTTGAGATACAAATCTGTGTACATACCAATGTTTTGAATATTAAATACTGACCAAACAGACCGAGCGTGTTCATAGTCTTCATCGGTCACTGTCTCATTAGTTATGGAGTTAAAAAAATATTTTTTAGATGGTAAACACATATCTTCATAACGTTCCCATTGAGACATATAGTCATATGGATACACTCCTTTACGAGTCAATAGGTTAAATTGTTTTTTATTAGGAAAATAAGATTTTAATTGTTTAAAGTCTTGTTTTTTCATGGTACTAACCAACTTTTCTAAGCTAGTTCCTAAAAACTTGAAAGAATCTACAAACCGGACCTGGATGCTTTCCCCGGTAGAAGTGGGAATAAATTTAGTGAATGAAATATAGTTTTCTTTTGTTTTAGGTATCACTTTAATAGATCCAGGAGCTTCACCTAATTCTTTTATGAAAAGGTGGCAATCGTATCCGGACAAATTATGAAAAAATACTGGCAAAAATGTTGGTAATTTGTATTGTAAGTTACAATAACTATGAGCTGCGCCACGATATTTACCAGTCAAGTGACAATGATCGCGAACCCTATCGCCGAACAAGAACTGCTCACAAATATAACATGTTATCGCGTTTTCAAAGTCGTGAGCATTATCATTTGAGTAAATCATAGGAGCATTATTTTTTAAAATATCGTAAATTTTTTGTGCATCTGTATAGATAGACTTCACAAAATTTGATACACAATCCGAACCGCGATTAGAAACGTAACGATTGTGGCTTTCGTCTAGCGTACACGTAATATGATAAGCGAAAGCTACAGGTACATGTCGCTGTCGCGTTACAGTACTCGCCTTAGTAGGGTCAGGGTCACAAGATTCATACCGTTCTAGCATTGTTTCAAAATCTGCGTATATAACAAATGGTACAATTTGCTTTCTATTATAATTTTTAAACTGTATAAAAGAACCCTTTGGAGGTAGTTCAGTGGCGATACCTCCACAACTATGCGAACTAAGATCATCGCATGAATTAAAAAACATTAAACAAATGTCACAAAAGTACAGTTTACTGTGGTGTTTTGTTATTTGATTTTTAACAAGTCGCGACAAGTCTTTAATGAGACAGTAATGTGATAAATCATCTCTTTCTAAATAAAGTAAATGAATCACCTTTCCATTCAAGGCTTTTGGTTTGTAAAGCGGTCCTATGACGGTATTATTTTTGAAACCATAAATGTAAATGCAAATTTCGGGGTTATTCACTTCGAACCGCGCAATATCTGAGAAATTCACTGGAAATGATATATCCTTTACATTTAACACGTTACGAAAATCAGGGTAAGAAGATACTCTTTCAGGATGACACTTAGCTGGATATAGGGCAGCAACAACAGACCATAAAAAACAATACTCGTCATTATTGTGGATATTAACACATGCTTTTTTCGATTTTATTGCAGCCGGCAATTCGATAAAGCCTGAACCGCGCAAAGGCTGATATTTGTTAACATTTATTTCCAAATGAGAACTGCTCAAGAACGTCCATCCACTGTCTCGGTCCTGAAATTCTTCTATCTTTTTTGTTAAAGTGTTTTTTACTTGAGACAATAATGAATCAAATTCATAATTCTGATGTATAGTAAAGTTTTTTGTGACAAATGATTTCATCTCTTGAGAATCATTTTTTAACATTAAAAACAAAGCAAAATATTCGAAATTAACTTTTAGAGAAGTATGTTCTTTTAGAGACATGTCAATTAACGTTTTAATTTTGCTCCAAATATTGTTAAGAAATGGATCTAGAGAACAATTCTCAGACGGATCGACAATTCTATAAGAAGCTATACGATTACGAAATGCAGAATGTATTATTTCAACACCTTCGCAAAAATGTGAAATAGTTTTGTTTTTATGATTAGTACTACGTAGGTGACCTGTCCAGTGACTGCGCTCAACAGATGTGTTACAAACAGTACAGAAAGGCATTTTAGATTAAAATACACACATCAAAAGTGTCTAGGGATCAACATATATTTTTGCAATAACTTTTCTCCTGATTGATATTAATTAAAATGTTCTTTAAGGATTCATCAAATAAAGTGTTATCGTTTGTCACAGTAACGATAAACCAAGTCACCTTTGCATTCATAAAGAAAATTGCCATTTTCCTAATAAAGGGATTTTTGACATTTGAACCACTAACATTAAAGTTCGAAAAAAAGACTGAAATAACAGTTTTCTTTAAAATTTTATTGGGTAACTTAAACAATTAATAATCCGTGTTTCTACCGCGAACACTAACAACACAAGAACATCGGTTTGGCATACTCAAAATGAGTTCATCCAAATCACGCTGTGGAATGGCCGCCCATGTTCGTTGCAACAACAAAAAAAGGTCTTCTTGCTACTGGATACCCTCCATATTCGGCAGAGCTCTTCTCTGTAGCATATCCCATGCATGCTCAATCGGGTTCAAGTCTGGCGACTGAGCAGGCCAGGGCAGGACATTGATGTTAGCTGCGGCGAGAGTCTGTCTTACAACTCTTGCGGTGTGCGGTCGTGCATTATCATGCATTAACTGAAATAAGGGACCGATTTGCACTTGTAGAGGAACGATGACGTCTGATACAATCGTCTCAGCATAAATTTGAGCGTTGAGGTTGCCTCTGATCCAAATCAACTCAGTTCTTCCGCCGATCCAAATACCCGCCCATACCATGATGGTTCCACCACTATAAGGATGGACTTCCTGGCAGGATTTTAATCGCTGTTGGCGTCCAGGGGTTCTCCAGTGTCGTATACGTCTTGTATCCGGTCTCATACCAAAACGAGACTCATCAGAAAAGCACACGAAACGCCATTGTTCTTCTGCCCAATTTCTGTGTTCAAGAGCCCATTGATATCGAATCCTACGATTGTGCATTGCTATAGGTGGTACCCGTAGCGGTCTTCGGGAATGAAGGTTCACTTCATGCAAGCGGTTTCTGACTGTTTGGTCGCTAATTAAGTTCCCTGAAGAGTGATGAAGCCTCACGGCTAACATCATGGCGGTTATTGTTGGAGCTCTTCGAGTTAAGATTTGAATGTATCGGTCTTGTCTCCGTGTGGTGCAGCGATACCGTCCTCCATGGCGCTCAGCCACGGTACCAGTGCTTCGGTAACGTGTCCAAAGTCGACTGATAACACTCTGACTTGTATTCAGAGCTAAAGCCACAGTACGTTGCCGCGAACCAGCTTCTATCATTCCCACGGCTCTGAGCATTTCTTCCCTGCTTAAATGACGTCGCCGCTCCATAATAACGTTGGTTTTAATCAGTAGTAGGGAAACAGTAGCACTAATAATGTCTTCAATGCGTTGTATGTTTTTATAGGGAAAATATTGACAGCTGATTTTCATCTTTTACTCGAATTTGATTTACAGTTCCTGATTCAAATTATGAAATGCACCAAAAAGGATCCATATAAATTTATAAAATCATAAATTTATTACAAAGCCACATCTCAATCTCAAGAAATCCGCATAAAAATGCTTGATCCCTAGACACTTTTGATGTGTGTAGTTTGAACTTACTATTAGGTGTTGCAATATATTCTTATTATTACGATTATAGAATATTTCTTGGAGGCACTAGCCCCAACAGCTTAAATATTTATTTTATATTTATATTATTGCTATAAAATAGTTTATACTTATTAGATGTTGCAATATATTCTTATTCTTATTATTATGATTATAGATTATTTCTTGGAGGCTCCAGTCCCAACAGCTTAAATATTTATTTTATATTATCACTATAAAAGACGGGCTCAGAATCATCAAATAATTCATGAGTCCGTCTCATAAAAACTTGGAGCCCATCCCACTGCGGCGTGTTGCGGTTTAGCTGCACTTTTAGGTCCACCGAGGCTTTCTTCCACCTATCCTGTTTAGGTGTGGAGGCAACTTCAGCCTTGTTGTAGACCTTTACCTCCACATAGAAGTCCCCGGTTAAGTTCGCCTTTCGCCACACTTTACCGTTGGCGACACGGCTGGAGAGGGTCGAACCGAAGTCACCAATTGAGGTTGACGCCGGAACGTAGTCCACCAAGCCAAAGAGGTCCGAGCCCGAACTGCGTCTTTTACTGTAAACAATATAACATTTTATTTATAATAATTTACACCACACATTACATTTCATTTATTTTTTAAATTGATGAATTGAGGGTGCATACTCCTCTGTCGAACCCCATGCGGATAGAAAGCATGACGTTATGTTATAATAATTTCAATAACAATACCTCATGAATTAACTGTAAACATACTTGCAAGGAATATAATTATTGGAAATTGATTTCAGCGCTCTCTGCGTTACAGTTCTAAATCCACTAACCAATGTATATCTGTACATAACAACATACACAAAAAACACCTAAAAGTAAAAGCAGTAACACAAAATTACCTTGATTTCGATTCTGATGGCGTGGTGGTGCTCTCGGAAGCTTTGCGCTTCGACACCTTCTTCTTTGGTTGCACTTTCACAACCTCGGCTAAAGCTGCAGACTGTGTCTGGAATTCTGAATCGGAGTCAGACCTGAAATAGAACAAATAAAGATTAATTTTGTAACTTATAAGTTATAACTGTGAGTTAATTAAGACTTCTGATACACCAGCCGGCAGGCAGAAACCAGGTCCGTAGCTGGGTAGCGATTAAATAAATATATTAGATAATTCAGTAAAGTTAGTAGTACTTACTTACATTTTATAAAGATGAAGGTTGTTCACTGTTCAAGTAATTACTTATAAAACGATGATAACCGGTGTTTATCACTGGAAGATACTGGAGCGAATGTAATATTATGTTCAAAATTGATTGATTTTATTCATAAAAAATACTATTTCAGCAATATTTATCCCATTACAAATTAAACCTTAACTACATGTCCTCACAGGTTGTATGAATATTTATGTTACTTACGTCTAATTAAATCGTAGTGATTGAAAATCGTTTCTGTCAAATTGCAATTTTATCGTGAGAAATGAAATATAAAACCAGCTTTTTACGCTCGCCGACAAAGGTGAAGACGATACACGACACTTATGATTAATACATTATGTATTATAATAATAAAGTATGTTTGTTTGTTTAATAAACCTTGATGTGAAACTCCGCATGACATCACACATGTTAACTCAAAAAATAAAAATCATTTTTTCAAAGACGCAAGTTAAGACGAGCTGAAAGAAAAATATCCTGAAAACATTTATTTTTTCTGCAGAATAATCCATGTAAATGAACTCACGCCAAAAAGTATGTTGACTAATATGCTGCAGTAAAACTTGACATTAGTATAATAATATCATCTAACGACTAAAACGAAGTTTTTATATCCTGAAAACATTTTTTGTGCAGAATAATCCATGTAAGTAAATGAACTCGCATCAAAAAGTTAGATAATATGCTGCAGTAAAACTTGACATTAGTTTATTAATAATCATCTAATGACTAAAACGAAGTTTTAATATCCTGAAAACATTTTTTATGCAGAAATAATCCATGTAAACGAACGCGCGTCAAAAAGTTAGTTCACTAATATGCTGCAGTAAAACTTGACATTAGTATAATAATATCATCTAACGACTAAAACGAAGTTTTTATAATCATTTCATGCAAAGGTTCAGTAGGTACTGATATTAAGATTCATCTTTCAAATAATTCCTAGATTGATAGAACTAAGAATTTATTATGAAACATTATTAAATAATACGCAAACTTATCAAAACTGTTACCAGTTAGAGGATGTTCTTATAAAAATCCAATTTTAATTAGAGACTGCAACATGCACAGCAATCATCTTACAGTGTAATTGTTGAATACATGGAAATTAGATACTCATACAAATACCTTGTGTAACAAAGTTCGAACACTGCAAATTTTATTTACATAATGCAATATTGCAATCTTTTTCTTTCTAAAGTCACTTACACCTTATACTGTGAAAGCTTAACACGATCGTCGATCCGACGCCGTCATCAGGCAGTTTACAAAGAGTATAGCACAATAAATGACCGCGGGACGGTGCACGAACCGTTTCGAAGGCAATTGTACAAGTCCGTTATTTAAGCGCAACGCAGAGTAACAGTAGATCGACCAACCAGTAGTAAAGTTGTTTGTTAACGTGTATGGTAGTGCTAGCTGTGTGAATTAATTAAATTAATATTTGGATGTCCTTGGTGTCCAATCTGGGACCATAGAAATAGAATGTGTGTGCCTTTTGGTACATGGTATTTCTTGCTCTGTGAAGAGACATGAGACAATCTGTCCCAAATTTTAGTTTAATGTTTACGATAGCCTAGAGTTCAGATGTTCTTGGTGCCCAATCTGGAGTCATAGAAAAAGAATGTTTGTGTCTGTTGATGCTATTTCTTGTTCTGTGAAGAGACATGAGACAATCTGTCCTGAATTTTAGGCTAATGGTTCATCAACGAGCGTCAACATGTAAACTAGTGTCGACTGTATGAGTTAATTAAATTAAAATTTGGATGTCCTTGGTGTTCCAATCTGGGACCATAGAAATAGAATGTGTGTGCCTTTAGGTACATGATATTTCTTGCTCTGTGAAGAGACATGAGACAATCTGTCCCAAATTTTAGTTTAATGGTTTACGGTATCCTAAAGTTCAGATGTCCTTGGTGCCACTCTGGCTGCAAAAACTGAGTGTGCGTTGAACCTTTGCGGTAATGCGCTATCTCAAACTTTGTGGAGAGACATGAGACAATCTGTCCTGAAGTTTAGCTTACCACGTTTTATGTAGATTTAAATTAGGAATAAATTCAGTAGTGGTGAAATGTGTAGTGAAAGAATGACAGTAAAGTAGTGTAGTGAAACAGAGGGTGAACGAAGGAACGACAAGTAAGACTAGTTTTAAAACGCGAATTTGGAATAGGAACGATTGGGCATTGAATTTTAGAAATGAAAGGTGGAATAGGCGCCGAACCAGTATTTTTGCACATTCTATTCTATTCCACAACCATCGATATCAGAAATATTATTGGGCATTCTACCCCACCAGTGACGAAGGCGAACGGAGTGAGCCGTAGGAACGGCAGGTGGGGTAGAATGCCCAATAATATACTACTCATTGATTTATCTACTTTATATACATAGATTAAATATTGTACTGGGATCTGAAGTAGCAAAACAGTTTGCTGATGATTTAGTTGTCTATGCTTCTGGTTCAGACATAAATTCTGTTGAAAGTATTTTAAACACTGCTTTATCTCGGTTAAAGAACTATTTTCATTATCTAAACTTAGACATTAGTCTAGAAAAATCTAAAGTTATAGTGTTTGGTGAGTGTGACTCAGACTTACTTTACTACAATAATAATATTCTTCCAATAGTGGATGAAGTGAAGTTTCTAGGCGTTATCTTTACAAGCAACCTCTCATGGAGTAAATATGTTGATTATCTGTTGGGTAGAGCTAATAAAGCATTCAATTTTATAAAGTCACTGTCAATTGCAGCTGATCCTAAAATTTTACTAATGTTATACAAATCGTTAGTACGAAGTCATTTTGAGTATGGATTTTTATGCTTTGGGTCTGATCGGAGATTGGTTCGCAAATTGGAGGTTCTTCAGAATCATAATCTTAGATGTATAACTGGTGCAATAAAGACTACCCTAATTAATTCTCTTCAAATTGAGTGTAACTGTGTAACACTCCTCCTATAAATATTAGATTTCAGTTTTTAAAATCCAAATACATTCTCAAGCTTTTATCTTTTGAAAATCATCTTTTATTAAAGAAATTATTATTTTATCATAGAGTATATAATCCTTCTAATTCTGTAAATGTCCCTTATATACTTCATGACTTTTCTAATATAATCAGCATTGATGATCAATATCAAATTGAGAAATGTAGAGACAGGTGGCCATGTTATTCTGGCAGTTATGTTAGCAAATTCTGGCCTATGGATATTCATATTAATCGTGACTTATGGAGTAAAGAAGATGTGTATCAGCTAATAGCAGAGTTCTCTGGGCACAGATGTATATTTACTGATGGATCCAAAAACAATAGAAGTGTTTCACTTGCTATATATCTACCTCATCTTACTGTTGGACACGGACTTCGGTTACCTGGAGCCATGACTATATTTACAGCAGAATCATTAGCTATTTTATCAGCCCTGGAGTATATTCGTGAAAAGAATCTTGGACATACCACTTGGCTTATTGTGTCAGACTGCATGAGTGTTCTTATGGCTTTACAAAATCCAAAATTGGACGCCAATACACGTAATATTATTTATAACACATTTGCTCGTAAAAGGTCTCTTACTGCACCTATTTCAGTATCGTAATGTATCTTATTACGCACTAGTGCGTAATGGTAAAGTAAAACGCACTAGTGCGGTAATGGTAAAGTAAATCGCACGGTTTATCAAGATGCTCCGTCTAAAACGAACGGTACTTTTTTAAATCTTAGCAAAGAGTTTTTATGTCAGAAAAGCGGTCAACATTTTATTATTAAAATTAAATTTGGGAGATGAAATATAATAAATAAACATTTTATTCTTTAATTTAATTAATTTTGACAATTAATTACAACCATTTATCTTCTATACATATAATAAATTTGTAGAAAAGTGGTGTCTGTACAATGGAAATATACAAAAAAAAAGTAGCAGGGGTTGTTATTTTATCGATGCCGAACCCGAAACTGTAATTAAAAATTTTTTTGTCTGTTTGTCTGTGTGTTTGTGCACGCTAATCTTCGGAACTACTGGACGGATTTGAATAATTTTTTTTTTGTTGTATAGGTATTAAGTTCGATTAACATATAGGCTATAATTTATCTTGGAAACTTGATCACCTGATGCAGAACTGCAACAGACCTGCTAAACTAAAAGAGATAAAAAAATGGTGCCATAGCAAAAATTTTTCCACGTGATGAGCATTTTCTGCTGAGAGAATAAAATTGAAGATCCTGGACACCTGATGTGGAACTTCAAGAGCCCAGCTACACTATAACATATACAGGAATGACGTCTTAGCAAGAGTTGTTCAGCCTGATGAGCACCTTCTGTTGATGTATAAAAATTGAAGATCTGGAACACCTGATGTGGAACTTCAAGAGCCCAGCTACACTATAACATATACAGGAATGACGTCTTAGCAAGAGTTGTTCAACCTGATGAGCACCTTCTGTTGATGTATAAAAATTGAAGATCTGGAACACCTGATGTGGAACTTCAAGAGCCCAGCTACACTATAACATATACAGGAATGACGTCTTAGCAAGAGTTGTTCAACCTGATGAGCACCTTCTGTTGATGTATAAAAATTGAAGATCTGGAACACCTGATGTGGAACTCCAAGAGCCCAGCTACACTATAACATATAAGGGAATGACGTCTTAGCAAGAGTTATTCAGCCTGATGAGTACTCTCTGTCATCGTATAAAAAATGAAGATCTGGAACACCTGATGCGGAACTCCAAGAGCCCAGCTACACTATAATATATACAGGAATGACGTCTTGGCAAGAGTTGTTTAGTCTGATGGGCATTTCCTGTTGTCTTACAAAAATGAAAGATCTGGAACGTCTGGAATCGTCTCGCGCATCCCGTTGTTTTCCCGTCCCCAGGCTCCTAGAATTCGACATCAGACGTTTCAGATCTTCGATTTTGACGACCCCGACTGCTGGCATAAGCAACAGGATCCGCGTACGAAGTCGCGGGTAGAAGCTAGTCTGTAATAAAACCACAAAAGAATTAATTTACTTTATTAGTAATACTGGCTGTTTTTTGTGCCTTTGCCATAAACAAAAGATGCTGGTGCGCGCGCATCGCTAATTTGTGAAAAAGTAAAAATTATTCCGCTTGCTTATCCTTTTCGATGTAATGATTTTATTTATTTACTCACAAATGTGTTATAAAACGTCGTATGACATACGTGCGGTTTGATAATTACAGCCTCTGCTTTCTTATAGCACTCGCCTTACGGCTTGTGCTACCAATATCGCCTCTGCTGTAATGATCAACTTACCGCACTTATATCATAATGTACTATTATAAGATTCGGACTTTATACGCTGAGCTTTGTTCTGGAGGATTCGTGATAAGTTTATTATGGACACCTTCCCACATAGGAGTACCAGGAAACGAAAACGCAGATTATCTTGCAAGAATTATTGTTGACGCTGACATTGCAGAGATAAGAAATGTTGCCATACCAAGATCTGATTTGTTAACCAAATTAAATGTACGACACACCTGTATTTGGCATGAGAACTGGCAAGAAACATTACAGACCAAAGGAAAATGGTATGCAAAAATAAATCAAACTGTTGGTTCAGCGCCCTGGTTCACCAAATCTGTTATTTTTAACTTTTTTTAACTTTAGTTCTTTTTTTATGTAAACCATTTTCGTATAGGTAGGTATTCATTTTTGGTCAAGTGTGGGTTGCCCACAAAAATACAGAGAGGAGTAGGTACTAACAGGGAGAGCCTGAAAAGACTGCTGCTGCGTTCTGGATTTATGGCAATATTAAATAAGACTTTCCGAATGCAAAAGGTAAAAATGGTTTTTCTGAAACTATACAAGATACCGAAATGGGTTACTAAATAAAACTTATAGGAAATTTATTCAGCCTATGTTTTGTTTATACAAACCATGCCGCTAGGAGGCATGGTTTCCGAGTAATAAGCGAAAAACCAAAAAATGGAACCTTTGAACCCCCCTCCCCCACAGCTCAAGGGTTAGGGGCGGGGACTTTTGATAATTATGTTCACCTAGTTAGGAGGTGAACATAATTATCAAAATTCCCCGCCCCTAGCCCTTCAAAAAAAGTTGCGTAGTCCAAAATCGTGTTCCAAGAATTTCCCTCTATAACTGTTCGTTGACTGGGCTACTACTAGTTTTTCATGCAAAATCACATAAAAAAAACAACGAGTATAAGTACCTATACAATATGGAAATAAAAAAAGTGTTAATATCAAAACTACAAATAATCAACAAAAATAACATTATTTTAATGCACTTGTTTCGGTAATTCTTACATCAGTAAAAAGACATCACAATTGTTGACTATTTTTGCGTCTGTTCTCAAAGAACACCGAAATTATTGTGACCGTGTGCCGATGCGGCGTGTGTAGATAACGATTGAAACTGGTTTCAAACTAATAATTTCAAAAGGGTTCCGTTGCAGTTGCATTTCACCGTGTGCGTTGGGCATTATTTGTATTGACTGGCCTGTTGGTCTAGTGGTTAGTGACCCTGACTGCTATGCCGGAGGTCGTGGGTTCGATTCCCACCCAGGACAAATGTTTGTGTGATGAGCACGATCATTTGTTCTGTGTCTGGGTGTAATTTATCTATAATATGTATGTATTTAGAAATATATAAGTATGTTTATCAGTTGTCTAGTACCCATAACACAAGCTCTGCTTAGCTTGGGACTAGATGGCGTTGTGTGATAGTTGTGGAATATTATTATTATTATTATTATTATTATTATTATTATTAATCATTAAAACCATATACAGAAATGTCCGGTTAATCAAAACCATTTTGAATGTGTATTCACACTCATCAGTCACGTCACGGGCCCGTTAAAAAAAAAAACTCGTGTATGATATTTCTTCCCAAACGTCAGTTACCGGCACGTGATCTATCAGTCACGTCACCGGTCAGGCATATTTATAAACAAGTTTCATTCGGTGACGTGACGTGACGTGACTGATGTGTGTGAATGCACATTTATACGGTTTTGTTCTTAAAATGTCGTATTACCGTATAAAGTTTTAATAACTTTGTTTAGGAATATATTATTGTCTTCTTAATATACGAGTATTATACATACCTGCGCTGACTATGACATTATAAAACATTTTCACCAGTATGTTTTCTACGAATATGTTTTTCTAAAGAGGCATTCCGGCTATAACTACACATACAAGATTGACATTGGAAACGTATTTCACCACAGTGTCTATGAATATGTGTTGTTAAACTTGACTTCCAACTAAAAGTACGCTGACATATATGACATTGAAAAGGTTTTGCACCAGTGTGGCTATTAATATGACATGCTAAAGTGCTCTTAACAAAAAAAGTCTTCTGACAAATATCACATTGAAAGGGTTTTTCACCAGTGTGTCTTTGAATATGTGTTGTTAAATTTGACTTCCGACTAAAAGTACGCTGACAAATATCACATTGAAAAGGTTTTTCACCAGTGTGTCTTTGAATATGTGTTGTTAAATTTGACTTCCGACTAAAAGTACGCTGACAAATATCACATTGAAAAGGTTTTTCACCAGTGTGTCTTTGAATATGTGTTGTTAAATTTGACTTCCGACTAAAAGTACGCTGACAAATATCACATTGAAAAGGTTTTTCACCAGTGTGTCTTTGAATATGTGTTGTTAAATTTGACTTCCGACTAAAAGTACACTGACATATATGACATTGAAAACGCTTTTCACCAGTGTGTCTTAAAATATGTCTTGTTAAAGAGGTCTTACCTCTAAAACTACTCTGACACATATCACATTGGAAATGTTTTTCACCAGAGTGGCTATTCATATGTGTTCTTAAAGTTGACTTCTGAGCGAAAGAACTCTGGCATATATGACATTTAAAAGGTCTTTCACCAGTGTGTCTATAATGATGTCTTCTTAAAGTGGACTTATGTCTAAAAGTACTCTGACAAATATCACATTGGAAATGTTTTTTATCGGTGTGTCTATGAATATGTATTGTTAAACTTGACTTCCGGCTAAAAGTACGCTGACATATATGACATTGAAAAGGTTTTGCACCAGTGTGCCTCAAAATATGTCTAACTAAATTTGTCTTACGACTAAAACAACTCTGACATAAATCACATTGAAAAAGTTTTTCACCTGTGTGGCTATTCATATGTCTTGTTAAAGTCGACTGCTGAGTAAAAGTACTCTGGCAAATATGACATTTGAAAGGTTTTTCACCAGTGTGTGTATCAATGTGGCTTGTTAAAGTCGACCTCCGACTAAAAAAACTCTGACATATATGACATTGAAAAGGTTTTGCACCAGTGTGGCTCAAAATATGTCTTGTTAAAGAGGTCTTACGACTAAAACTACTCTGACACTTATCACATTGGAATTGTTTTTCACCAGTGTGGCTTTTCATGTGTGTTCTTAAAGTTGACTTCTGAGCGAAAGAACTCTGGCATATATGACATTTAAAAGGTTTTTCACCAGTGTGTCTATAAATATGACTTGCTAAAGTTGCCTTGACAGTAAAAGTCTTCTGACAAAAATCACATTGGAAAGGTTTTTCACCGGTATGTATTTGTCTATGTTGTAATAAAAGACGCTTTTCCTTACAGCTATGCTGACAAGTATCACATTGAAAAGGTTTTTCACCTGTGTGATTTTGATAATGCAACCTCAAACGACTCATTTCTTTAAGCCTTTTCAGACAAACATCACACTGAAAAGGTTTTTCACCAGTATGTTTTTGTTTAATATGTTTTGTTAAACCACATTTATATCGAAACCTGTCTCGGGAATTATCGCATTTGAAAGGTTTTTCACCGGTATGTTTTCGTATATGATGTTTTAAAGAAGTCTTTAATCTAAAACTACGCTTACAAATATCACATTTGAAAGATTTTTCTCCAGTATGTATTCGTATATGTTGTTTAAAATCACTCTTAAATCGAAACGTATGTGAGCAAATATCGCATTTAAAAGGATTTTCGCCATGTGTAAGTCTATGCTGTTTCAAAGCATCTTTTTCTCTAACACTATACTGACACACATCGCATTTGAAAGGTTTTTCACCAGGGTGTTCTCGAATAATGTGTTTAGTTAAAGTGCACTTATGTCTATAACTACGCTGACAATGATCGCATTTGAAAAGTTTTTCACGAGTATCTCTATGTTGTTTTAAAGCAACTTTCTGTTTAAAATTACTGATATGATTTTGAAGTTTCTGATTTCTTGCAATGTATCGCTCGGACGTACGATTTTGATTGTCCACGATCATTTTTTGATGTACTTTCTTCTGCTTAGTAGTTATTTTATCTGCTAGTTTTGTTCTTCTTCTGTCATATTTTTGTTTCTTCACGACAGGCGGCCCTGGAATTGAAAATCCTGTAAGTGTAATATTCAAAGAAAGTAGAACTAAAAACTATTTATTGATTCTTCTAACAAACTGTTTAGTTTTGTTTATTATACATTTTTAAAAACAAAAATACAAGAGCGTTAAAGAATAATAAAAAAATTTCAAAACCAGGTACTCGGGGTTTTGGTAAAAGTTTGATAGTTGACACACAGTTGGTAGAGATTTTGACTTTCAAGCCAATGGCCGACACGACTATACACATCCAACTTGTCAACAACTTTGCGAGCCTGATGGAAATACTTGGATTACTTAACTTTCTCTAAATTCACGAGAGGAGACTTAACACTTATGACTCACAACTACGAGTATAAGCTTAGCAATTAGGCCCTCGTACCAGACCCTGTCGAAAGCCCCCGATGTCAAGTATCGGTAAAAACATCGTCCAAGTACACAATAAGCGAAAACTGCTCATCAAATAAAAAATACTGAATCAAACTGAAATAATGAAGAACTTTTATGGGACTAAATGGCAGGTATACTGCATCAACCAAAAAAAGTATTATCAAAATCAGTTCATCCAGTTATAAGTCGTCTATCTTGGTACGAACATGTGATGAGTAGGGATGACACCTGTGTGACTAAGAGAGTGATGAGTTTGAATGTTGAAGGATGGAGAGGAAGAGGAAGTCTAAAGAAAAAGTAGATAAATTGTCTAAACTCTAAGGAATGATATGAAAGAAAAAGGAGTAAATGGTACTGTGACATCTGATAGGGGAGAATAAAAGAAAAAATGTGTTGCATGACCACAAGTAAAACTATGAAGGAACGATTCAATGTCCTTCATTGTCAACTGTTACTTGAAAATAACGTTTAGCAATGAAATACTTTGTTCAAATTATGTTAAATTGTGTTTATTATCTTTATTAGCTTGTTACAATTATTATCAAATGGTAATTGTTTATTTCTAAGCGTGCAAGTGCTAAAAAAATGTGCATGGCGTCATAATATGGTTTCAATATACATGGCATTATGAAGGTTTTTCGTCAACAGTGTGTGTTTTAAAAATATGTTTCGTTAAAGAGCCTTTGCGGCTAAAACTGCCCAGACAAATTTGACATTGGAAATCTTTTTCACCAGTGTGTATATCCATGTGTTTTGTTAAAGTAAACCTCCGATTAAAACAAATCTGGCATTTATGACATTTAAAAGGTTTTTCACCAGTGTGTCTATAAGTATGTTTTTTTAAAGTGCATTTATGTCTAAAAGTACTCTGACAAATATCACATTTGAAAGGTTTTTCACCAGTATGTTTTCGCATATGTTGTGTAAAATCCCACTTAGATCGAAACGTAAGTAAGCAAATATCACATTTGATAGGATTTTTACCATGTGTTAGTCTATGTTGTTTCAAAGCGGCCCTATCTCTAACACTATACTGACACACATCACATTTAAAATGTTTTTTATCCGGGTGTACTTGAATAATATGCTTCGTTAAATTGCCCTTATCACTATAACTACGCTGACAATAATCGCATTTGAAAAGTTTTTCACGAGTATCTCTATGTTGTTTTAAAGCAACTTTCTGTTTAAAATTACTGATACTATTTTGAACTTTCTGATTTCTTGCAACGTATCGCTCGGACGTACGATTTTGATTGTCCACGATCATTTTCTGATCTACTATCTTTTGCTTCGTAGTTATTATATCTGCTAGTTTTGTTCTTCTTATGTCATATTTTTGTTTCTTCACGACAGGCGGCCCTGGAATAGAAAATCCTGTAAGTGTTATCTTTAAAAATGTATACGACATGTCAACAACCTCGCGAGCCCACATGAAGATTCACGAGAGGTTAAGGAGTGGCTGGAAAGGCGTCACGGCGTTCTGACCTACCTCATGACGCAGGTCCTCACCGGACATGGAAGTTTCGGGAAGTACCTGTGTTGGATAGGGAGGGAAGATACGCCTGGGTTTCACCACTGCGATGATCGCCCGGAGGACACAGTCGAGCATACGGTGCAGAACTGCCCCGCGTAGGCAGAGCATCGCCGTGTCCTCACGGCAGCGATAGGCGGCGACCTCTCGCGCCCGTCATTGGTCGAGGCCATGCTGCTAGGCGAGACGGAGTGGGAAGCGGTCACCTCCTTCTGCGACGCAGTCATGCTCGCGAAGGAGGAGGCGGTCCGCGAGAGGGAGAGGACAGCGTCCTCCCTCCACCTCAACCGCAGTGGTGGCCGCCACCGCAATTCCATTCGCCAGTGTTATATTTATCTAAAAAAGGAGGTTTTTAATTTCCGCCGTGTAAAGAGACTAGCTGTGCGACCATGGACTATACCCGGGTCGACGGCGCGTTGTGTTCCACGCGCGCCTTAAAGAGTGTCAGCATTATCCGGGCCCCCCCTTTAGAGGGCCAAAACCTGCCGGGGTCGCTGGACTCACGAATTACCGTGACCCCGGAACGTATGGGCACAGTCACACCGAAATGGCAGCGGCCGCCAGCGTCGCCGCTGGTGGCCTCGCGCGATTTCCAGTCCCCGCGCGCCTGGTATCTTCTTGACTAGTTTTTTTTTTACATTTGGCAAGGTAACATTTGTGTGGAGTGAATATGATGGAATTGGTTATACTGGTCTTTTAAGAATGTAGTTAAAGTTTAAATTTATTTCACACTGAAAGTGCTCACCGCGTCGCTGCCGGCCGCTGCCATTCCGGTGTGCCTCGGCCCTAAAGGGCTATTGAAGGACATCGTGGATTGTAGTCGGTACGCTTCTGACAGTCCCTCCCGCTCTGCCCTTGGTGGCAAACATTTGATGATATTACCACGGTAAAAAAAAATGCTATGGAAAAAAAAATGGAAGAAAAAAATGTGTGGCGCCGACCACAAGTAGTAGGGAGGGCAGGAAAATGATGCTAGGTATTATGCAGTTCAAGTTACTATGAAGGAACGTTTCAATGTCCTTCATTGTCAACTGTCACTTGAATATAACGTTTAGCAATGAAATACTTTGTTCAAATTATGTTAAATTGTGTTTATTATCTTTATTAGCTTGTTACAATTATTATCAAATGGTAATTGTTTATTTCTAATGCTACTGCTCCACCTGCGTCTTAACGCGTAAATTAGTACGTTAATTTAGGCGTTACGTAAATGTGGCCAACGTTTTAATGTGTTAAACTACAAACGGCATTACTAATGGCATAGCTAGGGTGTCGGATTTTTAGACACATCAAAGAGTTTTAGCGCGTAGTTCAGCGCGCTAAGCGATGTTGGCTACATTAACGCCGTCTCATTCTGCGGGACGCGCGCGCACAGCAAGGACGAATGTACTTTGTTTTAGGCGGGGGAACTGCATTTACGAGAACGACAATGGAGCGGTCGAATGAGACAATTTTTAGAACTTTTTCAATCAGAGCCGTGCCTTTGGAATCCAAAGCCAATCACATAAGAATCGCTCGGCAGTTAGTGATGCGTGGCGATGTGTTATCCAGTCTTTGTCGTTTCCAGTGACACAGGAAGAATTAAAAAAGAAACTTACTTTAACCTCCATTTTGTGTGTAACGCGTTACTTCTCGAAGAATTAACTCTTAACGGCATTGTAACCTAAATGTAGCCAACGCGCATTTATAACGCCTTAATTAACGAGTAGTTGGCCATTATCATTAACGTTACCGCTAACCCAGGTGGAGCAGTAGCATAAGCGTGCAAGTGCTAAAAAGTGTGCATAGCATCATAATATGGTTTCAATATACATTGCATTATGAAGGTTTTTCGTCAACAGTGTGTGTTTTAACAATATGTTTTGCTAAAACGGCTTTCCGGCTAAGGGTCCGTTCACCCGGCTCGGAGAGCATCGGCGCGCATTTTTCTTTTCACACAGACCGGATCGTATGCGCTTGGAGTTGGTCGGAGCGGAGCCGCCAACTATTTCACATAGACCGGCTGGAAGCAACCTGAAAGCGGATGCGCTCGGAGCCGGTCGGATGCGCTCGCAGCCGGTCGGATACGCTCGGAGCCGGATGGATACACTATTTATGCTAATAAAATGGCGGTCGGCGTGGACAAGCGCGGACGCAATCGGAACCGATCGGATGCGCGAGCGAGAAAGAGCACGCAATCGGAGCCGATCGGCTGCACGATCGAGAAAAAGTACGCGATCGGAGCCGGTCAGCTCCTCTTTTTATTTCACATCAAGCGCGTTCAAGCATTCTTAACCTCTTAGGTCCCGATATACCGTAAGTGGTTCGAAAACGTCAGTTGCCGTTGAGCCCCGTAATACCGTATGTGGTATCGCGCGTACAAGCCAACTTCAACCTTATTTATATAATACACTATGGCTCAGAATCGCTTGAAAAAATTCATCCATAGAGCTACATTTTATTCGATTATTATGGTACCAAATTCTTACTGAAATCAACTGGGTGTCGTTATAAAAAAAAAAAAAGCATCGCATCTTTGTCGATGTCAAAATGTCAAGTTGTCAACCACTTGATATGTTGTTTATGTCTTATTTTTTCCATGATAGGACTATAAGTGTACTGAAATTGATAAAGTATCGTGTTATGTTAGATTTCGTTTGTTGTTTGTTATCGCTTATGTTAGATTTCAACTAAAATTTTAATTGGAAAACGTAAATTATCGAGTAGAAATAGGTTTTTGTCCCTCCTATAGGCCAATTCGGTTGTCAACAATGTATTTCTAATACCATGGAATTTCCGTTGTTTATTTTTTCGATTCAAGGTTAGTAATCAGTTGAAGAAGGTTTATGTAGTATCCTAAAAAACATTTTATAGTGATACCTGTTCATAATAACACGGATGATCGTTTACAAAGTCGTGCATTGAACTGCGCATGGGAAAATTACAGCTCCTCCTAAATAAATGAATTTTAGAGTTGGAATCTTATAGGAATAGTGTATGTGAGAATTTTTTTATTAGAATACTTATGTATTCGTTATATTAGTTCTAAAGTTTCGTGTAAATTGATTCAGTAGTTTTATCAAAAATAAATAAGGTACGTCAACAGGTCTAGTTACGGCTGTGGTTACGGCGAGAACTTTTATCTACAGGATATTTTAATTCCGAAGTACTTATACAAGAGGTGTTTATATTGAAATACAAAGTCTCGTTACTAAGGAACACGAAACTTTTTACCGTTTGAGATAAGAGTCATTGTATCTCGAGTGATTACAATTATTGTGAGCGTCGGCAAGTGTTGACAGTCGCGCAATATTGACAAATAATAGCTCCACGTAAGTTGAATTTTGAGTTGGAATCTTATAACATTATATGTTGGAATTTTCTTATTAGATTACTTATATATTCGTTATATTAGTTCTAAAGTTTCGTGTAAATTGATTCAGTAGTTTTATCAAAAATAAATAAGATACGTCAACGGGTCTAGTTACGGCGAGATCTCTCCTATCTATGGGATATTTATAATACCAAAGTAGTCATACAAGAATTGTTTATGTTGTAATACAAAGACTCTTTATCAACGAATACGAAACTGTTTACAGTTTGTAATTTGAGTCATTCTAACTAGAGCGATAACGGCTAATGTAAGCGGCCGCCACTTGACGCGCGCGATGACGTAAGCGCTCGTAAATGTCAAGGACGGGACGGAGTTTACGATACGCGAGCGCGGTACCTGAGAGGTTAATGACAAAAGCAGTGCACCTACAAAAATAAACCTTACTACAAATATAAAAACTCAGTTTTCAACGTGATAAGAATCTGCTCTCCTCTCCGAGCCGGTCTGTGTGAACAGACCCTAAAACTACACAGACAAATTTGACATTGGAAATCTTTTGCACCAGTGTGTCTATTAATGTGATTTGTTAAAGTCGATCTCCGACTAAAACAACTCTGACATATATCACATTTAAAAGGTCTTTCACCAGTGTGTCTATAATGATGGCTTCTTAAAGTAGACTTATGTCTAAAAGTACTCTGACAAATATCACATAGGAAATGTTTTTTTATCGGTGTGTCTATGAATATGTATTGTTAAACTTGACTTCCGGATAAAAGTATGCTGACATATATGACATTGAAAAGGTTTTGCACCAGTGTGCCTCAAAATATGTCTAACTAAATTTGTCTTACTACTAAAACAACTCTGACACATATCACATTGGAAATGTTTTTCACCAGTGTGGCTATTCATGTGTCTTGTTAAAGTCGACCTCTGACTAAAAGTACGCTGACAAATATGACATCGAAAAGGTTTTGCACCAGTGTGCCTCAAAATATGTCTAACTAAATTTGTCTTACGACTAAAACAACTCTGACACATATCACATTGGAAATGTTTTTCACCAGTGTGGCTATTCATGTGTGTTGTTAAAGTTGACTTCCGAGTGAAAGAACTCTGGCATATATGACATTTAAAAGGTTTTTCACCAGTGTGTCTATAAATATGACTTGCTAAAGTTGCCTTGACACTAAAAGTTTTCAAACAAACATCACACTGAAAAGGTTTTTCACTAGTATGTTTTTGTTTAATATGTTTTGCTAAACCACTACTATATCGAAACCTGCCTCGGCAAATATCGCATTCGAAAGGCTTTTCACCAGTATGTTTTCGTAAATGAGGTTTTAAAGAAGTCTTTAGTCTAAAACTACTCTGACAAATATCACATTTGTAAGGTTTTTCACCTGTATGTATTCGTATATGTTGTTTAAAATCACTCTTAAATCGAAACGTATGGGAGCAAATATCGCATTTAAAAGGATTTTCGCCATGTGTAAGTCTATGCTGTTTCAAAGCATCTTTTTCTCTAACACTATACTGACACACATCGCATTTGTAAGGTTTTTCATCCGGGTGTTCTCGAATAATGTGTTTCAATAAAGTGCAATTATGTCTAAAACTGCGGTGACAAAAATCGCATTTGAAAGGTTTTTCACGAGTATCTCTATGTTGTTTTAAAGCAACTTTCTGTTTAAAATTACTGATACGATTTTGAACTTTCTGATTTCTTGCAATGTATCGCTCGGACGTACGATTTTGATTGTCCTGGATCATTTTTTGATCTACTTTCTTTTGCTTCGTAGTTATTATATCTGCTAGTTTTGTTCTTCTTATGTCATGTTTTTGTTTCTTCACGACAGGCGACCCTGGAATTGAAAATCCTGTAAGTGTAATCTTTGAAAAATGTATACGACATGTCAACAACCTCGCGAGCCCGGGTCCATATTGGCTCACCTAAAGTTGTTTACCCGAAATTGTTCTTCCTAACGATTTGTAATCCGAATGATCACTCTTCCTAAAATTTTTCATCCTAAAGTTTTTATTCATACTTTTTGTAGTGCTACCGGCGATGTTCATAACACTCATTTTTCCGAAAATTGTTATCAATAATATCGTTATAGTAAATATATTGAAACTCCTACTGTTTTTTATCATAACGTTTTTATCCCTAAACATTATTACGGTGATATTTTTATTTAGTCATTTTACTGGATTTAGTCAAACTAAATCCAGTAAAATGTCGACAATTTAGTCAAACTAAATAAAGTAAAATGTCGAGAAAATTCGACGGAGCACCGCTTCGCGGTGCTCCTACTTCTGGGTGGTTTAAAAAAAAATAACCACGAAGGGGATGGCGGGGTCTTTCAGACCCCGCCATCCCCTTCTAACCTAACCTGTCCGAGTCGGGGTGCCCCCAGTCGTTTTTGGTCAGAGTGTCGTGTTGGGGTCACTATGAAAAAAATACTGGCGACAAATTTCCAGGTTGCGCTCGCCGGCCGCTGCCGCGGCACCGCTCGCTTTGCTCGCTCGACTCGCGAGTAACTGGTCACAGTTCTAACCTAACCCAACGTATAGATATCTTTTCAGGTACACACCGCTTTAAATAAAATTAAGAAGACGCTTTAACTAATAAAAAAAAAACAATTCATATAATTAGTGAGTGCGAAGCAAGCACTTCCTCAAGTATACGTGCTAATAATTATGCCAACAAAATAAAAATAAATCTAAACAAAAAAGATATGACTTTGAATAATAGTGTAAAAGAAGGTTATGTTGAGAAAATATAGGACAACAAATAATAGTATAATAGATGTTTATTGCTACCGATATTATGAAGTCGAATGATTCGGAATTACGAATATTAGTGACAGTGCAATTAGGAGTTGTGATCATTAGGATTAAAAATGTTAGGAATACAATTTTCGGGTTTCCGATGATCGGAGTTTAAATTTTAGGTGAACTTTGGCGCGCCCCGCGAGCCCACATGAAGAATCACGAGAGGTTAAGGAGTGGCTGGAAAGGCGTCACGGCGTCCTACCTACTAACCGTCTAACCTACCTCATGACGCAGGTCCTCACCGGACACGGAAGTTTCGGGAGGTACCTGTGTCGGATAGGGAGGGAAGATACGCCTGGGTGTCACCACTGCGAAGATCGCCCGGAGGACACAGACGAGCATACGGTGCAGAACTGCCCCGCGTGGGCAGAGCATCGCCGTGTCCTCACGGCAGCGATAGGCGGAGACCTCTCGCGCCCGTCATTGGTCGAGGCCATGCTGCTAGGCGAGACGGAGTGGGAAGCGGTCACCTCCTTCTGCGACGCAGTCATACTCGCGAAGGAGGAGGCGGTCCGCGAGAGGGAGAGGACAGCGTCCTCCCTCCACCCCAACCGCAGTGGTGGCCGCCACCACAATTCCATTCGCCAGTGTTATATTTATCAAAAAAGGGAGGTTTTTAATTTCCGCCGTGTATTTTTTTTTTTTTGTTTGTTCGCGGATAACTTCTTCGTTTATGAACCGCTTTGATGATTCTTTTTTTGTCGGAAGGAAGATATTTCATTATTATGGATATTTCATAATTATATTACAGACACGGTTTTATAATTTTGTACAAAAAAAAAAAAGTTTGTACATAGATTCTTTACACAAAAATATTGGACAGGTGTATCGGGCTCCGCATAAACAAAAAATAATGTTATATAGTAATCGATTTTTCTAGGCACAATGCCCATCCCCCTAATTCAAGAAAATTTTTACCATAAGTATAAACTGGCAACACAGACCAATTACTGTTGAGGTATTGTGTTTCAAGCGAATCGAAAATATTTTATTGAAAATAAATTCATATTCTATCTTGTTTTTCTGAATCTTTTTCACCAGTGTGTCTATTCAAGATGACTTATGAGTAAAACAACTCTGACATAATATGACATTGGAAAGGTTTTTCACCAGTGTGGTTCATTATGTCTTTTTAAAGTTGACTTATGAGTAAAACAACTCTGACATACAGGCTGTTGATCCGCTTCCTAGTCAAATTCAAGGACGTGATTACACTCATGATTCTCAACCCAAATCAACAATAAAATAGGTAGGTATTTTTTTTATGTTTCCTTTTTACTGAAATCCGTAAGTGTGAACTAGCCGTATTTAAAAGCGGCGCGTCTGTTACTAGCCCTATCGCGCTTTCACACACAAACAAACGCAAACATTCATGTACACAACGCATACGCAACGGTCATTCAACAAATTCGTAGGCAATCAATCCCACCCCAAACAATCCAAGGCAAGGCTCCGCGCCCCGCGGCCCGCGTCCCGCGTCCCGCGCCCCACGCCCCGCGCCCCGCGCCCCGCGCCGCCGTTCGGGGGCGGGGTGCCGGCCGCCAGTCATGTGTTTGAGGTCACCGCAGTGCATGCGTTTTGCAAATTCCGCTTCTAGGTAGTGCATTGTTGAGATTCGATAACAATAATTACTCTAATGTCGAGTTGGAGGAGATGGTTCACCTGTATGCCATCAGTGGAGACAGTTCCCCCTCACTATGGTCGAAAAGTTTGGTGACCATTGGATCGGGTCGCCGAGACCCTGTGGTGTGACAAGTGTAACAGAATCATTAGTGCTTTCGACACTTTAAAAACGAATGTATTAGTTTTACGTAAGCTGAAGGAAAACCAGCTAAGTTGTGCTCGATTGTGCCAAGAGTGTGAATGTGGCAACTTTGAACAATAGGTACCTCCGGGTAACATAAGTAGGTAGGTTATTTATTTATTACTTGTTATCTAATCGATTTTATTTATGTAAATAAGTTGATTCCAAAAGTATCACCACTTACCTACATTTAACTAGCAAATCTTTAAAAAACATTTTTATACTACCTACGTAGATTGGGGTAGGTATTATTACCGGTCCTAAGCCCGAGGAAAACTTCAAATGAGCCAATTTAATCCACAAATAAAAACAAAACCATTACGAAAAGTTTAGGGTGAACGATAGCAATAAAGCAAAACTTAAATTTTATTAACATCTGATAGCAGGTCAGTGAACTTTTTATGGCGGTCTAGTATTACTGTCATTAGTAAGATTCCGTATTATACTGATGCTTCGAATGAGTTAATATCAAACGAAATGACAATAATGGGGGTGATTTTCGAAATAAAATTACGTAAAATTATTGCTAAGGGTCGCCAAGGTCACTTCTCGGCGCACGATCCGCGCGTCATTCAATTCACGCACACCAGCTGCTCATCGTGTGTGCGTACGCGCGGACTGCGTAGTCGGGTGATTCTCTTTCATTTGTATTGAATCAAGGGTTTAATTCTGAAATACTATAAAATTTCAACAACAAAAAAAGCAGCCCTTATTAGTTTTGCCCGGTACTGTACTTTCAATTGATTATTTATGACTTTTGTGACAACCACCTGAAGTTTGACGAAAATGCAAAAAAACAGCCTGTATATGACATTGGAAAGGTTTTTCACCAGTGTGGTTCATTATGTCTTTTTAAAGTTGACTTATGAGTAAAACAACTCTGACATATATGACATTGAAAAGGTTTTTCACCAGTGTGGTTCATTGTCTTTTTAAAGTTGACTTATGAGTAAAACAACTCTGACTGACATATATGACATAGGAAAGATTTTTCACCAGTGTGGTTCTTTATGTGTCTTTTTAAAGTTGACTTATGAGTAAAACTACTCTGGCATATATGACATTTGAAAGGTTAATTCACCAGTGTGTGTATCAATGTGGATTGTTAAAGTCGACTAAAATATTTCTGACATAATGACATTCTTCTTCGTCGTGTCGATGATTCCTTATGTCTAAATGAGCTTCGACCAAAACTTTGCCACATTTACGGCATTGGTGGTGGCCTCGGACAGGTCCCTTAGAGTGCAGGTGGAATTGCTCAAGGCGCAAGTGAGGAGGTGGGCCATCGTTTGTGCTGGGGCTCCGCAGTCGCACCTCTCCTCATCACAGTACCCCCACCGGACCATGTTATACTTGCAGCAACCAACCTGGCTTCGTAAACGGTTTAAGGTCTTCCAGGTGGGCCGCGGCAGTTGGTGGCCTGCTGGAAGCTTTTCTGCAGGCTCAGCGTAATGTTTCGGAGGGGGATATCTGAGGAGCCACAGCTGTTTCCGGGCTTCCCCAGCCGATAATGACATTTGAAAAGGCTAAAAATATGTCTTTCTAAAGAGGTCTTACGACTGTGAAGTTTTACCACACAATCACGGGAAACAGCTAATTGCTAGATTTATTTAAAAAAAAACAATACTTACTGCTTGTCTTCTCAGCCTCTCCTTCCTTTTTAACTTCCAATAAAGGTACATCATCTTCTGAATCTGATTCAGAATGGTGTGAGGGTGCATCTTCTATATCCAGAAAGTTGTCATATACATTAACCGTTTTTATATCTGTAAGTTAACAAATAAACATTCCTGGGTGAAAATTAAATTATTTTTAGAAATTATTCTTTATCAATAACTCTATAACCTGAAACGTTGATGTGCGAACATTAACGATGTGCCACAAAAAGATAAATATCTGTTGGACACTTGTCTACAACAAGTGTAACAGCAAAACAACCCTTATAGCAATGTGAAATGTCGTTTTGACTTTGACAGTACTTGTATACATCTGTTAGACAATTGTCTAAAAAAACTGTCAATGTCATAACGGTATTTCACATATTGTATAGGTGGATTGCAGTGACAACTTTTTTAGACGACTTTTTGGTAGAACGGTGAAGGTAGTAACATCGCGCTCTGTGTGTTATTGTGTTTTGGAGTAGAATATTATCGATTTAAGTGTTCTCCCATACTGTCAAGTGAACAACTATCGATAATCTTCCTTGGGTTTGTATTTTTTAACCGTAGATTTGTAGTATAGCTTTTAAATAGTAGTTTTTTTTTAGCCGGCGTCCATCATGGACGCCAATAAACCTCCCGACCCCGACGACGCCTTTGAACTTGACTCGATTTTAACAATTACCCTCCCCGATCAAAATGTGCAAACGGAGTTCATGGACGCGGAATCTATCAGCAGGAAACGTGTAGCAAGTTCTCCCCCAAATGAAGTAGTTAATTCCCCAAAAGTTTTAAAAAAAGAAATAGGCAGACAGACATATACACAAAGGGATAACCCTCCATATATTGTACATGTTTCACTTAAAGATGGGAAAACTACAAGTACTGTACTACATCCAATTAAGTTTGGTATGTTTCTCACCCAAAATAATTATAGCAACATCCTCCGAGGCAGTGTCAAACGTCTTGGGAGAAACCATCTGTCGGTTGAGTTTAAATCCCACCAGGATGCAAATAGTTTTTTAATAAGTAAGACTCTAATTCAAAACAACTACATTACATCCATACCACAGTTCCATATTACGCGTTTGGGTTTAGTACGTGATGTACCAACAGAGTGGACTGAAGAGGAAGTCATTGGGAATATCAGGGTTCCTGATGGATGTGGCCCAGTTATAAAGGCAAGGAGAATGAGCCGTAAAGTAACTTCGTTGGGTGTCACGGAGTGGAAACCCACTCAAACCGTGGTTCTCACTTTTGATGGCCAGGTACTACCCAAGAGGGTATATTGTTTTTATTCTGCTCTCTCAGTGGAGAGATATATGTACCCGTGCATTCAATGTTACAACTGTTGTCGCTTTGGTCACACACGCACAGTATGTCGTTCGCAACCTCGTTGCTTTAAATGTGGTCAGGACCATCCAGGCGATGGATGCCAAGTTCCTATTGAATGTGCCACTTGCATTCTGTGCACAGGAAATCATTATGCAAATGATAAGACTTGCCCTGAACTGGGTCGACAGAAAAGTATAAAAGCCTTCATGGCTGAGAAATCTGTCTCGTATGCGGAAGCAAGCCAGGTCTTTCCTACGGTTTCACGTTCATATGCTGAAGTGTCAAAAATGACTCCAAAATCCAAAACAACAACCAATTCCTCCCAACATCCCAGTCCAACTCCCCAAACAAAATCATACCGTAAAATGGTCACTCTGAAACCAAAGTCCCACGCCCCACTCTCACCTAGTTATAATAAACTTGCTCATCAAACCCTAACACAAGACTACTCCTACTCTCCATCCCATGATGGTTGTGCCTTCCCAAGAGAAGGTGCTAGTCCTGTGAGTAAATCCGAAAACATTCTTAATGTCATAGCTAATATGCTAATATCAGTACTAGCCAACCCTACAGAATCACTACCTGACCACGTTGCCAATAAATTGATATCAATAGTTGAACAAATCCACAACATTCCATCCCCTAACATTCCTGCAATGGAACGCGAGGAGTATTACTCCCAGTAAACCTGACCTTCTCTATTTAATTAATAAATTTAAACCATCGGTCTGCGCCATTGCTGAGACATGGCTTCTTCCTGGAAGTAATTTCAGGATTCCGTGCTTCAGTAGTGTACGCCACGACAGATCCGATGGATATGGAGGATGTGCTTTGTTCATCAATAACAAAGTACCATTCTCCCAAATCCCTCTACCCTCCGTTGGTGATAACCTAAATGTTATTGCTGTCAAGGTTGAGGGTATAAATATTTTTTCTTTTTATATTACTCGTCCACGTCTTGAAGACCTTGTTACTATTAAAAGTGTAATTAGTAGTGTAAGTGGCCCGTCTCTTGTCATGGGAGATTTCAACTGTCACCACTATAGGTGGGGATCAAATTCTTGTGATAGTACCGGTGTAGGCTTGGTGGATATGTTGGATGACCTTGACATGTGCATTATTAATGATGGCAGTGCTACACGCAGGTCTGGAATAGGTCAGAGTAATAGTTGCGTAGACTTGACATTCTGCTCATCCAGCATAGCTAGCCTGTTTAACTGGAACCGTTTGAACTCAACCTATGGTAGCGATCACTATCCCATCACGGTTGAAATTCCTTCTAAATCTATTCCTGATAAATCCTCCCCTCCCTTATTGAAATATCGGCTTAACTCTGTAGACTGGGATCTTTATGCCAAAATCTTAGATCTACGTATCTCTTCTCTCCCTCTTATAAATGCTGAGAATGCTCAGGAATGTTTCTCATCTTTTTCGAACACCATATCCGCTACAGCCGATGATTGTTTTCCTTGTAAAAAGCCTCCTACAGGCAGAGTCCCTTCCCCGCCTTGGTGGGATAAGGAATGCACCGCCATGATCAAGGCCAGGAATGAGGCGGAAAAGACGTTCAACCGAGATATGAACCTGGACAATCTCATCGCCTTCAAGCAGATATTGGCTAAGTCTAGGAAATTATTTAGAAAAAAGAAAAGAGCTGGCTGGGTATCATTTTGCAGTTCCCTGAGTCCATCCACTCCAACATCAGTAGTGTGGCAAAGGGTCAAGAGCTATAGAAACTGTTTAAAACCATCTCCCTCGAACACTTTATCCGAAGACCTGGGTTACCGGTTCTTCACTAAGGTCGCCCCAGTCTATGTTCCTGGTGAAGACGAAATAAACCTCACGAATTCTACAACTTCAAACGACCCTCTAGATAAGCCATTTTCCCTTGACGAACTCAAAACAGTGCTTAGCTACGTTAAGGACTCCGCACCTGGTGTGGATGGATTCCCTTACTCTTTCATAGCAAAAGCGGGTGTAAAATGTCACCAATATTACCTGGACTTGGCCAATTTCTGCTTCACCTCTGGATATATTCCTCCAGCTTGGAAGGTTCAAGTGGTTATCCCTCTATTAAAGCCTGGTAAAGAGCCTAATGACCACTGCTCGTACAGACCAATAGCTTTATCGTCAACACTTTTAAAACTTTTAGAACATTTGATCAAAAACCGATTGGAATGGTTAGTGGAAAGCAGAAAGCTGCTCCCAACGACTCAATTCGGCTTTAGGAAAGGTCTGGGTACATCTGATAGTGTGGGTATCCTCACATCAGAGATCCGATTGGCCCTTAGCAGGAATGAGTCTGTGGTAGCAGTTTTCCTAGACATATCAGCTGCATATGATTCTGTCATCCTCCCTATTCTCAGGCAAAAACTGCAAGAGCTGAGAATACCGGCTAGGATCATCCAGGTCATTTGCAAAATCCTTTCAAACCGCACTCTGCAGTTGAGGATACCAGGGGAAAACTCTGAGCAGAGACTTACCTGGCGAGGATTACCACAGGGCTCCGTAATCAGTCCAATCCTATATAATACACACATCAAAAGTGTCTAGGGATCAACATATATTTTTGCAATAACTTTTCTCCTGATTGATATTAATTAAAATGTTCTTTAAGGATTCATCAAATAAAGTGTTATCGTTTGTCACAGTAACGATAAACCAAGTCACCTTTGCATTCATAAAGAAATTTGCCATTTTCCTAATAAAGGGATTTTTGACATTTGAACCACTAACATTAAAGTTCGAAAAAAAGACTGAAATAACAGTTTTCTTTAAAATTTTATTGGGTAACTTAAACAATTAATAATCCGTGTTTCTACCGCGAACACTAACAACACAAGAACATCGGTTTGGCATACTCAAAATGAGTTCATCCAAATCACGCTGTGGAATGGCCGCCCATGTTCGTTGCAACAACAAAAAAAGGTCTTCTTGCGACTGGATACCCTCCATATTCGGCAGAGCTCTTCTCTGTAGCATATCCCATGCATGCTCAATCGGGTTCAAGTCTGGCGACTGAGCAGGCCAGGGCAGGACATTGATGTTAGCTGCGGCGAGAGTCTGTCTTACAACTCTTGCGGTGTGCGGTCGTGCATTATCATGCATTAACTGAAATAAGGGACCGATTTGCACTTGTAGAGGAACGATGACGTCTGATACAATCGTCTCAGCATAAATTTGAGCGTTGAGGTTGCCTCTGATCCAAATCAACTCAGTTCTTCCGCCGATCCAAATACCCGCCCATACCATGATGGTTCCACCACTATAAGGATGGACTTCCTGGCAAGATTTTAATCGCTGTTGGCGTCCAGGGGTTCTCCAGTGTCGTATACGTCTTGTATCCGGTCTCATACCAAAACGAGACACATCAGAAAAGCACACGAAACACCATTGTTCTTCTGCCCAATTTCTGTGTTCAAGAGCCCATTGATATCGAATCCTACGATTGTGCATTGCTATAGGTGGTACCCGTAGCGGTCTTCGGGAATGAAGGTTCACTTCATGCAAGCGGTTTCTGACTGTTTGGTCGCTAATTAAGTTCCCTGAAGAGTGATGAAGCCTCACGGCTAACATCATGGCGGTTATTGTTGGAGCTCTTCGAGTTAAGATTTGAATGTATCGGTCTTGTCTCCGTGTGGTGCAGCGATACCATCCTCCATGGCGCTCAGCCACGGTACTAGTGCTTCGGTAACGTGTCCAAAGTCGACTGATAACACTCTGACTTGTATTCAGAGCTAAAGCCACAGTACGTTGCCGGGAACCAGCTTCTATCATTCCCACGGCTCTGAGCATTTCTTCCCTGCTTAAATGACGTCGCCGCTCCATAATAACGTTGGTTTTAATCAGTAGTAGGGAAACAGTAGCACTAATAATGTCTTCAATGAGTTGTATGTTTTTATAGGGAAAATATTGACAGCTGATTTTCATCTTTTACTCGAATTTGATTTACAGTTCCTGATTCAAATTATGAAATGCACCAAAAAGGATCCATATAAATTTATAAAATCATAAATTTATTACAAAGCCACATCTCAATCTCAAGAAATCCGCATAAAAATGCTTGATCCCTAGACACTTTTGATGTGTGTATTTACACACTAGATCTCCCCTCTTGCTTAAACTTTGATTGTAAAATACTCCAATATGCTGACGATATTGCCTTATTGGTCTCGGGAAGTTCTATTGAGGATTCCGCCTTGTCTTTAAATGTCTCTTTATCATCATTAAACCAATGGCTACTAGATCACGGGTTGAGTTTGAACGCCTCCAAGAGCTCAGCAGTTGTTTTTAGTCGCAGACGTCTTATCCCTCCGATCGACATAAATATAGATGGTCAGACTATCCCCATCCAAGATAAGGCCAGGTTTCTGGGAGTCACTCTAGACTCCAAAATGTCGGGGGTTGACCACATCGACAACGTAGTCAAAAAATGTGAGCGATCAGTATCAGTCCTTAAGGCTTTGTCTGGGTTTTGGTGGGGAGCACATCCCTACACTCTTAAGCTAGTTTATAACGCTCTGGTCCGAAGTGTCATGGACTATTGTTGCTTCTTACTGGAACCCTGCAACAAAGAAGCACTTCGTAAACTAGACGCCATCCAAGCCAAATGCCTTAGGATTGTCTTAGGAGCAATGAAGTCGTCTCCCATCAACGCCCTCCAGGTGGAATGTGCTGATCCTCCCCTTAACCTTCGTCGACAATATTTAGCAGATCGTTTCCTGTCTAAAGTCTTCGCCCTGTCGTCCCATCCCCTACTTCCCATTTTAGAACAAATTCATCTGTCACTAGATGTTTCCCCTTACTGGAAACATAAGTCAATTCCCCCCTTGATGAATAGGTTCAGGGAACTTAAAAACCTCTCCTCGCCTATTTGTCAATATCCCACCATACCTGTGTTCTCTTCCGCATACGAAGTGGTGCATTCTAGTCCAAAAGTCGTTTTGGGGCTTGGCATTTCGAAAAACTCTGAGGATGCGAAAGGTGACTTTGACCGAGCCGTCGACAAATACTGGAAGGGCTGGAACATGTTCTTCACAGATGCGTCTAAGTTAACGTCAACAGGTTGCACAGGAGTAGCAACTTACTTTCAGAATTCTAAAATTGCTCTCCTCTTCCAATGCCCTCCAGAGACATCGGTCTTCACAGGGGAATGTGTTGGCATTTTAGAAGCAATTAATTTTATTAAATCACACAATATCCAAAACTCAGTTATTTTCTCAGATTCTCGCAGTAGTTTACAAGCTTTAGGCCAAAACCAATTAAAATCAAAAATTCATAGTAAAATCATTACAGACATACAAAATTTACTTTTCACTTGTTCTAACAATGGTTTGAACATTGAAATCGCATGGGTACCAAGTCATTCGGGTATAAATGGCAACGAATGTGCGGATTCTCTCGCAAAATATGCTACTTCCAATTCGGTGGACTTAAAACATTATACTGTCCATAGCTACGACTTACGAACTGACACTAAACTTAAACTGCATAACTCGTGGTCAGCAGTGTGGCAGGTTAGTTCGAGGCTAAAAGGGGTATACTATGCCAGTATACAACCAGACATCCAGCGGAAGCCCTGCTTTGTAAAACCATCTCTAGCGAATAAATGATTCTATTCTATTCTATTCTGGTTTTTTAAATGCACTAAACTCTGCAAAAGAACTGTTTCATCCTTGTGTCGATTGAGACTCGGCCACTGCTGCAGCCCAGTATTTCTTAAAAAGATCCGCGTACGTGACAGCTCCTTATGCGAATGTGGTCTTGACGAGGGAACTTTAGATCACATTTTCTTCTCATGTCCTTTGAATTCCCAGTCCTTTGACTTGTACCGTAAGCTCCCCAAAATTAAAATACCCCTTCCTACTAATTTTCATTTTCTCCTGACCAATTTTTCTCCTAAACTAATTCGAATCCTTTCAAAATTCATAAATGACAATGATCTGAAATTTTAATTTGGCGTGTATTTTTAGGGTTCCGTAGTCAACAAGGAACCCTTATAGTTTCGCCATGTCCGTCCGTCCGTCTGTCCGCAGTTTAGCTCAGAGACGCACAGTACTAGAGAGCTGTAATTTGGTGTAAATATACGGATTTGTTGTGCCGAAAAAGTGGTAAAATAAAATCTCGTAAAATATTTTTTTTTAGGGTACCTCCTGTACACGTAAAGAGGGGATGTTTTTTTTTTTCTCGCGTACCCCTTAGTGTGGGGTATCATTAAATAGGTCTTTAAAAAATATTGATAGTTTCCATTAACAATTTTTTGATAAAAAAATTCGTTTGTGAAATATTAAGCTTTAAAGTGCTAAATTTTGCTCGACTCGAGTGTCCCCCCCCTCTACCAGCTAAACGGTTATGTTTGGGGGTGTGAAAAAATTCACAATAGTAGTATATATAACGAAGTTTAAAAGAAAATTATCATGACTAAGTAGGCTTTACAACTTTACGAGTAATAGTCGACCAACTTATAAAATGTACTTGGATAACATATTTTCCTAAACCAAATGTATCGGAGAACAAGCTCTTCAACTGCAAATGTAAGTTTGTCAACTTTATTTTTACAGCTGTAATAGGTATGTTTTTACGGTATGTTTTTTGGGGATAGGTAGGTTTTTATCGTCAACTATTTTTAACTTACTTCAAAAAAGGGGGAGGTTCTAAATTCGTCGTAATCTTTTTTTTATGTATTTTCCCCGATTTCTCAAAGACTCCTGGACCGATTTTGAAAATTCTTCTCTTTAAAATTAAATTCAGCGAATCAGTTTAGTTAATTCGCATAAGTATTTTGATGGGCAACTACGGAACCCTACACTGTGCGTGGCCCGACACGCACTTGGCCGGTTTTTTTAATATTAGCTCTGTACATAACATACTATGTATTTTAACATAATTAACATATTTTCGTTTTTTTTTTCTTTTTGTTTACATAATATTTACTAACAAAATGTCTCGTCCTTACAGCTACTAACTAAACTAACACACTAACATTCTACCAAAAGTGCAAAGTTCGACGGCCTTCGTCACTCCGTTTTGCCGTCGCCACATGACACTGGCAGAGTTAGCCGACATCGACTCGGTTGCCAAGAAGGAAGAAAAAAAAAAAAAAAAAACTTTTTTAGACAAGTTTTCAACAAGTTAGTGTCTTACTACAAAACAGTTATCTGTTGAAAGCATTTCGCAGTCACACTTTTTATAGACAAGTGTTTAACAGATGTTTACAATTTATATATAAATGCTGTTGATAACTACTTGTTTATTATGTATTTTATATATTTCTGTACATATTGAAAATCAAAATCAAAGCATTTATTTCAAGTAGGCCAGTTACAGGCACTTTTGAATTGTCATAGACAAATATAAAAATCTTTTCCCTCAAGATCGCTAAGTCACATGACATAAGAACTGTGAAAGTACCATAGATGCCCATTCTAAGATGTAGATCTCTATGGAGAAGAACGGGCAAGAAACTCCATGGACACTCTTTTTAGATCGCCAGAATTTTTACAGAACCTTTGTTATATCGTTTATTTTGAGATGGTGCATTGTAGATTAGAATTGTGAAAACACATACATGTTCGTCCTTGCAGCTACTTACAAGCTACTGTGAAGTTTAAAGTCCGATGGCTCAACTCGCTACGTAGCCGTCGCCACATGACACTGACAGAGTAGTCAAGCAACTCATTGCCAAAGAAGGAAACAAAAAAACGAACTACTGCTTGTAGCAAAAACATACCATCATCGCTTTCATGTGCTTCGTTTGTCTCAATTACATCATCGAGTCTCTCACTAACTGCTGGTAATTCCTCTTTCACAACAATGCTTTCTGTTTGATCAACATCTACTATACTTATGGTGTCTGTTGGAGTTCTAATAAACCCATGGAATAACTCAAACTGGTCTTGATTTATTATAGGTTTTCTCTGAAAAAATATAATGGCAGAATTAGGTATCATAATTTGATGGCATTGTGAATTTAACACCTATATTAACTATTATTAAATCTTTATTAAAGAACACCTCACCTCATATTCCTCATTCATCATCTTACCAAACATCTCTTCAGCTTCCAGACATTTTTTCATAAATCGGTAACATTTCTTCAGTTGAGCACAGCAGATGTAACAAGCAAGTATTGGTCTACTGTCTTCAGTTACGAACTGCAACAAAGATTATCATGACTTTTTTTTATAATGGTTTTTTTAGATAATTTCATTTTCCAATCGTTTTATCATCTAAAAACTCCTTAACTTTGTAATATGGTTTGGATTCTATTCAGTAGTTCTAAAAAGTCCAAGTAATAGTCTTTCCCTTTTTTAAAAACTTTGCCGCTAGGCCCTTAGCAACTAGAAGATTTCCTGTGTCATAGGTGCGTTTACAAACATAGAAACTCACATACACAAACACCCAGACGTGGAACAATTACTTGTAGATCATACCAATATTTGTTCCATGCGAGATTCAAACACTGTTCAACTTTATACATACAATAGTATCTATGCAATGGCCCCGAAACTTTATAATGTACTACCTGATGAAATTGTATCAAGTAACAATATAAATGAGTTTAAACGTAAGCTTTTTAGGTTATTAAGTGACAAGGCATATTATTCTGTTACTGAATATCTTAATGATAAATTAAAATAATATTTATAAAGGTTTGAATCGGTCTATATTATGTTACTATTAATTGATATTTATCTTTATTATTTAATTTGTTATTTCCTTTTTAAACGAAACTGTGATATTATGTTTGTATAAGTGACTTCTTAAATTGTTTGTTGACATCAATCTTGACATATTCTATTTATTAATAATAATAATAATATAATAATAATAATATTCCACAACTATCACACAACGCCATCTAGTCCCAAGCTAAGCAGAGCTTGTGTTATGGGTACTAGACAACTGATAAACATACTTATATATTTCTAAATACATACATATTATAGATAAATTACACCCAGACACAGAACAAATGATCGTGCTCATCACACAAACATTTGTCCTGGGTGGGAATCGAACCCACGACCTCCGGCATAGCAGTCAGGGTCGCTAACCACTAGACCAACAGGCCAGTCATTTATTATTTAATTAGCATTTGGCATGATATTGAAATTTTAAAATTGTGACTTACCTTATTTAATTTTCATTTGTTACTTAGACTAAAAAAATTATATCGACGCTTGAAAGGCAAAAATTACCAAGCGACATGTAGCCAACTTTACAGGAGAGCATTTTAAAGTTTTTATTTTTGGAAAAAAATTCGTATAAAATCACATATTTGTCATAATTACGTAATTCCAACGAATTTTAAATACATTTTTCAGGCTTAATAAACTGGCATTTAAAGATTATAGATTTTCTCATTAGTTTATGAAATAGTGTCGGTTGGTAATAATTTTGTAAAAAATCACAAACAGGCAAAAGTTACTTACCGACATCAAAATTTAATGATAAAATAACTAAAATTAACTAAACCCGATTATTTTATTATTGTGTTTGAAGCAAGATGACGTATCCTGGATTGGCGCATGTTTGACTTTCAGGTAAAATGATCTATATAGAAAACAAATATATTTTTCTAACAGCCAATTTTAACCATGGTACAAATTAAATAAAGTTAGTGTAGGTTTTTTTTGAATAAGCAACAATAAATGTAGGTTTTAATACACAAAATTAAAAACTTTCGGTTAAAGCTTTTCGTCACCATCATCACAGTTTTCAATGTTTCACTGGATTTGACACGTGAACTATCGCACTGTATTCAGCTACTCGATATTACTGAGTTGAAAAAAAAAACCATTATTTCAAAGAAGAAACGGTTAAGTTGTTTCGAATACAGTCATTGCCTTGAAGATTGATCACTTAAAAAAAAAATTAGATGTTGTCCATCAGTTTGCCGTATATGATTACTTCCCAGAATTTAATCCTTATTAGCAACACTATCGAATGGTGTAATAGTACAGGGTGTAATTTTTTTCCAAAACCAGCGGGTTCGATTCCTTTCCAGAATTATTGAATTTTCTAAAAGCCAATCATGCAGTTTTAGTTTTAGTCAAAATCGGCCTCGAGACTCCTTTCAACGTTTTTCGATATTCGTCATAGTTTCGTATATGGCAATCAACGCCCAGTTCAAAAATTCATCTTGTATATCGTAATGAAATTCATCATCATCAAATCAGCCGTAGGACGTCCACTGCTGTACATAGGCCTGCCCCATAGATTTCCAATAGGCCCGGTTGGAAGCTGCTTGCAGTCAGCGCGATTCTGTGATTTCCATCAGATCGTCTGTCCACCTAGCATGCCTAGCATGCCTTAGGGCATGGTCTCCATTCGGGAACCTTGCGGCCTCATCGGCCATCGTTTTGCGTGCTATGTGGTCTGCCTACTGCCTCTTGAACTTGCTGGTTTTCTGGGCTATGTCTGCAACTTTAATTCGTCTACGAATCTTTTCATTTCTGATTCGATCGCGCAGAGGGACTCCGAGCATAGCCCTCGCCATAGCTCGTTGGGCTACCTTGAGCTTACTAATGAGGCCCGTAGTAAGAGACCACGTTTCATTCATTTTCCATAAGTCGTCACACATTTGCTGAAAACTATGAGGCACTGAGGTATTCTGGACGAGGAAACGTTACGCAGTTTCCCGAACGCTGCCCGGCCGTGTTGGATTCGGCGGTTGACCTCTTTTTTGAAGTTCAACCTGCCTAGTCCGACGGTTTGTTCCAAGTAGATATACAAGTCAACAACTTATCACGTCTGTATTGATATCACGTTTCCCTGTCATACGCTTTTTTCAAAGGAATCGCCTTCCAACTCTGCACCTGTACTCGGGCCGACATAGTGGTATTATTGTTTAAGCACCTAAACACTTCGATATACCAATAGTCAATACGACATCGTTGGAGAGATTCAAGAACTGCCCAGTTGCCCACATCTCCACCGATTTAAAGTCTTTCTCATAGTCCACAAACGCCAAACATAAGGGCAAGTTATACTCTCCGGTGTTCTGTATAACTTTCCGCAGCGGGTGTGTGTGGTCTATGGTAACCTTTTCGAAAACCGGCTTGTTTGGAAGGCTGAAAGTCATCAAACCTGCGGTCGAGACGGTTCGTGATGATGTTCCCTCGAAAACAACTTATAAACGTGTCTCAAGAGCGAGTAATTTCTTAAAAAGGTGTTTGTCATCCTTCTTAAAGAAAAGAACCACCCATTTCCACCCACTTTCAAAAGCTCTGAAATGACTCCACTTCACTCGGCGCCTTATTATTTTCAGCTGATTAGGGGCCATCCTAATTTCGTAAAGGCTGATGCCCAGGATGTCTTCAATGTAGTGTCGGGTTATCTTGGCCCTTGGATCTGTGGCCACGCTGCTAACAGGTTTGGCAACCGAAGCTTATAGCTGTGCATAAAGGTTTTCGACCTCCTTCAATACCTCTGCTTTCTTTGCATCTTCTCGTTTCAGCTTTGTCAGCTGGCTTTGCCCAATAGATACATCTCTTGCAAACACTTTCGTCGTCGTCGTTCGTTGACTCTTTAATGTGGTTAGTATTAAAGAGATCAGAGAGAGTAGGAGAGCAGTGGTGGCCGAGTGGTATCGGCCCCGACTTACGAGTTGTAGGTCGTGGGTTCGAACCCCGCCAGGCGCATTACTTTGTGTAATTTATTTCATCACCACTGCTCTCAAAACGGTGAAGGAAAACATCGTGAGGAAACCGGCATGTCCTAGAACCAAAAATTCGAAGACATGTGACATCCACCAACTCGCACTGGGCCCGCGTGGTGGATTATGGCCCACTCCCTCTCACAGAGAGGAGGCCTGTGTCCCAGCAGTGGGAACATTAATAGGCTGATGATGATGATTAAAGAGATCACCGTGCCGCAAGGATTTTGAATTTGTCTATTGATCTGCCTATATGACTCGGCGTCACTGAAAGTCTACAGTCTTAATAAGCGTCGTTCAGTCATGAGGTTGAGATTGATGTCGGAAAGTTTCTGAGGTCTATTTGCACGGCGGGATCTAAAAGACTTAGAGAAAGAAAGAAAGAAAGAAGAAATAAAAGAAAAAAACGTTTATTTGGGTAACTACTGGGATAAAAAAAACCAGTAGTTCCATAATGGAACTGCTGGGATACGGCGAAAGGTTTGAGGTGAAATGAAATTCGGTTAAATATTTTTCGAACTTATGATAGGCAGGACGAGTAGGTGATACATCAATATTCCGAGCTACGCGACGTACTACATGCGATGCGCGCGATCACGCGGTTAGCCTAAGCGACAGTTGAGTAAAGAATAATCGAAATTATTTGACCAACAGCCATTCATGTTCTGATTTGCAACGCGTTCATGCGACAAAACAAAATAGGTGCAACGGGAATAAACTGATTTTTGTACAAATTTCATATCGGAAATAGTTATCTAAATGACAAACACAGTAAAAAAAACGGCAGGTAAAATTTTACCAAACGACAAAATTTTTTTTTTTTTAGGCAGGAAAAATAGTACTATATTACGTTTTAAAGTACACTGTATTTAGGAAGAAAATACTAAATGAAAATGAATACATAATTAAGGTGTGTCAAAAAGTCTTAAATGAAGAAAAATATAAAATAATAATCAGGTAAAATTTCTTAAGCAATGCTCATACAACAGATACCGTAAAGCAAAAAATACTTAATGTTAAAACGCATTAATTCAAGTCAAGGCAAAAGTTACTAAGTGTTAAAACTTGAAATAAAATATCTACCAAGTGAAGTTTGTTCATAAATCGGTAAAATTTTGGTCGCTTAGTCGCCGAAATTGGTGAAAATGTGTACTTTTTTAAGTTACCAAGCGACAGCAAAAGTCTTCCTAACGGTACGAGAGTAGGATCAATCGACGCAGAATTTTTTTCTGATTTCAATGATATATATAACTCAATATCGCCCAAAATGTCGCTTGGTAACTTTTGCCTTTCAAGCGTCGATATGTGTAATTTACTCGTACCTACTATATTAAAATTTTGTATGCCTTCTGGCGGGACATAGCATGGAACAACATTAGAACTGTAAACATCTGTAAAACTTTGACCCTATGTTCACAAAATTAATAAATAAATAAATTGAAATTATAATAATTAATTTAATCTTATATATAAAATTTCCGTGTCACAATGTTAGTTACCGTACTCCTCCGAAACGGCTCTACCGATTTTTACCAAATTTTATATGCGTATTCAGTAGGTCTGAGAATCGGCTACTATCTATTTTTTTTTAATTTATATGGCAAAACAACGTTTGCGGGGTCAGCTAGTCTAATATATAAAATTATCAATTCACAGTGTTAGTTACCATACTCCTCTGAAACGGCATGACTGATTTTTATGAAATTTTGTATGCATATTCAGTAGGTCTGAGAATCGGCTACTATTTACTTTTTTTTAATTTATATGGCAAAACAACGTTTTGCGGGGTCAGCTAGTTTAATAAAGATATAGATTTGTCGCTAAAACTTACCGGAATATCAGTTAGTTTCTCATACAGATCATGTAACGTTTCGTTGACCACAACATACATGTGAACATTCTCTGCTAAACATATCCTACACACTGGTAATTTCTCCATCTTAAGTCCTATTGTTATTGCTCAGTCTAACACTATAAAACACACTTTTTAGAATGAAGTCTAAATAACAGGAGCAGCTTAAACATATTAGGATATTTCAGAATTTGTAACGCTGCATAAACTATGTAGTGTAACGCCGGTAGCCTTCACAAATTCACAAAAACAATCAAATCAATCAGGAATAAAAGCAATCAATAAAAATAACAACCACATTAACAACTGAAGCCGATGCAAGCCACCATCGCCACCATCAATCAAGCTATACATCAACTCTAACTGTCAATCAAATCAAAGTGTCAACTGTCAACGTCAAATCGTCAATCAAAGACCAAAGACAAACATGTTTCTTTTTTGTTTCAACCATTTCAACTTTACCGCCTTGTAAGTAATCTGTGCTTCCAATCTAGCTCAATTTGCGTCCACAATTTACGGTCAGCTCAGACCGAGACGTGACGCTGCGCGCACTTTTCAATAGAGTTATTCAAAATGTAACTCTATTTTAAAAGACAAAAGATACACCTTTCGCAACGCAGCTCGACGCCGCGCTGCGCAGCGCGGCGCCGCGCACGTCGTTCAAAATCTGACTTTGTTTACTACAAGAAAAGATACAAATTTGAAGTATCGTTGCGTCACGTCGCTTCGCGTCGCGTCTCGGTGTGAACTGACGCTTACGGGCTTATAACCACATCAAAAGTAAAAATATGTGCTTTTTCGATGATTTTAGTAGGTATGGAGTTCTCACGGTATTTCATTCACTGATTAGTTATTGATTCGTTACTTTGTTAGTTGTAGATTTACTAATTGTAATAAGTGGTAAATCATGAGATTATAATAATTATCTTGAGATGGCTTAATATTATCTCGTATTTTACCTTACCTATCCTCGCCTACTTGCCTTACCTGCCTAGTTTTCAAAGCAAACTCCCATCGACTAGTGGAAGTAAAATACTTTTTTTAGCGTGACTGGTAAACCGTAAATACATCAAATGGGACCTCCCACCCCGGGTAGGGCGGGCGACTGTCAGACTTGTACTGACTAAAATCCACGGTGTTCTTCAATAGGCCTTTATTTTCCTTGGTCACGGTAAGGAAATAAGTCCCGCGACCTTCCGGCAGGCTTTGGCCCTCTGAGAGGGGGCCTCGTCATTTTGCTGACGCTCTTTGGTGCGCGTGGAACACAACGCGCCGTCGACCCGGGCATGGTCCATGGTCGGACAGCGAGTTGCTCTTTACTCGCTGTCCGCATGCCGAGGAGGACGCTGTCCTCTCCCTCTCGCGGACCGCCTCCTCCTACGGTGGCCGCACTAGAGGTGGTTTGCGTGGTGGGTTGCTACGTTGCTAGATGCCTTGCACAGAGATACTTGTACTTAGAGATACTATCTCTGTCTAGAGCTGGATTAATAATACTAAAAAAAATAGTGTCAACCGTTTGTAAAGATTTGGCTTAAGGGGGATGCTCCAACCAGCCCGCGAAATTCAAATTTTTTTACGTTTTTTGCAATTTGCAGGCCAGTGACATGTTGTAGCTTTATAAATATATGAGTTGCGGTAGTAACAAGTATAATTTTAAATATAAAAATTATCAAAAAACTCGCTCCATCAGCTCTCACATAGAAAAGGTGCATCGTAATTAGATTTCGGAGATTTTAACATGATGCACCTTTTCTATGTGAGAGCTGATGGAGCGAGTTTTTTGATAATTTTTATATTTAACATTATACTTGTTATTACCGCAACACATATATTTATAAAGTTACAACATGTCACTGGCCTGCAAATTGCAAAAAACGTAAAAAAAAATGAATTTCGCGGGCTACATCGAAGCAATCACCTTAAGGTGATTGCGTCGATGTAGCCCGCGTTTTTCATTAGCTCTCACGTAGAAAAGGTGCATCGTAGTTATATTTCGGAGATTTTAACATGATGCACCTTTTCTATGTGAGAGCTGATGGAGCGAATTTTTTGATAATTTTTATATTTAAAATTATACTTGTTATTACCGCAACTCATATATTTATAAAGCTACAACATGTCACTGGCCTGCAAATTGCAAAAAACGTAAAAAAAATGAATTTCGCGGGCTACATCGAAGCAATCACCTTAATGGTGTTTTTTAATACATATTTAGAGTCCAGCCGAGGCTTTTTGTGGGTAATGGAGATTCAGGTAAACGAGAGGGATCTCGTTTACCTGAATCTCCATTACCCACAAAATAGCCAAGAAAAACGCCAGCTAGGCATCAAGAAATCCCTCTGGAATCGGTACGTACTGATGGGATTAGCCATTTTCCGATTTGAAAGAAGAACGCCCGACAAATATGCCAACGGTCTTTCACACTATGTGAAAAATGTAATGTCTTTTTGTGCTATAATGACAATCGCATTTGCTATAAAGAATTTCACGAGACATTAAATAGTTTTCTCCTAAATGCATACGAAGCCATATTTGATTGAAGATTATTTGAGTGGAATGCATACGAAGCCATATATGGCGTCATTCAATAACTTTTAATATATAAGTTAATATTTTTTTCTCTTAATTTGATCTCACTAATAAAGCAAAAATAAACAGGTTTTCGCAAAAAAAAAAAAATTATTTCATCTCTTTCATAATTCATGCGGTAAGGGGTTAAAAATGCACTGGTTAAGGCACTAGGCACTGTTGTGGAATTTTGAGCGCTAAAACCATGGACCTAAAAAAAAAGGCGGACTGAACTTCACTAAGAAACGATTGAAGCACCACAATGGCGGCGGCCTAAATATGTGTGCGTGTGTATAGGGATGCCAGATGAAGGAAAAAATTACCCATTTTTAAACAATATTTAATTAAGATCTCCCTTGAACTTAAGTTTAATTACAATTTTTTTGTGACGGATACCTATTTTTAAAATAAAGGTAAAATAATTTAAGCACATTGGATATTAAAATATTTACAACTCGTTTAATGTTAATAAAGTTTTACAATCCCTTTTGGTGATTCAAATTTTTGTAGACTTGTCTTATGCTATCGACACCATCTAGAAATCCCTTCTAATTTACTTAAGTGGTGAAAACGAATGTTTAAGTATTTCTCGGTTATAAATATTTAATGGGGAAGGCAAGTGTCAAAGTGACAAGTGACAGTTTGGTCCCAAAAGAACTGTCAAATCAAAGGAATTTTCTGAAAAAAAACGATTTATTGATGTAAAATGACTAGATGTTATTTATTTATTTATTTATTTATTTATTTTCATCAAAAAACTTATTCTATCCTTACAGGGTTTACCCTAATGCGATAAATAAGACCTTAACTAAACTTAAACTAACACAAACTTTATACAATACAATAACAGTCGAAAACACTAAAATAAGTTTAAAAATATATGTAAATATTGCAACATTCAATTAAATTAAAAACACAAAATATGGTACAATATCATTTTATAACAAAGTACTTACATAAATAATTATAAATCTTAACGAATACACTACTATAACACATTAATATATTTATACACACAAATTACAAATTATTTTGCTTGTAGCATAAAATAAATAATAATAGCCTTGCGAATTCACCCAAAGAACATGTAAACACATCGATCTGCTTTTGCAGGATGTTGATGGTACGGATAGCTCTGGTGAGGGGTGCCTTGGCAAGCAAGTTAGTTCTGGCTGTAGGTACCAGTAGCAGTGGCGGGCTGCGCCGCCTCCACACGTAGCGGTCCGGTACACACAGACTCAAGCGCTGCAACACGCCCTGGTTACTCTCTACTCCACGAAGCACCCTCACCAAGTAGACGACCAGCGCAAACTCCCGTCGTACATGCAGTTGGTTATAGCCAACCATGCCCAGGACAAACAAAGTGGGATACATCAGCGGGTAAAAAGGATATACCCCATATAATTTCTTGTACAAATGGCGCGTGAATTTGTTCTGAACGCGCTCCAACATCACCGAGTACTTAGCTTCATGTGGATCCCATATAACCGCACTATGTTCCAGATGACTCCTGACTAGTGCGTCATACAGGACCCTGACTGCTGTGATGTTTGTGAAGCTGTGTGTCTGTCTCAGAACAAATCCTAAGTTTCTGTACGCCTTCTTACAGATCTTGGTTACATGTTCACGGAATGATAGATCGGGAGTCATGGAAACACCCAAGTCTCGCACCTCCGTGACTCTTTGCATTGGTGCCGCGTCCACCACGTACTCATAGTGCAGAGGTGTACGAGCACGGGTGAAGCTCATCAACGAGCACTTGGACACGTTGAAGTAAAGTTTGTTTTCATGACTCCATTGTACTATACGATCTATATCTTCCTGTAGGCGCCTGCAGTCTGACTCGGACCTAATCTCGAGCAGCAACTTGAGGTCATCTGCAAATAATAAACAAGAGCCATGTCTTACGACTTCCGGTAAATTGTTTATCATTATTATGAATTCTAGAGGCCCCAAATTGCTGCCCTGACTTACACCTGACCAAGTGTAGTATAAGTCAGATTCATATCCGTTGCAGTCTACATACTGCTGTCTGCCTTGCATGTAACTGGCGAAAAACTTTAATAGATGAGGGGTACATCCAACTTCTGCAAGCTTCCGCAGCAAGATGTCATTGTCCACGGTGTCAAAGGCTTTTCTGAAGTCAAAATAAGCTGCATCCACCTGCACCCCAGCATCTACTGCCGGCACCACTTGTCCCATGAAATCAACGAGGTTGGTAGCAGTGCTACGCCCCGGCCGGAATCCGTGCTGCGCATCCGATAACTGTCCGCGCACTTGCCCTTGCATACAGCGCTGGATGGCAGACTCGAACACCTTTGCCGGAGTCGACAACACCGCCACCGGCCTATACCCACTGATGTCCGCTCCCGCCTTGCCTTTGGGCACTGGAATGACTCGCGTAGTCTTCCACCGAGCAGGAAACTCCGCAGAATGAAGACAGACGTTAAATATATAAAGTAACGGTTCCGCGAGTACCCTACCACAGTCCTTAAACAGAAAAGCTGGTATACCATCCGGACCCGCAGAACGCTTAGGCTTGAGTCGGTCGAGTGCGCTTCTAACGTCTTTAAGACTAAGATTATTGATTTGCACACATGCACTTCCACTATTTCCCGCTTCCACCGCCGCCGCTTGCGGGTCCAGTCTTGGCGGCGTCCTACTATACACCGACGCAAAATAAGTCGCGAACTGGTCCGCACACTCCTCGTCCGACAGATACTGACCGTCCTGTATAATGCTCTGTCTACTCGTTGAAGTTTTCTGCGACCGTACGTATTGCCAAAATGACTTAGGGTCTTTCGCAAATTGACACTGGATCTTATTTTGATGTTGTTTGTGTGCAATTTCTATAGATTTTTTAATATGTGCTCTTAATTTCGAATATTCTATGTAATCACTATTTAACTTCGTGGTTTTATATTTCTTATGCAATGTTGCTTTAATTTTTAAGTTTTTTATTATATCTCTGGTGTACCATTTGGGGTAAATATATCGCTCTTTGACGGTAAATGTTTTCCTAGGAACACTTTCATCGAAAATATTATTTAATTTATCATAAAAAATGTTTAAAATATCTTCCACTTCGCTCTGCTCAAACATGTCGGACCAATCAATAGATGCTACCTTAGAATAGAGTAATTCATAATTCGCTTTATAAAAGTTCCAACGCGGACGAGTTGCAGCGCGAGCGCCTACGGCGCCGGCGGCGGTGGACGCGTGGAGCGGGGCGCTCGCGCCCGCGAGCCGCACGTTCGCCGCGAGCGGCGGGTGATGCGCGTCCACGGGTACAAGCGAACCATCCGCCATCACTACTGACACCTCGCCAAGACCCGAACTTAATATCAAATCCAGTTGTCTATTTAAACAATTAGGTACATTATTGTTTTGGGTGAATCCGCAATATGTCAAAAAATATTCATAATAAGTCCTCACATTTATGGGACACGAATAAAGATTAAAATCGCCTAACACAATTATTTGCCTACATTTAGTACACAATTTCTCTATAATGCTAAACAGAACCATATAGTCATTCTCAGAACTACCAGGCGGAATATATATCACTGAGCACAAAAATAAAAATCGTTTATTTAAGTAAACCATCGCATTGACTAATTCGAAAACGCAGGTATCTAAGGAAACATCACTCACGCACAGTTGTCGCAGCTCCAACCGGTGTGTGGCCACTAAAAGCGCTCCTCCCTGTTTCCGACCGTCCGCTCGGTCACAGCGAAGTATTTGATATCCCGGCGGTATTAGTTCCGGGTCATGTATGGAAGGGTTGCAACCGGATTCCGTGATTGCGTATAGATCTGCATCCATTAATTCTAAGCCATTTTTGAATTCGTTCAGCTTTGTTCTGAGACCTCTTACATTTTGGTAATATAGATCAATGGTGTTAATTTGATCTTTTATTGGTGGATTTTCGAAACCAAATCCACTCGTTAAATTCAGCATTAATGGGCCAAATTTCTGGTTGATGCAATTTCTGGAACCAGATTTCAGGCACTCCTATTATAAATGACGAATAGTCTCGTTTAGTTTTATGATTAACTTTATCAACTTTTATTTGCACATCCGGGCCACAAACACTTTTTACATGATCAGTTATAGCTTCAATGGTAGTCTCAGGATGCAATCGCCACACATGCAAGTGTTTTTTTCGTTCCATTGCTTGAATGGCCTTCAGCTCTTTATTAGTTCCTACTGCTACATTATTGAGTGGTCTAGTATTTTTTTTCCTATTAACTGTAGTCCAACCCGTTCCAGTATCATCTTCGTCATCATTCGTTTGTTCGTGTAATGTGCTTGTTGACGGCGTAGTGACAATGGTCGATTCCGTTACCGGTATAGGTATGGGTAACGCAGCGGTCTTCGTGGCCCCACCTTTATTTACTTTTTGTGTGTTGGTGGTGACATTTTTAGACGATTTCTGTATTTTATGATTATTAAAACCGTTTTGTTGACAAACTACTTCAGCAGATGTAGTAGAAGGTGATTTATCAACTGTATAGCTTACAATGTCTTCAGTTTGTTTAGTACAAACTTTTCCTTCTAGAACCCTCATCAGTTTTGTTATATTATCCAAATCAGATCGTGTTTGGCTGAATTGATTCAACAAGAGAGTTATCGCTTCAGCCTGGCTGTTCATACGGGCTGTCATTTCAGCTCGAAATTCCCTTATTTCCTCAAGCAGCACTGAATCCGAACTCATTGTAGGTGAAAAACTAGCCTGACTACCTCGCTGAGTATTTATGTTATTCACAGGTGTGGTGGTGGTGGCAGTACTAAATGCAACAGTCTTAAAGATGAGCGGGGTTTCCGTGTTCCCTCTTTTAGGCATTAAGCAGATACACTCTGGACACACCCAAGATAATTTGTATTCCTCTGTATAAGACTTGAATGCATCTATAGTAACTTCAAGGCAGGCTATATCATAAAGTTTCTTACACTTTCCATTAGAGCATTCCATGAAGTGATCCGTTATTATTGAGCCACAAGCCCCGCAGCTAGGCATTGTTTTGGTCATTGAGAAATGAAATTCAAAATAACTGACAATTGCACTCCGCGCACCTCCGCGGCCACCTCGGCTTACGCGAACTCCGCGATATCGGGTTCACAACTCAACTGTTTCACTGCACTTTAGTCCTAATTGTACTTGTTATTGTTTCACACTAAGAGCCATTATAGCGTACATTATTACTCCAAAAGAAATTGGGTAAAATAAATTAACAAAAAACACGTCCGCACTGACCTCGCGCGCGCGTGATTATTATGTTGTGTAATAAGCTGTAAAAATGATGGAACATACAAATTTCAGACAATTCACACTATCAAGAAATAATGGGTAGCTGCTGTGACTGCCTTGAGAACAAAAATTGAATTTTAACTAAGGAAAAGCTATAAAATAAACAAATATCCAGCCTTGCGAAGCCGAGACAGGCCGTTAGTTGAGTTTATTAATGAAATTCTATGATTATACCATAACTAAACAATCGAATACACTTTTCAAAATAATATCTACTTTTCTATTGGAGGTTAAGTACCAGTATTGCATCGCTCCATAAATCATGAAATGGTTCGTCTGGCGGAAGAATTATCACCTGGAACGAGTTTTGTGATAGTTGTGGTGTTAAGAAATTAAATATATTGTGATATTTCTCGAATCTAAATAGAAAAAAAGGGGTAAAATTACTGACTTAAAACATTATGATATTTTATTAAAATAGAAAGTCAGAAGCAGCATTATATTCTTGATAAAGGAGAGGACAGGTAAAACATACCTAAACTCAAAAATTGAAACCTCAACTACAAGTAATTGTGGATTTATTACGGTAAAATCAAATGTATTACCACTCAATTAAATCACTTTTTTTTCTCTTGTAGATGCACCGCGGCGTCTTAATTCTTCTTTTAGTATATGCACTTGCATTGACGAATAATTTCCCATATTTGTTTTGTATTTATACTCAATTTTTATAACAATAAATCTTGTTTGTTTTTTATACAAGGTGGACAGTAATCTGACGTAGGGACCAACTATCGCAGCGCCATCTACGATTAGCTTTGAGTTGCCATCCCCATTAAACCTATTTTATGTTCCATTCTTACACGTCTACATTCCTATTCCATGTCTACACTCCCTTATTATTTTTATACAATCATTTTTCCATGCATCATTTGCCGTGGGAAATCTGTAAAAATATAGAAGAATACAATAACGATAAATAGTAACATAAAATATAAATCTCCCAATTTTAAAATAATTTGAACCTTGAAATAGTTGCAACACTGATTGATTTCGAGATGTTTATTAAATTTATTGACGTAAAATCGAGAAATAAGCTTCAAATTGACATGCTTAACTATGAAAAGTGATCCCCTGGCTTTTTTAATTGAACTACTATGGTTTAGACAACTTTTTGCAACACATGACGGCATTCTTTGATTTTTATTAGACAAAATAACACCGTATAAAACCGCGAGTGTCGTTCGAAGCGTAATGGCCGACGGCTGACTTACTATGGTGTGAATGTGTGCGTGCTGGCTTGTCCACATTAGCGCACTGACTTACTATGGGTGCTTCAATGGGGATGGCAACTCAAAGCTAATCGTAGATGGCGCTGCGATAGTTGGTCCCCACGTCTACCTTGTACAAAAAAACAAACAAGATTATTTGTTATAAAAATTGAGTATAAATACAAAACAAATATGGAAAATTATTCGTCCATGCAAGTACTATATACTAAAAGAAGAATTAAGACGCCGCGGCGCATCTACAAGAGAAAAAAAGTGATTTAATTGAGTGGTTATACATTTGATTTTACCGTAATAAATCCACAATTACTTGTAGTTGAGGTTTCAATTTTTGAGTTTAGGTATGTTTTACCTGTCCTCTCCTTTATCAAGAATATAATGCTGCTTTTGACTTTCTATTTTGATAAAATATCATAATGTTTTAAGTCAGTAATTTTAACCTTTTTTTCTATTTAGATTCGAGAAATATCACAATATATTTAATTTCTTAACACCACAACTATTACAAAACTCGTTCCAGGTGATAATTCTTCGATTTTCGAGCGATGCAATACTGGTACATAACCTCCAAAAGAAAAGTAGATATTATTTTGAAAAGTGTATTCCATCATTTTTACAGCTTATTACACAACATCTAGTCATTTTACATCAATAAATGTTTTTTTTTTCTGAAAATTCCTTTGGTTTTACAGTTCTTTGGGGACCAAACTGTCATTTTCACTTTGACACTTGCCTTCCCCATTGTTTCTTAGTGAAGTTCCGTCCGCCTTTTTTTTTAGGTCCATGGCTAAAACATCAAGAAATGCACTCAATCAAATCAAAAGAACTCAATTTTGACAGGAACTGTCAACTCGATATTATGTTTTTAAATAAAATTAATTTGAAACTAAAATAAATTAAAATATCTCTATCTGTGTGATATTGATATAAACCATAAATGAAAGAGTGAAAGGCAACAAAGAAGAAATATATTCGAACATTAATACTAAAACTAAATATGCAACCTAATATCTATATACGAGATGAACTTGACAGTTATTTTGTGCCCGAGTAAATCTTATAAAATGAAACGAAAGTAAAGCGACGTAAAACAGAAGAGACGCGTCGTGGGCGCGACGCTCATACATCTTTGGCCTACAATACCGCAATCCAAGACGCGTCAAGATAGCGTGGCCGACGGCTAACAATATAATATGACAGTGCGGCTTGCGCGGCGGCATCACCTCTATGCGGCGGACATAGAGAACATGCGGTGGCGGAGGCGGCGCCCCAGGCCGCCAGCGCGACGCTGTCATCGCTGCTAGGCGACGCCTGTTGTCCCGTGTTTTGACATTTTATGTATTTTTGTGTATATTATAGTTGGTAAGTAGAAAAATAACATTTTCCCGATTTATATGTCCAACGCCGGATGTAGCGACGTCGGTTTGAGTAGTGCCAGTCAACCTGCCACATCGCTGGATGTGCAACTGGTAAGATGTCCCCATTGCTCCCAGGCTCGTTATTTTAAAGGCGAACGGGGTCTAAGGATACACTATGGCAAGGTTCACAAACCACATAGTGTACCTTTGGACCCCCCAGCCTCATCCACGACTTCAACACCTTTCGATCAAGCTTTGTGGAAAACATTATCTAAATTCAAAAATTCCACTCCTATACTAAAGAGAGTTCCCCGGGGCGCGAGACGGTCTGTTGCGCTGAGATTGGCACGATGTGTCCGTCTCGCGACCCAGGAAAACTCGGAACGAGCCTGGGAGCAGTTACTCACCTTTCCTTACAAGATTGTACATGTGGAAAAAAATTTGGCAGCAAAAAAATCTTTAACACAATTGGTTAAAGAAAATTGTAACAATACATTACACAGTTTGGACTCAAAATTACCTTTTTTTTCACACTCTTCACGTAAAGGCGTTTGTTCACATGTAGAATCAAAATTAAGTGAGGGTGACATTAGGGGGGCCGCCCGACTTCTGTTCAGCAGCGATGTGGTGGCGCCTTATTCTCCAGAGACACTTTCAGCCCTGGAGAGTAAACATCCGGCGCCTGCGGATGGCTTAACCTTCCCCGACCCACCTACCCACCCCGACCCCCTTGTTCAGGACTCATTTTTCCAAATTACCGCTCCCCAGTTGATCGCAGCCGTGAGCTCTTTCCGCAGTGGATCCGCCGGCGGCCTCGACGGCCTGACTCCACAGCATCTAAAGGATCTGTTGAGTTCGGGCGCCGGGGACGCCGGTGTGTCGCTCATGAAGGAGCTTGCGGCTTTGGTCAACTTAATGCTTTCCGGCGGCGTGAACGATGCCGTCGTCGATGTCTTGTACGGGGCTAACCTCTGCGCCCTGCGCAAGAGGGACGGCGGCATTCGTCCCATTGCCGTCGGTTGCACCTATAGGCGTATGGCAGCCAAAATATGTTGCAAGTTGTTTAGTGAAACGCTTGCAACTAAGTTCCAGCCCCTACAACTTGGTTTCGGTTCCAGAGGGGGCTGTGAGGCTGCCGTACATTCCTTGTCCTCTTTTTTAAATTCAGGTAAAGGTGAAGTCATCCTCAAGGTTGACGTGAAGAACGCCTTCAATTCCGTTAACAGGGACACTTTGTTGGCAGAAGTCAAAAAGGAACTACCCGAAATTTATGGTTTTATTTGGCAATGTTACAGACATCCTTCAAAATTACTTTACAAGGACAACGTTTTGGAATCTGCAGTTGGTTGCCAACAAGGTGACCCCCTTGGGCCAGTCATTTTCAGCTTATGTATTCATCCCATTATCAAAAAATTAAATTCAAAATTTAACGTGTGGTACTTAGACGATGGAACCTTAGGAGGTGACGTAAGTACCGTACTAGCCGATTTACAACTCCTCAAAGAAGAATTTAAATTAATAGGCCTTCAATTGAACCCATCCAAATGTGAAATTTTTGTTACTGACGCTACCGACAGACAATCGACATTAGATAAAAACGAAATAGCTCCAAATATCACCATTTTAGATAAAAGTTCCTTGCACCTCCTTGGTTCCCCTATTTTGGCAGAAAGTTTCCCATCATTCATTGACAACAAAATTAAACATTTTAATGACATTTCGGAAAGACTCTCCCAAATTAGTATACATTCGGCCTTCACCCTAATTAGATATTGTTGTTTTGGTCCAAATTTCATGTATTTTCTTCGTTCATCCCCTCTTTTCAAACATCCACAACTCTTGGACAAAATTGACAAAATTATTCGCAATACATTAACATCCATTCTTAATGTGGCCCTGGATGACCGAGCGTGGCTTCAAGCCACCCTTCCAATTCGTTTTGGTGGGCTCGGTATCCGCAAAATTTCTAGTGTTAGCTTACCGGCGTTCTTGTCCTCTGTCCACAGCACTGAAAAGCTGACCAGGAGAATTTTGTCTTTCTCCCTGGTCGACCCTGAGGTGCCGTGTTTGACCGATGCCGAGGACGCCTGGAAAGTGGCTTGCCCAGATACGGATCGGCCCGGTAACCCGTTTTCCCAGAGACAGTGGGATGAGCCGCTCTGCAGGTTGGTACGGAATAATCTCATTAATACGTCCACCAATACTGCGGAGCGTGCCCGCCTGCTGGCTGTGGGTGAATGGGAGTCGGGCCTTTGGCTTCAGGCGCTACCGTCACCCAACATAGGTACTATGCTGGGTGACACAACCTTCCGTGTCGCTACATGCTTGCGTTTGGGCGCTCCTTGTGGGGCTCCACATCGCTGTCAATGTGGTGAAGTAGTCGACTGCCTCGGGCACCATGGCCTTTCCTGTAGCAGGAGTGCAGGTCGGTTGGCACGACACGCTAGCTTAAACGACATAATCCGTCGTGCTCTTGTCACCGCCGGGGTGCCATCCGTCTTAGAACCCAGTGGTTTGGCACGCGACGATGGGAAGAGACCAGATGGTATGACCATAATGCCATGGAAGCTGGGTAGGCCTTTGGTGTGGGATGCAACATGTGTCGACACCCTTGCGCCATCCCATCTTCCTAGTTCAGCGTGTTGTGCTGGCGCTGCTGCTGCAGGTGCTGAAAACTCCAAGCGGCGCAAATACATTAGCTTAGCTAGTAGCTATGTGTTTGAGCCGTTTGGGGTTGAAACTCTAGGACCGTGGGGCCCGAGTGCCCACAACGTTTTTAAGGATATCGCCAGACGTTTAGTCGACTCTTCAGGTGACCAGAGGGCTGGCTTATTCCTAGGCCAACGAATCAGCATTGCCATACAACGTGGCAATGCTGCCAGCGTTCTGGGCACCGTTCCCGTTGACAGCGATGTGGATGAATTCTTTGACGCCCTTTGAATATTTCTATTATTATTATTTGTACATATTACTACTTAGTTTTTATTTATAGTTTAGATTATGAGTATAGTGTTTATGACTTGAGGTTAGAAATGCACTAGATCTAGTGCCGAAAGCACTAAGTTGGCAACATTGAACGTGAAGAGCAGATGACAGTTACAACCACAGAGGTTACAACCTGCCGAGCTGTCATTTGTCACTGTCATAATATTATGGACGCTATCAAAATCGATGGCTATGGTGGGTCCATGGTGGGTCTCTATGGCAGACTGACACAGACTGCCACAGTCCCGTTCGTTAGGGTATATATTCTGTGGCCACAGTGCCACTGTGTTTTTACGGATTCGATTCGTATAGAGGCTCGGAAAAGTAAAAACCATTTTCCAAAGTTCCCCCCTTGCCCCCCATTTAGGCGGAACTCGGAAGTTAACAGACTTGCAATATTTTTGTTTTCAGATTCTAATCATGAGGCAGTGACTGTTTTGTATCTCCATGGTTTTGGTGAAGTGTTAAAACTCAACTCTTTGGTGAAGAGGTTTTTTTTTTAAAGTTTTATAAGCTACCGACTAAATTATGTCGTTTTATCTACCAACACATAAAGGGCAAGATTGTGAATTTCTGTGATGCTTTCGATGCATTCTTTGAATAACTACGAAAGCTTGGACTATGTACGAACGAAAGAATAGCTAATTATCTACATAGAATCCCAATTCCCAGTTGCTGCCCAGTTTGGTAGGTCACCAAAAGAATATTTTCATTCATGGAGTGTTTGCATCCGAGAGAACTCCACGAGAATACAGCCGGATGGATGCCGATCTGACAACAAATTCAACGCTCTTCGATAAACCGATATAATGAAAATTAAGAAATAGTTTCACACACATCTAACTTTTTTAGTAGTACTAATACCACAGACTACTTAGAGATAAGACTGGTTTACATTGAGTCAGTAACTGACGCCAGTCTGACGAGTCAGTGCTGACCTGGCACTGTTATAGTGTAAATTGATTTCAAGTCAGTACAGTACCTACTGACGACATACTGACTCCGTATAAATAGCACGAGTCAGTTTTCGGCGCCAACACTGACGTCAGTTACTGAAGCGGTGACTACACTATACGATTCATCGTGCCCTGTCGCGTCGTGACGCGAATGTAAATAATAATTGTAAATAATTAAATTACCTGGCAACATCTTGAGCAACGCATCACAACGAGGTCTCCATCTACTCTATGATGAAGAGTGAATATTTGTCTATGGTAAGTTCGTTTCTGAACTCTAAAACGCCGTAGACGGCCATTTTGTTGGCGTCCTTTTTGGTGGAAGCGTTCGTGCTCGACGGACTGATATAAAGCTAAGTAGATGTAGAACAAATCTAAGTAGAAAAGGATTTAAAACTAAGTAGATGTAGAACAAATCTAAGTAGAAAAGGATTTAAAACTAAGTAGATGTAGAACAAATCTAAGTAGAAAAGGATTTAAAACTAAGTAGATTTGGACTAAGTAGAATTAAAGCTAAGTAGAACAAGTAGCTTAAAGCCAATTAGCCTAAAGCCATGTACTATATCTAGATAGCATATGTAGCTGAGTGTGCCGAGTAATATTGCATGTGGTTAAAGTCATGAGCCGGTATTGGTAAATGATTAAGGATAAGTATCGCTTAATAATAAAGTCTGTGCCGTGCCGGTCTCGCGGTCGGCGCGTGGAGGTGAGGCAAGCAATGTCAAGCCGGCCACGCGGGCGGCGCGGGGAGGTAAAGCAAGACTAGCTTAATAATAAAGCCTGTGCCGTGCCGGTCTCGCGGGCGGCGCGTGGAGGTTAGGCAAGCAGTGCCAAGCCGGCCGCGCGGGCAGCGCGAGGAGGTAAGGCAAGGCTAGCTTACATACATGTCACAGTGGCCCCCCTAAAGAGGTATCTAAGTTACGGGTGATTGCAATCACAGGATAACGCTACCTATATGAGATCAGTAGGGCGAAGACTAATATCGCCTACCTGATATAACAGTCGGCTAACGTGTTTGCCATAAGACAGCAGGAGAGTGCGAGGGTTGACCGCCAGAAGGTTTAAACACCCGAGCATCTGCGCTTAAAGTTGGGAATGTATGACTTGATCATACTGGCCTCCATGTATGAGTGTGTTGTTAATATTGGATTATGTTTACAGCTTGGGAGAAGTGGCATGGTCTTAAGTATCCTACGAGCATGCTCCTTTCTCCTCGCCCGTGGTACAGAAGTAGTTAGTATCAACGGGCATTAACACCTACAGATGGTGAACAGCAGCGGCTAGCGGCTTGGCGGAAGGGCGAGGCAAGGACAGGTGAAAGAGCTGTGGAAGGAAGTGAAATAGGGACGGGAGCAATAAAGCGAGGTATGATACTTAAATTACCTATTTATCACCATGACAAAGGAAGAATAATATTCGTGCGCCTGCTAATGTAAGCGAACCCGAGGCGTAACTATATTACATACCCCCATAGGACTTACATTATAGAGCAGGGCGTCGCGACATGGTGGAGATGCTGGGATATGACAACATCCAAGAGCTTGATGTAATAGCATACCCATCTATACTATGTAATTGTGCATGTTGCTAGAGTGACGAGACCACTTAAGCATACATAATTACCACAGCAACCTGGTCAAGAGAATTAGTATGAGAATGAGTCTCTCAATACTACAAGAATGATGCTCGTCCATATTTCACCTTCTTGTGCATCCATCTATTTACATGTGTGAACCTTGCCTTAGGGGAGTGGTTCCCTAAGCAACATTGGGCAGTTTGTGTATATAACGAAACTTTAACAATTACTGGTCTAAACTATCATGATTGCAAGCTGGAGAGGCAGCTCGCACAGATAATGTTTAAATGTGTGCATAAGCCCACTTATGAAATACAATTAACCAAACAGATAACAATGTTGTTGTAATTGTGTATTATTTATTTGAATCTGAAATCTGAAAAAAAATGAGAATTATTATCCAATAATTGTCGTTGTTTTTCAATAAATAGACAAATAACAAAATCTCTCGAGTTTACTCCTGGATCCGAATAGAGATGGCGTTAGTGTATGAAACTACTACATGATTTTATGTGTGCAATGATTTATTAAATGTATGATTATTCATTATGTGATATGTTATAAATTTATAATTTGTAAAACGTAATATAAGTTATAAACAAACCATCAGTTCCCTGATTCGTTCATTGTGAAAGTCGTTTTCTGTAAGAACAGTTACAGTGGTACCAACATAACGATAATCGAGATATTCATGTAATCAGTACTTTATTATTGAGTCGGGTATATTTCTTAACAAACAAACGGATAATGCCTAGCTTAATCAAATGAAATAATTATTCTAAACTTCGATTTTACCTGAAACTAACTATTGTTTTGTAGGACGCGACTTTGAACGGCAACAGATATCTGTCAACTTTCACGCCCATGTCATCGGGTCGACACCTGTCACCGGCAAAATATTTGGATAGTGTCAAAGTATAAACAAACTTCGAAACAAACAGTGAATAATATTCTAATAAAGTTTGAATCTACGGTCAGTCACCAACTAACATTTGGATTTGTGTTGATAATAGTAATCAGGTGAGTTGTTACGACCTAACTTCTCATGACGTAGGTACTAAATAATACTCTCGGAGTGCACTTGAACTGTTTGTTAACCAAACCGGTATACAACTTTATGTAAGGATTAGTGAATTGCGAGTAGACAGTTGTTTGAACATTCGCGGTACCTATTTAATCGATGTTATTTTATTCTGATTGACGTAGGAGATCAACAGAACGACATCGATCAACGAATTTGGGAATCAATACACACCTACGCTAGGGAGACTAAAGGAGGTCCAGTCCATAGATAACGTCTGGCAGAAATAACCTTTAGCATATTTCTCGTACCTACACAAATCAGGTGAAATTCACGTTTTATTTTTATTTTGTGGCCTTTTAGACGGTTACTTGAAAGATGATTATGCGACGAAACTTTATTAGTGTAATAGTGAGTCAAATACAAGAGGTATTTACTTGTTTATTGACACAATATGTGGAACCATTTTCGCCATAGTAAATGGTATGTCGCAAGGTTGTTTTAATAAATTTTCATTTAATTTATTTTAGAAAATTATACATTGTGTATAGATTGTTTGTACAATAAGACAGTACCAACCAAATATAATATTGAAATGTACAACTTAGTTATTATGCGAATAAGTAACGATTGTTATTCGTGATTGTGTTATTGATGAATAACTAAGAATAATTATATGTGTCTTATGTGAGGTCTTATATTGTTCGGTATGTGATTTGGTCGAATTACTATCGGATTGTATTTTGCTTTCAGCATTATCACACAATTATTTACGAAGCAAAATAAACCCTAGAGCCATGGATAATATCATACTTAATCGTTTATCAATGATTATCAATGAAATTAAGAGGAACTCTGACCTGTCCATGACCCTTTCAGTAAGTGATACAGAAGGGAGACGAGAAGCAGAGATTATTGCGGCTACACTTACCAAATTATTACACAGATTTAATGAAGACTTAAACAATTATTTTCGTCTAGTAGAACATCCTTCCGCTGATGACGTAAGCTCTATGTCACAAATCCAGCTCGAGGCTGAACAGAACCTTATTCAACTTGAAGTGAAGTTACAGTCACAGAATAAGAGTCATTCCAGTCTGGGTAGTGAAACAATTAGCAGCAAGTTACCCAAACTCCACTTGCCTGAGTTTGATGGTGACATCCTACAGTGGCACCAGTTCTGGGACCAATTTCGCTCCAATATAGATAGCCGTAACATCGCAGACGTCGATAAATTGCTGTATCTACAGGCTTCAGTGAAAGGAAAGGCTAAGGAGTCGATCGAAGGATTCGACATTACCGGAAAAAACTATCAGATTGCAGTCAAGACTCTACAGGAAAGGTACGGAAGCTCCGTCCACCTGATCGATGCTCATTATGCTGCACTGTCCAAAGTGAAACCCGCTGAAAAGTCAGTGAGCTCTTGTAGAACCACTCTCAACAACATAGAAAGACATCTACGAGTATTAGAGTCACTTAAAGAGGATGTTAATCATAGTCATCTCCGATACTTGATCTTCGAGAAATTACCTGAAGACCTGATATACGAATTAAAATTGAAGACAACTAGTAACTCTATCAAGGATATACGGAGAAATCTTGAATTGATCATATCAGCAAGAGAAGACGCTGGCAGAATTGCAAATGAGGGAAAACTTAAAAACGAATACACTGTTGAATCGCTGCACGTAACACAAGAAAATAAGAAATCGGATGGCGCTAGTACAGCCAGTAAACATCAAATGGATGAAATTAAATATAAACACAAAAATAAAAATACGCGGCACCAGGTTGATAGAGATAATTCATTTCGCAAGAGGGGACACAGTAAGCGGGAAGATCACAAGAAAATTATCGAACAAATAACAAGAGGTCCACAGAAGAAAAGAAGGAAGTTAGCGTGTATTTTCTGTGGAGAGGATCACTATCATGACCAATGTTCAAAGGTTAAAGATATTAAAGAAAGAAAGCAAAAACTTAAAAACCGATGTTATAAATGCTTCAGAGAAGGACACAGCATGAGAGCCTGCAAATATCAGAAGAAATGTTTTTACTGCAGAAAAAATGACCACAACAGAGCTTTGTGCCCCACTAAATTTTCGGCATCTTCAACGAAAACAGAAGTAACGATGATGACGGTGGGATCGAGAGGATCCACAGCGTTACAGACTGCCATAGTTCACGTTAAGAAGCTAGGAAGTAGCAATGAAGGTAAATACAGAATTCTATTAGACTCCGGTTCACAGCGATCTTATATCACTAAGAGTGCAGCCAGCATGCTGGACTTACAGACAGAGCAAGAAGATAACCTCACAGTATTTACATTTGGATCAAAGGCACCTCGCGAATTCATCAGCTCTGTAGTCAAGTTGGGAATAAAGACCAAACATGAAGGAACGAAAGAAATCTATGCAAACGTCGTACCAACAATAACTAATGGAGTCCCATACCATGGGGAAGAGTTAAGTCTATGGAAGAGTAAGGAACTTCTTGCAGACGATGGATCACTACAAGACCAAGTTGATATCTTGATTGGCAACGACTACTATTTCTCGTTCATGACGACTGAAAGAAAACAACTAAAAGATGATTTATACTTGGTGAAGTCTAAGTTCGGTTGGATACTATCTGGGAAACTAGAAACTAAACCAACTGAGACACTATCGGTACTTACTTACTTTCAAAGCGCAATAGAAACAAAATTAGACCCACCAGACTTACCTATTGACCAGGGTAATATCTCGTTCCTATGGGAACTTGAATCCATCGGAATTAACGACTCTCCGAAAACCAATAGAGAAGAAGAAGCTGTCGATAATTTCAACAGAACGACCAGTATTATCGATGGTCGATATACCATTGCTTGGCCCTGGAATGAATATCCTCCAGCTCTACAATCTAATTATGGCCTAGCCTATGGAAGACTGGTGAGCTTGTTAAAGCGCCTAGATAAAGAAACCCTTAAAACGTATGATGAGACACTTCAAGATCAAGTGAAGAACGGTATTATAGAAATAATACAAACATCCACGATTCCTGAAGATCACCCAATACATTACTTACCTCACCACTGCGTAGCTCAGAAAGGAAAACCCATTAGGATCGTGTACGATGCCTCTGCGAAGAGCGGCGAAGGCAAGAGCCTTAATCAATGCCTGTACTGTGGCCCGTTAATGTTGGAAGACTTAACAGGCCTGCTGATAAGATTTCGACATCATAAAATTGCGATATCCGCAGACGTAGAAAAGGCGTTCCTACAGATCGCATTACATGAGGCAGACAGAGATGTGACACGATTTTTATGGATTAAAGATATCACTAAACCAGTCAATAAAGATAACTTACAATGCATGAGATTTTGCAGAGTACCCTTTGGTATAATTTCAAGTCCATTCATCTTAAACGCCACTATCAAACACCATCTAAATAGATCACAACTACAGCTAATGAAAGGAATAGCGGATGACATATATGTTGACAATCTCATCACAGGCACCTCAACAATAGAGGAAGCTTTAAGTCTATATAGAGCCGCCAAAGACACCTTTCAACAAATTTCATTAAACATAAGAGACTGGTGTTCCAATTCAAAGGAATTTATGAAACAGATACCGGATACAAATAAAGTTAGTAGCCCTAAAATCTTAGGTTTGAAGTGGAATCTAGAACAAGACACACTCCAACTCAAGTTCGATGTCAACACAGAAGCAAACAATAAACGGGGTGTATTAAAGGTCATTGCATCAATCTACGACCCGTGTGGATTTGGCACTCCATACATGCTATCAGCAAAGTTATTCCTACAAGATCTGTGGAGACAGAAATATAAATGGGATGAGATATTTTCAGAACAGTTGTGTGACAAATGGAATGAGATTAGGGAAGAGTTAGAAGAAATACACAAGATATTCGTACCCAGATGTTATGTAACAGATACAGGAAAATACCAATTACATTGCTTTACTGATGCCTCTTTGAAAGCATACGCAGCAGCAGTTTACATAGTGAATTGCGAAAATATACACTTCATCATAGGAAAATCCAGATTAGTACCAATAAAGGATCAAGATAATCTTAAGATACCACGCTTAGAACTACTGGGAGTACTCATAGGAAGTAGACTCGTTAAATTTGTAATGAAACAGCTCAAGATAAGACTAATTAGTCAGACATTGTGGACAGATAGTAAAATTGTAATAGCCTGGCATAAGTCAGACAAACTCTTGCCTCCATTTGTATCCAGACGCATCGAAGAAATAAAGAAAAACAGAGAATTAATCGTAAGATATGTTCCATCTGAATTAAACCCAGCCGACGTAGCAACCAGACCTCCCACATTGGATATAAACAGAGAGATATGGCAGAAAGGACCAGAATTCCTAATGAAAGAGCCGAAGTGGTGGCCCGCGGACCGCGGCGAAGAGACACTTTCTTTTCCAACCTGTGGGGAGGGTCCGACGAACGGAGAGAGCGCAGAACTCTTTAAGAAACGTGAAGTAAAATCCATCACTAAGCTAGAAGAAATAAACAACAAGGATATACCAAGTAGCAGGATCGAACAGATTAAGAGGTTACAAGAAGAATACTTTCCATCAGAGGTCCAGGAAATAGAAACAGACTTGACCCGTAATCTAAGACTGTTCAAGGATATCGATGGGTTACTAAGATGCGAAGGACGCATGAAGAACGCTAACTGGTCATTCGATAAACGATACCCAATACTCATACCTAGAGAATGCGACTTTACCAACGACATTATAAAGAGAACACACGAAGAGAATTACCACGTCGGCGCTAACCATACGTTAAGCCTGATAAGGCAAAACTATTGGATTCCACAAGGGAAAGCCAAAGTATTAAAAGTCATTAAGAAGTGCCCGAAGTGCGTTAAACACGGAGGAGGACCGTTTAAGTTGCCACCAACCCCAGCCTTACCAGCAGAGAGAGTAAATTATAGTGCGCCCTTCACTTTTACGGGAATAGATTACATGGGCCCTCTCTTAGTGAACGAGAAGGGTCCCAATAAGAGGTGGATTTGCCTCTTCACATGCCAAGCAGTGAGGGCAATCCATTTAGAAGTGGTGAAAGACCTCTCGGCCGAAGAAGGACTACTAGCCTTGCGAAGGTTCATAGCAACAAGAGGGGTACCAACTCTTGTTACCTCCGATAACGCTCTCTATTTTAAACTAATAGCTGAAGTATTATCAAAAGAATATTGTATAAAAGAAAAGATTCGTTGGAAATTTATTCCACAACTAGCACCTTGGTTCGGGGGATTCTACGAAAGACTGGTAGGAATAATCAAGAATTGTATGAAAAGAACACTACAGAAACATCTACTAAACGACTCACAGCTAGCAACAGTAATTAAAGAAATAGAAGCAGTAATAAACACACGCCCACTTACCAGCGTAGACTCAGAATTAGATCAGATTTTAAAACCGGCAGACTTTCTCACTTTGGGAAAATGTATTACAATGGAAACATCTAATACAGATGAAGAAATAATAGGAACAGTAACTAAAACCGAACTAGTGAAAGGATGGAGGAAAGCCATAATAATGACAGAAGAATTCAAAGAAATGTTTATAAACCGGTACCTACCGAGCTTAAGGGAGAGATATCGACATTCTCATAAAGAACCAAGAAAAACGGTTAAAGTAGAACCTAAAATCGGTCAAGTTGTACAGATTAAAGGAGAAACAAAGAATCGAGAAGGATGGAAAGTAGGGAAGATATCATGCCTACTCAGAGGAGCAGATGGTTTGTGTAGGGTAGCTAAGATCAAAATAGGAGACAAGGAATTTACGCGATCTATAGCCCACATCTACCCTCTCGAGATGGATGATAATGACATAATCGAAAACGAGCCTGATAACACGTACAGCGATGCAAATAAATCCCTAGAGATAGTATGGGAAGAACCTGAAAAACATCCACTATTGGAAGAAGGTCCCAACGAGACTCCAATAGAAACCCCAATTGAAATTATAAATCATGACAGTATCAACACGAGAGCTGAAGGGTCAGAAGATATAACGATGAACGATAGGTCAGAGACACAATCCGACAGCTGCACTCCAGATGAAACACCCAACTCTAAAGAGGAAACAAAACCGAGAAGAAGCGCAGCCACTAGAGCTTTAGAAAAGATAAAGGAGTGGACGCGCAACCTCGTAACAATGCTCTAACCAGGCCTTCGGGCCGGGAGTGTCGCGTCGTGACGCGAATGTAAATAATAATTGTAAATAATTAAATTACCTGGCAACATCTTGAGCAACGCATCACAACGAGGTCTCCATCTACTCTATGATGAAGAGTGAATATTTGTCTATGGTAAGTTCGTTTCTGAACTCTAAAACGCCGTAGACGGCCATTTTGTTGGCGTCCTTTTTGGTGGAAGCGTTCGTGCTCGACGGACTGATATAAAGCTAAGTAGATGTAGAACAAATCTAAGTAGAAAAGGATTTAAAACTAAGTAGATGTAGAACAAATCTAAGTAGAAAAGGATTTAAAACTAAGTAGATGTAGAACAAATCTAAGTAGAAAAGGATTTAAAACTAAGTAGATTTGGACTAAGTAGAATTAAAGCTAAGTAGAACAAGTAGCTTAAAGCCAATTAGCCTAAAGCCATGTACTATATCTAGATAGCATATGTAGCTGAGTGTGCCGAGTAATATTGCATGTGGTTAAAGTCATGAGCCGGTATTGGTAAATGATTAAGGATAAGTATCGCTTAATAATAAAGTCTGTGCCGTGCCGGTCTCGCGGTCGGCGCGTGGAGGTGAGGCAAGCAATGTCAAGCCGGCCACGCGGGCGGCGCGGGGAGGTAAAGCAAGACTAGCTTAATAATAAAGCCTGTGCCGTGCCGGTCTCGCGGGCGGCGCGTGGAGGTTAGGCAAGCAGTGCCAAGCCGGCCGCGCGGGCAGCGCGAGGAGGTAAGGCAAGGCTAGCTTACATACATGTCACAGTGGCCCCCCTAAAGAGGTATCTAAGTTACGGGTGATTGCAATCACAGGATAACGCTACCTATATGAGATCAGTAGGGCGAAGACTAATATCGCCTACCTGATATAACAGTCGGCTAACGTGTTTGCCATAAGACAGCAGGAGAGTGCGAGGGTTGACCGCCAGAAGGTTTAAACACCCGAGCATCTGCGCTTAAAGTTGGGAATGTATGACTTGATCATACTGGCCTCCATGTATGAGTGTGTTGTTAATATTGGATTATGTTTACAGCTTGGGAGAAGTGGCATGGTCTTAAGTATCCTACGAGCATGCTCCTTTCTCCTCGCCCGTGGTACAGAAGTAGTTAGTATCAACGGGCATTAACACCTACAGATGGTGAACAGCAGCGGCTAGCGGCTTGGCGGAAGGGCGAGGCAAGGACAGGTGAAAGAGCTGTGGAAGGAAGTGAAATAGGGACGGGAGCAATAAAGCGAGGTATGATACTTAAATTACCTATTTATCACCATGACAAAGGAAGAATAATATTCGTGCGCCTGCTAATGTAAGCGAACCCGAGGCGTAACTATATTACATACCCCCATAGGACTTACATTATAGAGCAGGGCGTCGCGACATGCCCTAAGTCCCTAACTTCCGATGGATTGGGTGGTGTGATCGCGGTTAGGGCGCTCAGTAGTAGACATGGGTAGTTCGCGAACGATTGAAGTAAATGAACTAGTTCATTTCCCAAAATGAACTTTTCATTCATTCACTGGCCATTCAAAATGTGTCATTAGTTCAGTGTTTCTTTTCGCTTAGTTACTCTATTCACCCTAATAAGTATGAACTTTATTGTAATAGGAATATAGTCTTTACGGGAAACGGTAGGTCCATTTCCCGTAAAGACTATATTCGTATTAAAGTTTGAAGGAATATCGATATTCGTATAAAACTGAACTAGTGATTTAGTGAAATGCATCACTTCTCTAAATCACTAGTTCAGCGAACTAGTCCAATGAACTAGTCCAGTGAACTAATTCAGTGAACTAGTCCAGTGAACTAGTCCAATGAACTAGTTCAGTGAATCATCTCATTCAAGAACTCGTTCTGATTTGTTGGACTAAATGAAGTACTGAATGAATGAATGAACTACTTCATCAAGTGAAAAGATATACTTCATTCATTTTCTTTTTACTGACACATTTTGCGCATCTTTACTCAGTAGCGGCGCGGCGGCGTTCGACGTGAAATGACATGTCGTGAAGTGAAAATGGCTACGCAACCAGTACCCTTAGCACGAATTTTCAGTATTTGAGACGTAAAGTAAACTGGAACTTTGACAATTTCAAACTGACAATTTTCAATGAAAAATTTAGTTCCTTCTCCGCACACCAGAGGCGCTGTTCCGTTTTTTCATACAAAAACGCTGTAAATACTGGACATGGACCTAAAAAAAAAGGCGGACGGAACTTCACTAAGAAACGATTGAAGCACCACAATGGCGGCGGCGTAAATATGTGTGAGTGTGTATAGGGATGCCAGATGAAGGAAAAAATTACCAATTTTTAAACAATATTTAATTAAGATCTCCCTTGAACTTAAGTTGAATTACAATTTTTTTGTGACGGATACCTATTTTTAAAATAAAGGTAAAATCATTTAAGCACATTGGATATTAAAATATTTACAACTCGTTTAATGTTAATAAAGTTTTACAATCCCTTTTGGTGATTCAAATTTTTGTAGACTTGTCTTTTGCTATCGACACATCTAGAAATCCCTTCTAATTTACTGAAGTGGTGAAAACGAATGTTTAAGTATTTTTCGGCTATAAATATTTAATTAAAGCTATTTTATGTTCCATTCCTACACGTCTACATTCCTATTCCATGTCTACACTCCCTTATTATTTTTATACAATCATTTTTCCATGCATCATTTGCCGTGGGGAAATCTGTAAAAATATAGAAGAATACAATAACGATAAATAGTAACATAAAATATAAATCTCCCAATTTTAAAATAATTTGAACCTTGAAATAGTTGCAACACTGATTGATTTCGAGATGTTTATTAAATTTATTGACGTAAAATCGAGAAATAAGCTTCAAATTGACATGCTTACCTATGAAAAGTGATCCCCTGGCTTTTTTAATTGAAGTACTATGGTTTAGACAACTTTTTGCAACACATGACGGCATACTTTGGTTTTTATTAGACAAAATAACACCGTATAAAACCGCGAGTGTCGTTCGAAGCGTAATGGCCGACGGCTGACTTACTATGGTGTGAATAGTGATGTGCCTGATGGCAATATTCCCACTGCCGGCAATATTCCCAATATTGCCACTGCCGGTAAAATACCAAAATTGCCGGCAACTTTGGCAATATTGCCAATGTTGCCAGTCAAATAACACCAGTATATTTTATTATTACTGCAGGTGCAGTTTATGTTACTGTAGATAATGCGTTGCGGCATTAAGTCCGCCTTAAAAAAACTACTAAGTTGTTACTCTACACGGTGGTTTACTGATTATTATGTAAGAATTACCGAAACAAGTGCACTAAAATAATGTTATTTTTGTTGATTATTTGTAGTTTTGACAGAGATTTATACTTTTTTTAATTTCCATATTGTATAGGTACTTAAGTACTTATACTCGTTGTTTTTGCTTTGTGATTTTGCATAAAAAACTAGTGGCCCATTCAACGAACAGTTATAGAGGGAAATTCTTGGAACACGATTTTGAACTACGTTACTTTGTTTGAACTAGTTAGTAGGTGAATATAATCATCAAAAGTCCCCGCTACTAGCCCTTGAGCTGTGGGGGAGGGGGGTTTAAAGGTTCCATTTTTTGGTTTTTCGCTTATAACTCGGAAACCATGCCTCTTAGCAGCATGGTTGCATGGCAAAACAAAGGCTGAATAAAATTTCCCATAAGTTTTATTAAGTAACCATTTCGATATCTTGTATAATTTTCGAAAAACCATATTTACCTTTTCGCATTCGGAAAGTCTTATTTAATATTGCCATAAATCCAGAAAGAAGCAGCAGTCTTTTCAGGCTCTCCCTGTAGTACCTACTCCTCCCTGTATTTTTGTGGGCAACTCACACTTGACCAAAAATTAATACCTACCTATACGAAAATTGTTTACAACAAAAAAGAACTAAAGTTTCCAAAGATAGTTTTTCCGCATCTCTTATGGGTGCGGATTTCCTCCTACATAGTACAGTCCTACCTAGTCTGTAAGTACCTAGTATAATTTAAAATGAGTTTCTAAGCTAATTTTTACTGCTCCCTCGGTGGGGGAAGAAAAGACATATCAAGCTTGATGGTGGCCACCGAATTTAATAACTACTTATACCTGCGGACATTGAGAGAGACCCGATGGGGTCTCTCTCAATGTCCGTGGGCCTCCAGATAAAGATCGAATCTGGAGGCCCATATCACCTTAAGGTGCAGCATGCTGGCTCTGTTCATCGCAGGTGGTGAAGGGAGGGTCTGAATCAACTGCTACTGCTTTCTAGATATATGGCGATATTTCCCCTAAATTACAGACTTATGCTCGTAAAGGAGGAGGCAGGCCGCGAGCGAGAGAGGACAGCGTCCTCCCTCCGCCCCAGCCGCAGTGGTAGGCGCCCACGGCGACGGACGTCGCTTGATGATCTCCGGCCACCGTAGGCGCGGGCATGCGGGCAGCGAGTAAAGGGCAACTCGCTGCCCGACCAAGGACCATGCCCGGGTCGACGGCGCGTTGTGTCCCACGCGCGCCTCAAAGAGCGTCAGCATAATGACGGGGCCCCCCTCTCAGAGGGCCAAAGCCTGCCGGGGTCGCGGGATTATTCCCTAACCGTAACCCCGGAACTTAACAGGCTATGAAGGACACCGTGGATTTTAGTCAGTAGAAGTCTGACAGTCCCTCCCGCCCTGCCCGGGGTTGGAGGACTCATTTGATGATTTTACCACGCTAAAAAAAATAAAAAAAATTACAGACTTTCAAAAGCGGATACCTCGAAAACTATGAAAACTCGAAAACTTACAAGATATTGAAATGCGTAAAACTTACGGAAAATTGATTTAGTTTTTTATTTTGTTCACACTCGCTATGCTGCTAGAACGCATTTTTCCGAGATGTAAGCGAAAAACCAAAAAAATGGTACTTTCAATCCCCCCCCCCCCCAGAGCTCAAGGTTTTGATATGTTCACCTCCTAACTAGTCCAAACAAAGTTACGTAGTAAAACATGTGTTTCTAGAATTTCCCTCTATGCTTTGAGCATTCGTTGACTAGACTAAATTACAACAGCAACATAAAAAGAAATTATTCGAATTTATGCCTTTTTATTCAATATACAATGATCGTCAATTCTTATCTTAAAACGTATGTGTAATTTCTTATATTCACTGTCGTGTGCGGCAACAATGGGCAATATTGCCGGTAAAATACCGGGAATGTTGCCAAAAATTGCCGGCAATTTTGGCAATTTTACCCAAAACAATGTTTTTTTTGTATATAATGTAGACCATAGTCTGTAAATGCTAATTTTAAGTGTGTTACATAGTTTTCGCACTCATGTTGACTTAAAATTAAGCAATATTCCCAAATATTTCCACTCCCGGCAATATTGCCGGCAATATTTCCACCTAAATTCCCACCTTGGGCAATATTGCCGGCAACGGCACATCTCTAGGTGTGAATGTGTGCGTGCTGGCTTGTCCACATTAGCGCACTGACTTACTATGGGTGCTTCAATTGTTTCTTAGTGAAGTTCCGTCCGCCTTTTTTTTTAGGTCCATGATACTGGAAAGATTCTGTAAAGTAAAAGAGTGAAAATTCGTGCTAAGGGTACAGGCCTGGCTCACTCCGCGGTATAGGTATGAAACGGCACGCACACACCGTTCACGGGTCGCTACAATGATATTATAAAGAAAGATAGGCCATGTTCATACTAAATGGCGTTCAGATTTCGTTGCGTTGTTATTATAAGTACTAACTTAAATGTATACAGTAATTTAAAACTACGACAGCGATAGATAATACGGAACGTATAAGATAGAAAGAGATAGCTAGTTTTAGTGTGTTGCGCTTGAAGTATAGTCCACACTACACTAGAGTATCATAGAGTTTGTCGATTCACCACAGAAGAGACATTGAATATAACAAATAGGCAAGCGCGTCGGGTGCGCGCTTGGTATAATTATTTATTATTTTTATGCCGATTACCAATGTACAGCTACTAAGTACTGCGAAGGAAAATTTATCTTTTTACACTATATATATTATATTTTAAATACTGTCAAATATTTGTATCAAATTTCTGAAGACAGTTTATTTATATTTATAGTTTAGTCGAATACGTAATAGCTGTTAGTTACATTGGCGACTTTCTTAAAAATGAAATAAATGTGTAGGATTTTAATAATTAATAAATACTTCAACACAAGCGCCTGTGAGAATAAGTAGATTTCTTATATTGGTACTGATTTGGTAATGAATGATGTTTTAAATAAAATTGAATTCTATTTATGACTATAACTTTATAACTATAACTATAAATTTGTAACTATAACTAACCTCATTCTATATAACATTAATCATAAAAAATTTAAAGCGCAACGCTATAATTGTGCCTACCATTTCGCTTCTGTTTGAATAATCTATGACCCGACTTATGACGGATGCTATTTGTCTCTGTCACGCAGCAGATTGCCATCCTATTATCTATCCTTTTCGAACCATTACGTCAATAATACGAAATGTATTTGAAAATGAGGAATAACTCTTAAAAAAATACAAAATTGATATATTTTTAATAGACTTGCTTATGGTATGTCACTCCACAACTCTTATTTTTCTTGGCACCATAGTTTCTGCACTTTCTGAAGACACAACTTAGCGTTTTTGTTACGCCGCGCACTCACTTTACCTCGCTCGCTGTTGTAATCCGACTAAATCAAGGGTGCTACAATTGTGTTACATTCTCCTCAACATTTTGTGCGCGCTAGTGCGATATCTACCTCTTTTTATTTATAATATCATTGGGTCGCTACAGATGGCTTTCGCGTGCCGCCCGGCCGTTCCGCAACGCGCTTCGCGTTGTAATTATTCGTACAATCAAAAGTGAACATAATAAAATATGAAGACAAGCAAATACTGCATAGCTTTTGGTTGCCTAAACGACAACAGAGATAAGAGCCTCACGTTTCAGACTCTACCGTGCGTGACGTCGAAACGTAAGAAAAAAAAGTGAAAATATCGAATGTTTATGAATAGTGTTATTCCTACATTATGTTTATGAATCTACGGTTAATTATCAATTAAGTATCTACCTAGTTGTGATATGCTTATATTACGTCTTTCAAGTACCTATGTTCCGCTTAAAATAACACTATTAGGTACCTAGGTAACATTATAAGTTTAGAAATGTGTCGATATACTCGGCGGAGATGGGAGCCTACTAGACGAAAAAGATAAATAGACTAATATCAAACCTGACATCACTCTCACTCACCTTAAATCATGTAATGTGGACCATTTGGAATTGGTTCAAAAAACCGGTTTTAAACGCCCAAATGGTCGGTTCAACATTGCGCGTAGGTAGGTCGAATTATGATCGGTAGAAAGTAGGAAGATGTTTACGTTATTGTTTAGGCACGTTCAAACTCAGAAAATGGCTACACTACGCATTCAAGGTCAGCGATCGTAATTCTCTGCGCGACTTTTTTACCTACTTACCTGCAAAGACACGCAACACGGGGCCTGTGACAATGACAGTAGGTCGGTTACTAGTTTGAGTGCAAATGATAAGGACTAGTTACCTATCTTGCCGTAAACGATAACAATCGATCTTTAAAGTTATGACTAAATAAAATTATAGACCAAGAGCCATGGTCAAAAAAGAACATCGAACTACACTACATATGGTGTAAAAATGTTCGATATACAATTATACATATTTCAGTGGGCGAACGAGCCTATAAAACTAAAGAACTTTCCTCAAGGAATTTAGGTCGTATTATGAATAAAAAAATGTGTTCTCACACTTCTCACACAAAACCACTTAGTTGTTTTTTGGTTTTACCTTTTTTTTTACCTTTCAAATATTTTTTCAACATTAGAACAAAGAGATTTTGATTCAATTTTGATTTCTTTGATTTCAACAAAGAGAAGTGAGTGGTAGGGCAGTATGTAAACACACGCTCCTCTCGATCCTGCTGCAGCAGTATTTTGGGAATTATTGCCGGCAGCGCGAGGGGCAGCGGCAGGGGCTGAATGTAAATGAGGCATAACAAACCTGCGGTCTTTGATTACATCAAATATCAAAGATTTTAAAACGTTGAAAACACGTATACCTACCTAACTGTGCCTAAACTCGCGAGTCGCAACCCTATTGAGCTTAACCGACAGTAACCTTTTAATGTCGTTGGCGTCAGATAAACTAAAATGAACTCTCGCGCGTCACTATTCAGTTAATTTTTGCTTGCGCACGGGAAGTTTAGGCTATTATAAAAGTAGGTGGGCGATGCGGGTGCAAGTAAAAATGGACTCTATTCTCTCGTGCATAGATTTTACATTTGTTTGTTTTCTTTTTGGGAGTAACGCTTCTGTACCTTTAGGTACTATTATATATTCTGTGGCGCTACGCGAGAGAGAGATGATGAATACTCGTAAATATTCCTTCACCTAACGTCTTCTCTTCTTATTTTTTAGTATACCCACTGTTGCTGCGAGGGCGATTCCAAGCAGGGATGGCATGATTAAAACACCTGTTTAAAACAGTTTGTAATTAAACAGTGTTTTATAATACCCGTTTCAACTACTTATCAAGGCGGATGAATGCTTATAAAATGAAAATAAAAAAATATTCAGGAGTCTAAATAGCTTGACATAAAACCATTTGAGTCTATGTCTATGCCATTGCTTTGCCATATTTTTAACTTTTATTGGCAATTCTTAAAAATATTAGAAAACAAAATCATTACTAAGGGCGAATTTGAAAAGATGTAGTCTAGAAATGAAACATAATTGATTTATACGTTTAGACAACGACAAACAACGTGGAAAAAAATTGAAAAAAAAAGCCAGAAACTAAAAAAAACACTTTTTTTTAAAACATTTTGAACTGTTTATTTTATATATTTGAAAAATAAACTTTTTTTTTCAACCCTGATTCCAAGTTGCTGATACTTTGTAAGCGTAGGCGCCATCTTCACTGCTCGACGACGGTTGGCTGCCAAGTGAGTTAGGGTGGCGATATCGTGTAGCGTGATCAGAACGCCCAATCTATCGAGGCCTGCTCATCGGCCCGATGAATCGTATAGTGTAATCGCCGCTTTATTACCGTGCCCTAGCTCGCGGCGCCTGAGTACAAGCAGTTTACAACAATGTTGCATGTTTAGGCAAGTCGGTGAGGTGTCTGCTATTTCACTCTCTCTTGTTGTGCTTGTTGCTTTGCGTGAATAAGATAGAACTATTGAGTAGGTTCCTGCTTCAGGACAACGGACTCTCGTTATTACGCATCTTACTCTAACTTTCATTGATAAATCCGAGTTTATTCTTTTTATTCAAACGAATCATTCATTTTTAAAGCTAAGAAAATGCGACGTTGTCACATTTCACGCAAGGGTGTTTTACATGGGGTGCTATGACAGGAAACCTCCACGTGCGCCCATGGCCTGAGATGGAACTCCATTACCTCTCGGATACGTCCGGGGGGAAGACCAGTTTTTCGGGTCGGTGCACCCTGGGATGCGGGCAAAAACTCTTCCTTAGGCATAAGGGGTCTCTTTGTCCGTATGCGAATAGCCTGTCGTGTGGACGCTCCAACGGCGCAGCGGGCTTGCGGACGGTGAGTAATGGGTAGCTCGCCGTCCGACCAAGGACCAAGCCCGGGTCGGTGGCGCGTCGTGTTTCGTGCCAAATGCCTGCTGGGGTCGCTTAACCCAGGATACCGTAGCCTCGGAACGTAAAGGGCATAGGAAGGAACACGGGTGGATTTAAGTCAGTAAGAGTCTAACAGTCCCTTCCGACCCACCTAGGGCGGGAGGACTCATTTCTTGATTTTACCACCAAAAAAAAAAAAAAAGAATATTGTGACTCTGCCGAATTTATTTGTTTGAAGAATTAAAACAAAAATAATTACATGATTGAAAAATAATAAGTATAAATGAAAGTTCTAATGGACTGTATAAACTTGTATTGACGTGAATTTAAAATAACAATTATGTATTACTAGCTTCCGCCCGCAGCTTCGCCCGCGTGGTGTTTTGATAGCCTATGTTCTTTCTCAGGGTCTAAAGATTGTCTGTGCCAAATTTCATCAAAATCGGTTGAGAGGTTTAAGCGGGAAAGCGTAACAGACAGACAGACAGAGTTACTTTCGCATTTATAATATTAGTTTGGATGATTAAAATAAAATGTGAATAAGAAAATCGGCTTCGACCGGCGACGATGAATGCACCGCTGCCCCCGCACCCCTCATTCACCCCCGCGGCGCGCGGAGTGCGGCGGCGCGCTGCTGACGGTGGCTGCTGGGTTGAGGCTAGTGGCCTCAACAGTGAGCTTTTTCACCAGTGTGATTACGAACATGTCTTTTTAAAACATTACTCCTGCTAAATCTCTTCTGACATATTTCACATTTGTGAGGTTTTTCACCAGTGTGTTTTAGAACATGTATTTTTAATTCTAATTTTTCATTGAAACCCTTCCGACATATTTCACATTTATGAGGTTTTTTCCCTGTGTGCATAGGAACATGACTTTTTAAATAACTACTTCGACTAAAACTCTTCTGACATATGTCACATTTGTAAGGTTTTTCACCAGTGTGTATACGAACATGTCTTTTTAAATCTCCACTAGTGCTAAATCTCTTCTGACATATTTCACATTTGTGAGGTTTTTCACCAGTGTGTATACGAACATGTGTTTTAAAATCTCCACTTGTGCTAAATCTCTTCTGACATATTTCACATTTGTGAGGTTTTTCACCAGTATGTATTCGAACATGATTTTTTAAGTCATGATTTTGATTGAAACTCTTCCGACATATTTCACATTTATAAGGTTTTTCCCCTGTGTGTATACGAAAATGAGTTTTTAAATGACTACTTTGACTAAAACTCTTCTGACATATGTCACATTTGTAAGCTTTTTCACCAGTGTGTAGACGAACATGTCTTTTTAAATTGCTACTCACGCTAAATCTCTTCCGACATATTTTACATTTGTGAGCTTTTTTACCAGTGTGTATTAGAACATGAGTTTTTAAATTACGATTTAGATAAAAACTCTTCGGACATATTTCACATTTATAAGGTTTGTCCCCGGTGTGTATAAGAACATGTCTTTTTAAATAACTACTTTGACTAAATCTCTTCTGACATATTTCACATTTGTAAAGTTTTTCACCAATGTGAATTCGAATATGTTTTATTAAATAACTCTTTTTACTAAAACTACGGTGACACATATCACATTCATATGTCTTTATTCGGTCATTTGCAGCCGCATCAGTATTATTCACAATATTACTGATAGATTGAGAATTTGTAACAAGCTTTGTGAATTTAGAAGGAGCTGCAGACTTGTGTTTCTCGGTGTTCCGTATAATTAGTAAGTCTGTCTGTTCAGTTTTCTTTTGCTGGAATGTTATTGTATCTTCTAGTCTTGTTAGTCGTACGTATAGTTCTGGTTTCTCCGTGTCGGGCGCACCTGTGAATATAAATCTGGTAAGTAAGGGAGATTTCCAATGGAATGGAATAAAAACACAGTGTGCGTCAGAATGGCTGGTTGTCTGTGGCGTTGGTCTATGAGAGTTGATTCGAAAATTGCTACATAATTGCTTATATTTGCTACATGTAATTAATAATAGCTACATAAGATATACAGGGTGTTTCTCTATTGAAGGAAACCGTGGATTTTAGTCAATACAAATCTGACAGTCATTTCTGTCCCACCCTGGGTAGGAGGACTCCAATTTTTCTCCGTTCAATAAAATGTCGCAATCGCTACTTCTAACATTTGGCAAAGTGAATCTAATACATTTTGTTTTCTTTTCATTAGAACTAAATTATTTAGAGTAAACCAATTTTGAACCTTAGAAATACAGTCATTAATAGTGTCTAGATTTTGTGCACGTCTATCTATTTTAAAAATTAACGATGTATCATCCGCAAATAACATGAATATGTCGAAGAACCAAGTTATGTGTAATGAAACACCAAAAATAATAAAAGTAGATGGGGAGACAATACAACATCTCCAGGGATACCTTTACTTGGGCCAAGTAGTCTCTTTCCAGGCGAGACAAGACAAAGAAGTCGCGAGACGGACGGAAAACGCCTGGAAGAGCTACCAGTCCATGAAGGAACTGTTCAAGGGTGAGTTGCCAATAGCACTGAAACGTAAGCTCATGGACATGTGTATTCTCCCCGTCTTAACCTACGGTGCACAGACTTGGTCTTTGACTGACATCCAGAAGTCCAAACTCAAGGTTTGCCAGAGAGCAATGGAGCGCAGTATACTAGGTGTTAAATTAACGGACCGAGTACGAAACACAATATTGCGCTCCAAAACAAATATAGCTGACGTGGCTCAGAAGGCTGCCCAACTGAAGTGGGACTGGGCGGGACATGTCTGCCGCATGCCAGACGAACTGTGGGCCAAAATAACACAATACTGGCCCTGAGATAGTGAAGCGATGTCGCGGCAGACCACGCAGGAGATGGCGGGACGAACTAGACAGATTCTGCCCGAATTGGAAGGAGAAGGCACAGTGTCGTGAAGGATGGAAGGAGTGGAGGGAGGCCTTTGCCCAGGAGTGGGACAGAGCAGGCTAGGAAAAAAAAAAACATTAAAAGTATACAACAAATTGCGTTTTTAAGATCATAGTGTAAAAAGACATATTTCATTTTGTATTAATATGTTTAGGCGCCAGCAGGGCAACCTACCCCAATCTATAAAATTTTACTAATCGAATATTAACCTTCTACTATTGTGATAAGGTTGAAAATGTAATAAAGAAATTTTAAAATTATTTCATCAGTGATATCTTGGTGACGTGACGCAAGTAACGTAGCTGTCTCGACTGATTATATTTACGAACAATAATTCGCGACAGCTATGTTCTTTGTATGTTGGGTGTTCTAATCTTTATTTATCATATTTTTTAATTTTTATTATATTATATTTTTTTTTTTTTTATTGACAAAACTTTTTCGATATAAATATTCGTTGCGTTTCGTTGAGCTAATTGTATATTTGACAGTTTCAATAGGTTACAAATCTAATGAACCCGTTATTTAGAATTTTGAAAAATAAGTTTGAGTTTCGTAAAATCAACGAATACCAAGATACACATACCAACTCGAGAGTGGGGACTTGTATCGTCAGAATTCAATAAAATTGTACTAAATCGTGACGTATTACCAATTTTGAAAGTATCGTATCTCCGTCAATTTTAGTTTCCGTAACAAATGTAAATACTGGTCGAATATTTTTTGACAATTTATCTTTCGCACTAATTAAATTAACCTCATGGCACGGGATTAGCGGTGAACATACTGTATATCTAATGGCTTGAGCTAAACGCCTACTAGACAATTAGTATCTTTATTAAAACCAAAAAATCTAAATACCAGCCGGAATGGATAAATGCTCACCAAATTGTGTATCATAATGTATTATAGAAATTAACCTATTTTCTGTAGGTAATAATAAGAAAAAATAACCTAAGCAGGATCGACGAAGCCCCGTTTCGCAGGGCTTCTATTTCTGCTACCTTACCAAACCGAACTTCGGGGTGTCCCTGAAATGTTGCTAAAGCGAGTTTTAGATTTGGTGAGCATATGTATTTTGGTTAATAATTTCAAAAGGAAGGATACGCCCTTCAGAACATTTTGCGTAAACCTTCTTCATATAAGCAAAAAACAGCGCCATCTATGATAATCCATAAGAACTACGTTCAACTATTTTGCTTAAATTGACGACGTGATCTTGTAAGAGCGTACATGATTTTTTATCGGAATTAAGAATGTTGTACAGAAAACGTTTTAGGTTCGACTATCGTTTTTAAAATACCTCTTACATTTTTTTACTTCTTTTTAACACTCTTAAATTAAATAAATTATAGGTACTCAAAATGAGGCACTATGGCTATAATAATATACTCTTTTCACAAACTAAAAATGACGTTCGTACAAAGTTACGTCGTTACACGCCTTTGACTAGTTGCTTGGGCCCGGAACGACAGCTGTGGGCCAACACACAGAGTACTTTTATTAATAGGGCATAGAGATCTAACTTCACGGGTTTTTCGAGCAATGGACAACAGCGACATCTAGTGTTCACCGACGAAAACTTTTCTGTATATAGTTATATAAATATAGGTATATACAAAGCTTGCTCATTCCTTTTAGTGTTCTGATTGACTATTAATAACTATATGCCTACATTAGTAAAAAATAAAACAAATTTGTTAAGTAATTATATGTATTTCATCAACTATGAGGCCTTTTACAGTGTTTTTACAGTAATTTCTAGCCATTACTTGATATTTATCGGTGTCACTGATAGTATCTTGCTTTCCAGTAAGAATTTTATTAGCATGGAAATAACACACGGATACACTACTTTAGAATAGCACCAAAAGCAGAAAATGCAGGAAAATAACGAACCGCACCAAACGAGAATCAAATTTTTTCAGCAAAGTGCAATGTGACACTGACATTTATTGACGTATTGAAAAGACATCGCACCTTCGGTGCAACAAAGTCACTAATAGCCAAAACTGCAAAATCGACCTAAGTATGCCAAATTGTTTCTAAATCATGCCTTTACTTGGGGCAACAAAGACATCCGCGAAAGTATCTCGAAACTACACTAGATGGCAGAAGTGCCTTTGTGGTTATTGGCGGTTTTTCCATGCGTTTTGGGCCGACACCGTTTCATTGTAAGTAGTGCCCCCTCGCCCGCGACTTTATATTGAGGTCTTTTTTCGCTCAAAATCTTGGAGCAACAAAGGCATAAAACATAACAGTCATACAAAAAAAAAAATACAAAATAGTTTATTGTCTCAATAAGATAATTTTACATGAGTCGTGTTTGGAGCCCATCTTTAGGCAAACAATTCCTGTATTAGAGGACTCCGCTCTTTCATACAATTATTATTGTTACATTATAAACTACATACATGGAATGCGCAATAAAACGAGCAATGGAAAGAGCTATGCTTGGAGTTTCTTTGCGGGATAAAATCCGGAACATGGATATTCGGCGAAGAACCAGAGTCACCGACATAGCTCATAAAATTTGCAAGTTGAAGTGGCAATGGGCAGGCCACATCGCTCGTAGAACTGACCACCGATGGGGAAGAAAAGTTCTCGAGTGGCGACCACGGACCGGAAAACGCAGCGTAGGCAGGCCTCCCACTAGGTGGACCGACGACATCGTGAGGGTCGCGGGCAGCCGATGGATGCAAGTGGCGAATTGTCGTTCGGCGTGGCGGTCTAAGGGGGAGGCCTATGTTCAGCAGTGGACGTCTTCCGGCTGATGATGATGATGATGATGACATGGAATGCGGTGTAATGTGCGTGATGTGATGAGATGGGTGATATGTGGGGTGTGTGGTGAGGTATGTATGGGGTGTGAGGTGTGAGTTGGAGTGTTTAGTGTGTATTGTGATGTGGATTAAGTCATAAAACTAAATAACTTCTGGTGCAACAAAGACACAGTTCAGGACATTTTTTTTTTGTTATGTCTTTTATTAGGATTTCTTTGGCAATTAAATACAAGATTTTTACGTATAACTATAGCCAACTAAAAAACAATTAATTAAATGTAAAGATTTCAAACCTTCTTTAGATAGTTATCCAGAACCGAGGAAAAACATGCAAAAAAAATTTAAAAGTCTTCTCCTGTAAAATTTCAAAATGAGCTGTTACGTCTTTGTTGCACCAAAGGTGCGAATGTGTGAAAATTAAAGTTACCAGTAGCACCAGTAGGTAGCCCAAATAATTATAGAATTCTATTAATAATTTGGGAAAATATCGAAATAGAAAAACATATTATATAAATATTGAAAAACGACACAATTAAGAGCCAGTTCACAAAATTCGAACGCTCGAGTTTAGGTAAAAGACGGGAGCAATGTTCATGTGTGCGTAGCTATTCACACATACACAACGCAACCAGTGTAGCGCTAGTGTTGAGACGGACTAAACAATCTTGAGCCGATATAATCGTAATGCACTTTGGTTACATTTCTGAAAAAGTTTTTGGAACGAAGTTCCTTATCGCGCGTTGTGAAAGGGGGCTAGACGGAAAAAAAATCTTACGAAAAGTTGTCACGACACTTTTTGCTATAGTAAGAGACAGACAGATATGTTTCTCTGTCTGTCTCTCTCTCTCTTATAGAAAGCAAACCAGATATTTTTTCATTTCTATTTCGCATTGAACAGTGTGGTGTCGCGACGATTATTTTTGTTGAGTGTATACAGGTTTTTTGTAAATAATAAAAAATAATAATAATAATGAATCCTTAATGAAAAAATATCGAGGTTTTCGTTATCGGTGTCGTTTTCATGGTTTTCCAGGGTGTATAAACCGATGATGCAGTCAAAATGTAAATCCAAGATGGCGGCAGCATAAACTATCGAAGTTTTCGTCATGGGTGTCGTTTTCATGGTTTTCGAGGGTGTTGAAACCGATGTTGCAGTCAAAATGTAAATCCGAGATGGCGGCTGCAAAAATTATCGAAGTTTTCGTCATGGGTGTCGTTTTCATGGTTTTTGAGGGTGTTGAAACCGATGTTGCAGGCGAAATGTAAATCCAAGATGGCGGCAGCATAAATTATCGAAGTTTTCGTCATGGGTGTCGTTTTCATGGTTTTCGAGGGTGTTGAAACCGAGGGTGCAGTCAAAATGTAAATCCAAGATGGCGGCTGCAAAAAATATCAAGGTTTTCGTCATGGGTGTCGTTTTCATGGTTTTCGAGGAAGTTGAAACCGATGGTGCAGTTAAAATGTAAATCCAAGATGGCGGCTGCAAAAAATATCGAGGTTTTCGTCATGGGTGTCGTTTTCATGGTTTTCGAGGGTGTTGAAACCGATGGTGAAGTCAAAATGTAAATCCAAGATGGTGGCTGAATAAATTATCGAGGTTTTCGTCATGGGTGTCGTTTTCATGGTTTTCGAGGGCGTTGAAACCGATGGTGCAGTCAAAATGTATATCCAAGATGGCGGCTGCATAAATTATCAAAGTTTTCGTCATGGGTGTCGTTTTCATGGTTTTCGAGGGTGTTGAAACCGATGTTGCAGTCAAAATGCAAATCCAAGATGGCGGCTGCAAAAAATATCGAGGTTTTCGTCATGGGTGTCGTTTTCATGGTTTCCGAGGGTGTTGAAACCGATGGTGCAGTCAAAATATGGATAGTATGGAAACAAGGCCTAATTGTAGAAATAAATACCTACGCTCTCAACGGCAGCCTTAGGGTTGTCACATAATTATGTGGCGCTGATGCTTGATGAACCCGGTGGCTGCGCACCTTACTATGCGTTCCAACTAAGTATAAGATGACCTTGGCACCATATTGTAACTGCAATTGTGTTTAACGAAAAATAATTTGCGCAAGTTACTTTTCAATACTTAATATTTATCTTATTCATGTTATTTTCATGTGATTTTCGTTATTTGACATCTGGGATTTCTATTTTGATAGCAATATCGGTTTCAACACCCTCAAAAACCATGAAAACGACATCCATGATGAAAACCTCGATAATTTTGGCAGCCGCCATCTTGGATTTACATTTTGACTGCACCATCGGTTTCAACACCCTCGAAAACCATGAAAACGACACCCATGACGAAAACCTCGATAATTTATGCAGCCGCCATCTTGGATATACATTTTGACTGCACCATCGGTTTCAACACCCTCGAAAACTATGAAAACGACACCCATGACGAAAACCTCGATAATTTATGCAGCCGCCATCTTGGATTTGCATTTTGACTGCAACATCGGTTTCAACACCCTCGAAAACCATGAAAACGACACCCATGACGAAAACCTCGATAATTTATGCAGCCGCCATCTTGGATTTGCATTTTGACTGCAACATCGGTTTCAACACCCTCGAAAACCATGAAAACGACACCCATGACGAAAACCTCGATATTTTTTGCAGCCGCCATCTTGGATATACATTTTGACTGCACCATCGGTTTCAACACCCTCGAAAACTATGAAAACGACACCCATGACGAAAACCTCGATAATTTATGCAGCCGCCATCTTGGATTTGCATTTTGACTGCAACATCGGTTTCAACACCCTCGAAAACCATGAAAACGACACCCATGACGAAAACTTCGATAATTTATGCAGCCGCCATCTTGGATATACATTTTGACTGCACCATCGGTTTCAACACCCTCGAAAACCATGAAAACGACACCCATGACGAAAACCTCGATATTTTTTGCAGCCGCCATCTTGGATTTACATTTTGACTGCACCATCGGTTTCAACACCCTCGAAAACCATGAAAACGACACCCATGACGAAAACCTCGATAATTTATGCAGCCGCCATCTTGGATTTGCATTTTGACTGCAACATCGGTTTCAACACCCTCGAAAACCATGAAAACGACACCCATGACGAAAACTTCGATAATTTATGCAGCCGCCATCTTGGATATACATTTTGACTGCACCATCGGTTTCAACACCCTCGAAAACTATGAAAACGACACCCATGACTAAAACCTCGATAATTTATGCAGCCGCCATCTTGGATTTGGATTTTGACTGCAACATCGGTTTCAACACCCTCGAAAACCATGAAAACGACACCCATGACGAAAACCTCGATATTTTTTGCAGCCGCCATCTTGGATTTACATTTTGACAGCACTATCGGATTCAAAACCCTCGAAGACGAAAACTATAAAAAGACGCCTATTATGAGAAATTGTAGCAGAAACCATGTTGGTTTTTTTTACAAATTATTTATTTACGAATTTATTAAACGGTCACGCGGATATAGAATTCAATATTGATAAAAATCATTCTTACCTTCAAAATAAGCAGGGAGTTTAAAAAACAAAATCTCCGTTTATGATGAAGCCGAGTTCAAACAGCCATATACGTAACATAAATAAACGCAACTCGTCTTTACGCGGCACTCAGAACTGACAGCACTGCGATGTCCGCTTAGAAGCCTCGTAGATGCGCGTGTTTGTGTGAGTGCACCGTTTCGAACGTTAGTACCATCCATATTTTTACTGTGCTACGGGGCAGATAAGAGCCACTCAAAGCGTGGGAGCGTATCTTTGCAAGTTACAACCACGATCTATACACGTCATGTAAATATATCCCAGGCCCCTCTCTCAGCCCCGTAGGGTTATTTTCTTTTTTTTTAAAGAAAATTAAAAACGTGGGTTTTTCATATTTCTGACAGCAAACCCTTTCATTTGATACCCATATCATGGGGGTGCATTTCAAACAGCTAATCCGCCATCTTGGATGTCCGCCATGTTGGATTTAAGACACGTGACTATTTTTTTCGTATTCCTGACAGCAAACCCTTTCATTTAATACCCATATCAAGGGGGTACCTTTCAAATAGCCAATCCGCCATCTTGGATGTCCGCCATGTTGGATTTAAGGCACGTGACTATTTTTTTCATATTACTGACAGCAACCCTTTCATTTGATACCCGTATCATGGAGATGCATTTCAAATAGCCAATCCGCCATCTTGGATGTCCGCCATGCTGGATTTCAGGTACGTGACTATTTTTTTCATATTCCTGACAGCAAACCCTTTCATTTGATACCCATATCATGGGGATGCATTTCAAATAGGCAATCCGCCATCTTGGATGACCGCCATGTTGGATTTAAGACACGTGACTATTTTTTTCATATTCCTGACAGCAAACCCTTTCATTTGATACCCATATCATGGGGGTGGATTTCAAACAGCCCGACCGCGATCTTGGGGAGGCCGCCATATTGGATTTCTCACCACTCTTGCAAAAACTAATAAAACGAAAACGGATGGCTAATTAATGCACAAATTCTACAAACTACTATTATAATTATAATAATACTTTAGTTTGATAAAGCAACGAAAATCTTACCTTATGAAAAAAAATATGGAGAGAATCAAAATGTGGCAGTCGCAGTATAATATTCCGTTCACGATACGTACGCTCTATAATCAGGACGAGGAAAAAAGTGATACAGGTCCTACGTCGACGGGCGCTGGAGCCGTACTGATTGCAGCCCGGTTATGTTTCGTAATTTATACTAGTTTAGAGTGATTTTAAAAACGATAGTATGTTTAATTACATGAAGGGATTTTAATGAAATTTAGAAATTAGTTTAGTCTGTAAACATAGTTTATATTTACATAGTTTTTTTAATGTAATTACGCTTTGTTCGAACCAAAAATGGCGATAAAACAGCGATATAAAACGTAAAAATTGACCTCACAATTTATTTTTTTACTAATTTGTGTTATTAAAAATAGAAATTCTACTACGTAGTTTTACAACAAAAACGTATGTCTGATGATTTGTGTATTTTTTTTGGTTAAAATTACGAATGTTAATGGTAGATGTAGGAGTCGCAAATCGACTCTGCGTTGATTTTTCAGTAAACTACTTGTCGGAGATTAATTACCACAAAGTTAATAAAAGAGTTTTTTGAAATATGTTACGTACAATTACAACACGAAAGACTGGTCTTTCTTTTGCAGGTATTCAAAAATGTTGGAGTATTACTTAATATGGTAAATTAGACGATCATAATTTTAGTTCTACGCGCAAATGGGTAAAAGGCCTCTTAAAAAGATAATTAAACATTAAACTAGGAACGTAATAAAATACATGATAAATAATAGTATTTTTGGTATAGCGACATCTCTATAGAACAGATCGAAACTCTCGTATTATAATACTACTAAATTAAAAAATACATCTCTAAGAAGATGTATAAGTTACATTTGGTACTCCACAATTTTTTAATATAATGATCTAAGTCGTGCCAGGCTTTTAGTTAGAAGATTGATGACCCTGGGCCAACAGTCCGAGATTCTCCCTCAGAGAAAAGTTTAAAGAAATTAATATTATGACTGTGCCCTCTCAGTTTGTTTATGAAAATCTGTTATACGCTCATAAAAATGTTAAACTTTTAAAAAAATATCGTGATGCCCCCATGGGCATCTCTCATTCTTGTGTTTATACCATTATAAACACAAGAAATAAAGACAAATTTATAGTTCCAGCTACGCGGCTTACAAAAATAGGGGCTTCGTATAAATGCCAAAGTATACGCTTTTATAACAAGCTTCCAGGTCATGTTCAAGAGCTAAGCTTAAATAAGTTCAAATCCTTTGTAAAGCGGAAACTATGTCAAAAAGCTTATTATCATATCAACCATTATCTAGAGGACAAAAATGCCTGGGATTAAACTGCTCCAATGTGTCTTACTCAATGAATGACGAATTTATTACGTGTATTTGTTTTATTGCCGCTTTGTCAGTTTATTATTTATTTTAGCTTTTACATCCTGACATTTGTTTTATTTTTATTTACACTTTGACATCTGTTTTTTTTTTGACATTCATAACTCCGTTATTTTTATTTAATTTGAAATGAATTACTTTGTAATTGTTATTTTTTTTACTTTTTATTTTATATTCTTTTGGCTTATATTTTTTTTTTATCATTCGACATGAATTACTATTGTAATTTTTATATTTTATTTTGTGTGTGTGTTTTTTATTTTGTGAATGTGAGGACCAATGCAGGCATATTGTGTTATTGGTCTAGCGGTTAGTGACCCTGACTGCTATGCCGGAGGTCGTGGGTTCGATTCCCACCCAGGACAAATGTTTGTGTGATGAGCACGATCATTTGTTCTGTGTCTGGGTGTAATTTATCTATAATATGTATGTATTTAGAAATATATAAGTATGTTTATCAGTTGTCTAGTACCCATAACACAAGCTCTGCTTAGCTTGGGACTAGATGGCGTTGTGTGATAGTTGTGGAATATTATTATTATTCTCTTTATTTATCTTTACACTTATAAGTTACATTTTTAAATATTTTTACAAAAAAAAAACAAAAAACATTTAAAAATATAAAAAATAGCAGTCCACCAGTACCGGGAACAGGGTCCGGGCTACCGGTGGTCAGGGCTCTTGAGAGAGGAACCTCCTAACAATACGCGCCGTGTCCAAGAGTACTGCCTTCTGAATCAAGCGCTTGATCCAGCCACCCAGCGAGAGCCTCCTCAGGTGTTGGTCGAGGCTCTTGGCAATTAAGCCATTGGCAGATATGACTATCGGCACAATAACTGCCGTATTCACGTCCCACATGTCAACAACCTCGCGAGCCAGATCAAGATACTTGAATTGTTTATCTTTTTCTGCCTTCACGAGGTTCTCGTCATGCGGGACCGTTATATCAACAATCATTGCGCGACGCTCCAATCGATCTATCACCACAATGTCAGGCTTATTGGCAACAATAGTCCTGTCAGTGATGATAGGTCGATCCCAATACAACGAGATATTGCCATTTTCGAGAACTGGGTCGGGCGCATACCTATAGTACGGCACCTCCGATTCCACAAGATTGTATTTCAAAGCAAGTTGCTGGTGGATAATCCTGGCAACGAGGTTGTGTCTATGCAAATACTCGCCGTTAGCCAGACGAGAACACCCAGAAATAATGTGTCGGATCGATTCTCCCGGACGGTGGCATGCCCGACATATGTCAACCGTTCCATCCTTCACAATGAATTTCCGGTAGTTATTCGTCATCATAACTTCGTCCATAATTGCACAGACAAAACCTTCGGTTTCCCCAAACAGGTCACCGAAGCGCAGCCAAGATACGGACGCTAAAAAGTCTACATCGGGACCATGTAATGCCCGGTAAAAGCGTCCGTGAAGCTCCTTGCTCTGCCATACATCCCTACGATCATTAGTGTCTAATACTTTAGGTTTGCGCCAGTTCTCGTTAGCCAAGGAGAGCGGAGTAAGACCCTTGTTCACTGTGACCACATCTCGGTGCATCCCCACGTCGGCTTCTAGGCAATATTCCCTGAGACTGCATACCTCACGGTTGTGCAGGGTCTTAGCATTTAAGAAGCCACGACCCCCGCACTTCCGCGGGATATACAGTCTCATCACCGACGACCGCGGGTGATGAATCCGATTTGCAGTCAGCAGTGAACGGACTCTCCTATCCAGGGCGTCAAGTTCTGTCTGAGTCCATTTGAGTATGCCGAAAGAATACATCAATACCGGCATGACCCAACCGTTGAAAGCGCGCACCTTATTGCCACCTGACAAAAGACTGTTAACACGTTCCCTGCGCCATCACTTTCAAAGAACTTTCAGCTGGTGCGTTGGAGACCTAAAAGATCTCGAAACTAATCTACCTTTTGGTGCGTTTGAGACCTAATCAGTCTCCTAAAGATACAGTTTTGAAAATAATTTATATCTTCCAAAAAAACAATCAAATATATTTTGAAGTTTTTGTAGGTGAAAGATAGCCTATTGCTTGATATTTTGCTAGGTTCGCACGCAGTTATGACATTTGAATAAACTACAAATACCAAAAAAAAATATGATATCGATTGTATCTCGTACCGCAACCGAAGATAGTTCAATATGTGTAGTAAGTAGTGATGGGAATAAAATAATATCTCAGTTGTCGATTGAAAAAGTTTCATTTTCTTTTTAGGTGCGTCAAATATTTCATAATCAGAATTACTGTCATTATTTATTAGCCAATGGGGGGCAAATTTGAACATTTTCCAAAAAAAATATTTTACTGGACGATGCAGCAGTATAATCCGGCGTTGATTTTTTGTTAGAAATCTCACCAAAATAGAGAGTTTTAACACTTTTTTCTTTTAAAAGCACTCATTGTATAACAAAAATTTATACGCGAATGTTATTTCGCAAACGTGCGCGCGACAACCCACGTCGATGCTAGGACAACACTAAAACGAGTCACCTTCCCTCTCTTGCGTCTACGAGGCGTACGATTCCACGAGTACCGACATATCTCCTAACGCAAGGAATGAAAATAATTACAGTACTGTGCGTTAGGGACCTAATCCATCTCTAATTTCTTTTTTAATGTCCTTGAATTCAGCTTTAAGTAGGAAGCAAATATGTATATTTGTCCTACTCATACCTAAAGAACTTTACACGTTAGATCCTCCCGCAAGGAGTGAAACAACACGATTATGTTCAACGCACAATACAAAAGTCCTGCAAGAGATCTGATAGATCTCGTAATGCAACGAACGTGTTAAGTACTTTATTCAGGCGGCTAAAGCGCTCCCTCAACGATTGCTTCATGTCAGCATTATTGATGCCTAATGCTTCCGACATACCCAAGTATTTGTAGGTCTCTGTTGAAGAGAGGGATCTAAGGTGTATGGAATCCGAGAGTTGAGTTCCCTCTGATTCCATAATCTCCCCTCGCTTCACATGCATGACTGCACATTTGTCCACACCGAATTCCATCCTGATGGCGCTACTGAAAGTTTCTGTTACCTTCAGTAGCTTCATCAGTTGCAAGTTGTTGGGGGCAAAGAGTTTCAGATCATCCATGTAAAGAAGGTGAGATATGACCTGACCACCTCTCTTCAACCGATATCCTAGCCCCGAACCCTCTAGTAATGTACTGAGTGGGTTCAAGGCCAGACAAAACCACAAAGGACTCAGACTGTTACCCTGGAATATGCCGCGCTCAATCCTTATCGGTTCGCCGCTACCTCGGATCTGTCGACATCCTGGATAGCGAAGGACTGTTCTCCAGGTCCCCATACACGACAACAGGAAGGTACGTAGAGTTATATCAACTTTATACAACTCTAGCACCCTCATGAGCCATGTATGGGGTACCGAATCATAGGCCTTCTTATAATCTATCCAACATGCGGACAGATCTTTTCGGGAGCGGCGAACCTGTTGGCTAATGGCCATATCAATGAGGAGGAGCTCCTTAGTACCGCGGGACCCGTTCCTACATCCATTCTGAGAGGCGGACATGATGGAATTAGTCACAATATGTTGATTGATTTTAGCTCTCAGAATGGATGTAAGAACTTTATAAACCGTTGGTAGACAAGTGATCGGTCTATAATTTTTGGGTTCCGTAATACTACCTGATTTATAGAGCAGGTGGGTCACTCCTGTTGTTAAGAATTGGGGTAACGACCCTGACTCTAAGGCTAATTGGAACTGGGATGCTAAGCAAACGTGTGATCTTTTGGACCATTTAATCCAGAAGTTGTGCAGCCCATCAGGCCCTGGAGATTTCCAGTTCGGCAACAGATGGACTGCACAAGCTACGTCTTGGGGGCTGATGGTGATAGCCCCCATTTCTGGAATGTGATCACACGCTCGCTCAACATCCCTGATCCAATCGCCCTCAGTGTGACTGACAGGCACCGACCAGATGCTGCGCCAGAATGAACTCATGGCATCATCATCCGGCAGGGGCATGTCAGCCACACCTTGGTCCGGTCGTTCCCAAGCCCTATAGACCCACCTTTCATCACTTTGGAAGGTGCGATTCAAAGTGTACCGCTCCACTCGTCGCTTGTACCGACGAATACGGTTTGCCCATGCACAAATCTTCTGCTTCAGGAAGTCGATACGTTCTGTGACGCGGGCCAAATAATCACGAGGATCGATATCGATTCCTGTGAACGCCCGCCTCACAAAACGCATCACTCTAGGACGAGTATTACCCTCCCTGAAGCAGTGCAATTTGCCGATGAGTGCTCTAGCCTCACCGATACGCCGCTCAATCCTGCACTGCCAAGCTGGAGCAGCTGGTTTTGGTCGCGTAGCTCTGTCACTGTCTTTATTATTATTATTATTATATTATTATTATGACGTTCATTTATTTGCTATACATATTTATACATTTTTAAATATTTTAAAAAATTTTATTATTATTATCATTATTTTTTAATTTTTATTGTCTGCCAATTTGAGTACTCTATGCGGCTTACACAAATGTCCTTTCTTTGGTATTGTTCGTCGTTACGTTGAGCTCCTTGAGTTACAGGTTGAGCTACACGATAACTGACAAATGCTTGCACTGACTAGACAGGTCCACTCGAATCGGTTTGGTTCTTTCTTCAAAAGACCATTTCAGACATTGCCTGCATGGTCCTCGTATAAACTGTTCTACATTTATATGTCTGGACTTTAAAAGAGACAGTGACCTCTGAGTTAGTTTCGGATGTTTCTTCTCAGATTAGCCAGGTAAGAAACACCGCCCTCATCTAGCTTTAAAAAAAATTATGACATGTAAAAGTGTTTTTTAACCGACTTCCAAAAGGAGGAGGTTCTCAATTCGGATGTTTGTATTTTTTTTTTATGTTGGTCGGGCATAACTCCGTCGTTTAACAACCGATTTGATTTTTTTTTGTTGGATAGGGTATACTTCTGGAATGGTCCCATTAAAATTTTATCGAAATCGGACTAGCACTTTTTGAAAAATCAACAAAAACCTAAAAAGTTTTCAACTTTGTCTACACCGATTACTCCGAGGTTTCTAGTCCGATTTCGATGATTCTTTTTTTGTTCGATACAGTAATTATATCTGCCATTTGGTCCCATAAAATTTTCATTTAGTTTGGTGCAGTAGTTTTTATGGGTTTGACGCAGATTGTGCACTTCGCAAATTGTGCACTTCGCAAATTATGCAATTCGCAAATTGTGCACTTCTCAAAATAGTAATTCGCAAAATGTGCATTTCGCAAATTGTGCACTTCTCAAATTGAGCACTCCTCAAAATGAATGTAAATATTATTATAATGGTTTTAAATAAAAACCGTTTACATACAAATATATTTTTTTGTTATTTTGTACGATTATAGCACTCTAACAGTTATTTTGAGAATGTTTTTTCAGTACATGTGACCTATACACATAAGAGCACCCCAGCCTTTTATTATACATATTATTTTTTTCTAATAAATATTTATTTTTACTAAAAAAAAATGTTTTAATTAATCGCTTTATCACACTTTCAAAACACATAGTTCTCTATTCAAAAATACAATTTAAAAAACATATGTCTTTTATTTTCTCAGTAGCGTAACTCAGTAGGTAAGTACTAAGTACTCAATTTAGTCAAAAGTAGGAAATGTAATAATATGCACACATACAACGTGTAACGTTAATAGCGCAAACCTCTCGTGGGGTAACTCAGCTCATGTTACTGAACAATGTTTGTTCCAAGACTTTTGGTAATTAGCAAAAAAAAATTTGCTTTTTCATACAAAATGAGAAATCGATTCAGGTATGAAAAATCTTTTTTTTTTTGCGAATTTACAAATTTCTTAGAACAAACATTGTTCAGTAACATGGCCTGAGTTACCCGACGCGACGAGACGTTTTGCGCTATTAACGTTACACGTTGTATATATAATGTTTCATTTATTTTTATACTGTATTAATATTTTGATTAATTTCAATTATAATAAAAATATGAATACAAAATTTCACTCTCTATTTTCAAGAAAGCCATAAATAAATATGGCATAAAATATACCTAAGTATATTATTTTATTTCCTACTTTTGACTAAATTGAGTACTTACCTACTCGCGAAATAATAGACATGTTTTTAATTTCTATTTTTGTACAGAGAACTATTTTTTGTAAAAGCGTTATAAAAGCAATTATGTAGTTAAAAGTTAATATTCATTTAAAAATGTAATATTAAATGGCTGTAGTGCTCGACATAGTAGTCGTATGTGTATGACTGACATGTACTAAAAAACATTATATTGAAAACATTTCCTGAAAGTGATTATTAATACATGAAACTACTGTTATCGTACTAAACTTGTGCAAAATAGTTAAAACATGTACTGAAAAAACATTCTCAAAATAACTGTTGGAGTGCTATATTCGTACAAAATAACAAAAAAATAAATTGTATGTAAACGGTTTTTATTTAAGGAGGATGTGTCGACCGGCCGTCCATACATTTTTTGATGCAGCTTTACTCTAAACACAGACACTCTTTCTTTAAAACTAATCATTTTATCACTTCTCTACAATGAAATGTTTTCGCAAGAGACCTTTTTAGGCAATAACTTACATTAATTACTCAGAAAAACAATGGTAAAATCCCAGCAAAATTTGACACTTCTTTATTTGTGTGCGTGACTTATGTCAAGCAAACGAAAGGCGAAGTTTAAACATTGGCACGCTAGATGGCGTCGTTTTGTCTTTTAATTCTGATAAATCAATATCTTAAGTTCAATAATTGGTTATTTCCTTTACAACCGTTAAAAAATAACAGTAAGTATAAAACAATATAAAACTAATGACCTTAGAAATCTATGTTTTCTTTTTTTAATTATAATACTTATTATTGCTGTGTGGCAACATAAATATTAGACGTAATAAGTAGGTTTTATGCAAAGTTGCCGTCCTTCCTAACCTTGACCTTCATGCATGCAATACATTGACGAAAAAAAGCGTTGCCAAACTTCGTTCACTTGTTTGGTTTGCAAATAAAATACATTCCGATTTCGGTTGTCACGCGCTATGATTTGCGCGCGGAATTTCTTGTGTTGTAATTTTTTATTTTGTATGGTATGCATTTTAATTGATTCCAATTGCAATATTTGTCTAGTAATGTATCTGAGACTGTATTGTAATTTATTGTAGGTTTAGTAATTAATTATTCTAAAAACGCAATTATATTTTCGGTGGGATTAGATTTAGAGACAACAAATTGGCCCGTAATTTTGCTGAAATATCGCCATAATACTAATCACCTCTGTTCGAGTTAATCGAACACTCAGCAAAAATGCACAATTGCATTTGTTCGAGTCAATTGAACGATCAGCGAAAATACATAATTGCATCGATCGCAAGTATGCACATTCGCTCCAATCCCACAATATCGAACCAGTTCGCGATTAGATCTCTTTTGAGACACCACGCACTCAAAACCATAACCATTACCATTTAACCATTTTACCAATAAGTAGTTTTTTAGTTTACCATTTTACTTTGTAACTCTTTATAGTGATTGAATATAACTGTTTCCACTTTAACAGAAGACTTTAACTTTAACCAAATAAACCAATATCTTATCAATACAAAAAGTAGTGTTAGGTCACCATAGCACCGAGCGCAGCTTTTTTCATGGTCCTTCGAGAATTTATTTACCAGTGAATACCAGTGAAACAGTGCCACGCAAACCAGAGCTTCGCTGCAATTTGACGGTTGGAGCAAACAAGGTCAGATCAAACCATTTATTTACACTAACCAAGTTCAACTCCAAATATGGATACTGATTCCTTGTTCATGAGCCAAACCGAGCTCTACGAAATCTTGACCAAATTTTTAACCAATCTAAAGAAGGATGGATCCGAAAGGAAAACCGTCGATAATTACAAGCGCAAGGCTAGCATGTTAGAAGCATACTGGCGCGATTACCAAGACAATCATAGGAAGATTTGTGAGCTTGGGAAACTTGATCACATTTATTTCATGAAAGGTTGTTTCGATACAGCCCAGGAAGTTTATTTGAAAAGCAAGGAAATTATTGATAAAACCCTCGGGCAGTTAACCACAGCGCAGCTTCAAGCAGCAAGTCCTCGTAGACCCGGTGCAGAGGAGTTAAAACCATTACCAGGTAGCCGAGCTGAACAATACCTAAGTGCTGACTATCGCAGGCCGGAGGTTGAGGCAACGCAGCCACGTCCAGGTACGTCATCTTACAGTGAGCAGTCCTCGCAGCGAGACAATTTGCCTTATACAGGGAGAGGGTCCAGCAAGCTGAACGAGTTAGTGAAAAAGCAGAATATAAACTTCAAGGCGTTTATGAGAACCGTATGTAATATCCAATTGAATACGTATGAGAACCAATGGCAATTCGAGAATGCTCTCAAATCACTGGAAAGCCGATGGGGCGAGATTGACAAACTTCATTGGGAAATTGAAGGTGAGGATGGAGGCGACGATTTAACTTACCAAGCGGAATTCTGCAAGCACGAGAAATTGTTCAGTGAGTTGACAAATGACATCAACCAAAAGATGTGGGCGGTAAGGCACCGTGAAAAGTCGGCTCCAAAGATGGACATCCCCGTGTTCAGTGGGACTTACAACCAATGGATCCCGTTCAAAGACTTGTTCAGCGAAGCCATCGATAGGAACCCGTCAATGTCCAATGCGCAAAAAATGCAATTCCTAAAAAGCAAGGTGACTGGGGAGGCAGAGCGTCTGATTCATCATTTACAGATAAGCTCTGACAATTATCGTGTATGTTGGGAGATTTTACAACATAGATATGGTAATAAGAAATTGATTTTACGTCCCATATTAACATTCTCTTTGGTCTCCCCAACATGCAACATCAATCGATGGCCATGATTAAGAAGTTGCATGACCTAATCAAGGAGACGCTTCACGCTATTCAAAATCTCGGAGTGGATATAGCAACTTGGGATCCGCTTTTAGTGCATCTGCTAGCGCAAAAGCTTGACAACGAGACCTTTACCGAATACATAGAATCGGTCAAGAACCCAAGAGACCTACCCGACCTACAAGAGTTCCTGATGTTCTTAGAGATGAAATTTACAGCATTGGAAGCGTCCCGTCGTAAGCAAGAACCAACCAGCCAAAGAACCATACAGCAGCAACCACACAAAAATTACAACCAAAACCAGAAGAAAAGTTTTTACCAAAATAATCATCAATCAGGAAATAAAGATCATCCAAAGTCGAACATGACTAATTCATGTCATGTGTCACGTTCAACAACTTGCGTATTGTGCAATACGGAACACGGATTGTGGCGGTGCCCTGATTTCTTGCAAATGACGCACGAGCAGAAATTAAACAAAATCGAACAATTAAATTATTGTAAAAATTGTCTATGCAGTCATAACAAGAAACCATGTCAATCGAAAAAGCGTTGTCGTAAGTGTTTAGCTGCGCATAACACTTTGCTTCACGAGGCATTGGCAAGTCAAAGTCCAGCAGCGTCAACAGAAGAAATCCCCAACAATTTTGCAACCAAAAAGAGCACATCTAGGTCATCTCACGTGTCTTGGGATGATATGTCTGAGATACTTTTAGCTACAGCAATCGTTAAAGTAAAGGGAGCTGATGGAACCCAGCACAAGATGAGAGCTTTAATTGACCAGGGTTCTCAACTGTCATTGATCAACGAAAACGCGGCCCAAACCTTGGGATTAAAGCGAGCTTACTTTAAAGGCCAAATTTTTGGTGTCGGTGAAAAACAAAACAATGCAAAAGGAATGTTACAGATAACAATACAGTCGGTAAATAGCGATTTTGCTTGCGAGACACAGGTTGTTATTATGAACAACTTAATCAAACGACTGCCAAATAACACATTTAATAAACCAACATCGTGGGATCATATCCAAGGAATTCAATTGGCTGATCCAGAGTTTCATGTAAGCAGACCCGTGGACATGCTTCTAGGAGCAGACGTTTACAGCAAAATAATGTTGGGAGGCATTTTGCGAGGACATAAAGACGAACAACCAATAGCTCAACAGACGCAACTGGGATGGCTGCTGTGTGGATCCATGGAACCACAATACCAATGCAATGTTGTTCTAAACAATACAGAGGACCTCCTCAAATATTGGGAGAACGAAGACATTAGCCAGAAGATAGATATGTCAAACGATGACCATCAATGTTTACAGTTTTTTATGCAAACCACTAAGAGGCATGAGGACGGAAGGTACGAAATCCGATTACCATTTAAGCCGGAACATAAGGAGAAGTTGGGGGCAACCAAACCACAAGCACTTGCTCAATTTAGAAACTTAGAGAAAAAATTGGAGAAGAACAGCAACATGAAAACGGATTATCAAAAATTCATGGACGAATATTTATCGTTAAATCACATGATACCGTGCAAAGTTAACCAGACACCCGAGTGTTACTTACCACACCATGCAGTCATTCGGGATGAATCTACCACCACCAAGCTAAGGGTAGTTTTTAACGCCTCAGCTAAGTCATCAACAGGGTACAGTCTAAACGACGTCCTGTACAGGGGCCCAAATATACAAAAGGACCTACAAGAGCTTATTCTAAAATGGAGGCAATATCAATTTGTATATACTTCTGATATTGAGAAGATGTACAGAATGATCCGAGTGCACCAAGAAGACCAAGCGTATCAAAAAATACTGTGGCGAGAGTCAAACGAACAACCAATACAATCGTTTCAACTCGTCACACTCACGTACGGAACCAAACCAGCAGGATTCCTAGCGATGATGTGCATGAAACAATTGGCGTCTGATGAAAGGCAGAAATTCCCTGACGCTGCAAAAGAATTAGAAGACAATTTTTACATGGATGACTTTTGCGGGGGGCGTCATACCATTGAATCAGCAAATAAGTTAAAATCCGACCTCATTGAATTGTGTAGATTGGGAGGATTTAATCTTAGAAAATGGACCTCAAACAAACCAGAGTTATTGACCCATTTAGAGAGAGAGCAATGTGACCAATCGACGTACGAGTTCAAGCAAAACGACTCTACCAAAACATTGGGTCTCTGTTGGAACCCGCGAATGGACAATTTCACCTTCAACTCGAGAATAGAACCAGATTCGCCTGCAACTATTACCAAGAGAGCTCTACTTTCCGACATTTCCAAGCTATTCGATCCATTAGGGTGGTTAACCCCCCTGAGTACTACCATGAAACTGTTGTTTCAAAATGTCTGGCTGTCCAAGCTACAGTGGGATGACCGCCTACCGGAGAAAATGAACTCAGAATGGACTAAATTAAAACAAGAATTTGCAGACATAAAAAATATGCAAGTCAACAGATGGCTAGGAACGGAAGAAAAACAAAGAATAGAGTTGTTAGGATTTTGTGACGCCTCAAACAAGGCGTACGCATGTGTGATATACTGTAAGGTAGTAAAAAGAGAAGAAACTACCATCACATTAGTTGCAGGGAAGGCCAGATTGGCGCCACTCAGCAAAGTGCTATCCATACCAAGACTAGAGTTAATGGGCGCTCAGCTGTTGGCTCAGCTAATGCAAAAAGTTCAGAATTGCTTAGCGGCTTATCCTACGGACGTTTACTGTTGGACTGATTCAACTTCAGTACTAGGATGGATACAAGGAGATCCAGCCCGATGGAAACCATTTGTAGCCAATCGTGTAACGGCAATCACCAAAATCATACCATCAAAACATTGGCAATATGTCAAGACGACGGATAATCCAGCTGACTGTGCAAGCCGTGGTTTGACTGTCAGACAACTCAAAGACCACAAGTTATGGTGGCAAGGGCCGTCATGGCTACCATCGCACACGAACCAAGGAAATAGTGAAACGATTTATGAGACGAGTTTAGAAACAAGGCCGTCTATTTTAAAACAAAGCAATGCGGTAGTCATTGCACAAACGCAAGAATCGTTGATTATCGAAATTGTCAATCACCTAATTAGCAAATACAGCTGCATTACAAAAATCATACGTATTTTAGCGTGGATACTGAGATTGCCTACCTTGCATAAACATGTTCGACCTCAATACCTAGAATTACATGAGCTTCGTCACGCAAAACAGCTGATAATTAAAACCATTCAGCAGGCAGAATTTGCAAACGACCTAGATTATATAAATAAACACGGAAGAGTGCACTCCAAAAGTAAGATTTTGAAATTGAACCCAACCATAGATGTACATGGAATCTTACGAGTAGGCGGCAGATTAGAAAACGCCCACATGAGTTTCGAGATGAAACATCCTATCATCTTGCCACACGATCATCCGTTAACCACACTACTCATAGACCAAGCTCATAAGTTGACTTTCCATGGCGGAGCGCGTCTAAGGGCCTGGCCCCATGTCTCCGGCGCGGCGCCGTGCGCCGTGCGGCGGCGCGGCGCCGTGCCGAGCTACGGCGCCGCCCGCCGGCGAGCGGCGCGGCGCCGTGCCGAGCCACGGCGCCGCGCCGCGCTTCGGCGTCGTGTACCGGCACGTACCCTATGTTCAGCAAGTGTATCCAAAGATAAAAATTACAGTTATATAACATGTTATGTTACATAGTCTGTACGCACCGTAAGGTAAGAAATAAAAGAAATTATTTTAACTTATTTATTCTTATCATAGAATTTTTTTTTTTATGTAGACTTACGTATGACTACATACATACATATGTATACACTAGCAACAGGACCAGGATACGCCTTTCGCGGTTCATATCAAATCAAAACTGTAATTTTTATCTTTGGATACACTTGCTGAACATAGGGTACGTGCCGGTACACGACGCCGTAGCGCGGCACGGCGCCGCGCCGCTCGCCGGCGGGCGGCGCCGTAGCTCGGCACGGCGCCGCGCCGCTCTCCGGCGGGCGGCGCCGTAGCTCGGCACCGTAGCTCGGCACGGCGCCGCGCCGGAGACATGGGGCCACGCCCTAACGTTAGCAAACCTTCGACAGCAGTTTTGGATAATCGGTGGATATATGGCAACTAAAAAGTATGTGAGAAAATGTGTAATATGCCGAAAACATAATCCCATAAGGCAGTACCAGCTCATGGGAGATTTACCAGAACCAAGGGTGAATCCAGAAAATGCGTTTTATCACTGCGGCGTTGATTACACAGGATTTGTCGAAGTCAAGGCTAACAAAGGACGTGGAATCAAAACCACTAAAGGGTACATAGCAGTTTTCGTATGTATGGTCACGAAAGCTGTTCACCTAGAAATTGTGTCAGATATGAGCAGCTGCGCCTTTTTGGCAGCTCTATCAAGAATGGCAGCTAGAAAAGGAGTACCGCGACACATTTACAGTGACAATGGCACTAACTTCGTGGGGGCAAACAGATTGATTCAGGAAGAGTTTAACCAGCTTCAGAGCGTTTTCAGTGAAAGTTTTTTAACAGAGATCACTGAAATGGGCATAGAATGGCACTTTAACGTACCTAGCTGGCCTAACGCCGGTGGACTGTGGGAGAGAGCAGTACGCAGTTTAAAACACCATCTCAAAAGGGTCATTGGTCAACAAAGACTAACCTTCGAGGAGTACTCCACATTATTAGCTAAACTTGAAGCGTGCCTTAACTCTCGACCACTTTGTGCGATATCTGAGGATGCCGATGATATAAACTTCCTCACACCAGCTCATTTCTTATCAGGAAGACCAGGAACAACCATTATAGAAACTGAGCAAGATGCTAGAACTAGATGGCACCTAACCAATAAATTATTCCAGGATCTTTGGAAACGATGGAAGACTGAGTATTTGGTACAACTCTCGTCTCGCAATAAATGGATGGAACCACAGAAAAACATCGTTATTGGAGATTTAGTGGTGATTCATGATGATAATCTGCCTCCAGGAAAATGGGCCCTTGGCCGTGTGATCGACACACACCCAGGAAACGACGGTCTAACCAGAGCAGTTTCATTAAAAACCAAAAATGGGGTCATGAAACGCCCTATCGTAAAGCTCTCAGTTTTGCCTGTTAATAAAAATAACGCATCGGAACCAAAACCACCTGTAAAACCACCTACCACATTACCAAAAAGAAATAGAAAGCCAAAGTCAAAGATAGCAACTGTAGGAACCGTTCTACTGAGTGTTCTAATGCTAATTTTTCCAACTTACGGTTCAGTCGAAGTAAAACCATTTCCAAGCAACCAGACGCTTTATTTTGACCCTGTATCAAAAATACAATTAATCAGGGACAAATGGACATTAGTCATGTACTACGACATGGAACCTTATTGGACAGGCATAAAAACACACAATAAAATAACTTATTATCAAGAACAATTATGCGCTACTATTGAAACACAATCTCATTGTAATTCGATCGTCGAGCAAGCCCGCCACGATTACCAGGGACTAGAATACTACAATGAACTTTTGCTATCACAGCATTTTGATGTCCACGCTAGACGGCGACGCGCGGGACAGACTGATCGGCACCGACGAGGTTTAATCGACGGTGTCGGGTATCTAGCAAACGACTTATTCGGAGTGTTGGACTCGCGCTTTGCAAACCAGTACGAAAAGGACATTGAGGCCATACATCGCAATGAGAAACACCTTTCCAATTTATGGAAAAACCAAACTTCCGTAATTGAAGCTGAGTTCAACCTTATGAAAAGAATGGAGATCACTGTAAACAAACAGCACAAATTGATCAATAAAAAGCTAATGGATTTGCAAGAAAACGAGAGTGTTCTCCAACGTAACATTCAAAATATTTCATACGCCAATGAATTCACAATGTTAGCGATGTCCGGAAACAGCTTACTACAAAGTTTAAAGCGACTTCAAGACACGTTGCTCGATGCAATAACAGACATCTTCCACGGTCAAATTAATATACATTTACTGCCACCAACGCAGCTTAAACGTGAGCTCCAAACCATTTACGGTCAGATGCCGGAAGATCTCACACTACCAATCACAAATATAGACACAGATCTTCAGTATCTTTACAAACTACTGAAAGTCAAGGCCAGAGCAACGCAAAAATATGTAATTATTGAAGTCACTTTCCCACTCGTATCCAGAGAAAGCTTCCAATTGTATAAGATAGTACCTATACCGCACCAAACAAATACCCGAATGACAAAAATAGTACCAGTCTCAGAATATGTTGCAGTAAACCTAAAGAAAGATTCATACTTTAGTATGTCCACCAGCGAACTTACAGAATGTCTACACCATGGACCTACTTATATGTGTCAGCTGCTGAAACCAATTCTAGACCTAAAAAACGATGAAAGTTTTTGCGACAGAGACCCGGTAACAAATACATGTACAGTGGAAAAATCAAACTGCACCAATGCATGGATCGAATTACATTTGACTTCTCAGCATTTATACTTTTGTTGTGACACCTACACAATAAAAATAATTTGCGGCGATCAAGTAACAGTTCGTCAGCTGAGCCAAGCCGGGGTTATTGGCGTAGGTCAGGAGTGCATCATTAAAGGCAAAGACTTCTCACTGTATTCGATTCGTCATCAATCCAACCATGTCAGCATTTTACCAACCATTTACATGCCTGAATTCGACCAAATCAATCACTTGGTCAACATAAAAATCCCTGACGAAAAGCAAATTGATGACGGAAACCTTACCATATCAATGGATAGTCTCGGGGAAAAGATAGAAAGACTGAAGAAAAGCGATTCAGAAATAGAAGAGATATCGCCCCATGATATCCACCAGTACGTAATTTGCTACGTATTACTGTCGATCGTTCTATGCGCGGCAGCAGTCTGGATGTGGAAAACTAGGCGATGCGGCCTGTGCCGCAAGCCTGGGCAGCCTGGCGAGGGATCCAGCCGGCACGAGGTGGCGGTGACCCCGCCCAAACCGCGACGTCGCAGCGAAAGTCGTCAGGAGCAAGAGTTAGTAGCGGCTCCGCCGACACCGAAACCAACCAAAAGTGACAATTATAGTGAAGTGCTTAGTGCGAAAAACCTAAATAATAAAAATGAAACCGAGTTTAGTTTATACAGTTGTGCCAAACGCTGGCCTAGTGCAGTCAAACGGGACAGAACCAAGGACTCAGGCCATCGCAATGTCGCCTTTTCTGTAGAGGACTCGATAGTTTAAACCAAATTTTATAATATTTATTAACAATTAATATTATTTATGTAGACCATTATACCTTTAATTTGCTTTTATTATGCATGCATTATGATTTAATATTAGTTTAAATGTTGTTAGCAGGGACCGAAAACCTTTATAAATTACGGTACCGGTATTGAAGAATTTCGGTTATTTTTCAGACTTAGGTAACCGCTATCTGGGTAACCAGACCGAAGAAAAATGTAACCTCTATTCAGGTTACCGTTTTAATACCGGTTTCCTAAAGATGACCTTGATTACGAGAAAAAACCTTTAATGAGGTTACCGTTTTAATACCGGTTACCTAAAAATCGCTCCTCGCACCGAATAATATCGTAATGTGATATAACGATACTTTGCGTTTTATTGCATATTCATCATGTAGGTACTCTCTTACACTTTGTCAATTTTTTTCGCATTTTTAACCGACTTCAAAAAGAAGGAGGTTATCAATTCGACGGTATGTTTTTTTTTTTGTGTTTGTTACGCGATTACTCCGCCAATTGTGGACCGATTTTCAAAATTCTTTTTTTGTTCGAAAGGAGATACTTCAGGAGTGGTCCCATTGTCACCATGTCAGGATCTGATGATTGGATCCTGGAGAAATCGAGGGCAACCCTCAAATTTTATAGGCCTACACATCGTTTTTCGCAAATTTTATGAAGTAATTTAAGTATTTGCATATGGTAATCATCATCTCATGTAGCTGAGCTGATGATGGAAGGTACAACTCCTCTAGTAAGGACTTGGCATCGTCTGATTTAGTAAATTATGTTTGTGTTCGCTTATCTCCAGAACTATAAGTCCGATTTAAGTAATTATATAATTATATATTAATTAGTATTTTTGTTGTACTATGTATTGTTCAACTTAGGGAATACTGCAAGTTTTATCAAAATCGGTTCTGTAGTTTTTGAGATAGGGAATTCTGAATGTAAGAGATTTTAACGATGCATTCGTATTTGACAAGAATAAATTGTGGTTGAATATTTAAACTAAAAAGAGTAAAATAAAAACTTTTTGAAAAAAAAATGTAACCGCCTTCAAAACAACCACAAAAAAGGGTAAAATAACCTTCAAAACTTTTCTTTCGGAAGTCGGTGGCAAAAAGACAATTAAATTAATCAAAAAAAGTCACCGACTTCCGAAAGAAAAGTTTTGAAGGTTATTTTACCCTTTTTTGTGGTTGTTTTGAAGGCGGTTACATTTTTTTTCAAAAAGTTTTTCCTATGAGTACATTACAAAGGTCATCGGGCGCAATCCGACCCGGTCGCGGACATGAATGAAAATGGTCTAGAATGAAAGAGCTTAATTCACATAATGATACACTCAATTATTTTTGTTGTAATCGATTGGAGAACAAAGTTTTAACCAAAAATGTATTTATTCGAAAAATCTCCGTTCAATGTATTTCCTCTTGATCTGTACGTTTTCAGATTCTCTTTTGTTTTGATCGACTAGATACAATAGTTTACAAGCCACTAAACCTGATTTTTAACCGACTTAAAAAAAATAGGTACTCAGTTCGACCTGTTATACGTATGTATGTTTGTCCGCGGTTATAGACTGAGCCGATTTTGACGCTGTTTTCAGAAAAGTGTTCCTTACATTCTGGAAAAGATTTTAGTATTATAACAATCATGGATTGCCCGCCATTGCCCGCATAGATTATTCTGCCCTTTTTTTGTTGCTTACTTCGATTGTAGATTTTCAAAGACGTCGATTATACGAAGATTTTTGTTGAACATCCAAACTAAAAACAGTAAAACAAAAAAACAAAAAACTTAAAAAAAATGAACCTACCTACTTCAAAACCAAACACACAAAAAGGGTAAAATATTTTTTCTTTCGAAGTCGGTGGCCATATTCGATGAAAAAAGGGTAAATAAAAAAAAAACATGATCCAGCCTAGTCGGTGGCTTTGATTTTTATTTCACCGACTTCCGAAAGAAAAGTCACACTTTTTTGTGTTTGGATTTGAAGTCGGTTCCTTTTTTTTTGTTTTTACTGTTTTTTGGAATTTCTTTATTAGGCCGGGCCGCCATAAGACATCTGTATGCAAAATATGAGGACCAAGTTTTGTCTTTTCTCATTTAGTCTTAGGATTGTAAATATGTATATTTTTGATATTGTCAGCAATTATCGTGGTCTAAAAAAATGTACGTGTAATAGGACGGATGACAGCTTTATAAAGACGCAATTTGCACTTGAGTGACAATTCGCTTCTTGCTATAAAGGCAGCCGAATGCGAACTGCCTTTACATGGGCACGGAAGGTAAGGAGACTGTAGAGGGTCACACCTGAGTATTTGGCTTGCTTTTCTCAAAGAATAGACTTGCCGTACAAAGTGATTGGGTTCATATCATACGGCGTCCGAGGGATGAGGTGCGGCAGGGGACTAGACCACTCCAGCACGTGGCAACATGTTTTTAAATAGTCCTAGAATCCATTGCATTGCACACTTCATAAAACAGATTGCGGTCCTCATATTTTGCAAACAAAATGCCTCCTGCGACCTGCTTTATGATTAACGTATTTAATCCATGTTACGTCGCAGAAAATACATACTTTCAGAACTGTTTTAATAATGACATTGGAATCACCTAGTGTTATTCACTAGTTAACTTACCTTGTGTAATACAATAAATAACACCACACGCACTAAGTTTTATATTAACATGCTTTCGATATCGTTTTGTGTATCCCAAATGCAGTAATACATTTATTTATTAAATCGCGTGAGACTAAATCGAACATTTAAACTGTCAAGACAATATTGTCTTGTCGGTTCACTGAAGAAGCTTTATGGCATAAAAACAAACAAATAAACAAACAAGAAAAGTGAGTTTATAAAAACGTGGGAAAAATAGGGCAGGGACTTTCAGACTTGTACTGAACAAAATCCATGGTGTCCTTCAATAGCCCTTTACGTTCCGGGGCCACGTTGACCCAATAGAACCACGACCCCGGCAGGCTTTGGCCTTCAAAGAGGGGGGCCCCGTCATATTGCTGACAGCTCTTTGAAACCCGGGCATGCCCGAAAATCGTCCCGCGACGTCCGTTGCCATGGGCGTCTCCTGAGGCGGCTGGGTCGTGAGGTGGACGCTATCCGCTCCTTCATGCATCCCGCCTCCTCCTTCGCTAGCATGACTGCTTCGCAGAAGGAGGCGACCACTTCCCAATCCGTCTTACCCCGCAGCATGACCTCGAACAATGCCGGGTGGGAGAGCCTCTCCCGGAGAGGTCGCGCCTATCGCCTCAGTGCGGTGCTCTGGCCAAGCAGAGCAGAGTTGCACCATAAGCTCCACCGTATCCTCCGGGCGATCCGGCTTGCGGTGGCAGGAAATCGACCCCTGCCATATTTTTAGATGATACTGCATTAATTACGCCGAATAAATAATGTAAAATACTCAAAACTTTTTTTTTTAATTCCCACAGCCCACAAGAATGCGACCCTTACCGTGGTAACCAAGAGACATTTAGCTACATATCCTCAAGGTTTGATTTATGTCCGCCGTGGGTTTTTTTCCCATACAATTCGCCCGTTGACCTTTGTATTTTTATAATAACCATAGCCCTAATATTCCGTTACAGATTTATTGTACTTATTTACGTGAATAATATCGCTTCAAGTGATTACGGATAGCACTGATAATAAGAATTTCAATATGTTACGATAACGATATTATTCGAGTAAGAACAGCAAAACCGTTTTAATTATAGTAAAGTTTTTCCCACGTTTTTATAAACTCACTTTTCTTGTTTGTTTATTTGTTTGTTTGTCGTTCCAGTTGGACTTTTGCAACTCAATTTTTTAGCAATACTACTCCTGTAGAGATTTTATTTCAAAAAACACATTAATATGGCAATGCTGGTTACTATTTATTAATGTATTTAAAAAAAAATAGCATATACTTTTGCAATAGTTAACCTAGGTGATCTACACTCAATCTACGATTGCTGTATTATCTATTAACGCGAGAATAAAGAAAGGGATATAAAAATATCGAGTATGTGGCATAGATATTGTGGTGCGCCGCCGTCGCCGTGAATTCGGTCGGCGCGCCGCCGCCGAAAGAAACGCGCGGCGCGCCGCCGCGACGAGTCGCAACTTGCTTTCTCGCTCGCGCGCGCGCCCTGATGGCATTCGGCGTTTGTTCGCTCTAGAGCTACACTCACTACGTAGCTTATGCCACACACGTTAGTGCCTTTTTACACGTTCCGGTTGCCGGGTTAGCCGACGGCGCAGTGTATGGCACGTGTGAACAGGGACTTACAGTATACTTGCGGTAATCCAGACTTGCGCAAGTATACTGAAACGTGTGTGGGAAGATACTTGCACCTAAGGGACGACACAACGACGTCAAGTCAATCGAATTGCATCATTATTTCTTAGTGGCAAGGTTGATTTTCAGTTGTGGTTGGAATCGATCAAATCGCGTCACATCACGCCATGGTTAAAGTCCCTAACATGGTCACTGACCTATGTTTGTGCAAGTTTCGATTTGTACAAGTATACTGGTACGTGTGTAGTCGGCTCTACACATTCAAGTGTATAAATTACCGGCCAAACCCGATTTCAGGATAAACTAGTCTGACCTAGGCAAAACTAGTTCTTCCTTCACAAGAGAAATCGACGGAGCCCCGCTTAGCAGAGCTCCTACTTCTAAGCATCGTCAACTTTGTCTTAGTCATTCGTGACCCTAGACTAGGGTCAACGGGCTCGCCGTAAGATCCCTCTTTGAGGAGTGGCTGGATAAGTCCCACGGCGTCCTCACCTACCGCTTAACGCAGGTCCTCACCGGACAGTGGACACGGATGCTTCGGGAGGTACCTGTGTCGGATAAGGAGGGATGAAACGTCTGGGTGTCACCACTGCGAGGGCTGCCCGGAGGACACGGTGGAGCATATAATGCAGGACTGCCCCGCTTGGGCAGAGCACCGCCGTGTCCTGACGCAGGCGATAGGCGACGACCTCGACATTGATCGCCGCCATTCTGCGGGGTGAGACAGAGTGGGAAGCAGTCGCCTCATTCTGCGAAGCAGTCATGCTCGCGAAGGAGGAAGCGAGACTCGCGAGGGAGAACCCTCGCGCACGGCGCTGTGATAGACGCCCACGGCGTCGGACGTCGCAGGACGACCTCCGGCTACCGTAGGCGCGGGCATGCGGGTGGCGAGTAATGGGAGACTCGCTGTCCTACCATGGACCATGTCCGGGTCGACGGCTCGTTGTGCTCCACGCGCGCCTCAAAGAGCGTCAGCACAATGACGGGGCCTCCCATTTAGAGGGCCAAAGCCAGCCGGGGTCGTGGGACACACTTATACCGCGACTCCGGTACACAAAGGGCTTCTGAAGGACACCGTGGATTTTAGTCAGTACAAGTCTGACAGTCCCTCCCGCCCTGCCCTGGGTAGGAGGACTCATTTGATGATTTTACCACGATAAAAAAAAAACTAGGGTCAAGAGCAAACCCATTTCACATAAAAAAATAGATAGTGCTTTGATTAAAAATTCTGTCTCGCATCTTAAAATACTGAAACAATTATTGTTTTTAGTAAACATAATCGCTAAATATAGAAGACTAAAATTGTAATTAACAAATACGTTTCTTTATAAAACTTTTTTGGTACCTAACAACAACATGATTTTCTTCATTTTTCTTCTTAAGAAATCTTTCCCTAATAAAAAAAACTAAGACACACGGCCGGACGCGACGCGCCGCCGCCGTGAAAATATACAGGCCACGCCGCCGCCGTGGAATTGGCCATCGGCGCTCATATCTAGTATGTGTGGCATACCACCCCCAACGGACATTGGCCCTGGTAACACACAACATTCGCACACTGAGGACCGATGAGAAGATTATCGAGCTAGAGGAAGACTTGAGCAAAATGCAATGAAATCCGAAGAGAGGGTCAGGATACGATAGTTCTAGATTCCGGCAACATGCTCTTCTACCGGGAAGGAGACCTAAATCCCAGGGTGGTGTTGGATTTCCCGTCCGCGGGTCTCTCATCAACAACGTTATGAAAGTCGACAGTGTGTCGAGTAGGGTAGCATACCTTATACTCAGAATTATCAACTGGTATTCGTTAAAGGTCATACAGGTCATAGGCACCGACCTCGATGATGAAGTAGAGGCATTGGATGAGGAGATATCCGAGGCCATACATACCTCCGAAACATACTTCACCGTTGTTATGGGGGACTTCAACGCGAAGGGCGCACGGAATGGCGATAAGTTGAGAGTGGGGCCATTTGGGTATGGGCAGCGAGGGGCCAGCGACTGGTCGACTTCATGGAAAAGGAAGAACTTCATTTAATGAACTCCTACTTCCAGAAGCGGCCATCCAGGAGGTAGACGTGGATGAGCCCCGATGGTACTATCAGAAATGAGATCGACTTCATCATGACGACCAAGAAGCGAATATTCAGTGATGTCTTTGTGCTCCCCAAGGTAAAAACCGGTAGCGATCACCGAATCGTCAGAGGCACATTGAATATTAATGTGAAGCTTGAAAGGTCTCGTCTCGTAAAGTCTACGCTCCGAAATAGTCCTGCCCACATCCAGAACCCCGAAGACTTCCAACTGGAACTGCACAATCGCTTCCAGTGCCTAACCGAATGCGAAACTGTGGACGAGATTAACAGTGGGTTGGTGGAAACTGTTCAAGCTGTGGGATTCAAATTCTTTAAGACCCCTCACCGCAATAAGTTTCAAAAGCTCTCGAACGGAACCATCAAGTTGATGCAAGACCGGACCGAGATGAGGCTGCAATCTTCAGCTGAAATGTTGGAATATGGCAAACTCAATAGACGAATCTCTTAATCAATGCGGCGTGATCTGCGTGCCTATAGGGTGGCATGGATCAAAGAGGTGATCGAGCGGAACCAGGGCTCAAAAGTCTTATCTCTAATATGCAAAGTCAAATGACGAAGCTGAAGATTAATGACGGCAGCATCATTTCGACGAAACCTGAGATCCTAAGAGAGCTTGAGAGGTTTTACGGACAGTTATACACATCAACACCCAGTGTCGGTACAGCTCGAGACGCAAGAGCTAAATTGACACTGCACTGAGGATATCCCGGACATCAGCCTGTATGAGATTAGAATGGCTCTTAAACAGCTCTAGAATAACAAGGCGCTGGGTGAGGACCGAATCACAACTGAACTTCTGAGAGCGGGTGGAAACCCGGTACTTTTAGTTCTCCAGAAGTTATTTAATTCCGTCGTATTCGAAGGTACTACACCAGAAGTATGCCACGGGAGTGTGGTTGCTTTCAAAAAGGGTGACAACACCTTGTTGAAGAACTACAGGCCAATCTCATTTCTGAGCCATGTATACAAGCTGATCTCAAGAGTCATTACGAACCGTCTCGAAAGCAGGTTTGATGACTTCCAGCCTCCCGAGAAAGACGGGTTTCGAAAAGGTTTTAGTACCATAGACCACATACACCGTCAGATTATACAGAAGACAGAGGAGTATAATCGGCCATTATATTTAGCGTTTGTGAACTATGGAAAAGCCTCCGATTTAATCGAAACCTGGGCAGTATTGCACATTCTCCAACGATGTCATATCGACTATAGGTGTATCGAAGTGTTGAGGTGTTTGTATAGAAACGCCACCATGTTTTTCCGACTTCAGGAAGAGAGCAATTGCAGAAAGGAGTGAGACAGGGAGACGTTATTTCTCCGAAACTGTTCAAGACCGCGTTGAACGGACTCGGCATCAACAGCAATGGCGAATACATCAGTCACCGATGATTATAGTCATCATGGCAGAATCGTTGGAGCACCTCAATGCTATGCTCAGCGACCTCAGTATCGTCTTCCAACGGGTCGGCCTTAAAATGAACGAAAATCATGTCGAACGTCCATGTGGCACCCGTACCGGTTGTTGTTGGGAATGATATACTCTCGAAGTTGTAGACCATTATACTTACCTTGGACAGATTCTTCAGTTAGGTAGGTCCAACTTCGTTCTCGAAGTTGAACCTACCTAACGGACCTCTTTCTAGAGGTCGAAGAAGAATCCAACTCGGATGGGCAGCGTTTGGGAAGCTACGTGATATCTTCTCATCGAGAATGCCACAGTGTCTCAAGACAAGGATGTTTAACCAGTGTGTGTTGCCAGTGATTACGTAGGGGTCTGAAACGTGGTCTTGCACTGCTGGCCTTTTAGAGGCTCGGAGTTTCTTTGCGGGATAAAAATCCGGAACATGGATATTCGGCGAAGAACCAGAGTCACCCACGTAGCTCATACAATTTACAACTTGATGTGGCAATGGGCAGGCCACATCGCTCATTGAACTGACGATCGATGGAGAACAAAAGTTCTCGAGTGGCGACCACGGACCGGAAGACGCAGCGTAGGCAGGCCTCCCACTAGGTAGGCCAACGACATCGTGAGGGTCGCGGGCAACCGATGGATGCAAGTAGCGAATTGTCGTTTGGCGTGGCGGTCTAAGGGGGAGGCCTATGTTCAACAGTGGACGTCTTTCGGCTGATGATGATGATGATGAGTGTTCTTTTATCAGAAAGCCATAGTTTTATTGAAAGTTATATTTCTAATAATGGATATTACTTAACAGGCAATTGAAGAATAAAATAGTACTCAAACAATAATTTAAATTATAATATATATTATATAGGCGAAAATCGCAGTTACAATCTATTACCGTTTATGTTTGGATGTCATTGTTTAACGAATAACATTGTAATATAGGTACTATTATTGTGCACGCTGTCTTTTTGTTTTTACGCGAATAATATCGTTATGTTTTGTTGCGAAATAATGTTTTTCTAACGTATCCAGTAAAATATATTTTCTTTAATAACTTGGTCCTAATAAAATAAAAATGTAAAACTTTTATTTAGAATGATTCTATAAAAAAATAACTTTCATTTGATGATATATAAATCATTCTCTTAGGTTGGATAATTTTTACAATAAAAACAAAAAAACACTGTTTTATTTTTCCTGTAAAATTTGAATTTATCGATTACGATATTATTCGGTGGGGGGTGCAAAATTACCTTGATAACGAGAAAGAAACAGAATATCGCAATGCCAATTTGGCATTAGAAAATAGTAAAGATTACCAAGAAAGTCTGTACCAGTGCTGTACGCGGGTACGCCATACTACCTCATACTACCTCAAATGGCTTAGCAGAATCCTGTGATACGTCGAAAATACTGCAGCATTAATTTTGAAATAAATATATGGTAAAGTTGAGGATTAATGTTAGGTCTTACGTTTGGCGACCTCACCTTTAATAAAAAAAAACTAAATTGAAATCGCTTCATTCGTTCGGGCTCTATGGTGCCACAGACAGACAGACAGACAGACACGTCAAACTTATAACACCCCTCTTTTTCCGTCGGGGATTAAAAACAACATGTTGGCCACAATGACGCTGACGACGGCATAATTATAGAGTAATACTGAGTTATACATACATTTATTATCAAACTGAATGAAAGACGCGTTGCGCGTGCCGCGTGCTGTGCCAGCCAAGGCCGTGATTGGTCGGCGTTCGCCTAAGTTCGTGTGTCGGCCCGACTCTTTGTCACACACACAGGCGATGCGCGCCCTTTGACTATTGCCGACGGCACGTGTAAGATAGGGGTAATTTTTATTTCGGTAACCGGTATTAATACTGGTTAAGTATTCACTTTAATAATAAAGGTAACCTTTAAAATTACCTGTAAAAGAAAAAAAGGTTGTTACCGAAAAAATACCCGTATTGTTGATACCGGTTTCGGTCCCTGGTTGTTAGACCGGTTAAGATTATTCTTAACAAATGTGTTTTTATTGTTTGTTATTTACGTAAGCTTAATGTTTTTAAATGTTATAATACACCATAATATCGTAGGGTTAGCTTCATCTTGCACTTCTTCTTGTCTCGGGAATATGTTCGAGTTAATCGAACACTCAGCAAAAATGCACAATTGCATTTGTTCGAGTCAATTGAACGATCAGCGAAAATACATAATTGCATCGATCGCAAGTATGCACATTCGCTCCAATCCCACAATATCGAACCAGTTCGCGATTAGATCTCTTTTGAGACACCACGCACTCAAAACCATAACCATTACCATTTAACCATTTTACCAATAAGTAGTTCTTTAGTTTACCATTTTACTTTGTAACTCTTTATAGTGATTGAATATAACTGTTTCCACTTTAACAGAAGACTTTAACTTTAACCAAATAAACCAATATCTTATCAATACAAAAAGTAGTGTTAGGTCACCATAGCACCGAGCGCAGCTTTACACACTGTCAGTGATGAGTCAGTGTTTCATATTTGAATGTTTGAATAATTAAGTTTTTAACCAATAATAAATACAATTATCTAGAGACAATTATTATGAATTGGTAAGCTACCAAAGTACTTAGTCATAAAATTAAACTTGCAAACATTTGTAAAATAATATAATGTAGTTTTGTTGGGTTACGTTAAAAACCTTTTACGCATTTGCAAACAGTTTCAGACAGACACACATTATTTTTTGTTTCATTTTGTTTGTAGTACCTACACTCAAGTTACGTCGAACTGTTATGATGCGTTCAGAAACAAATATAATTCAGTTGCTTACAATCCTTTTTTTCTGTTCCGTGCTTGTTGTTTATAAATAAATAGCTTATTCTAATATGAGTAATATTTTTTTTCCATTTCAGCCAGGAATATAAAGATAACATTGAAATGTAAAGATAAGTAAATTTTACTGTTAAATGAACGCAACCAAATTCATATAGAATTGAAGGAACATTATCTATGATCTGGACTTTCGTCTAGTCTGCATCACATGCGATTTCTTTCAACATACATGGTTGTGAATTACGAATCTATTATATTTTATTCAAATACTGAGTGTTTAAAAGTAACATATTCTTTTGTTTTTTATTTGTTTTTCTATATTTCAGATTTAGATTACGTCTACAATGTCTGGTATTTTGTACGTTTTAGATCTTGGCCAACACTAAGCTACCTCTTTCTGGGCGAAATATTTTGAAGCCAAAGGTGATGAAGCTTACATTAGTAGCACGGAAAATTATCATGTGTAGCACTGATCATACTGCTATGGCAGCAGATTTGAGAAATGGCCCGCTTCATGTATTCGGAGTACATAAAAACTGCAAGGATTATTACTGCAATGTCAAAAAAACATTGACAGATGGAAGTGAAAAGAAGGAAGAAAATCATGTAGAAAGTTTGAAAAATAATGCTCCCGAGGTGTGGGCTCTGATTTATGCAGCCAATGAAAAAATTGCTTTGAAGGCAGCTCGTTTGTCTAATGAGACAACTAATGTGGCAGAAAACTTTATGAGCATAATAAACAAATTCAACTGTGGAAAACGAATTAGTTTAGGAAAAGGGGGTTCTTACCAGCGACGTGTTCATCTGGCAGGTAAATATTATACAGTAATAACAGTCATAAATTATTAGAACCAGTAAGAAATTATTTGATTATGGCTATGGAATATCATCATTCTCCAGCCCTAATTTAATCCATTTTATATACAATATGCAACATGACACACATTCTTGGAATATAAAATATAAAAACATGTTTTCAGGCCTATCGCTTGCTAAGGGACACAAATGGCATGAATCTGCATGGAAAAAATAATAAATAATAATTTATTTATATCAGACAATGTAAGTCCATATTCACAGTACAAAAAATATAAAAGAAAAACATTAAAAATTTTGGACTAATTATAAACATCAGAATCATAAATAAATAAGTTAAAAAATAAAATAAAAATGTCAAATAAAATGTCAATTATTACATGTCAGAATTTGAAATGATTTGAAACATACAGTGAAATGTCAACCGAACACAAAAAAAGAAAATTATAATTCTCTAACCGGCATCGGAGCAGCAACATGCCTGCCACAGCAATGCCGGACAAAGGGACAGTCTAGCCTGTTGGCGATCATTGCCAGGATGGCGTTGGGGCTGGCCCGCACCCGCCGCACCAGAGACGCACACCGCTTGCGCATAGTAGCGTGGAAACAATCAGTGCGTGCCATCGCGAACATCCCCGATGCGCTACAGAAACGGGGCAGCCCCAACACCGCCCGGAACGCGTTGTTGAACTGGACACGGAGGGCACTGTATGCCCGTTCAGTGTAGTCAGCCCACAGGCCACACGTGTATAGGGATGTGCAGTACGCTCTAAAAAGCGTGACCTTCACACCCACAGTACAACGCGAAAACCTGCGGGCTATCATATTGGCCCGCACTGACAGCGCCCTCCGTTCCCGGTCCATGTCAGCATGGTCTTTAAGGTCCTCGGTGAGTAGATGCCCTAGATATTTAAATTGTTCCACTCGCTCAATTGTGACTCCATCTAGGTAAATATTTGGAATATTCATAGGGCTCGACACACCGATGGCCCGAAAAACCATGTATTGACTTTTCTTACCATTGTATTTTAAACCATGACCATGCGCGTAGTCCGTACACGTACGAAGTAATTTCCTTAGCCCACAGATCGATGCGCTCAGCAGCACCATGTCGTCAGCATAACTCATATTGTTGACACAAACTCCATCTATATAACATCCGACATGCTGACTGCTGAGCGAGACGATCAGTTCGTTCATATAAATGTTGAACAATGTTGGCGAGGTCAGACCGCCCTGCCTCACACCACATTCATTTTTATAAGGATCCGACAACGCTCCCGCCCACCGGACACTATTGACCTGGTGCCCGTACCAGTATCGGAGCATGCTGGTGAGTTCCCACGGTACATCCGTGCTCTCCAGCTTCCCCCAGAGGATGTCGTACGAAACGAGGTCAAATGCCTTGGATAAGTCGAGGAAGCACGCGTACACCGGGGTCTTACGCTTCGTGTAGTATTTAACGGTGTGCTTTAAACACAGTATTGCACTCTCTGTGGACAGTTTGGGTCGAAAACCAAACTGGTTATCATGAAGTGTTACATGTCTATTTAACTGTGTGTTAAGCACGCCGTCAAACACCTTCGCCACTACAGTAGCCAGTGATATAGGCCTGTAGTTGTTTTTATCTGTCATATCTCCCGTTTTATTCTTTACCACCGGTACGATCACTGTCCTCATGAAGTCCGCAGGTAGGTAGGAGTGACACACACACAGCGAGAAGAACATTGCAAGAACTCTAGCTACGTGCGGCCCGGCGTGCAGCAGGTGCTCAATGCTGAGTGAGTCGTGACCTGGCGACTTTCCTCGCTTAATCTGGCTTATGGCTTTCGAAATATCTTTCGCAAGGAAACGCATTCCTATAGTTTTATTGTTCGTATCAGCATTGTGCACCCCACTCGCCGGACCGAGCGGCGACCGAATCGAGAACTGTTCTCTGAACAGGTTCGCAATGCTCTTAGGATCACTCATGCCACCGACGCTCCCAGGAAGGCCAGGCCGCGAGTTTACTTTTCTTGTTTTTTTCCAAAAATCACGAAAGTCACCTTTCGCGTGTTGTTCAGCGAGGGCGTCCATCCGAATCTGATCCTGATTATGCTGGCACCACTTTAACCTGGACTTAAACACTTTTCTACTCTCTCGCATCTCCTCATACACAATACCGGACTTAGGTCTGCCATACAGAATCCACTCTTTAAGCCTCAACCTGGCCACCCTGTGAGCCTCGCCTACATGCCTGTTCCATCCCGCCAAGCGTGCACCACCCCCACACTTCCGCGCGCTTCCCCCACTCACCATTGCCGCGCCCCGTAGGGCAGACACAATGTCGGTGTATAGCTTATCTAGGACACGTTCATGGTCACGGTTACTACACAAATAGTCCGCACATTGTGCACATTCTGCGGGAAAATCAATAGATTTCAATCTCCTATGACATTCCTCACTATACATTAAAACCTGTTTCTTATTTCTTTCCCCCCATATAATATGCATATTTTCATTACAAACCGTACGTGTAAATATCTTTGGTGTTAATATATTTAAATTACATTCCACAATGAGAGGAAAGTGGTCCGACCAAAGAGTGTCATACTTAACAAAAACATTCGTAACAGACTGCTTCGCCGCGTGAGTTACAACACAATGATCGAGCCAACTGGACGTCCCGTGTACGTCACTGACAAAGGTATAGGTACCGGAATTTCTTCCTAACATTTCTACGTCTATACAGGACCAACTCTCCTCGCTACATACATTAACAAGTTCACTGTAAAATAACTCACCCGGCTCCGCATTAAAGTCACCCAACACAAATACAGACTCGATGTTACTCTCATCGACAATCGCACTAATTTCACTTAGACAGTCAATGAAATCCGGCAAATTGTTCACGGAGTTCGTTGGCAAGTACGCACTTATCACTAGCACTGATCTATCATGGGCCGCTATTTTAATGGCACATATACGCTCACTACACTGAATCACTGACACTTCCTGAAAGGCGCTGTACCGCCATAACACCGCGACGCCGCCGTAGGGGCGACCTCGCAAAATGCCCGCCGACGTATCCACGGCTGACGTCGCCGTGTAGCCAAATCCGCTGTCAATTGTACCTATAAAAGGTATGTCGTGTGGGAGTATCCAGGTCTCCTGCAAGCATATCACGTCACACGTACGGCACAGGTCTTTGATGTCGTGCACTGCTCGCTTCACGTTTTTACAATTGTAACTTGCCAAGCGATAAGACCGACTATCCATTATTAAGCTTATTTGTGCCGCCAGCAGGATCATTCTCCTGTTTCTTGTCTTTTCGTCTGTAACTAACAAACCGTCGAAATATGACACCCGTCGGCCAGAGTTTCTCGTCCATGTATGTAGGCAGATTGCATTCCAGTATATAAAACTTATAGGCTTTATACCCACGTAGTACTCGCATATTTATCATTTCTAGAGATACAGTTTCCTGAGTCCTCTTTTGTATATACTGGACTATATCGCACTCTTTAGTTGACATATGTACGTTTGTAATAAACATAGGAATTTTCTTCTCAGCCGCCTTAAAAGAACATTCCATATCCTTCGCTATACCGGACTTTCCCACAAATCGGTATTTTACTTTTTGCTTGCGATGTGATACCCGCTGCCATCCGTCGCCGTCGTCATTATTTACATTTATCGTAGCAGCTGCCGCTGGGCTAAGTAATGATGACGTCACCGAAGCATTCGTTGTACCGGCCCGCTCACCGCCGCACATTTGACTCGCCGGCTCTGCAGGCGCAGGCGAGGGATTGGGCACTGGGGCGAGCGCGGGCGCAGGCGCCTGCCGCAGTGGTGAGCTCTCCCCTCCCGCTATGCCCGCTCTCACCTGTTTACCTTGCGTAGCTCGCGACAACCGCCACTCCCGCGCTTCCTCACCGTAATCACATCTTTTTTCTTTGTTTACCTCCAGATTTCTATATTGAGGAGAATGTGATATGTTACTCATTGCTTCATTTGTCGAGTCATTGATGTACTCATGCGATAATCCCATGGGTCCACTATCTAGCCACGCTCCGCGTTTTGTATTTATTTTCAAAGCAGACGTTGGTGGTATTGAGTCGTTTCGTATACGCATAACTTCGACTTTTAAGTCTTGCACGCTGTCGGTTGTTGCATAATTGATCTTTATATTCTCAATTTCCGTTTTCATTTTTAAAATATCTTTTAGCACCTTCGAGCAATCCAGATGATCCCACAGTATTGGAGGTAACTTGTCCAATTGTCTTGCAACAAACACGGGTATATCGTCTGGTTCCGTGGATTTGAAAAGGCTAATAATGTCTGAGAGATCACGTTCCTCCTTGCCTTTATTCTTTCGTATCACTTTTCGCTTGTCCGTGGGTAGGGCTTCATATAAAAGTGTCTTGGATTTCTTTATTTCGTCACTAGTAAAAGCCGATGCACATATTCGAACTAATGTTTCCTCGTCCGCGATCGATATTTTCTGTTGCACATAACATAGCAGCTCATCTACGATGAGATTACAACCAGTACACTTTACTAGATTCGTCATTTTACGCCAATAATTAATACCGCGCAACCGATAACACGCGTCCGTCACTGATGGGCGCGTGTGCGCAACTGCAAAAAGCAGACCACACAGAGCCCTGGGACATATTTTAAAAAATACATAAAACAGAAGGAACAAAGCAGAATACGACAGCAATCATCGACACGCAAGCGATTATTTGCTCCAAGAGAGAAAACCCAACCGGATAAGCACTACGGACCTGAAGCTTGTGATCCTGTTGATATTGACGAAGCACAGTTGAAAATACAGTGTGAAGCACGGCTTGCAGAATTCCAAAAGTCACCAGAAAGCATTGCTTTGATTGAAATTTCCACTGTAGGACAGCATGAAAATGATTTATATAATACTCATAGGATGGACCGTTTGACTGCTAGTCAATTTGGAATGGTGAGTTGTGTGATGTTATCAGATATTATGTGTTTATACATACATTTCTGGTAAAATAGTCGTATTTTATTTAGTATAGAATATCTTTATAAAAAAATAAAATTTTAAAAGTAAATCATAACATGCATTTAGTTTTTCTGGACTTTTTCTCTTTTCAGGTTTGCAAACGCCGTAACAGCACCCCATGTCACAATCATGTAAAGGATATTCTGTATAAAAAGAATATTTGCACAAAAGACATGTTATATGGGCAGCAACATGAGAATGTAGCAAAAAGCATGTTCATGCAACAATATAATAAAATTGTCAGACCTTCAGGCCTTTTTATTGATGAAGAATTTGGATTTTTAGCGGGCAGTCCAGACGGTAAGTTTTTCTTTATCAAACTTCAATTTTATCTTTGGGTTTGGCAAATGTGACCAAACATAATTACAAGCTATAATAGCGAGAAAAAAAAACAGCACTGGAGACCATTGAATTTCATAAAGGTATCAAATTTCATGAAGAGCTCTATTATTTTATGGCAATTTGTTACAGGTATAATTGAAAATGAGAGAGCTGTTGTTGAGATCAAGTGCTTTCCATCATTGGCCAGGACAAATCAAGGTCTAGAGGCAGCTGCACTAGAAAAGAAGAACTTTGCTCTAAAACTGGAAAATAATGTTTTAGTCATGAATAAAAAGCACGATTATTACTATCAAGTAAATAGAAATTTCTATTGCATGTACATATTTTACTATATTACAGAATCTTGTTTTCTCTTACTATAATCAAATTATATTTCAGGTCCAAGAACAAATGCATATCAGCAAAATGGATAAGTGCTACTTCACGTTTTATTTCATTCACTAAAACTTTGACTGTAATAGAAGTTTGTCGAGATAATGAATTTATCAGTAAAATGATACCAACATTATCAGACTTTTTAAAAACTGTATTCTGCCTGAAATAATATTGAGACATGTTCAAAAAAATACGAAATGCATGGATTTGAATGGTATGTACCTACACAACATATTATTTACCATTTTATTCACTTCATAAAGGGCATCAATATGTTCCCACTGCTGGGACACAGGCCTCCTCTATGTGAAAATAAAATTATATTTTAGATCAGCATTGGAGATTGACGATACTAACATTTTGAAGTGAATGGCAAACAATATTTGTCAAAAAGTAACAAATATACAAAGTATGTTTTCTTTGCAGCACCAGTGTAGCAGTGGTTTCAAGACAGGAAGTTTCAAGCCAGAGGGTGAAATCAACAACACAAATGATTTTTTTTCTAATTGTATTTTGGTAGTAGTTTGTTGCCCTTGTTTTATGAATTATAGTTTCTTACGTGTTGGTTATGGAATATCTGATTATTGTAATAATTGGTACTGTTACAAATCATCAGTGTTATTAGTTTTGAGATAATAAGCACGTATCAGCATATTATGTTACTTCAAATACTTCTGTTTTCATAAAAAAATAATATTATTATAACAAAAATAAATAGTGTATAAAATAAAACCTCGTTTTATTGTAATCAATGTTCACATAATTTATTTCCCAAAATTATTAATCAATTAAATAGTTTACGCCAACAAATATACTTAGCTTTTATTATTATAACAATCGTTAATATCATACCGTAACAGGTGGCGTTTTGTAGTTCTGCCTACCCAATCAACCCGTACAGAAAAATGAGAATTATTTTTTTTACATTCACGCCATCTAGTGTTCAATTTTTGTAAACGCTACATAGCTACGTCTGTGTGTGTAAACGACAGTAAATTCAATGGCAGATGTTATAGTGCAGCTTTGTGTCGAATTGGGTGGGTTTTGAGGCAACGTTATGACCCATTTCAATAAAATGTAATATCCGATAACCGCAGCAACTACCCCCACGACTTAATAATTTTCCAATTACGCAAAAACCCAAATAAACTTAAAAATGTTGACTTCAGCGCCATCTAGCGGGAGATTGGCTGGGAACAACCCGTAGCTATCACCTTAAAACCATTATAATAATATTCACATTCATTTTAAGGAGTGCTCAATTTGAGAAGTGCACAATTTGCGAAATGCACATTTTGCGAATTACTATTTTGAGAAGTGCACAATTTGCGAAGTGCACATTTTGCGTCAAGTGCACAATTTGCGAAGTGCACAATCTGCGTCAAACCCGTTTTTATTTTTAGTAGTTCTCATTGTGTACATACATACATGGGCGTTGTTATTACCGGTGCTACGAATTACATTTTAGTGCACATGTAAGAAAATATGTATTTGACAATAATTTCGGTTGAATAGTGTAACTAAAAAGGATAAAATAAAAAACTTAAAAAAAAATATGTAACCGACTTCAAAACAACCACAAAAAAAGTTCAAAATAACCTACAAAAAAACTTTTCTTTCGAATGTCGGTGACAAAAAGTCAATGAAACAAAAATAAAGTCACCGACTTTCGAAACAAAAGTTTTTTTGTAGGTTATTTTGAACTTTTTTTGTGGTTGTTTTGAAGTCGGTTACATTTTTTTTTTTTAAGTTTTTTTTAACAACCAACTTGCAAAATAAATATCATTTAACAAACGGATGCCATTTTCGTTGTTCAGTGGGGCCTGTGACCTGTCCTTAGATATGAGTCAATGACTTCGGTCAACGACGATATAATAATATTCCACAACTATCACACAACGCCATCTAGTCCCAAGCTAAGCAGGGTGTCGAGTCTGCTAATTATTAGTCAGAATGGCGCCACAATGGCGTTTCAATTGTAGTGCTTATTCGAACCATTTTTTACTGCTGACACAGAACATATAATAGTACTACGCACAAGAAATGACACTTCCAAAAAAAAATCAAACAAATTTAAAATCTATTTACGAGCGAATAAAGTACATTTTTACTTGCAGCTGTACCGCCCACCTACTTTTATAATAGCCTAAACTTCCCGTGCGCAAGCAAAAATGTACTGAATGGTGACGCGCGAGAGTTTATTTTAGTTTAGCTGACGCCAACGGCACAAAAAGGTTACTGTCGGTCAAGCTCAATAGGGTTGCGACTCGCGAGTTTACGCACAGTTAGGTAGGTATACGTTTTTTATGCATTTGTTAAATTACGTTATTAATATAAATACTTATGTTCTTCAAGGATTTTTGGTTTTTTATCATCAGCCTACATATTTTTGGTTTCGTCATCGATTACATCATACATTATCAATTGGTAGCACAGAATGTTAATAGTAGGTACATACACATACCTACGGAACCTTACGTGAGGAATAATCTTACTAATTTCATTCTATAATGATAAAGTTACATAAGTAGGTACCTATAACTACTTCAAAATGTAAAAGTAAGTTGACTTGGATTATTTTGAACAAAAATTATTTAATTATGAGTTAAGTTTTCAAAATTGTTTTCAAATAAAAATATTTAACGTAGGTAGTAGACAGTATTGAAACGCAAAGAAGCGACGTTGCCGTTCCGCTTGTTATTTAGTGGCCCGGTCGGTATCGTAGCTAGGTACTAAATAAATTATCAGGAAGTTTGACACTTTATTCGTAACCTGTGAAATTGGCCAGTTATTATCATTTTGCCCTTAGAGGCTTTCTGCACCACCCAAACCGTCCGCCGACAAAGATGACCTTGGTCCCGTCAACCAACGCTCTCCCGTCGGCCGAAAGCGTTCCAGACGGTTAATTGGGTCCGAACTCCGACCACGTACGCAGCCTGTCGGGATGGGTGCACTCTCGACCTAGGCCATCCAAAGGTCGTTTGACTCCGCCTATATCTGGTCGGTCGACCAACGTCCTCACGGTAGATTTTCGCACCAACTGGACCAAGGTCACCTCTGTTAGCGGTCGGTTTGGAATTTTGATCGAGTAGAATGCCTTTAAACCTAGTGTGTTGCGGGTCTTTGTAAATGGTAAAAAAGTCGCGCAACGAATTACGATCGCTGACCTTGAATGCGTAGTATGGCCATTTTCTGAGTTTGAACGTGAGTTTTAAACAAATAATCTTTCTACTTTCTACCGAGCGATAAGGTGAGTGAGAGTGATGTCAGGTTTGATATTCGTCTATTTTTCTGGCTCAGGCTCGCATCCCGAGTAGGTAGGTACCTACCTATCTCGATCATAGAATATAATTTAATAGTACTACGCACTCTCGATACATTTCCGAACTTGTAACTTAGGTAGGTACCTAATCGTGTTCTGTTAAGCGGAACATATGTAAGTACCTACTTGAAAGACATAATAAATAAGCGTATCACAAGTAGGTAGATAGGTAATTGATACTCGTAATTAACCCTAGATTCATAAACATAATTATGTACGAATAACACTGTTCATAAACATTCGATATTATCACTTTTTTTTCTTACCTTTCGACGTCACGCGGTAGTGTATGAAACGTGAGGCTCTTGTCTCTGTTGTCGTTTAGGCAACCAAAAGCTATGCAGTATTTGCTTTTCTTCATATTTTCCCACGTTTTTATTAAATAAGTTCACTTTTAGTTGTACTGTGGTTGTACAAATAATTACGACACGGAGCGCGTGCGATACGGGCGGCGAGCGAAAGCCATCTGTGGCGACCCGTGAACGGTGTGCGCGTGTGTGCGTGCCGTTTTATACCTACACCGCGGAGTGACCCAGGCCTGCTGCTGAGTAAAAAATGGTTCGAAAATTGAAACGCCATTGTGGCGCCATTCTGAAAAACAATTAGCAGACTCGACACCCAGAGCTTTTGTTATGGGTACTAGACAACTGATAAACATACTTATATATTTTTTAATACATACGTAATATAGATAAATTACACCCAGACAGAACAAATGATCGTGCTCATCACACAAACATTTGTCCTGGGTGGGAATCGAACCCACGACCTCCGGCATAGCAGTCAGGGTCACTAACCACTAGACCAACAGGACGATATAATACTAGACTCCTTGTTAGGGACCTTACTGAGGACCTTATGAATTGAAACCAGTGGACTGTAAAACTAGTTATAATTATTGGCAATTTACAAAGAATAATAGATCCCGGACAAACACTAAAAGTAAAGTGAATGCGTGTGAGCTCGGTGCCGGTCAAATGTGGAGTGCCCCGGTGGGCCGTTGACCTTAGATATATGCGCCCGCGCAGTCATCGCTCGCGTCACCCGATGAATGGCGACAACGCCCGAACACTCCTAATAACAGGCGACCGATGTCTGCCAACACATTAGGCAAAAAAGTCTTATATCCGTCTCATTTCGACCAATCCTGTGAGCCGTAAACATAAGTTGAGACAGAACAGACCTTGAGTTAGCCAATCACAACGCAGTACCCCGCCCCTCTCGCTTACGTAGTACCTCAGCGAGTTGGCAGAATAGTTTTGTTCGTTAGATCGTGCAATGCGTGGTCTAGTATTATATAGTCATTGACTTCGGTATACAAAAATAATGATTGATGAGCATTTCAATTGTAGCCCTATCTAATACTTACTTTCTGTCTCTCCGGATATTTGTTCTGTCGTAAATTCTTCTATTTTCACTTCAGTTTCAAACCCTATGAAAGGTGTCTCATCTTCCGAGTCTGATTCAGTACAGTTTGGAACTGGCAGACTATCTAGATATTCGAATTCTGTAAAGAAAAAATATTTTTACCCAACTGCACCAGTAGGAGGGTTTTGTATTTATAGAGTCTAAACACACATCAAAAAGTTTGCGATCGCTTTCAAAAATTGAAATCTCTATTACAACGGATGGGCGAGTAATGTTAAATTACATAAAAGAAATGGAATGCGAAAGGCGTAGGAATAAAAGTTTCTATGAAAGTTGAGTATTTATCTACGACCGTACAACGGGTGCTAGTGTCAAGGAAATATAAACCCTTTCATAATAAAAATAGAGTTTTAAATAAAATACTAAAACCGGGCGAAATACGAAATCGTGCCTTGTTCCGAACATTACCGATGCGATGCGTTCGGGAGTAATTGTTTATTAACTTTAATTTTAAAATGAAACATACCATGTTGAAGTTCCTGCTCTGGTTCAATACTATCATTCTCTTCCTCACAATCATCTTGTAATTCTTCTGTGATGTCATGATGTTCCTTCTCGCGTTCAGTACTCTCATTGTCTTGTTCACAATCATCTTGTAATTCTTCTGTGATGTCATGATGTTCCTCCTCGGGTTCAGTACTCTCATTGTCTTGTTCACAATCATCTTGTAATTCTTCTTTGACATCATCGCTTTGTGATTGACATTCATCAAGTACACAGTTAAAATGCACTGTTGGAGTAATAATAAACCCATTGAAAAACTCCCTCTCATCTTTGTTTATTCTTGATTTTGTCTGTAAACAGTTTTATAAGATGTTCAGTCAAGTCCTGATCGCAGTCACTACAAGCTATTCAAAGTTTACTTTTGACAGCTGCATGAGAAATCACCATAATTCTTAAAAGTAAGCTTTAACGAAATGTGAGGTTAAAGAAATGAATTCTATAATCACTTGTATTTTGCTTAGTCATAACCCAATAACAATGTTACCCTCATCTGTAATGTTGTTATTGTTTTTTTATAAAGTTATGCTCTGATGCAGCTAATAGTGAGATCAAGATTTTTCATACTCAATTAATGATCAACTAAATATTTTTAAAAGATATTATATGCATTAATACATGTGTCGCGAGTTTCAAACATTTTCTACCAATGGAAAAATCTTTCAATGATCAACTGCCCAAAAAAAATGGAGTTTTAGGGCTCATAAACAATGTCTGTACAATCTTGAAGACGTAAAGGTAAACATAGCTTGTTCAATTGTGTCAATAAAAGTATTATACATGTGTAGTCAGAAACCAACCCCCTTTAAATGGTAGCCATTATTTTTTAATATTGTTTCGCACCTCGAACCATGCAAGCTGAAAGTACTAACTTTGAGATTTAAATAAAAAAGATCATATAAAATATAAATGCGCCTCAGCAGCATTTCCCGGGGCCGGCTGGCTCAAAATGAACATTTTGCTGCATCCAACCACAAAGATTAATTGTGCAAGACTTTGCCCCAACAATATCTCCTAAAACAGGTGATATAGAATTGAGATTTCAGTGTCATTATTTAGATTAACTCAGCTGCTGTTAGACGAGTAGATAATAAACTCGTTTCAGGTGGATTTTGTAGCAACCTTCATTCAATGAAAAAACAAGATAATTTGATGTTTAACCCTTTATTAAAAGTGATGATGCAGGAAGATCGAAGTGATGAATGGTTGGTGGTGAAGAACTTATTGTAACCAATCATACACACAGAACAAAAGTCAAACCTCACCTCATCATCCTCATTCAACATCTGAGTGAACAGCTTCTCTGCTTCCAGACATTTCCTCTGCAATTGACAGCATTGCTTTAGTCTAGTGTAGCAGAAGACACAAGCGAGCATCGGTCTACTGTCTTCAGTTAAAAACTGCAACAAGAGTATCGTTGAATTAATTGTAATTTTATGAATGAAGAACTTTGCATTTGATTAGAAAATGGTTATATCTTGTCTTGCATAGAAGATGCGTAGGTATCGTCATAAAGTTCATTCTTCTTTCAAGTACTCGTGCTTGAATTATCTTTAAAGATTATTTACTTACTGGAATTCCAGTCAGCTTCTCATAAAGTAGTTGGAGTTCCAAATTGGTAACCTTATACATACGAACATCTTCCACTAAACATATTCTACACATTTGAAGCTTTTCTACGTTCATATTTTATACAAATTTATCGTAAAAACACTGGTGTTAACAATAAATTATTCAATTTCTGTCTAAAAAGCTAAAAGCCCATAAAGATTTCTGAAAACCTGAATCTAAAAGTGAAGCTGAAGACGACAGTTACAACTAGGGATGCCAACCCTACCATATAATATAGTATATACGGGATCAAATACTATATTTCTAAAAATAAATACAGAAGGCGAAACTACTATATTTTTCGTAAAGCGGAACGCAACCTTAACTAAAGCCCTCTCTGTGGGTCTACGGCAAAATATTCCAAGCTAAAAATAATCTTATTCCAACGCTTTACGAAACGTTTTGTGGTAGGGCCTCTTTCTGTTGTGTGCGTGCCGGAAAACAATAAAAAAGACATCAATTCTTCTTTCAATTCCTGCAACATCAGCATTCACAGAACGCATATTTTCTGTGATGAAGACGAAGTGGAGAGACGAGCCCAACAGGGCCTCTTTAAATTTAATCAAATTAATTAAGGGGGATGCTCCAACCAGCCCGCGAAATTCAAATTACGTTTTTTAAAAGGTGCATCATGTTAAAATCTCTGAAATCTAACTACGATGCACCTTTTCTATGTGAGAGCTGATGGAGCGAATTTTTTGATAATTTTAAAATTATACTTGTTATTACCGCAACACATATATTTATAAAGTTACAACATGTCATTGGCCTGCAAATTGCAAAAAACGTAAAAAAAATTGAATTTCGCGGGCTACATCGAAGCAATCACCTTAATGGTGTTTTTTAATATAATTATATTTAGAGTGCAATCAATCTTATGAAAGTTTAATATGTTAGGACTGTCGTGAGGTGTTAAAATGAAGAACGCCAACCACTCCAGTTCTACTGTATTATAATGTTATAATATTTAAAAATGAATAATGCAAATGAATGAGGTGGTACGCAGACCACGGTTTTTGGGCTAGTGGGGTTGTTATCGCCTAGTATTATTATTACTAAAATACTTATGCAAAAGCTTTGGCTTCTTAAAATCGGCTGGGATGACCCAATTCCTGCTGACTTGGCACGTTCATTTAGTAAAATATTAAGATCTTTACAACATTTGCATGAAATACGCGTCCCACGCCATGTAACCACACAGTCCGCACAACACTTACAATTACACATCTTTACAGATGCTTCGCAAGACGCTTACGGCGCTTGTGCGTACATACGCAGCGTTTGTGAGCAAACAAATAAAGTTATCGTTAAACTATTTTGTGCGAAAAGTAAGGTTGCGCCGTTAAAACCGGTTAGCATACCGCGTCTCGAACTGTGCGGTGCATTAATAGGTGCGCGTCTTTATAAAAAGATAATCGAGTCAATTAATTTAAAGTTTGAACAAGTATCGTTTTGGACTGATTCGACAATTGTCTTAGGTTGGTTACGCACTCATCCAACTTTGTTGAAGACATTTGTTCAAAATAGAGTAGTTGAAATCAATGATTTGACTATTGGTAATAGTTAGTCACACATATCTGCTGGGTTATATACACCTTGTATGTGTGACCAAAAAAAGTACAGAGGGGAACATTCAGGCTCCATACATTTTTGGGCCTTTTCTGAAAGTCCGGCCAACGAAAAAAATTGGTACCTATGGGTAGTACTAGTCATTTGGAGCAATAGTTACTACGGCACAAAAGTTGTAGGACTGCTCTCGGCCAAGTTATACAAGTTCGAAGATTCGTAAATCTCATACATTTTTTAATTTCTGAAAGTGCCGAGAATCACCAAATAATGATAAGTATTTTAGAACTAGCGACCTCAAGTAATTTAACATAACGCCTGTAATCCCTGAGGGGTTGGGCAGAGGTGTACCGAATAAAAATGAATAATAATCTGTTTATTTTTTGTGAAAAGTAATAAAAACATTTTAAAATATACAAATCTGCTGGTGGGACCAACATTGGGAACAAAACCGAGGTTGCTTGTGGTTAGGGGTCTTGGGAGAGGAATCTCCTAACAATACGAGACGTGATCAGCACTGCTGCTCTTTGAATCAACCCTTTTTAGGGGGAAATAAAATCATCAAATGAGTTATCTCGCTCTGGGCTGAGCTGTAGAGACTGTCAGACTCCTGCTGACTAAATGTCCACCCTCTTCATTCGGTTGCCCTTTGCGTTCCAGATACTAAGATAGTCGACGAGCCGGTGCCTACATTTCATTCATACATTTGTTGTTTTCCCAAAGAGCCTCATAGCTTCGGGCACGCCGCAATCGCGGCGGTGAGACCCCTCTTTGAGGAGTGGCTAGAGAGACGTCACGGCATCCTGACCTATGGGATGACGCAGGTCCTCACCGGACACGGAAGTTTCGGGAGGTACCTGTGTCGGATAGGGAGGGAAGGGACGCCCGGCTGTCACCACTGCGAAGATCGCCCGGAGGACACGGTGGAGCATACGGTGCAGGACTGCCCCGCTTGGGCAGAGCACCGCCGTGTCCTCACAGAGGCGATAGGAGGAGACCTCTTGCGCACGGCATTCGTCGAGGCCATGCTGCGGGGCGAGTCGGAGCAGGAAGCGGTCGCCTCCTTCTGCGTCGTGTTCCACGCGCGCCTCAGAGAGCGTCAGCAAAATGACGGGGCGGGGCTCAGTGGGCCAATGCCTGCCGGGGTCGCTGGACTTATTTCCTTACCGTGACCCCGGAACATAAAGGGCTATTGAAGGACACCGTGGATTTTAGTGTTAGTACAGGTCTGACAGTCCCTGCCGCCCTACCCGGGGTGGGAGAACTCATTTGATGATTTTAGCACGCCAAAAAAAAAATAAGAGCCTCATAGCCTTTGGAACGCGATACTGTCGGGTCCACAATTAGCGGTGAGACGGGTTTGCCTCACCGTCCAGTCAACGAGACTTGACTGATTCTCGTCCTTGTCATCCCGTGGAACTTCAAGGAGCATTTACGACGTTTGGGTCAAAAACCTAGGATCGAGCCGGGGCTGCCTTCAAGCTGTTACCCAACCTTGTGAGGCAAACGCCGCTTTCTGAAATCTCTACGTGGAAGTGGTACGGTTAAAGCCCCTCTACAGGAACCCTGTGTCGTTTCCATAAGGAACCAAACACACAAGCTAATCGCACCAGGGGATCATGGCTATTCGGGTGATCCACTCATACACATAGATGCTGGAGGATCTGCTACCAGATCACACGTTGGGAATCCGGAAAGGAGACTGCCACTTCTTCTGCAGCAGTAATGACAGCGAAGGAAGAGGCGAAAGAGGACGCCCTCGAAATCTCAATCCAGTCGCATATGGCAAGTAATGCGGAGCTAGTTGTCTTATCAAGGATCAGGCCCAGGACGACAGCATGTCGTGTTCCACGCGCGTCTTAATAAGCTTTCAGTGGCCCTTATGGAGCCAAACGCCTACCGGCTTGCGGGACTATCTCAGCAGGATAGGTACCGTAGCACGGTTGATGATTTTATTAACCGAAAAACGTGGTTGATTCAGAAAGCAGTACTTTTGGTCACGACTCGTATTGTTAGGAGTTTGCTCTCCCAAGAGGCCTACCACAGGCAGCTTCGATTTTGTTCCCGATTCTGGTCCCACCAGCTGATTTGTATATTTTAAAATGTTTTTATTACTTTTCACAAAAAATAAACAGATTATTATTCATTTTAATTCGGTACACCTCTGCCCGGGTTAGGCAAAGGTGTTCAGGGATTACAGGCGTTATGTTAAATTACTTGAGGTCGCTAGTTCTGGCAGTTTCAGAAATTAAAAAATGTATGAAAATTACGAATCTTCGAACTTGTATAACTTGGCCGAGAGCAATCCTACAACTTTTGTGCCATAGTAACTATTGCTCCAAATGACTAGTACTACCCATTGGTACCAATTTTTTTCGTTTCAACTTTCAGAAAAGGCCCAAAAAATGATGTCCTTTAATTATTAAGGCACAGAGCAGCAAAAAATATTATTTTAAGGTGATTGCTTCGATGTAGCCCGCGAAATTCAAATTTTTTTACGTTTTTTGCAATTTGCAGGCCAGTGACATGTTGTAACTTTATAAATATTTGTGTTGCGCAAATAACAAGTATAATTTTAAATATAAAAAATATCAAAAAACTCGCTCCATCAGCTCTCACATAGAAAAGGTGCATCGTAGTTAGATTTCGGAGATTTTAACATGATGCACCTTTTCTATGTGAGAGCTGATGGAGCGAGTTTTTTGATATTTTTTATATTTAAAATTATACTTGTTATTTGCGCAACACAAATATTTATAAAGTTACAACATGTCACTGGCCTGCAAATTGCAAAAAACGTAAAAAAATTTGAATTTCGCGGGCTGGTTGGAGCATCCCCCTTAAATAAAATTTGCGAATTTGCGATCCCATGGAGTATCCATCCATATTAACATCAATTTTTGCGGTATAAAAATAAAGTACATTATATTTTAACCACATACTATATTTTTTTCATTTTTTTGCCATCTACTATATTTTTTAAGGTTATAATTTCAAAATACTATATTTCATAGAAAAAAAGTTGGTAACCCTAGTTACAACCTGCCGACGCCGAGCTGTCATTTGTCATTCTCATAATATTAGCACAGGTGAAAAGCGCGGGAAATTCGTAAAGTGAGGGCGCTTTTTTTGAATAAATTTTCACAAATAATTATTTTTGTAACTGCAAAGTTTATTCATCAAGTTATTACATAATGGGGAAAGATCATCCCAAGAAAAGAAAAAAAAAAAAGATGAAAATCCATCTTCTCTCTCGAGGTTGGCGAGCTCCGAAGACGACGGAGAAGACTCAAGTTTTTCGGTGGAATCTACAGCAACTGAAAAACAGGACAAGTATCGCGAGTTCAGAATTCCTGATTACATTCGGTCATATCCTGAAAACGGAGGCAATTTTGAATATGTAGTATTTTTAGAAAGTATAGACTCGGTCCCGATCGGCGAGATAGAGACATGATGTCTCTCTCAACCAACATTAAAAAATATAATAAGGGTGTAAAACAATTGTTACGTATGAACCGCTTTAAAATTGGGGTCATTTTCGAACGCCCTGGTTTGGCCAATACAACTTTAATGAACCGGAATTTTCTTGATGGTTTCAAATTAAAAGCCAGTATTCCTGCTGCTGCTACAGAAAATACAGGTGTAATTATGCACGTTCCCATTGAGTTAAGCAACGAACACATTTACAGTGCTATATCTAGAGATGTGCCTGATGGCAATATTCCCACTGCCGGCAATATTCCCAATATTGCCACTGCCGGTAAAATACCAAAATTGCCGGCAACTTTGGCAATATTGCCAAAGTTGCCAGTCAAATAACACCAGTATATTTTATTATTACTGCAGGTGCAGTTTATATTATTGTAGATAATACGTTGCGGCATTAAGGGGGATGCTCCAACCAGCCCGCGAAATTCAATTTTTTTTACGTTTTTTTGCAATTTGCAGACCAGTGACATGTTGTAGCTTTATAAATATATGAGTTGCGGTAATAACAAGTATAATTTTAAATATAAAATTTTTTAAAAAAACTCGCTCCATCAGCTCTCACGTAGAAAAGGTGCATCATGTTAAAATCTCCAAAATCTAACTACGATGCACCTTTTCTATGTGAGAGCTGATGGAGCGAATTTTTTGATAATTTTTATATTTAAAATTATACTTGTTATTAACGCAACACATATATTTATAAAGTTACAACATGTCACTGGCCTGCAAATTGCAAAAAACGTAAAAAAAAATGAATTTCGCGGGCTACATCGAAGCAATCACCTTAAGTCCGCCTTATAAAAACTACTAAGTTGTTACTCTAAGCGGTGATTTACTGATTATGTAAAAATTACCGAAACAAATGCATTAAAGTAATGTTATTTTTGTTGATTATTTGTAGTTTTGACAGAGATTTATACTTCCATATTGAATAGGTACTTATACTCGTTGTTTTTGCTATGTGATTTTGCATGAAAAACTAGTAGCCCACTCAACGAACAGTTATAGAGGGAAATTCTTGGAACACGATTTTGGACTACGTTACTTTGTTTGAACTAGTTAGGAGGTGAATATAATTATCAAAAGTCCCCGCCACTAGCCCTTGAGCTGCGGGGGTTTAAAGGTTCCATTTTTTGATTTTTCACTTATAACTCGGAAACCATGCCTCCTAGCGGCATGGTTTGTATGAATAAAACAAAGGCTGAATAAATTTCCTATAAGTTTTATTTAGTAACCATTTCGATATCTTGTATAGTTTTCAAAAAAACATATTTACCTTTTTGCATTCGGAAAGTCTTATTTAATATTGCCATAAATCCAGAAAGCAGCAGCAGTCTTTTCAGGCTCTCCCTGTAGTACCTACTCCGTGTGTTTTTGTGGGCAACTCACATTTGACCAAAAATTAATACCTACCTATACGAAAATATTGTTTACAAGAAAAAAGAACTAAAGTTTCCAAAGATAGATTTTCCGCATCTCTTATGGGTGCGGATTTCCTCCTACATAGTACAGTCCTACCTAGTCTGTAAGTACCTAGTATAATTTAAAATGAGTTTCTAAGCTAATTTTTACTGCTCCCTCGGTGGGGGAAGACAAGACATATCAAGCTTGATGGTGGTCACCGAATTAAAGAACTACTTATAGCTGGTGGACATTGAGAGAGACCCGAGGGGGTCTCTCTCAATGTCCGTGGGCCTCCAGATAAAGATCTGGAGGCCCATATCACCTCAAGATGCAGCATGCTGGCTCTGTTCATCGCAGGTGGTGAAGGGAGGGTCTGAATCAACTGCTACTGCTTTCTGGATCTATGGCGATATCAAATACAACTTTCCAAATGCGCGAAACTAAAAATCTTTTTCCCCTAAATTACAGACTTTCAAAAGCGGATACCTCGAAAACTATGAAAACTCGAAAACTTACAAGATCTTGAAATGCTTACTGGGTAAAACTTACGGAAAATTGATTTAGTTTTTTATTTTGTTCACACACGCTATGCTGCTAGAACGTATGGTTTTCCGAGAAGTAAGCGAAAAACCAAAAAATGGTATCTTCAACCCCCCCCCCCCCCCCCCAGAGCTCATGGTTTTGATATGTTCACCTCCTAACTAGTCCAAACAAAGTTACGTAGTAAAAAATGTGTTTCTAGAATTTCCCTCTATGCTTTGAGCATTCGTTGACTAGATTAACTACAACATTAAAATAAATTATTCGAATTTATGCCTTTTTATTCAATATACAATGATCGTCAATTCTTATCTTAAAATGTATGTGTAATTTCTTATATTCACAGTCGTGTGCGGCAACAATGGGCAATATTGCCGGTAAAATACCGGGAATATTGCCAAAATTGCCGGCAATTTTGGCAATTTTACAAAAAAAAAAAAAAATTTTGTATATAATGTAGACCATGGTCTGTAAATGCTAATTTTAAGTGTGTTACATAGTTTTCGCACTCACTTTGACTTAAAATTAAGCAATATTCCCAAATATTTCCACTCCCGGCAATATTGCCGGCAATATTTCCACCTATATTCCCACCTTGGGCAATATTGCCGGCAACGGCACATCTCTAGCTATATCCAGTACAAAAAATATTATTTCAATCAGAAGATTTATGCGTCGCACTGTTTCAGAAATAGGAGAGGTGTCCTTTCAGCCTACGAAGACGGTATCCATCACATTCTCTTGTGCAGTTTTACCAGACAGTGTGGATTTGAATAGTTGGCGATTTGAAGTACGTCCCTACATTCCACCAGTAAAACAATGCCTGAACTGTTTAAGGTATGGCCATATAGCTAAGTTTTGTAAAAACTCACAAAGATGTTCCATATGCACAAAGGATCATAATTATAAACAATGTACAGTATCATCAACTGAGGCAACATGTTGCCATTGTCAAGGTAAACATGTAGCTATTTCGTCACAGTGCCCGGTTAAGAAAGCTAAAATAGAAGAAAATAAAAACAAAATTAATAGAAAAGCAAATGCAGACTTATTCAATGAAAAGTCATTTCCATCTCTTACAAAGTCCAGTCCTGCTAAACAATTACAATCACTGATTGAAACAGAGCCTATTTTAAATATTTTAGTACAGACATTAGTAACATTAATTTCTCAAAACAAAAATAATGATAAGAGTTTATCAGCACTCAAAGCATAAAAGATGTTCTATTATCAAAAATTCAGAATAATGTAAAAAAAAACCTTAAATTTTATGGATCAGTTAAATATCGTACAATGGAATGCTCAGAGCATTAATAGTAATAAACACGATTTTTCCTATTTTTTGTATGAACATAATATACATGTAGCCCTATTGTGTGAAACATGGCTTAAACCTCACATGAGATTTAGTATTAAAGGATATAATTTAGTAAGATTAGATTCAGGTAATACACATAATGGTGTAGCTATTTTAGTGCATAACAGCTTACAATTTAGTCAAATAGATACTTTATATGATGATTCTTAAAATATAGCAATTCGTTTAAAATATGGCAATAATAAAGAAATTTCAATAGTCAGTTTTTATAGTCCTGGAAATGCTTCATTTACTAAGTCCAAATAGGATAATTTAATTCGTAGTATTCCTGCTCCTCTCCTGTTGGGTGGAGATTTCAATGCATATCATTCTGCCTGGGGATGTAACAGTGTGAACATTCGTGGCAGAGATGTACTAGAAATCATTAATGACTGTAATTTGATTTTATTAAATGATGGAGAAATGACTACTATAGGCTCTCTTATATGGCAAAATAATATTTCACATGATATAGAAACTTCAAACTTACCAAAACATTTTAACTTTAACCTTATTGATTGGGATATATATAAGAGGAGTGTTGATAGTTTACTTGTACATTTTAATATTAATCAAGATAATCTAATACAGTCTTACATACAATGACTTGATAAAGTTATTAAATTCAGCTGTTATTAAATCGTTACCATCAACTCCAAGATCGGATACATCTTTTCATACAGCTTTAGTAAATAATCGTAAAAAACGCATTCCATTACCATGGTGGAATTTAAATTGCACTAAAGCAGTAGAAGACTCTAAAAATGCATATTTAGAGTTCAAGCATAATCCTAGTTTAGAAAATTATATTGAATTTAAAAAATTACAGGCTTGTAAAAAGTTAGTTTTAAAAAAAGAAAGATATTTAAGCTGGATTTCTATTGTGAATCATTTAATAGAACTACTTCATTATCTAAAATTTGGCAAAAAAAGATTTAATAAAACATTTATACATCCAAGCAATATCTCTCCTTGGGTATTTGATTTTCTTAGAAAATATACTCCAGATACAGTTGAGGGTGGTTGAGGGCCAATTTCAATCACTTCCTAATGTAGTACCTACATGCTTCAGAACATCATGAATATCTGACTTCCTCATTTTCTCTTCAGGAATTAAAATCTGCAATCTCATCTAGGTGCGATACAGCTTTTGGCCTTGATGGAATACCTTATAAAATGCTGAAAAATGTATCAATTAATGCTCTTTCTGTTGTATTAAGTGTTTTTAATTTACTCTGGCAGGAAATGATCATCCCTAATGACTGGAAAATAGATTGCCTAATCCCAGTATTAAAACCTAACAAAGTAAGGCACAAAGCAGAATCATACAGACCAATAGCATTAACATCATGCATGGGAAAAATTTTTGAACAATTAATTAAACAAAGACTGGAATTTTATATAGAAAGTAATAGTCTATCTATTACCATCCAATCAGTTTGGCTTTCGACGTGGTCGCTCTACTCGAGATAGCATTACTCATTTGCAATTAGATATATATAATTCGAATAAAATGAGCAATCATTTTGTTGGCGTTTTCTTTGATATAGTGGGTGCATTCAATAATATTAATCAGCATATTTTGTGTGGTGAACTTCGTGCCCTTGGTATTCCTTTTTTTTTTTTTTTGCGTGGTAAAATCATCAAATGAGTCCTCCCACCCCGGGCAGGGCAGGAGGGACTGTCAGACTTCTACTGACTAAAATCCACGGTGTCCTTCAGTAGCCTGTTATGTTCCGGGGTCACGGTAAGGAAATAATCCCGCGAACCCGGCAGGCTTTGGCCCTCTGAGAGGGGGCCCCGTCATTATGCTGACGCTCTTTGAGGCGCGCGTGGGACACAACGCGCCGTCGACCCGGGCATGGTCCATGGTCGGGCAGCGAGTTGCCCTTTACTCGCTGCCCGCATGCCCGCGCCTACGGTGGCCGGAGATCGTCTGCTGACGTCCGACGCCGCGAGCGCCTACCACTGCGGTTGGGGCGGAGGGAGGACGCTGTCCTCTCTCTCTCGCGGCCCGCCTCCTCCTTCACGAGCATTACTGCTTCGCAGAAGGAGGCGACCGCTTCCCACTCCGTCTCGCCCCGCAGCATGGCCGCAACCAATGCCGGGCGCGAGAGGTCTCCGCCTATCGCCGCCGTGAGGACACGTCGGTGCTCTGCCCAAGCGGGGCAGTCTTGCACCGTATGTTCTACTGTGTCCTCCGGGCGATCTTCGCAGTGGTGGCACCCAGGCGTTTCCTCCTTCCCTATCAGACACAGGAACCTCCCGAAACTTCCGTGTCCGGTGAGGACCTGCGTCATCCGATAGGTCAGGACGCCGTGACGTCTCTCCAGCCACTCCTCAAAGAGGGGTCTTACCGCCGCGATTGCGGCGTGCCCGAACCTCGGTTGCGACAGTCGTTGTCTCCATACTGCCCTGAGATCGCGTCGGACCTCTTCCCGCCGCGCCTCGACTTGTCGGGGCAGCGGGAATTCCCCCCGACGCTGCGCCTCCACGCGCCACTCATAGACGCGCTGGAGGGCAGTCGCCTCCAGATCCCAGGGCAGCAATCCGGCAAGGAGGTTGGCCGATTCGCCGGCGATCGTGCGGTATCCCCGGATCATCCGGATAGCCATGACCCTCTGGCATGCGACCAGCTTCTGTGGTCGCGTCCGGATGCTGAAAAAATTATATTATGGATCTTAACTTTTTACATGGTAGAGAAGTATATGTCAAAGTGAACAATCGGCTTATAGGACCACGCTTTTCATTCAAAGGGGTATGTCAAGGTGGCATCCTTAGTCCATTGATTTATCTACTTTATATACATAGATTAAATATTGTACTGGGATCTGAAGTAGCAAAACAGTTTGCTGATGATTTAGTTGTCTATGCTTCTGGTTCAGACATAAATTCTGTTGAAAGTATTTTAAACACTGCTTTATCTCGGTTAAAGAACTATTTTCATTATCTAAACTTAGACATTAGTCTAGAAAAATCTAAAGTTATAGTGTTTGGTGAGTGTGACTCAGACTTACTTTACTACAATAATAATATTCTTCCAATAGTGGATGAAGTGAAGTTTCTAGGCGTTATCTTTACAAGCAACCTCTCATGGAGTAAATATGTTGATTATCTGTTGGGTAGAGCTAATAAAGCATTCAATTTTATAAAGTCACTGTCAATTGCAGCTGATCCTAAAATTTTACTAATGTTATACAAATCGTTAGTACGAAGTCATTTTGAGTATGGATTTTTATGCTTTGGGTCTGATCGGAGATTGGTTCGCAAATTGGAGGTTCTTCAGAATCATAATCTTAGATGTATAACTGGTGCAATAAAGACTACCCTAATTAATTCTCTTCAAATTGAGTGTAACTGTGTAACACTCCTCCTATAAATATTAGATTTCAGTTTTTAAAATCCAAATACATTCTCAAGCTTTTATCTTTTGAAAATCATCTTTTATTAAAGAAATTATTATTTTATCATAGAGTATATAATCCTTCTAATTCTGTAAATGTCCCTTATATACTTCATGACTTTTCTAATATAATCAGCATTGATGATCAATATCAAATTGAGAAATGTAGAGACAGGTGGCCATGTTATTCTGGCAGTTATGTTAGCAAATTCTGGCCTATGGATATTCATATTAATCGTGACTTATGGAGTAAAGAAGATGTGTATCAGCTAATAGCAGAGTTCTCTGGGCACAGATGTATATTTACTGATGGATCCAAAAACAATAGAAGTGTTTCACTTGCTATATATCTACCTCATCTTACTGTTGGACACGGACTTCGGTTACCTGGAGCCATGACTATATTTACAGCAGAATCATTAGCTATTTTATCAGCCCTGGAGTATATTCGTGAAAAGAATCTTGGACATACCACTTGGCTTATTGTGTCAGACTGCATGAGTGTTCTTATGGCTTTACAAAATCCAAAATTGGACGCCAACGCCAATACACGTAATATTATTTATAACACATTTGCTCGTAAAAGGTCTCTTACTGCACCTATTTCAGTATCGTAATGTATCTTATTACGCACTAGTGCGTAATGGTAAAGTAAATCGCACGGTTTATCAAGATGCTCCGTCTAAAACGATGTGCCTGTCGGCAATATTCCCATTGCCGGCAATATTCCCAATATTGCCACTGCCGGTAAAATACCAAAATTGCCGGCAACTTTGGCAATATTGCCAATGTTGCCAGTCAAATAACACCAGTATATTTTAATTATTATTACTGCAGGTGCAGTTTATATTACTGTAGATAATGCGTTGCGGCATTAAGTCCGCCTTATAAAAACTACTAAGTTGTTACTCTAAACGGTGATTTACTGAATATGTAAGAATTACCGAAACAAGTGCATTAAAACAATGTTATTTTTGTTGATTATTTGTAGTTTTGACAGAGATTTATACTTTTTTATGTCCATATTGTATAGGTACTTAAACTCATTGTTTTTGCCATGTGATTTTGCATGAAAAACTAGTAGCCCACTCAACGAACAGTTATAGAAGGAAATTCTTGGAACACGATTTTGGACTAGGTACGTTACTTTGTTTGAACTAGTTAGGAGGTAAATATAATTATCAAAAGTCCCCGCCACTAGCCCTTGAGCTGAGTGGGGAGGGGGGTTTAAAGGTTCCTTTTTTTGGTTTTTCACTTATATCGCCAATACACGTAATATTATTTATAACACATTTGCTCGTAAAAGGTCTCTTACTGCACCTATTTCAGTATCGTAATGTATCTTATTACGCACTAGTGCGTAATGGTAAAGTAAATCGCACGGTTTATCAAGATGCTCCGTCTAAAACGAACGGTACTTTTTTAAATCTTAGCAAAGAGTTTTTATGTCAGAAAAGCGGTCAACATTTTATTATTAAAATTAAATTTGGGAGATGAAATATAATAAATAAACATTTTATTCTTTAATTTAATTAAGGGTCTATAGTACTTCAGTATAATCTTACTCGCTCGCACTTGCACGTACCACGCACCCCAGGTAGCATTTTTACGTCATTATGTCGTCAGTTTACGGTACTGCTCGACGTGAGAGACGTCATGTCTTGACGGGGGTCCCATCAGATGTCGTCAATTTGTCACAGCCTCAAGACGTCAGTTTACAGACGTTACAGAGACGTCATATACTGAATTTATAGGGACGTTACTGGGCCGTACGTATTAGGGCAGCCACTGACGTTGGAGTGACATCATATACTGAATTCATAGGGACGTTACTGGGCCGTACATATTAGGGCAGCCAATGACGTGCAATACCATGTATAAATCCGCAGGTCTCTTTGGAGTGGGTTGTTATTGGAACACTGTTAACACTGGTAACCTTGACACTTCTATTCACTGTACCGATGCATTGCTCTCAATAACTTCTCAATAAAACAAAATTAATTCTTCAGACCTTATACTATCGGCGGTAACGAAACCATAGCGACTTCTATTTCGACTACAACGCCATCTATCGAGCTAGGTGGTACTATTTTTCGAAACTTTAAATAAATATTGATCGCTGTGATTCCGTTCTCGCTGTAACTTCTAGTAACTAATTGCTCTGCCGATTTTTATATTTTTATGTGTTATCTTATCCTTAAATACATAGTTTTGTTACCTTTATCATTTTCAAACGTCATTATTTGATTGATTTGACATCAAATAATGTTGTTTAAAAAGGAAAAAGTTTTGGATTACGTAACAAAACCTACGTATTTAAGGATAAGAAATCACATAAAAAAATAAAAATCGGCTGAGCAATTTTTCACTAGAAGTTAGAGCGCGTTAAGTAAAAAGTTAATTTGGAGTGACACTGAAATCGAAATTTTGTTGGATTTTTATACTTTCCTATTCTAACTAATACATTTAAACAAATACAAAAAGAATTTGAGGCTGAGGAATTTTTCACAGAGAGTTATAAGCAATTTTCATGTTAAGATAAAAAAAAACGGAACTTCTAGGCTAAAATTTTTTTGGATTATTGTGCATCTGTAATCTGTATCACCTACTCTCATCATATGCCAAATTTCAGCGCCGGAGGAATTTTTCGAAAGTCTTCATACAAAAAAATCCTCGTTGACTGGACTAATGTACCGGCTATACAAATCCTTGTTATAATGATTACTATTTGCCCATAATATTCGCTATGTTGGTGGTCGACTTCACTCGTGGAATTATGTCAGTCAGATGCATTCCATAAACTGTTCTTTAACCAATCTTTAGCTCTATGGGTCACTTTAGGACCAGATATGTCATACAACAGTCGTCAACCTGAGGGCAGATTTAGACTAATAAGGGACAGACTGTAAAATGACGTTGTTAGGAGGTATCATTTATGACCTATACAGTACGTACAGTACAGTACTATAATAGTACGTAAGTATGACGTACAATAATGACGTAACTGTGGTGACCCTAAATTGACTTAAGAATGTCGTCATTTTTTAGTCGCCGACGTCACTTGCTACCTGGGACTATTGCTTGCTCTTTCTTTTAGCTGTCTACACGCAAATCTATTTATTTTACGGCGAAAAAAAAGGAAATTCAAAAAAGTAAATAACATAAGACCTGCTTTATAGTTAGTTCAGTTAGTTTAAAAAGTTTCATGATGTAATTTTAAGTATTTTCTGATTGCCAGCGTTTTATTGTTCAATTTAGAGGTAACTTTGGGATTTTTTTCTATCGAGAAAATTTTATGGAATCATGTTTTCGCCAAACATAAGACCTAACATTAATCCTCAACTTTACCATATATTTATTTCAAAATTAATGCTGTAGTATTTTCGACGTATCACAGGTTTCTGCTAAGCCATTTGAGGTAGTATAGGCTCTTAATTTTGACAATTAATTACAACCATTTATCTTCTATACATATAATAAATTTGTAGGAAAGTGGTGTCTGTACAATGGAAATATACAAAAAAAAGTAGCAGGGGTTGTTATTTTATCGATGCCGAACCCGAAACTGTAATTAAAAAATTTTTTGTCTGTTTGTCTGTGTGTTTGTGCACGCTAATCTTCGGAACTACTGGACGGATTTGAATGTTTTTTTTTTTGTTGTATAGGTATTAAGTTCGATTAACATATAGGCTATAATTTATCTTGGAAACTTGATCACCTGATGCAGAACTGCAACAGACCTGCTAAACTAAAAGAGATAAAAAAATGGTGCCATAGCAAAAATTTTTCCACGTGATGAGCATTTTCTGCTGAGAGAATAAAATTGAAGATCCTGGACACCTGATGTGGAACTTCAAGAGCCCAGCTACACTATAACATATACAGGAATGACGTCTTAGCAAGAGTTGTTCAGCCTGATGAGCACCTTCTGTTGATGTATAAAAATTGAAGATCTGGAACACCTGATGTGGAACTTCAAGAGCCCAGCTACACTATAACATATACAGGAATGACGTCTTAGCAAGAGTTGTTCAACCTGATGAGCACCTTCTGTTGATGTATAAAAATTGAAGATCTGGAACACCTGATGTGGAACTTCAAGAGCCCAGCTACACTATAACATATACAGGAATGACGTCTTAGCAAGAGTTGTTCAACCTGATGAGCACCTTCTGTTGATGTATAAAAATTGAAGATCTGGAACACCTGATGTGGAACTCCAAGAGCCCAGCTACACTATAACATATAAGGGAATGACGTCTTAGCAAGAGTTATTCAGCCTGATGAGTACTCTCTGTCATCGTATAACAAATGAAGATCTGGAACACCTGATGCGGAACTCCAAGAGCCCAGCTACACTATAATATATACAGGAATGACGTCTTGGCAAGAGTTGTTTAGTCTGATGGGCATTTCCTGTTGTCTTACAAAAATGAAAGATCTGGAACGTCTGGAATCGTCTCGCGCATCCCGTTGTTTTCCCGTCCCCAGGCTCCTAGAATTCGACATCAGACGTTTCAGATCTTCGATTTTGACGACCCCGACTGCTGGCATAAGCAACAGGATCCGCGTACGAAGTCGCGGGTAGAAGCTAGTCTGTAATAAAACCACAAAAGAATTAATTTACTTTATTAGTAATACTGGCTGTTTTTTGTGCCTTTGCCATAAACAAAAGATGCTGGTGCGCGCGCATCGCTAATTTGTGAAAAAGTAAAAATTATTCCGCTTGCTTATCCTTTTCGATGTAATGATTTTATTTATTTACTCACAAATGTGTTATAAAACGTCGTATGACATACGTGCGGTTTGATAATTACAGCCTCTGCTTTCTTATAGCACTCGCCTTACGGCTTGTGCTACCAATATCGCCTCTGCTGTAATGATCAACTTACCGCACTTATATCATAATGTACTATTATAAGATTCGGACTTTATACGCTGAGCTTTGTTCTGGAGGATTCGTTATAAGTTTATTATGGACACCTTCCCACATAGGAGTACCAGGAAACGATAACGCAGATTATCTTGCAAGAATTATTGTTGACGCTGACATTGCAGAGATAAGAAATGTTGCCATACCAAGATCTGATTTGTTAACCAAATTAAATGTACGACACACCTGTATTTGGCATGAGAACTGGCAAGAAACATTACAGACCAAAGGAAAATGGTATGCAAAAATAAATCAAACTGTTGGTTCAGCGCCCTGGTTCACCAAATCTGTTATTTTTAACTTTTTTTAACTTTAGTTCTTTTTTTATGTAAACCATTTTCGTATAGGTAGGTATTCATTTTTGGTCAAGTGTGGGTTGCCCACAAAAATACAGAGAGGAGTAGGTACTAACAGGGAGAGCCTGAAAAGACTGCTGCTGCGTTCTGGATTTATGGCAATATTAAATAAGACTTTCCGAATGCAAAAGGTAAAAATGGTTTTTCTGAAACTATACAAGATACCGAAATGGGTTACTAAATAAAACTTATAGGAAATTTATTCAGCCTATGTTTTGTTTATACAAACCATGCCGTTAGGAGGCATGGTTTCCGAGTAATAAGCGAAAAACCAAAAAATGGAACCTTTGAACCCCCCTCCCCCACAGCTCAAGGGTTAGGGGCGGGGACTTTTGATAATTATGTTCACCTAGTTAGGAGGTGAACATAATTATCAAAATTCCCCGCCCCTAGCCCTTCAAAAAAAGTTGCGTAGTCCAAAATCGTGTTCCAAGAATTTCCCTCTATAACTGTTCGTTGACTGGGCTACTACTAGTTTTTCATGCAAAATCACATAAAAAAAACAACGAGTATAAGTACCTATACAATATGGAAATAAAAAAAGTGTTAATATCAAAACTACAAATAATCAACAAAAATAACATTATTTTAATGCACTTGTTTCGGTAATTCTTACATCAGTAAAAAGACATCACAATTGTTGACTATTTTTGCGTCTGTTCTCAAAGAACACCAAAATTATTGTGACCGTGTGCCGATGCGGCGTGTGTAGATAACGATTGAAACTGGTTTCAAACTAATAATTTCAAAAGGGTTCCGTTGCAGTTGCATTTCACCGTGTGCGTTGGGCATTAAGAGGGCTTTCACACGTTTCGTTGTTTTTGTGTGACTTTTGGAACCTGATTCTGGGCATGTCATTGCCACAAATAAAAAAAAGATATATACTCGAGAAAGTTTGATGATTTCTGTGTGGAGTGCTTTAAACAAATTTTTAGATTTGTTTACATACATGAGTAAAAACCTTGTCTCTGCAAAGGATGTTTCATAAAATTCTACTTTTTGTCATACTTTGGTACCGAATTACATAGAAGGTATAATAGTAAAATAATATTTGAAAATGTCCATGGTACATCTGAAAGATTATATTTGGACTGCATTAATCACTTTTTTATTTTTCATTCAGAAATACACCAAAAATATTTTTTCAAAACGGGAAGTATTCGACATTTTTTCGTCCGAAATTATATTTTTTATCTATCAATATTTACTGAATATTCAATCAAAAAGTATTGAATAACTAAGGTTACTATCTTAGCTTGCATTAAAAAAATAATTAGCTCATTTAAAAGTAAAATAATAGTATTAAACAATTATAATATGCAATGGCAAAATTCAACATAAAACCAAGAACGGTTTGTTCTTTGATTTAGACGGCGCGGGGCGCCTTTTGAGGGAGGACGTATCGCTCGCAACCATTTTGACATTAGTCACGTAATTATTAAAATTTAAAATACACGCCACCATTCATGACCTTTATACGCGGCGCTAGTGTCTTTGTCATGACATCAAATTCCATGTGAAAAATGTAGTACCTCGAATTTTCCACAGGTCATGAGTCGTGGCCAGTAATTTTCCCAATCGCCAAGAATACAGCATAACCTACCTTTCTTGATACAAGCTAATATTTTGAATTAATTTAATTTTGATCTGTTTGCAATGTAAATATATAAATGTGTTGATTGTATTTTCCCACTATATTCGAATGTATATAATTGTAGATAATAAAATAATGTAAATAATTGTAGATAATAAAATAATGAATATATAATTGTAGATAATAAAATAATGTAAATAATTTTGATAGCTTTTTTTCTGAATTGGTAATTAAATGTAATTTCAGACTTGCTAACTTCCCAAACATTCCAGTTCATCATCTCAGCCGTAGGACGTCCACTGCTGAACATAGGCCTCCCATTTTGATTTCCACTTATACCGGTTGGAAGCGACCTGCATCCAGCGTCTTCCGGCGACCTTTATAAGGTCGTCTGTCCACCTTGCTGGTGGACGTCCTACACTGCGCTTGCTAGTCCGGGGTCTCCACTCTAGTACTTTTCGACCCCATCGGCCATCTGCTCTGCGAGCAATATGGCCTGCCCATTGCCACTTCAGCTTGCTAATCCGGTGGGCTATATCGGTGACTTTAGTTCGTCTACGGATCTCCTCATTTCGGATTCGATTACGTAGAGAAACACCTAGCATAGCCCTCTCCATAGCTCGTTGAGCGACTTTGAGCTTTGAGATGAGGCCAATAGTGAAAGACCACGTTTCGGTGCCGTAACTCATCACTGGTAACACACATTGGTTGAAGACTTTCGTCTTGAGGAACTGAGGTATGTCGGACGAAAAGACATTGCGCAGTTTCCCGAACGCTGCCCAACCGAGTTGGATTCGGCGGTTGACCTCTTTCTCAAAGTTGGACCTACCTAACTGGACTACTTGTCCTAAGTAGATATATGAGTCAACAACTTCGAGTACCGAGTTTGCAACAGAGACTGGGGTGGGCACAACATTGGCATTTGACATAATTTTCGTCTTGTCCATGTTCATTTTCAAGCCCACCCGTTGTGAAACTCGGTCGAGGCCATCGAGCATCATGCTGAGTTCCTCCATCGACTTTGCCATGACTACGATGTCGTCGGCAAACCGAAGGTGAGTGATGTATTCGCCATCGATGTTGATGCCAAGTCCTTGCCATTCCAGGAGCTTGAAGGCGGCTTCCATTGCGGCAGTAAACAGTTTCGGAGAGATAACGTCCCCCTGTCTTACGCCTCTTCTCAATGGAATCGCTTGCGTGCTCTGCTCCTGTACTCGGACCAACATGGTGGCGTTATTATACAAGCACTTCAACACCTCGATGTACCGATAGTCAATACGGCATCGCTGGAGTGACTCAAGTACCGCCCATGTTTCCACTGAATCAAAGGCTTTCTCATAGTCCACAAACGCTAAGCATAATGGCAAGTTATACTCTTCGGTCTTCTGTATAACTTGCCGCAGCGTATGGATGTGGTCTATGGTACTATAGCCTCTTCGGAAACCGGCTTGTTCGGAAGGCTGGAAGTCATCAAGTCTGTGTTCGAGACGGTTCGTGATAACCCTTGAAAACAGCTTATAAACATGACTTAGGTAAGCGTGATGGGTCGTATAATGTGGGGACAGCTTGGCTCGTGGATCTCCTTCCAAGCGGTCAACGGGCTTTGCGACCGAAGTGTATAACTGTCCATAGAACCTCTCGATCTTGCCTAAAACCTCTGCTTTGGTCGACGCTATGCTGCCATCCTCCCGTTTCAGCTTTGTCATCTGGCTCTGCCCAATAGACTTGTCCTTTGCGAACACTTTAGAGCCTTGGTTTCGCTGTATGGTCTCTTTAACACGATTCGCATTAAAGAGACGCAGATCATGTCGCAAGGACTTAGATATCCGTCTATTGAACTGCCTTCATGACTTCGCGTCATCGTCGCGTCAAGACTGCAACTGTAGCAAACGTCGTTCAGCCATGAGGTTTAAGGTTTGCTCGGTCAATTTCTGGAGTATCTTTAGGACAGGGTCTAAAAAACTTAGACCCTACCGTGCGGACAGTTTCCACTAGCCCGTCGTTGATCTCGTCCACTGACACTAAGTTCTCAAGGCAAGCAAAGCGATTAGAGAGCTCGAGTTGGAAGCTTTCGGGGTTTTGAATATGGGGCCGAGTAGGTCGGAGCGTAGACTTCATCAAGCTGGACCTTTTAAGTTTAACATTGATATTCAGCGAGCCTCTTACGATTCGGTGATCGCTACCGGTTTTTACCCTGTTGATCACAGAGACATCGCTGAATATCCGTTTCTTGTCGGTCATGAAGAAGTCTATCTCGTTTCTCGTGAAACCATCGGGACTCAGCCAGGTCCATTTCCTGTGAGGCGGCTTCTAGAAAAAAGAGTTCATCATAAAGAGTTCCTCTTTCTCCAGAAAGTCGGCCAGCCTCTGTCCCCTAGGGTTCCGTTGCCCATACCCAAATTGCCCCACTCTCAACTCATCACTGCTTTTCTTAAATTTACGTTAAAGTTATGGGAACAACAGTGAAGTGGGTTTTGGAGCTATGTATGGCCCTACTTACGTCCTCATACATAGTCTCCACTTCATCATCGGAGTGTGACGAGGTCGGTGCGTATACCTGAATGACCTTCAGCAAATATCTTTTGGATATTCTGAGTATTAGGTATACCACCCTGCTCGACACACTGTCGATGGTTATTATGTTGTTTACGAGGGACTTGTGAACGAGAAACCCGACACCACCTTGGGACTGTTGGTCGCCCTCCCGGTAGTAGAGCAAGTTACCAGACTTCAGGCTTACGGTGTCCTCCCCCTCTAGAGATTATAATTTAAAGCTCACCAAAACATTCTGTTTCAAGAGAGAAATAATCTGAAACCTGTTGAACTCTGATAAATCTGTATTTATTTTTAAAAAATCCAGCTGTAACCCAGTATAAGAAGCACTGAAGCCCAGTCAAAACAGTTCAATAAATTTTCTCCTTTGCAAATGTTTAACGATTTGCACCATCCGCTCACAGTTAACTGCAGGCGAACCAAGAATCTTCTTGAATATTTTTAATCTTCATGGTGTTGATTCGAAATAATTGTCTTGTCAATTATAGGGGAGCTTGTGGCTGGTCGCAATGGAGTTTGTATGATCCGCGCAGTAGATTATCGCTCTCTTTGCGCGGTTTAACGAACTTGATGGTCTTCTTGGGCCTTACTCACTTTCTTCCTGGATCACGGCGTTTGGTGATATTACCCGTCTCTTTTGACACTAGTTTCAAATATTTTGTACCACTGCCACTGGTTGGAAATATTCGAGCATTAAACTGACCACTTCTGGCTATATCTCCTTATCTATGTCACCGTAATCACCCCAAGTGGCTGGTTTTGCGGCCATTATGTCTCTGAATAGATGGCCTAAATGACTGTTTGATGTATAAGTCAAAGAAAAAGTTTGAAAAATTTTAAACACCAAATCGTAAATTCTAAATAATTTCAAAAATCTAATTAAATAAGTTATGAATTCAAATTAGCCACTAGAAACAAAATTAACACTTGAAAGATATCATAACAAGATAATTTACTCGTATTATAGAATGGAATTGAATAATCTTTATAATGCACACTTTGTAAATTACAAATAATATATCCAATTCGCAGATTGACACAATGTGCGGTTTAAAGTGTAATATAATGAGTGGCCCTTATTTTTAATTTTGATAGGTATACATTTATCATATTATCTATTCGTTTATGAATATAAGTAGTGTCTAGAAGCCCGGCATTTTACTTTGTTTATTCGAAAGAAAAGTGGCAAAAGCTCATGTTGTTTTCTTCCTGGTATACGAGGCATAGCTGTTTCGTTAGTGTTTTGTTTTTATGCGGGGGGCATCACGATGTCAAATTGACAGAAACTGTGTTCTTTCAGTATGTAATAGCGCTCTTAATCATTAAAACCATATACAGAAATGTCCGGTTAATCAAAACCATTTTGAATGTGTATTCACACTCATCAGTCACGTCACGGGCCCGTTAAAAAAAAAACTCGTGTATGATATTTCTTCCCAAACGTCAGTTACCGGCACGTGATCTATCAGTCACGTCACCGGTCAGGCATATTTATAAACAAGTTTCATTCGGTGACGTGACGTGACGTGACTGATGTGTGTGAATGCACATTTATACGGTTTTGTTCTTAAAATGTCGTATTACCGTATAAAGTTTTAATAACTTTGTTTAGGAATATATTATTGTCTTCTTAATATACGAGTATTATACATACCTGCGCTGACTATGACATTATAAAACATTTTCACCAGTATGTTTTCTACGAATATGTTTTTCTAAAGAGGCATTCCGGCTATAACTACACATACAAGATTGACATTGGAAACGTATTTCACCACAGTGTCTATGAATATGTGTTGTTAAACTTGACTTCCAACTAAAAGTACGCTGACATATATGACATTGAAAAGGTTTTGCACCAGTGTGGCTATTAATATGACATGCTAAAGTGCTCTTAACAAAAAAAGTCTTCTGACAAATATCACATTGAAAGGGTTTTTCACCAGTGTGTCTTTGAATATGTGTTGTTAAATTTGACTTCCGACTAAAAGTACGCTGACAAATATCACATTGAAAAGGTTTTTCACCAGTGTGTCTTTGAATATGTGTTGTTAAATTTGACTTCCGACTAAAAGTACGCTGACAAATATCACATTGAAAAGGTTTTTCACCAGTGTGTCTTTGAATATGTGTTGTTAAATTTGACTTCCGACTAAAAGTACGCTGACAAATATCACATTGAAAAGGTTTTTCACCAGTGTGTCTTTGAATATGTGTTGTTAAATTTGACTTCCGACTAAAAGTACACTGACATATATGACATTGAAAACGCTTTTCACCAGTGTGTCTTAAAATATGTCTTGTTAAAGAGGTCTTACCTCTAAAACTACTCTGACACATATCACATTGGAAATGTTTTTCACCAGTGTGGCTATTCATATGTGTTCTTAAAGTTGACTTCTGAGCGAAAGAACTCTGGCATATATGACATTTAAAAGGTCTTTCACCAGTGTGTCTATAATGATGTCTTCTTAAAGTGGACTTATGTCTAAAAGTACTCTGACAAATATCACATTGGAAATGTTTTTTATCGGTGTGTCTATGAATATGTATTGTTAAACTTGACTTCCGGCTAAAAGTACGCTGACATATATGACATTGAAAAGGTTTTGCACCAGTGTGCCTCAAAATATGTCTAACTAAATTTGTCTTACGACTAAAACAACTCTGACATAAATCACATTGAAAAAGTTTTTCACCTGTGTGGCTATTCATATGTCTTGTTAAAGTCGACTGCTGAGTAAAAGTACTCTGGCAAATATGACATTTGAAAGGTTTTTCACCAGTGTGTGTATCAATGTGGCTTGTTAAAGTCGACCTCCGACTAAAAAAACTCTGACATATATGACATTGAAAAGGTTTTGCACCAGTGTGGCTCAAAATATGTCTTGTTAAAGCGGTCTTACGACTAAAACTACTCTGACACTTATCACATTGGAATTGTTTTTCACCAGTGTGGCTTTTCATGTGTGTTCTTAAAGTTGACTTCTGAGCGAAAGAACTCTGGCATATATGACATTTAAAAGGTTTTTCACCAGTGTGTCTATAAATATGACTTGCTAAAGTTGCCTTGACAGTAAAAGTCTTCTGACAAAAATCACATTGGAAAGGTTTTTCACCGGTATGTATTTGTCTATGTTGTAATAAAAGACGCTTTTCCTTACAGCTATGCTGACAAGTATCACATTGAAAAGGTTTTTCACTTGTGTGATTTTGATAATGCAACCTCAAACGACTCATTTCTTTAAGCCTTTTCAGACAAACATCACACTGAAAAGGTTTTTCACCAGTATGTTTTTGTTTAATATGTTTTGTTAAACCACATTTATATCGAAACCTGTCTCGGGAATTATCGCATTTGAAAGGTTTTTCACCGGTATGTTTTCGTATATGATGTTTTAAAGAAGTCTTTAATCTAAAACTACGCTTACAAATATCACATTTGAAAGATTTTTCTCCAGTATGTATTCGTATATGTTGTTTAAAATCACTCTTAAATCGAAACGTATGTGAGCAAATATCGCATTTAAAAGGATTTTCGCCATGTGTAAGTCTATGCTGTTTCAAAGCATCTTTTTCTTTAACACTATACTGACACACATCGCATTTGAAAGGTTTTTCACCAGGGTGTTCTCGAATAATGTGTTTAGTTAAAGTGCACTTATGTCTATAACTACGCTGACAATGATCGCATTTGAAAAGTTTTTCACGAGTATCTCTATGTTGTTTTAAAGCAACTTTCTGTTTAAAATTACTGATATGATTTTGAAGTTTCTGATTTCTTGCAATGTATCGCTCGGACGTACGATTTTGATTGTCCACGATCATTTTTTGATGTACTTTCTTCTGCTTAGTAGTTATTTTATCTGCTAGTTTTGTTCTTCTTCTGTCATATTTTTGTTTCTTCACGACAGGCGGCCCTGGAATTGAAAATCCTGTAAGTGTAATATTCAAAGAAAGTAGAACTAAAAACTATTTATTGATTCTTCTAACAAACTGTTTAGTTTTGTTTATTATACATTTTTAAAAACAAAAATACAAGAGCGTTAAAGAATAATAAAAAAATTTCAAAACCAGGTACTCGGGGTTTTGGTAAAAGTTTGATAGTTGACACACAGTTGGTAGAGATTTTGACTTTCAAGCCAATGGCCGACACGACTATACACATCCAACTTGTCAACAACTTTGCGAGCCTGATGGAAATACTTGGATTACTTAACTTTCTCTAAATTCACGAGAGGAGACTTAACACTTATGACTCACAACTACGAGTATAAGCTTAGCAATTAGGCCCTCGTACCAGACCCTGTCGAAAGCCCCCGATGTCAAGTATCGGTAAAAACATCGTCCAAGTACACAATAAGCGAAAACTGCTCATCAAATAAAAAATACTGAATCAAACTGAAATAATGAAGAACTTTTATGGGACTAAATGGCAGGTATACTGCATCAACCAAAAAAAGTATTATCAAAATCAGTTCATCCAGTTATAAGTCGTCTATCTTGGTACGAACATGTGATGAGTAGGGATGACACCTGTGTGACTAAGAGAGTGATGAGTTTGAATGTTGAAGGATGGAGAGGAAGAGGAAGTCTAAAGAAAAAGTAGATAAATTGTCTAAACTCTAAGGAATGATATGAAAGAAAAAGGAGTAAATGGTACTGTGACATCTGATAGGGGAGAATAAAAGAAAAAATGTGTTGCATGACCACAAGTAAAACTACGAAGGAACGTTTCAATGTCCTTCATTGTCAACTGTTACTTGAAAATAACGTTTAGCAATGAAATACTTTGTTCAAATTATGTTAAATTGTGTTTATTATCTTTATTAGCTTGTTACAATTATTATCAAATGGTAATTGTTTATTTCTAAGCGTGCAAGTGCTAAAAAAATGTGCATGGCGTCATAATATGGTTTCAATATACATGGCATTATGAAGGTTTTTCGTCAACAGTGTGTGTTTTAAAAATATGTTTCGTTAAAGAGCCTTTGCGGCTAAAACTGCCCAGACAAATTTGACATTGGAAATCTTTTTCACCAGTGTGTATATCCATGTGTTTTGTTAAAGTAAACCTCCGATTAAAACAAATCTGGCATTTATGACATTTAAAAGGTTTTTCACCAGTGTGTCTATAAGTATGTTTTTTTAAAGTGCATTTATGTCTAAAAGTACTCTGACAAATATCACATTTGAAAGGTTTTTCACCAGTATGTTTTCGCATATGTTGTGTAAAATCCCACTTAGATCGAAACGTAAGTAAGCAAATATCACATTTGATAGGATTTTTACCATGTGTTAGTCTATGTTGTTTCAAAGCGGCCCTATCTCTAACACTATACTGACACACATCACATTTAAAATGTTTTTTATCCGGGTGTACTTGAATAATATGCTTCGTTAAATTGCCCTTATCACTATAACTACGCTGACAATAATCGCATTTGAAAAGTTTTTCACGAGTATCTCTATGTTGTTTTAAAGCAACTTTCTGTTTAAAATTACTGATACTATTTTGAACTTTCTGATCTCTTGCAACGTATCGCTCGGACGTACGATTTTGATTGTCCACGATCATTTTCTGATCTACTATCTTTTGCTTCGTAGTTATTATATCTGCTAGTTTTGTTCTTCTTATGTCATATTTTTGTTTCTTCACGACAGGCGGCCCTGGAATAGAAAATCCTGTAAGTGTTATCTTTAAAAATGTATACGACATGTCAACAACCTCGCGAGCCCACATGAAGATTCACGAGAGGTTAAGGAGTGGCTGGAAAGGCGTCACGGCGTTCTGACCTACCTCATGACGCAGGTCCTCACCGGACATGGAAGTTTCGGGAAGTACCTGTGTTGGATAGGGAGGGAAGATACGCCTGGGTTTCAACACTGCGATGATCGCCCGGAGGACACAGTCGAGCATACGGTGCAGAACTGCCCCGCGTGGGCAGAGCATCGCCGTGTCCTCACGGCAGCGATAGGCGGCGACCTCTCGCGCCCGTCATTGGTCGAGGCCATGCTGCTAGGCGAGACGGAGTGGGAAGCGGTCACCTCCTTCTGCGACGCAGTCATGCTCGCGAAGGAGGAGGCGGTCCGCGAGAGGGAGAGGACAGCGTCCTCCCTCCACCTCAACCGCAGTGGTGGCCGCCACCGCAATTCCATTCGCCAGTGTTATATTTATCTAAAAAAGGAGGTTTTTAATTTCCGCCGTGTAAAGAGACTAGCTGTGCGACCATGGACTATACCCGGGTCGACGGCGCGTTGTGTTCCACGCGCGCCTTAAAGAGTGTCAGCATTATCCGGGCCCCCCCTTTAGAGGGCCAAAACCTGCCGGGGTCGCAGGACTCACGAATTACCGTGACCCCGGAACGTATGGGCACAGTCACACCGAAATGGCAGCGGCCGCCAGCGTCGCCGCTGGTGGCCTCGCGCGATTTCCAGTCCCCGCGCGCCTGGTATCTTCTTGACTAGTTTTTTTTTTACATTTGGCAAGGTAACATTTGTGTGGAGTGAATATGATGGAATTGGTTATACTGGTCTTTTAAGAATGTAGTTAAAGTTTAAATTTATTTCACACTGAAAGTGCTCACCGCGTCGCTGCCGGCCGCTGCCATTCCGGTGTGCCTCGGCCCTAAAGGGCTATTGAAGGACATCGTGGATTTTAGTCGGTACGCTTCTGACAGTCCCTCCCGCTCTGCCCTTGGTGGCAAACATTTGATGATATTACCACGGTAAAAAAAAATGCTATGGAAAAAAGAATGGAAGAAAAAAATGTGTGGCGCCGACCACAAGTAGTAGGGAGGGCAGGAAAATGATGCTAGGTATTATGCAGTTCAAGTTACTATGAAGGAACGTTTCAATGTCCTTCATTGTCAACTGTCACTTGAATATAACGTTTAGCAATGAAATACTTTGTTCAAATTATGTTAAATTGTGTTTATTATCTTTATTAGCTTGTTACAATTATTATCAAATGGTAATTGTTTATTTCTAATGCTACTGCTCCACCTGCGTCTTAACGCGTAAATTAGTACGTTAATTTAGGCGTTACGTAAATGTGGCCAACGTTTTAATGTGTTAAACTACAAACGGCATTACTAATGGCATAGCTCGGGTGTCGGATTTTTAGACACATCAAAGAGTTTTAGCGCGTAGTTCAGCGCGCTAAGCGATGTTGGCTACATTAACGCCGTCTCATTCTGCGGGACGCGCGCGCACAGCAAGGACGAATGTACTTTGTTTTAAGCGGGGGAACTGCATTTACGAGAACGACAATGGAGCGGTCGAATGAGACAATTTTTAGAACTTTTTCAATCAGAGCCGTGCCTTTGGAATCCAAAGCCAATCACATAAGAATCGCTCGGCAGTTAGTGATGCGTGGCGATGTGTTATCCAGTCTTTGTCGTTTCCAGTGACACAGGAAGAATTAAAAAAGAAACTTACTTTAACCTCCATTTTGTGTGTAACGCGTTACTTCTCGAAGAATTAACTCTTAACGGCATTGTAACCTAAATGTAGCCAACGCGCATTTATAACGCCTTAATTAACGAGTAGTTGGCCATTATCATTAACGTTACCGCTAACCCAGGTGGAGCAGTAGCATAAGCGTGCAAGTGCTAAAAAGTGTGCATAGCATCATAATATGGTTTCAATATACATTGCATTATGAAGGTTTTTCGTCAACAGTGTGTGTTTTAACAATATGTTTTGCTAAAACGGCTTTCCGGCTAAGGGTCCGTTCACACAGACCGGCTCGGAGAGCATCGGCGCGCATTTTTCTTTTCACACAGACCGGATCGTATGCGCTTGGAGTTGGTCGGAGCGGAGCCGCCAACTATTTCACATAGACCGGCTGGAAGCAACCTGAAAGCGGATGCGCTCGGAGCCGGTCGGATGCGCTCGCAGCCGGTCGGATACGCTCGGAGCCGGATGGATACACTATTTATGCTAATAAAATGGCGGTCGGCGTGGACAAGCGCGGACGCAATCGGAACCGATCGGATGCGCGAGCGAGAAAGAGCACGCAATCGGAGCCGATCGGCTGCACGATCGAGAAAAAGTACGCGATCGGAGCCGGTCAGCTCCTCTTATTATTTCACATCAAGCGCGTTCAAGCATTCTTAATGACAAAAGCAGTGCACCTACAAAAATAAACCTTACTACAAATATAAAAACTCAGTTTTCAACGTGATAAGAATCTGCTCTCCTCTCCGAGCCGGTCTGTGTGAACAGACCCTAAAACTACACAGACAAATTTGACATTGGAAATCTTTTGCACCAGTGTGTCTATTAATGTGATTTGTTAAAGTCGATCTCCGACTAAAACAACTCTGACATATATCACATTTAAAAGGTCTTTCACCAGTGTGTCTATAATGATGGCTTCTTAAAGTAGACTTATGTCTAAAAGTACTCTGACAAATATCACATAGGAAATGTTTTTTTATCGGTGTGTCTATGAATATGTATTGTTAACCTCTCAGGTACCGCGCTCGCGTATCGTAAACTCCGTCCCGTCCTTGACATTTACGAGCGCTTACGTCATCGCGCGCGTCAAGTGGCGGCCGTTTACATTAACCGTTATCGCTCCAGTTAGAATTACTCATATAGCAAACTGTAAACAGTTTCGTATTCGTTGATAAAGAGTCTTTGTATTACAACATAAACAATTCTTGATGACTACTTTGGTATTATAAACATCCCATAGATAGGAGAGATCTCGCCGTAACTAGACCCGTTGACGTATCTTATTTATTTTTGATAAAACTACTGAATCAATTTACACGAAACTTTAGAACTAATATAACGAATATATAAGTAATCTAATAAGAAAATTCCAACATATAATGTTATAAGATTCCAACTCAAAATTCAACTTACATGGAGCTATTATTTGTCAATATTGCGCGACTGTCAACACTGGCCGACGCTCACAATAATTGTAATCACTCGAGATACAATGACTCTTATCTCAAACGGTAAAAAGTTTCGTGTTCCTTAGTAACGAGACTTTGTATTTCAATATAAACACCTCTTGTATAAGTACTTCGGAATTAAAATATCCTGTAGATAAGAGATCTCGCCGTAACCACAGCCGTAACTAGACCTGTTAACGTACCTTATTTATTTTTGATAAAACTACTGAATCAATTTACACGAAACTTTAGAACTAATATAACGAATACATAAGAATTCTAATAAAAAAATTCTCACATACACTATTCCTATAAGATTCCAACTCTAAAATTCATTTATTTATATGGAGCTGTAATTTTTCAATGCGCAGTTCAATGCACGACTTTGTAAACGATCATCCGTGTTATTATGAACAGGTATCACTATAAAATGTTTTTTAGGATACTACCTAAACCTTCTTCAACTGAATACTAACCTTGAATCGAAAAAATAAACAACGGAAATTCCATGGTATTAGAAATACATTGTTGACAACCGAATTGGCCTATACGAGGGACAAAAACCTATTTCTACTCGATAATTTACGTTTTCCAATTAAAATTTTAGTTGAAATCTAACATAAACACGACACTTTATCAATTTCAGTACACTTATAGTCCTATCATGAAAAAAATAAGACATAAACAACATTTCAAGTGGATGATCACTTGACATTTTGACATCGACAAAGAGCGATTCTTTTTTTTTTTTTTTATAATGACACCCAGTTGATTTCAGTAACTATTCGGTACAATAATAATCTACTAAAATCGAGCTCTATGGATGAATTTTTTCAAGCAATTCTGAGCCATAGTGTATAATATAAATAAGGTTGAAGTAGGCTTGTACGCGCGTGCCGCGCGCGAACCACATATGGTTCCTCAGGACTCAACGGTGGTGACCGTTTAGGAACCACATTTGGTATCTCAGGACGATAGAGGTTAAACTTGACTTCCGGATAAAAGTATGCTGACATATATGACATTGAAAAGGTTTTGCACCAGTGTGCCTCAAAATATGTCTAACTAAATTTGTCTTACTACTAAAACAACTCTGACACATATCACATTGGAAATGTTTTTCACCAGTGTGGCTATTCATGTGTCTTGTTAAAGTCGACCTCTGACTAAAAGTACGCTGACAAATATGACATCGAAAAGGTTTTGCACCAGTGTGCCTCAAAATATGTCTAACTAAATTTGTCTTACGACTAAAACAACTCTGACACATATCACATTGGAAATGTTTTTCACCAGTGTGGCTATTCATGTGTGTTGTTAAAGTTGACTTCCGAGTGAAAGAACTCTGGCATATATGACATTTAAAAGGTTTTTCACCAGTGTGTCTATAAATATGACTTGCTAAAGTTGCCTTGACACTAAAAGTTTTCAAACAAACATCACACTGAAAAGGTTTTTCACTAGTATGTTTTTGTTTAATATGTTTTGCTAAACCACTACTATATCGAAACCTGCCTCGGCAAATATCGCATTCGAAAGGCTTTTCACCAGTATGTTTTCGTAAATGAGGTTTTAAAGAAGTCTTAAGTCTAAAACTACTCTGACAAATATCACATTTGTAAGGTTTTTCACCTGTATGTATTCGTATATGTTGTTTAAAATCACTCTTAAATCGAAACGTATGGGAGCAAATATCGCATTTAAAAGGATTTTCGCCATGTGTAAGTCTATGCTGTTTCAAAGCATCTTTTTCTCTAACACTATACTGACACACATCGCATTTGTAAGGTTAGCATAAGTATAAACTGGCAACACAGACCAATTACTGTTGAGGTATTGTGTTTCAAGCGAATCGAAAATATTTTATTGAAAATAAATTCATATTCTATCTTGTTTTTCTGAATCTTTTTCACCAGTGTGTCTATTCAAGATGACTTATGAGTAAAACAACTCTGACATAATATGACATTGGAAAGGTTTTTCACCAGTGTGGTTCATTATGTCTTTTTAAAGTTGACTTATGAGTAAAACAACTCTGACATACAGGCTGTTGATCCGCTTCCTAGTCAAATTCAAGGACGTGATTACACTCATGATTCTCAATCCAAATCAACAATAAAATAGGTAGGTATTTTTTTTTATGTTTCCTTTTTACTGAAATCCGTAAGTGTGAACTAGCCGTATTTAAAAGCGGCGCGTCTGTTACTAGCCCTATCGCGCTTTCACACACAAACAAACGCAAACATTCATGTACACAACGCATACGCAACGGTCATTCAACAAATTCGTAGGCAATCAATCCCACCCCAAACAATCCAAGGCAAGGCTCCGCGCCCCGCGGCCCGCGTCCCGCGTCCCGCGCCCCACGCCCCGCGCCCCGCGCCCCGCGCCGCCGTTCGGGGGCGGGGTGCCGGCCGCCAGTCATGTGTTTGAGGTCACCGCAGTGCATGCGTTTTGCAAATTCCGCTTCTAGGTAGTGCATTGTTGAGATTCGATAACAATAATTACTCTAATGTCGAGTTGGAGGAGATGGTTCACCTGTATGCCATCAGTGGAGACAGTTCCCCCTCACTATGGTCGAAAAGTTTGGTGACCATTGGATCGGGTCGCCGAGACCCTGTGGTGTGACAAGTGTAACAGAATCATTAGTGCTTTCGACACTTTAAAAACGAATGTATTAGTTTTACGTAAGCTGAAGGAAAACCAGCTAAGTTGTGCTCGATTGTGCCAAGAGTGTGAATGTGGCAACTTTGAACAATAGGTACCTCCGGGTAACATAAGTAGGTAGGTAATTTATTTATTACTTGTTATCTAATCGATTTTATTTATGTAAATAAGTTGATTCCAAAAGTATCACCACTTACCTACATTTAACTAGCAAATCTTTAAAAAACATTTTTATACTACCTACGTAGATTGGGGTAGGTATTATTACCGGTCCTAAGCCCGAGGAAAACTTCAAATGAGCCAATTTAATCCACAAATAAAAACAAAACCATTACGAAAAGTTTAGGGTGAACGATAGCAATAAAGCAAAACTTAAATTTTATTAACATCTGATAGCAGGTCAGTGAACTTTTTATGGCGGTCTAGTATTACTGTCATTAGTAAGATTCCGTATTATACTGATGCTTCGAATGAGTTAATATCAAACGAAATGACAATAATGGGGGTGATTTTCGAAATAAAATTACGTAAAATTATTGCTAAGGGTCGCCAAGGTCACTTCTCGGCGCACGATCCGCGCGTCATTCAATTCACGCACACCAGCTGCTCATCGTGTGTGCGTACGCGCGGACTGCGTAGTCGGGTGATTCTCTTTCATTTGTATTGAATCAAGGGTTTAATTCTGAAATACTATAAAATTTCAACAACAAAAAAAAAGCAGCCCTTATTAGTTTTGCCCGGTACTGTACTTTCAATTGATTATTATGACTTTTGTGACAACCACCTGAAGTTTGACGAAAATGCAAAAAAACAGCCTGTATATGACATTGGAAAGGTTTTTCACCAGTGTGGTTATGTCTTTTTAAAGTTGACTTATGAGTAAAACAACTCTGACATATATGACATTGGAAAGGTTTTTCACCAGTGTGGTTCATTATGTCTTTTTAAAGTTGACTTATGAGTAAAACAACTCTGACATATATGACATTGGAAAGGTTTTTCACCAGTGTGGTTCATTATGTCTTTTTAAAGTTGACTTATGAGTAAAACAACTCTGACATATATGACATTGGAAAGGTTTTTCACCAGTTTGGTTCATTATGTCTTTTTAAAGTTGACTTATGAGTAAAACAACTCTGACTGACATATATGACATAGGAAAGATTTTTCACCAGTGTGGTTCTTTATGTGTCTTTTTAAAGTTGACTTATGAGTAAAACTACTCTGGCATATATGACATTTGAAAGGTTATTCACCAGTGTGTGTATCAATGTGGATTGTTAAAGTCGACTAAAATATTTCTGACATAATGACATTCTTCTTCGTCGTGTCGATGATTCCTTATGTCTAAATGAGCTTCGACCAAAACTTTGCCACATTTACGGCATTGGTGGTGGCCTCGGACAGGTCCCTTAGAGTGCAGGTGGAATTGCTCAAGGCGCAAGTGAGGAGGTGGGCCATCGTTTGTGCTGGGGCTCCGCAGTCGCACCTCTCCTCATCACAGTACCCCCACCGGACCATGTTATACTTGCAGCAACCAACCTGGCTTCGTAAACGGTTTAAGGTCTTCCAGGTGGGCCGCGGCAGTCGGTGGCCTGCTGGAAGCTTTTCTGCAGGCTCAGCGTAATGTTTCGGAGGGGGATATCTGAGGAGCCGCAGCTGTTTCCGGGCTTCCCCAGCCGATAATGACATTTGAAAAGGCTAAAAATATGTCTTTCTAAAGAGGTCTTACGACTGTGAAGTTTTACCACACAATCACGGGAAACAGCTAATTGCTAGATTTATTTAAAAAAAAACAATACTTACTGCTTGTCTTCTCAGCCTCTCCTTCCTTTTTAACTTCCAATAAAGGTACATCATCTTCTGAATCTGATTCAGAATGGTGTGAGGGTGCATCTTCTATATCCAGAAAGTTGTCATATACATTAACCGTTTTTATATCTGTAAGTTAACAAATAAACATTCCTGGGTGAAAATTAAATTATTTTTAGAAATTATTCTTTATCAATAACTCTATAACCTGAAACGTTGATGTGCGAACATTAACGATGTGCCACAAAAAGATAAATATCTGTTGGACACTTGTCTACAACAAGTGTAACAGCAAAACAACCCTTATAGCAATGTGAAATGTCGTTTTGACTTTGACAGTACTTGTATACATCTGTTAGACAATTGTCTAAAAAAACTGTCAATGTCATAACGGTATTTCACATATTGTATAGGTGGATTGCAGTGACAACTTTTTTAGACGACTTTTTGGTAGAACGGTGAAGGTAGTAACATCGCGCTCTGTGTGTTATTGTGTTTTGGAGTAGAATATTATCGATTTAAGTGTTCTCCCATACTGTCAAGTGAACAACTATCGATAATCTTCCTTGGGTTTGTATTTTTTAACCGTAGATTTGTAGTATAGCTTTTAAATAGTAGTTTTTTTTTAGCCGGCGTCCATCATGGACGCCAATAAACCTCCCGACCCCGACGACGCCTTTGAACTTGACTCGATTTTAACAATTACCCTCCCCGATCAAAATGTGCAAACGGAGTTCATGGACGCGGAATCTATCAGCAGGAAACGTGTAGCAAGTTCTCCCCCAAATGAAGTAGTTAATTCCCCAAAAGTTTTAAAAAAAGAAATAGGCAGACAGACATATACACAAAGGGATAACCCTCCATATATTGTACATGTTTCACTTAAAGATGGGAAAACTACAAGTACTGTACTACATCCAATTAAGTTTGGTATGTTTCTCACCCAAAATAATTATAGCAACATCCTCCGAGGCAGTGTCAAACGTCTTGGGAGAAACCGTCTGTCGGTTGAGTTTAAATCCCACCAGGATGCAAATAGTTTTTTAATAAGTAAGACTCTAATTCAAAACAACTACATTACATCCATACCACAGTTCCATATTACGCGTTTGGGTTTAGTACGTGATGTACCAACAGAGTGGACTGAAGAGGAAGTCATTGGGAATATCAGGGTTCCTGATGGATGTGGCCCAGTTATAAAGGCAAGGAGAATGAGCCGTAAAGTAACTTCGTTGGGTGTCACGGAGTGGAAACCCACTCAAACCGTGGTTCTCACTTTTGATGGCCAGGTACTACCCAAGAGGGTATATTGTTTTTATTCTGCTCTCTCAGTGGAGAGATATATGTACCCGTGCATTCAATGTTACAACTGTTGTCGCTTTGGTCACACACGCACAGTATGTCGTTCGCAACCTCGTTGCTTTAAATGTGGTCAGGACCATCCAGGCGATGGATGCCAAGTTCCTATTGAATGTGCCACTTGCATTCTGTGCACAGGAAATCATTATGCAAATGATAAGACTTGCCCTGAACTGGGTCGACAGAAAAGTATAAAAGCCTTCATGGCTGAGAAATCTGTCTCGTATGCGGAAGCAAGCCAGGTCTTTCCTACGGTTTCACGTTCATATGCTGAAGTGTCAAAAATGACTCCAAAATCCAAAACAACAACCAATTCCTCCCAACATCCCAGTCCAACTCCCCAAACAAAATCATACCGTAAAATGGTCACTCTGAAACCAAAGTCCCACGCCCCACTCTCACCTAGTTATAATAAACTTGCTCATCAAACCCTAACACAAGACTACTCCTACTCTCCATCCCATGATGGTTGTGCCTTCCCAAGAGAAGGTGCTAGTCCTGTGAGTAAATCCGAAAACATTCTTAATGTCATAGCTAATATGCTAATATCAGTACTAGCCAACCCTACAGAATCACTACCTGACCACGTTGCCAATAAATTGATATCAATAGTTGAACAAATCCACAACATTCCATCCCCTAACATTCCTGCAATGGAACGCGAGGAGTATTACTCCCAGTAAACCTGACCTTCTCTATTTAATTAATAAATTTAAACCATCGGTCTGCGCCATTGCTGAGACATGGCTTCTTCCTGGAAGTAATTTCAGGATTCCGTGCTTCAGTAGTGTACGCCACGACAGATCCGATGGATATGGAGGATGTGCTTTGTTCATCAATAACAAAGTACCATTCTCCCAAATCCCTCTACCCTCCGTTGGTGATAACCTAAATGTTATTGCTGTCAAGGTTGAGGGTATAAATATTTTTTCTTTTTATATTACTCGTCCACGTCTTGAAGACCTTGTTACTATTAAAAGTGTAATTAGTAGTGTAAGTGGCCCGTCTCTTGTCATGGGAGATTTCAACTGTCACCACTATAGGTGGGGATCAAATTCTTGTGATAGTACCGGTGTAGGCTTGGTGGATATGTTGGATGACCTTGACATGTGCATTATTAATGATGGCAGTGCTACACGCAGGTCTGGAATAGGTCAGAGTAATAGTTGCGTAGACTTGACATTCTGCTCATCCAGCATAGCTAGCCTGTTTAACTGGAACCGTTTGAACTCAACCTATGGTAGCGATCACTATCCCATCACGGTTGAAATTCCTTCTAAATCTATTCCTGATAAATCCTCCCCTCCCTTATTGAAATATCGGCTTAACTCTGTAGACTGGGATCTTTATGCCAAAATCTTAGATCTACGTATCTCTTCTCTCCCTCTTATAAATGCTGAGAATGCTCAGGAATGTTTCTCATCTTTTTCGAACACCATATCCGCTACAGCCGATGATTGTTTTCCTTGTAAAAAGCCTCCTACAGGCAGAGTCCCTTCCCCGCCTTGGTGGGATAAGGAATGCACCGCCATGATCAAGGCCAGGAATGAGGCGGAAAAGACGTTCAACCGAGATATGAACCTGGACAATCTCATCGCCTTCAAGCAGATATTGGCTAAGTCTAGGAAATTATTTAGAAAAAAGAAAAGAGCTGGCTGGGTATCATTTTGCAGTTCCCTGAGTCCATCCACTCCAACATCAGTAGTGTGGCAAAGGGTCAAGAGCTATAGAAACTGTTTAAAACCATCTCCCTCGAACACTTTATCCGAAGACCTGGGTTACCGGTTCTTCACTAAGGTCGCCCCAGTCTATGTTCCTGGTGAAGACGAAATAAACCTCACGAATTCTACAACTTCAAACGACCCTCTAGATAAGCCATTTTCCCTTGACGAACTCAAAACAGTGCTTAGCTACGTTAAGGACTCCGCACCTGGTGTGGATGGATTCCCTTACTCTTTCATAGCAAAAGCGGGTGTAAAATGTCACCAATATTACCTGGACTTGGCCAATTTCTGCTTCACCTCTGGATATATTCCTCCAGCTTGGAAGGTTCAAGTGGTTATCCCTCTATTAAAGCCTGGTAAAGAGCCTAATGACCACTGCTCGTACAGACCAATAGCTTTATCGTCAACACTTTTAAAACTTTTAGAACATTTGATCAAAAACCGATTGGAATGGTTAGTGGAAAGCAGAAAGCTGCTCCCAACGACTCAATTCGGCTTTAGGAAAGGTCTGGGTACATCTGATAGTGTGGGTATCCTCACATCAGAGATCCGATTGGCCCTTAGCAGGAATGAGTCTGTGGTAGCAGTTTTCCTAGACATATCAGCTGCATATGATTCTGTCATCCTCCCTATTCTCAGGCAAAAACTGCAAGAGCTGAGAATACCGGCTAGGATCATCCAGGTCATTTGCAAAATCCTTTCAAACCGCACTCTGCAGTTGAGGATACCAGGGGAAAACTCTGAGCAGAGACTTACCTGGCGAGGATTACCACAGGGCTCCGTAATCAGTCCAATCCTATATAATATTTACACACTAGATCTCCCCTCTTGCTTAAACTTTGATTGTAAAATACTCCAATATGCTGACGATATTGCCTTATTGGTCTCGGGAAGTTCTATTGAGGATTCCGCCTTGTCTTTAAATGTCTCTTTATCATCATTAAACCAATGGCTACTAGATCACGGGTTGAGTTTGAACGCCTCCAAGAGCTCAGCAGTTGTTTTTAGTCGCAGACGTCTTATCCCTCCGATCGACATAAATATAGATGGTCAGACTATCACCATCCAAGATAAGGCCAGGTTTCTGGGAGTCACTCTAGACTCCAAAATGTCGGGGGTTGACCACATCGACAACGTAGTCAAAAAATGTGAGCGATCAGTATCAGTCCTTAAGGCTTTGTCTGGGGTTTGGTGGGGAGCACATCCCTACACTCTTAAGCTAGTTTATAACGCTCTGGTCCGAAGTGTCATGGACTATTGTTGCTTCTTACTGGAACCCTGCAACAAAGAAGCACTTCGTAAACTAGACGCCATCCAAGCCAAATGCCTTAGGATTGTCTTAGGAGCAATGAAGTCGTCTCCCATCAACGCCCTCCAGGTGGAATGTGCTGATCCTCCCCTTAACCTTCGTCGACAATATTTAGCAGATCGTTTCCTGTCTAAAGTCTTCGCCCTGTCGTCCCATCCCCTACTTCCCATTTTAGAACAAATTCATCTGTCACTAGATGTTTCCCCTTACTGGAAACATAAGTCAATTCCCCCCTTGATGAATAGGTTCAGGGAACTTAAAAACCTCTCCTCGCCTATTTGTCAATATCCCACCATACCTGTGTTCTCTTCCGCATACGAAGTGGTGCATTCTAGTCCAAAAGTCGTTTTGGGGCTTGGCATTTCGAAAAACTCTGAGGATGCGAAAGGTGACTTTGACCGAGCCGTCGACAAATACTGGAAGGGCTGGAACATGTTCTTCACAGATGCGTCTAAGTTAACGTCAACAGGTTGCACAGGAGTAGCAACTTACTTTCAGAATTCTAAAATTGCTCTCCTCTTCCAATGCCCTCCAGAGACATCGGTCTTCACAGGGGAATGTGTTGGCATTTTAGAAGCAATTAATTTTATTAAATCACACAATATCCAAAACTCAGTTATTTTCTCAGATTCTCGCAGTAGTTTACAAGCTTTAGGCCAAAACCAATTAAAATCAAAAATTCATAGTAAAATCATTACAGACATACAAAATTTACTTTTCACTTGTTCTAACAATGGTTTGAACATTGAAATCGCATGGGTACCAAGTCATTCGGGTATAAATGGCAACGAATGTGCGGATTCTCTCGCAAAATATGCTACTTCCAATTCGGTGGACTTAAAACATTATACTGTCCATAGCTACGACTTACGAACTGACACTAAACTTAAACTGCATAACTCGTGGTCAGCAGTGTGGCAGGTTAGTTCGAGGCTAAAAGGGGTATACTATGCCAGTATACAACCAGACATCCAGCGGAAGCCCTGCTTTGTAAAACCATCTCTAGCGAATAAATGATTCTATTCTATTCTATTCTGGTTTTTTAAATGCACTAAACTCTGCAAAAGAACTGTTTCATCCTTGTGTCGATTGAGACTCGGCCACTGCTGCAGCCCAGTATTTCTTAAAAAGATCCGCGTACGTGACAGCTCCTTATGCGAATGTGGTCTTGACGAGGGAACTTTAGATCACATTTTCTTCTCATGTCCTTTGAATTCCCAGTCCTTTGACTTGTACCGTAAGCTCCCCAAAATTAAAATACCCCTTCCTACTAATTTTCATTTTCTCCTGACCAATTTTTCTCCTAAACTAATTCAAATCCTTTCAAAATTCATAAATGACAATGATCTGAAATTTTAATTTGGCGTGTATTTTTAGGGTTCCGTAGTCAACAAGGAACCCTTATAGTTTCGCCATGTCCGTCCGTCCGTCCGTCCGTCCGTCCGTCCGTCCGTCTGTCCGCAGTTTAGCTCAGAGACGCACAGTACTAGAGAGCTGTAATTTGGTGTAAATATACGGATTTGTTGTGCCGAAAAAGTGGTAAAATAAAATCTCGTAAAATATTTTTTTTTAGGGTACCTCCTGTACACGTAAAGAGGGGATGTTTTTTTTTTTCTCGCGTACCCCTTAGTGTGGGGTATCATTAAATAGGTCTTTAAAAAATATTGATAGTTTCCATTAACAATTTTTTGATAAAAAAATTCGTTTGTGAAATATTAAGCTTTAAAGTGCTAAATTTTGCTCGACTCGAGTGTCCCCCCCCTCTACCAGCTAAACGGTTATGTTTGGGGGTGTGAAAAAATTCACAACAGTAGTATATATAACGAAGTTTAAAAGAAAATTATCATGACTAAGTAGGCTTTACAACTTTACGAGTAATAGTCGACCAACTTATAAAATGTACTTGGATAACATATTTTCCTAAACAAAATGTATCGGAGAACAAGCTCTTCAACTGCAAATGTAAGTTTGTCAACTTTATTTTTACAGCTGTAATAGGTATGTTTTTACGGTATGTTTTTTGGGGATAGGTAGGTTTTTATCGTCAACTATTTTTAACTTACTTCAAAAAAGGGGGAGGTTCTAAATTCGTCGTAATCTTTTTTTTATGTATTTTCCCCGATTTCTCAAAGACTCCTGGACCGATTTTGAAAATTCTTCTCTTTAAAATTAAATTCAGCGAATCAGTTTAGTTAATTCGCATAAGTATTTTGATGGGCAACTACGGAACCCTACACTGTGCGTGGCCCGACACGCACTTGGCCGGTTTTTTAATATTAGCTCTGTACATAACATACTATGTATTTTAACATAATTAACATATTTTCGTTTTTTTTTTCTTTTTGTTTACATAATGTTTACTAACAAAATGTCTCGTCCTTACAGCTACTAACTAAACTAACACACTAACATTCTACCAAAAGTGCAAAGTTCGACGGCCTTCGTCACTCCGTTTTGCCGTCACCACATGACACTGGCAGAGTTAGCCGACATCGACTCGGTTGCCAAGAAGGAAGAAAAAAAAAAAAAAAAAACTTTTTTAGACAAGTTTTCAACAAGTTAGTGTCTTACTACAAAACAGTTATCTGTTGAAAGCATTTCGCAGTCACACTTTTTATAGACAAGTGTTTAACAGATGTTTACAATTTATATATAAATGCTGTTGATAACTACTTGTTTTTTATGTATTTTATATATTTCTGTACATATTGAAAATCAAAATCAAAGCATTTATTTCAAGTAGACCAGTTACAGGCACTTTTGAATTGTCATAGACAAATATAAAAATCTTTTCCCTCAAGATCGCTAAGTCACATGACATAAGAACTGTGAAAGTACCATAGATGCCCATTCTAAGATGTAGATCTCTATGGAGAAGAACGGGCAAGAAACTCCATGGACACTCTTTTTAGATCGCCAGAATTTTTACAGAACCTTTGTTATATCGTTTATTTTGAGATGGTGCATTGTAGATTAGAATTGTGAAAACACATATATGTTCGTCCTTGCAGCTACTTACAAGCTACTGTGAAGTTTAAAGTCCGATGGCTCAACTCGCTACGTAGCCGTCGCCACATGACACTGACAGAGTAGTCAAGCAACTCATTGCCAAAGAAGGAAACAACAAAACGAACTACTGCTTGTAGCAAAAACATACCATCATCGCTTTCATGTTCTTCGTTTGTCTCAATTACATCATCGAGTCTCTCACAAACTGCTGGTAATTCCTCTTTCACAACAATGCTTTCTGTTTGATCAACATCTACTATACTTATGGTATCTATTGGAGTTCTAATAAACCCATGGAATAACTCAAACTGGTCTTGATTTATTATAGGTTTTCTCTGAAAAAATATAATGGCAGAATTAGGTATCATAATTTGATGGCATTGTGAATTTAACACCTATATTAAGGGGGATGCTCCAACCAGCCCCCGAAATTCAATTTTTTTTACGTTTAAATTCAATATTTTTTTAAAATTGCAAAAAAAATTTAAATATAAAAATTATCAAAAAACTCGCTCCATCAGCTGATGTTAAAATCTCCGAAATCTAACTACGATGCACCTTTTCTATGTGAGAGCTGATGGAGCGAATTTTTTGATAATTTTTATATTTAAAATTATACTTGTTATTACCGCAACACATATATTTATAAAGTTACAACATGTCACTGGCCTGCAAATTGCAAAAAACGTAAAAAAAAATTGAATTTCGCGGGCTACATCGAAGCAATCACCTTAAGTATTATTAAATCTTTATTAAAGAACACCTCACCTCATATTCCTCATTCATCATCTTACCAAACTGCTCTTCAGCTTCCAGACATTTTTTCATAAATCGGTAACATTTCTTCAGTTGAGCACAGCAGATGTAACAAGCAAGTATTGGTCTACTGTCTTCAGTTACGAACTGCAACAAAGATTATCATGACTTTTTTTTATAATGGTTTTTTTAGATAATTTCATTTTCCAATCGTTTTATCTTCTAGAAACTCCTTAACTTTGTAATATGCTTTGGATTCTATTCAGTAGTGATAAATAGTCAGTAATAGTCTTTCCCTTTTTTAAAAACTTTGCCGCTAGGCCCCTAGCAACTAGAAGATTTCCTGTGTCGTAGGTGCGTTTACAAACATAGAAACTCACATACACAAACACCCAGACGTGGAACAATTACTTGTAGATCATACAAATATTTGCTCCGTGCGAGATTCAAACACTGTTCAAATTTATAATAATTAATTTAATCTTATATATAAAATTTCCGTGTCACAATGTTAGTTACCGTACTCCTCCGAAACGGCTCTACCGATTTTTACCAAATTTTTTATGCGTATTCAGTAGGTCTGAGAATCGGCTACAATCTATTTTTCATACTTTTTTTTTTCTAGAAATAATTGTCAAAACAACGTTTGCCGGGTCAGCTAGTATAGATATAGATTTGTCGCTAAAACTTACCGGAATATCAGTTAGTTTCTCCTAAAGATCATGTAACGTTTCGTTGACCACAACATACATGTGAACATTCTCTGCTAAACATATCCTACACACTGGTAATTTCTCCATCATAAGTCCTATTGTTATTGCTCAGTATAACACTAAACACACTTTTTAGAATGAAGTTTAAATAACAGGAGCAGCTTATACATATTAGGATATTTCAGAATTTGTAACGCCGCACAAACTATGTAGTGTAACGCCGGTAGTCTTCACAAATTCACAAAAACAATCAAATCAATCAGGAATAAAAGCAATCAATAAAAATTTAAAATAACAACCACAATAGCAACTGAAGCCGATGCAAGCCATCAATCAAGCTAAAAGTACTCTGTGAATTAGACATGGGTAGTTCGCGAACGATTGAAGTAAATGAACTAGTTCATTTCCCAAAATGAATTTTTCATTCATTCACTGGCCTTTCAAATGTGTCTTTAGTTCAATGTTTCTTTTCGCTTAGTTACTCTGTTCACCCTAATAAGTATGAACTTTATTGTAATAGGAATATAGTCTTTACGGGAAACGGTAGGTCCATTTCCCGTAAAGACTATATTCGTATTAAAGTTTGAAGGAATATCGATTAGTGATGGGTTTTTGCCCGGGAATTTTCCCGAGTTGGGAAAATTCCCGATACTTTCCCATTTCTTCCCGGGAATATTCCCAAATGACGGGAAAATATTTTTTCGTATAAAATTATGCAATTTTATTTATTTTTTACAAAGTTTTGCATTTGTGTGAGTCTGTGCATGCATGTGAGTGGTTAAAAAAAAAGACATTCATTGTAAAAGTATGGTTACAGAATAAAAGTAAGGGATTTTATGTATGGAAATGTTTGTTGATACGTATTTATTTAAGAAGACTTAAAATCAACTTCGAACAAGTCTCAAAAGTATCACACCAATCTTTTTCTGATTATTAGGTTGTTTTTTGAATAAATTAGTTTTGCTATAAATGCGGCTTTATACCTATAATAGTAATCAGCTGACTTTGAAGATAGATCTATTACTTGGTGCGCTGAAAAGTGGGTATTGTACGTATAAATAGATAGATAGATAGATAGATAGAATACACTTTATTGTACACCAAAATTGTTACAAAAAACGGTTTTACAGTATTTCAAATTCTATGGTTACAAAGGCGGTCTTATCGCTAACAGCGATATCTTCCAGACAACCTTTACATGAGCAGTATGAATTTAAAATAAAAATATGGAGGTAGTCAGTGATGCACTTAAATGTACCTAGGTACTACACAAATTTTTAACAAAATAGCCACATAATCATAGCTCTAATCTAACAATTTATAATTTTTTTTAGTCTTGCTTTGTAGACAAATGGCAAACGTAAACTCTCGAGTCTCTAACAGATTTTCAACATAATATATGGTCTTAAAAAATTAACTGCAAGAATTTAGTGTGCTTACTCGTATCAATAACCAAGTACATAAAAAAAAAAAAAAAACTTTCAATTTACAATTTTTTTTTCAAAAAAAAAAATTGTTTTTCAAGCCTTTTTCTTTTGGCCTATTAATATGGCCAATAAAATAAGTTATTTGTAAGTATTTCGATGAATTGCCAATTCAAAGTCTGCAAAATGTGATGGGAACATTGGTATCAGCTGTGAACGCTACACACGGGTGAACGAACTCAAACAGAAAGCAAAATCATTAATACGGTCAAAAATAAATGCTTGAAAAGGCGCGCGTGGAACAACGCGCCGTTGACCCGGGCATGGTCCATGGTCGGACAGCGAGTTGCCTATTACTCGCCGCCCGCATGTCCGCGCCTACGGTGGCTGGAGATCCGTCTGCCGAATTCCGGCACCGTGGGCGTCTACCACTGCGGCTGGGGTGGATGGACGCTGACGCTGTCCTCTCCCTCACTCGGCCCATGCATGACTGCTTCGCAGAAGGAGTCCACCGCATCCCACACCGTATCGCCCCGAAGCATGGCTTCGACCAAAGCCGGGCGCGAGAGGTCTCTGCCTATTGCCGTGAGGACACGGTGGTGCTCTGCTCAAGCGGGGCAGTCCTGCACCGTATGCTCCACCGTGTCCTCCGCGCGGTCCTCGCAGTGGTGACACCCAGGCGTTTCCTGCTTCCCCATCCGACACATGTACCTCATGAAACTTCCGTGTCCGGTGAGGACCTGCATCATACGGTAGGTTAGGACGCCGAGCCACCTATCCAGCCACTCCTCTAAGAGAGGGTGTTACCGCCGCGATTGTAGCGTACACGGACCTCTGTTGCGACCGTCGCTCCCTCCATACTGCCCTGAGATCGCGACGAAGCTCTTCCCGCAGCGCGTGCATATCGCAGTGTCATATTCCACTTTCAAGAACTGGGTCGAGCACATACCTGTAGTACGGCACTTCTGATTCCACAAGGTTGTATTTTAGAGCAAGTTGATGGATTATTCTGGCTACAGGGTTGTGTCTATGCAAATATTCTCCGTTAGCGAAACGAGAACACCCGGAGAAAATGTGATAGATTGATTCGCCTGGACACGGTGGCATGCCCGACATATGTCAGCCCTGCTATCCTTCACAATAAATCTCCGGTAGTTATATGTCATCATAACTTCATCCATTATTGCTCTGACAAAACCTTTGGTTTCTCCAAAGGACTCTCCGGATCGTAGCCAGACTACCGACGCAGATATGTCTACATCTGCATCAGGCCTATGTACGGCCCGGAAAAAACGTCCATGAAGCTCCTTGTTCTGTCATATTTTCATGCGACCATTAGTGTCAAGCACTGCAGGGTTGCGCCCGTTCTCTTTAGCCCAGGAGAGTGGGGTAAGGCCCTTGTCCACCGCTACAACATCTCGATGCATTCCCACGTCGGCTTTTAGGAAATATTCACTGAGATTGCATTATCTCACGATTGTGGAAAGTCTTGACGTTTAGAAAATCTCAACCTCGAATATAATTACAATCTCATAACCGAAGAACGTGAGTGATGCATTCGATATGCAGTAAGCAATGTACGGACCCTCTTATCGCCTTGGATACGAGGGTCCGTACAATTAAGTTCTGTTTGAGTCCATGAGTATGTCAAAAGAGTACCTACATCAATACTGGCATGACCCAGCCGTTGCAGGCCTTACTACCACCTTATTACCACCTAATACAATAATTATTTACATATTTTTAACATTGTTATTGGTTCAATATTTATTTTCCCGTCGTTTGGGAAAATTCCGGGAATTTATTTTATTTTCCCATATTTTCCCAATCTTTTTTTTCCCTCCCATTTTTTTCTTCCCTCCGGCCCATCACTAATATCGATATTCTTATAAAAATGAACTAGTGATTTAGTGAAATGCATCATTTCTCTAAATCACTAGTTCAGTGAACTAGTCCAATGAACTAGTCCAGTGAACTAATTCAGTGAACTAGTCCAATGAACTAGTTCAGTGAATCATCTCATTCAAGAACTCATTCTGATTTGTTGGACTAAATGAAGTACTGAATGAATGAATGAACTACTTCATCAAGTGAAAAGATATACTTCATTCATTTTCTTTTTACTGACACATTTTGCGCATCTCTACTGTGAATCAAGCCATCAACTAACTGTCAATCAAATCAAAGTGTCAACTGTCAACGTCAAATCGTCAATCGAAGACCAAAGACAAACATGTTTCTTTTTTGTTTCAACCATTTCAACCTTACCGCCTTGTAAGTAATCTATGCTTCCAATCTAGCTCAATGTGCGTCCACAATTTACGGGCTTTTATCCACATTATAAGTAAAAATATGTGCTTTTTCGATTATTTTCGTATGGAGTTCTCACGGTATTTCACACTGATTAGTTGTTGATTTGTTGCGCCGACCCCAAGTAAAAAGGGATAAGGGCAGGAAGATGATGATGAGTTGTTGATTTGTTACTTTGTTAGTTGTAGATTTACTAATTGTAATAAGTGGTAAATCATGAGATTATAATAATTATCTTGAGATTGCTTATTATTATCTAGTATTTTACCTTAGCTATCCTCGCCTACTTGCCTTACCTGCCTAGATTTCAAAGCAAACTCCCATCGACTAGTGGAAGTAAAACACTTTTTTTTAGCGTGGCTGGTAAACCGTAAATACATCAAATGAGACCTCCCACCCCGGGCAGAGCGGGCGACTGTCAGACTTGTACTGACTAAAATCCACGGTGTTCTTCAATAGGCCTTTATTTTCCTTGGTCACGGTAAGGAAATAAGTCCCGCGACCCCGACAGGCTTTGACCCTCTGAGAGGGGGCCTCATTTTGCTGACGCTCTTTGGTGCGCGTGGAACGCAACGCGCCGTCGACCCGGGCATGGTCCATGGTCGGACAGCGAGTTGCTCTTTACTCGCTGTCCGCATGCCGAGGAGGACGCTGTCGTCTCCCTCTTGCGGACCGCCTCCTCCTACGGTGGCCGCACTAGAGGTGGTTTTGCGTGGTGGGTTGCTACGTTGCTAGATGCCTTGCACAGAGATACTTTTTTTTTTTTTTTTTTTTTTTTTTTTTTTTTAGGTGGTAAAATCATCAAATGAGTCCTCCCGCCCTGGGTGGGGCGGAAGGGACTGTCAGACTCTTACTGACTAAAATCCACCCGTGTTCCTTCGGACGCCCTTTACGTTCCGGGGCCACGGTATCCTGGGTTAAGAAAAAACCCGTGACCCCAGCAGGCATTTGGCGCGAACACGACGCGCCACCGGCCCGGGCTTGGTCCTTGGTCGGACGGCGAGCTACCCATTACTCACCGTCCGCAAGCCCGCTCCGCCGCTGTGCCCTCTGCTATTCAGAGGGACACGCGTTGGAGCGTCCACCTGACAGGCTATTTGCATACGGGCAAAGAGACCCCTTAGGCACACAGTGCCTAAGGAAGAGTTTTTGCCCGCATCCCAGGGTGCACCGGCCCGAAAAACTGGTCTTCCCCCCGGACGTATCCGAGAGGGAACTGCACAGAGATACTTGTACTTAGAGATACTATCTCTGAGCTGGATTAATAATACTATAAATAGTGTCAACTGTTTTTAAAGATTTGGCTTAAAAGCCTTGAAGCCATGCCAGAAACATTCCCAAATAAAAGTGTCTACTGTCAAAACGGTGTCAAAACTGTCAAACTTAGTTTTAGGCTATGGCTGTGGGTGACCCTGTTGATGACCCTGGCTGTGGGCTATGGTTTTAGGCTTCTTAAAAGTATACCATGCTTAAAAGCATGTTTTAGGTTTAGGCTTTAGCACGCAGCTTTAAATAGCAGCCGAGGCCCGAGACGCGAGCACTAGATAGCCCAGTCAACGAATGCTCAAAAAAAGAATAGAGGGACAGCTCCAACTAAAATGGGGACTTTTGATAAATGTTCACCTCCTAACTTGTCCAAACAAAGTTGTGTAGTCAAAAATGATGTTACAAGACTCCCTCTATAATTATTATTGTTTATTGACTGGACTATAGAGCATAATGGTATCAGCTGAACCTGGCTGAACCACTGAAATCTATTTATTGCTGCGGTAGATCCATATTTCCCGTTTACGATTCGAACCAATTATTTCTACAGTTTAAATGTGTATCAAAAGTGAATAGGATGAAAATAGCTGCCGCAACTCATTTGTTATAAACTATAAAATAATATAAACACAACTGTGTTAATTTTAACTGTTCAAGCGATTATTTTTGACTGCAAATATGTATAAAAAACAAATGTGTAGGATATGTTTAGCAGAGAATGTTCACATGTATGTTGTGGTGAACCAAACATTACATGATCTGTATGAGAAGCTGACTGGTAATCCGGTAAGTTGATGATACAATTTTTCACTTGAGTTACAGCTTTGAAATGTCATCACTGGGGCAGGGGGCCAGCCTTCGCCATTGCGAGGCTTAGGGCGGCAGACGCAGTAGGCAGGCAAATATTTAAAGCAACTTATTGCCTTAATATAAAGTTTATTGTAAAACGAAGTGCTATAGATATTTTTTCTACATCTCCAAAGAGATCTTTGTTATTTACTTAACATAACCACTTTATTTCAGGCTACTCGGGCCCATAGAAATATACCTTATAGACTAACATTATATATTGTTAAGTAATATGTAATGGGCACCTACAATACTAACAAAGTTATATAGTTTGGTGACTGGAACTGTAGCACCATATTTTTGTACTATTTTTGTCTTTTGACAATTCAAAAGTTATTTGATATATCAAGTTGTTACAAACATTTTTATCATTTATTTCTTTTCAATAATCTAGTATTAGTTTTGTAGTAATTCTGGGTAATAAGATTTTTTAATTACCACTGCTCCCAAAACGAAGAAGGAAAACATCAGAAGGAAACCAGCTGTTGTACCTAATTCAAAAATTTGAAGACATGAGAAATCAACCAACAGGCACTGGGCCTGCATGGTAGAATACAGTCCAGTCCCTCTCTTTGAGAGGACGCCTGAGTCCAAGCAGTGGGTACATAATTAGCTGAAGATTCTTATTCTGCCGACTTAAGAAAAAAGGCACATCTGTGCAAAGAAAAATAAGCCTTCCTTACTAAAAAAGGCGTATCTACTAAGGCTTATTTCTATTCCCTTTTCTCCAATTGTGCCCTTTTTTCATAAGACAGCAGTATTAATGCTATTTTTCCACTTCTCTTGGTCATCGGCAAGGTTAAGCAGTGTGCATTCCCTTCAATTTAAAACTAATTAATATTTTTACTCACAAATAAATAAGTTTATTTCAGTTTGTAACTGAAGACAGTAGACCAATACTTGCTTGTTTCATCTGCTGTGCTCAACTGAAGAAATGTTACCGATTTATGAAAAAATGTCTGGAAGCTGAAGAGCAGTTTGCTAAGATGATGAATGAGGAATATGAGGTGAGGTGTTCTTCAACAGAAAATTCGCTAATGTGAAGGTATTTTATGTATCTAATACTCTCATTGTTTTTTTACAGATAAAACCTTTAATAAACCAAGACCAGTTTGAGTTATTCCATGGGTTTATTAGAACTCCAATAGATACCATAAGTATAGTTGATGTTGATCAAACAGAAAGCATCGTTGTGAAAGAGGAATTACCAGCAGTTTGTGAGAGACTTGATGATATTATTGAAACAAAGGAAGAACATGAAAGCGATGATGGTATGTTAATTTTTTAGCTACTGGCGTATGCTAGTGATACATCAAAAAAATATTCACCAAGGAATTTCCTTTGAAAATCTGTTACTTTTGATTGTATATATTATATTAAACAGAAATGTATGATATAATATAGGAATTGTATACAACTCCTAGACAATACAATTCCGAAGCTATTTAGGAAATGTATTGAAAAAAGTGTTTTACGTGTTAAGGTTAATGAAGCCACACTACATGTTTTCAGCTCCTGTTTGCGTGTGCAGAGTTTAAAGGAACCTAACCAAACCAAACCTCGGGGTGCCCAAGAGTTGTTGATGCCTTTGAAAGTAACCATCAGGGGCGCCTCGTGGTTCAGTTTGGTTTTGTTTCACACATTTTCGAGCAATTTTAGGAATTACATACATTTCTGTTGACGGTGTGTTCGGTTTTGGTCTGTACAAAGGTGTCTGGTCAGGTCTGGAGGTGCTTTCTCAAATCCGTCAGGGAAGTCATTCTATAAGTAGGGTCGTAACACAGCCCCCTACTGTATGGAAGCCATTTATAGCTACAAGAAGAAAATATTTATATAATAAGGAATGTTCTTCTTTAAGGAATAGAGAGCAGTGTTGGCCCAGTGGTATCGGCCGCGACTAATGAGGGTTCGAGCCCAATGAGGCGCAAACTTTGTGTAAATTATTTTATCACTACTGCTATCGAAACGGTGAGGGAAAAGATTGTGAGGAAACCGGCATGTCTTAGAACCAAAAATTCGAAGACATGTGACATCTTCCAACCCACACTGTGCCCACATGATGAATTATGGCCCACTCCCCCTCACAGAGAGGAGGCCTGTGTCCTTAGGGAACTTTATAGGCTGATGATGATTATGAAGTAATGTTCTTGACTGTTTTACAGATCTAAAATCAGTAAATATATACGATAACTATCTGGATATAGAATATAAACCACCCCGAGATTTTGAAGCGGAGGCTGAAGATGATGTACCTTTAATGAAAGTTAAAACTGAAATTAAAGAAGGAAAGAAAGTACCGGAAACAAATGTAATAGATGAGAATAAAAAGAGTAAGTATTTATTGTAGATTAGAGTAGTGTAATCAAAATCAAAAGTCATTTATTCAAATTAGTCTGATTTATCAGCACTTTTTGAAGGTCAATTTTTACATAAGACAGTCCGCCAAAGCCCCCCCTTCGACACTTCCTAGTGTTTTGGCTTGGAAGAAGAAGTGGCGGAACAAACTCCCCAGCAACACATCTGTCTGTACGGTTAGAAGAACCAAGATAATAAATTGAAATTCCGTTTCTGGTTCAATAGTAAGAGTATTGAAAAATAATGAACACGTATTTTTTGTTTTTTTTTTTAATCAATGAATATCGACAACGATAAAACGCTTCGAAATTCGGGAGCTTGTAACGTCATAACGCTGGTAAAATATACCGACTAAGTGACGTTTCGTGATTTTTAGAAGCGTTGTATCTTTGTCATTTTTAGTTTACGTAACAAAAAAAAATACGGGTCCTAAATATTTTTTGATAATCCATCTTTAGGACTAATTACATTTTTGAGTAAAATTGCCTATTCTTCTGGTACCTATTTATGAAGTTTACTACGGTAGGTGCGCCTAAAAAGGGCCGGTTCCCAATAAGGTCCATCTTTTCAAACTTCCCGCATTTAATACTTAAACTTGTAAAGCAGATACCGCGCGGCCCCTCCCCAGTAACTAATCACAAAAGCGCACCTGCCTTCATAGCTTTCGCGCCGGCCATTTTATCAGTGGCTCTGTGTGTAACCTCATGGGCGGTCGACGTTACTCAATTTATAAAATATTTTGAGTCAGTTTTAGTAATAAAATCGGTCGTAATCCAACAATTGTGCAATGTAATGTAAAAATACTTTCAGTATTTGGATTGACGGGGTAAGTTACTACATTGATTGCTTTTTCTTCTCGTTTTTGTTGGTTTTTCTCAGGTCAAATCTAAGTGCCTAACAAGGTCCAAATAAGGGCCGGTCCTTATTAGGGGTACGAAGTTTTAAAAGCATGATCACATACTTAAATCTCTATTCTTTCATTATGATTTCTTAATTGATTCTAAGCTGAAGAGTTTGTTTGGTTTAACGCGCTAATCTTAGAAACTACTAGTTCGAATTGAAACATTATTTTTGTGTAGAATAGTCCATTTTTCGAGGAAAACTATATAACATTACGTTACGACTTGAACCGACAAGCGGGCAACAGCCAGTGACTTACATGACAAGTTGTTATTGCTATCGAACAAAAATGCTATTTATTTATACATCTTTCCTTCCTGCTTTAGGGCCTATACCACGTTTTTTAAAATCGCCATCGACGCGTGTTTCAGAATCGCGCGTCGTCAGCGCGTTTTTATCAAACAGAGCGATTTGTTGTTGTCTGTATCGCGTCAAACGCGCGGCACTGGCTCGTCTGTGTCGCTTCAAACGCGCCGGTGCCGCGCGTTTGTAATTTATACAGGTGTGCAAAGGTCCACAGGCTGCGTCTGACTTGCGTGCGTATCGCGTCTGTATCGCTACAAACGCGCGTCAACGGCGCGTTTAAAAATCGTGGTGTGCATAGGCTCTCGGTTTGGGCGTAAAAGCCCAATTCGAAAAATGGCAACGCAGTCGCAAAAGTACATGTTCTCAAAATGGTAAATTCTCTAAAAGCCTATTCGCAAAACGGCAAATTATCAAAATTGAATTTTATCTACGTAATCATATATATATTTTTTTTCTCTCTGTTTCTCTAAATTGTTTGATGTATTGGAAATTTGGAATTACACATGCAAATGTAGAAAAAAAAATGTTTTTTTGGTTTTAATTGGTCATTTTGAGAATTAGGCGTTTAGAGAATTTGCCATTTTGAGATCATGTCCTTTTGCGACTAGGTTGCCATTTTGCGAATTTTGCTTTTTGCGCCTAAACCCTTTAGACATACGTACTGTACAAACATTAATGTAAATCCAATTGTTGTTTTTAGTAAAAACAAGAATGGAACCATCTCAAAAAAGGAAACGGGGCACAGATTGGTCTCAAGCTGACCTTAAGAAAGCTCTAGATGATGTAAAAAATAATAGAATATCTGAGCGTGGTGCAGCCTTAAAATACAATATACCAAGGCGGACATTAAAAAATCATATAAAATCTGGGAGCGAGGTAAAGAGGACGGGGAGAAAAACACTTTTAACTGACGCACAGGAGAAAGAATTGGTTGAGATAATAAAACAAAAATATAATATAGATACACCTTTAACTCCAAAAATAATACGCAACCAAGCGTATTTATTTTGCGAAAGGAACAACATAAAAAATCATTTTAGTGATAAAACCTCGACTGCTGGAAAAAAATGGCTTAGACATTTTCTCGCTCGTAATAAAGAAAGTTTGCAAGAAAAGTAAAAGAGGGCTGAAAAACTAAATAAACAAATTGTTAACAAACATTTTACAGCCATTCGCGAAATATATGATGAGTTAAACATTGACCAACACCCAGAACGATTATAATTATAATGTCGACGAAAAGGGATGCCGATTAACGATACCTAAGCAACAAGAATCTTGGCTGGAAAAGTTTTCCGAAGGGTGGTGCACCTTGCGTAAATGCTACTGGAAACTTCATTACACCAAAGTTTCTGATTAAACGAAAAAGATTACGAATATTTTTTGGAAAATTTGCCATCTTGTTCTTTGGCGAAAATGGCCCCAAAAGGTTCCATCCATGACAACAGAACTCTTCGTTGATTTCATTGAGCATTTGGTCAAATATAAATCCCCAGGAAAATGTTTGTTGATTTCGATTGCGCGTCATACCATCTGGACTACAAAATTGTCGATGCTGCAGAAAATCATGACATAATAGTTCTGTAATTTGTGCTTTGTTTCATCGGAATTAGTTATTTATGATGATTTTTATGTTTGTTTCGTGTTCTCTCAGGAGTTTATTTTAATTATTTATTTAACTTTTTATGTACACACAATAAATTTACAGGAAATTACATAATAATTAAAACTAAAGTACACAGGTACTGCTTATTTCTTTAGAAATTTCTGCCAGCAGACCCTCTAAAGGAGAAATTATAAAAAAAATGTAGACAATAGTGTGTAAAAAATTAAAAATAAAAAGCTTTTAGTTAAGTGACAAGGTCCCATTGTTTAATTTATATACGTTTATGTTGATTACTGAGTAGAATATTTAATATATACTAAATACACACTGCATAAACATTTATCTTTGGGTACGGTTAGCCGATACAATATCTGTGCAGCACTAAAGTAAAATGGCGAATGCTGAGTAGCATAGGCTGAGACAGCTGTCAAAATGCTTCACTCTCGTCTGAACTCGGCATTGTTTCAGCCCATAATTTAGTCAGTATAAGCTGAATGCTGTTCAGCATTTTCGATTTCTGTTCAGATTTTGTATCGGCTAACCGTACTCTTTATCTTTTAATCTGTAACTGCAGTGATTGCCATATTTGTTATTTTTCAAGGACTTAATAAGGTCCAAATTATGATTAAAGAAGATTAATACCTAAGGTCCAAGGACTAAAAATGAAAAAAATTACTGATTAGTAACATTTTGTGATTTTCATTATAAGAGTTAATAAAATCTGCTTAAAACTCAACTTTTTTTCATTTACAACTAGAAAATAGATTAGTTCAAACTTATATTCATTTCCTGAGACTTTATAAGGGCCATGACACTAATTTATATGAATTTATGTTTCATTATTCATTGATAGCCATTGCTATGTAAATATATGGTTTTTCTGGTATACAGGGCGTCCCACGGCTATGGCAAATGGGGTGAAAGTACCTTGAATATTGTAGATGGAACATTATTTTTATTAAACAGACATTATTTTAATTTTAAATAAGAATTTAAACTGCATTCATAGATTTTTAAATAATTACATGGTTGAAGCGGGAATCGAACTCGCTACAAGAGAATACCTAGTAGTTTATGTAACTGGTACATAATGAGGGGTATTATACACGAGTGTGAGTTTAAAAAACGAACGAAGCGAGTTTTTTAATAGTATCACACGAGTGGTATAATACCTAGTTATGTACAGTTTCACACACTACTTTATCTACTCTCATTGAACATATCAAATAAAAGATAAAAATTAATAAACATCCACCATGTCATCCACCGAAACACAAACGTCAAAATTCCAACATTCCCATCTAGAGCGCGCGCAGCCACAGATAAAAAATGAAATAGATGTATCTGTAATCTGTATCATAATGAAAAATAATTTTATTATAACATTATTTTGTTAGAGTAGTTGCGTTATAATTTAATTTTTTAATTTCATTTCGATACTCTATGGTATAAAGTACGTCTTTATAAACTCGTTTTGAGTTTTGTATTTCGAATTTTACGAATTATGAGAGTAGATAAAAAAAATTACCCTGTAGCTTTAAAGGCCTGAGCTTTATGTTACGGACCCGCTGCTTGTTTCCTATTGCTGTAACTTGATGTTATTATATAGCCTTAGCCCATAGCCTTATAATAATAGTATAGACTACCTGTTGCCAGCGGCTTCACCCCCTACAACTCGAAAATCATCCCACTGGAACATAAAATCGAGATAAAAACTATCCTATGTGTTAATCCAGGTTACAAACTATCTGTGTACCAATTTTAGCCAAATCCGTTCAGTGGTTTTTGCGTGAAAGAGTAACAAACATACTACATATACATCCTCACAAACTTTCGCATTTATAATATTAGTATAGATAATACTTATATTTATAATCACAGGGACATCAGTTGCAGAGAAAATAATTCTAGACCCACGGAGAACAAAGCAAGAAGATGCAATCACAGCGGAGTTAAAGAATGAATCATCACACTTGAAAGTTATACGAATAACTCAATATCGTGCTTCTGAACGTGATACATTTTTAAAAGAGCCTTCCAAATGTAATAAGCGTTTAAAACGAGTGAAAAAACTAGATCAATCTCCCACGAAAAATTATGAAAAGCTTTACAAATGTGATGTATGTCAGCGTAGTTTCAGTCGAACAAATGCACTGAAAAATCACATTAGGGTACACACTGGTGAAAAACCTTACAAATGTGATATATGTCAGCGTACTTTTGGTGCAAAGAATGGTTTGACAAGACATTTTCGAGTGCACACTGGTGAAAAACCTTACAACTGTAACTTATGTCGACGTAATTTCAGTGATAAAGGTATTTTATCAAGACACATGCGTTTACATGCCGGTGAAAAACCTTTTAAATGTGATGTTTGTCAGCATAGTTTTAGTCAAATGTATCACTTGAAAAGGCATTCTATTATACACGATGGTGAAAAACGTTATCAATGTAATTTGTGCCAGCGTTTTTATAGCACAAAAAGAATTTTAATACGTCATATAGCAGTACACAATGGTGAAAAACCTTTCAAATGTGATGAGTGTCAACGTTGCTTCAGTCTTAAAGGCGTTTTAAGAAATCATATCCGTATACACACTGGTGAAAAACCTTACAAATGTGATTTTTGTTGGCGCAGATTTAGAAATAAATCTTTCTTAGTGAGACATGTTCAAAAACACACAGGTGGAAAACCTTACAAGTGTGATATATGTCAGCATTGTTTTAGTCATAAGGGTAATTTAAGAAATCATATTATTACACATGCTGAGGAGCTTGTGGCTAAGTAACAACAGCCGTATCGGTCAATATTTCGTATCGTTAACCGTGACCCTGAAACATAAAGGGCTATTGAAGGATCACCGTGGATTTTAGTCGGTACTAGTCTGACAGTCCCTCCCGCTCATCCTTGGGCAGGAGGACTCATTTGATGATTTTAATGACTAAAAATAGCTCAATTTTAATGATTAAGCTGCTCTTGCCAAGGTTGGGCTGTGGACGGCTGTCGGTTCCGGCTGTCATTAGTAGAACTTTGACAGTCGTTACCTTTAGTCAGATTCTCGAAAGTCTGACAACCAGTCTTGCCAACGCGTATCGTATTACCCAGTTACTGGGTTGTGGAGGTCAGATCGGCAGTTGCTCCATGTTAAATACAAATAATTCAAATTTAGTGTTTTTTCCTAATTTTCTGCTAAGTATCAGGTGGTATGTTGTATCTTGATCAAAATATTAATCGTTACAGTAACAAGTATGTATTTACATAATAAAAAATACATAATTATATGAATAATCAATACATCGACTTAGAATATAGTGTTTGTGTTTGATTTCAAATTCATGTTAAAATAATACAATTATTCATTATTATTAACAAGATAATTTATTATTCTTAGGATTATATAGGTATATGAATTATAATGAATTCACTTTTTGTAAAAAAAATTGTTACTTATTATATTTTTTAATTAACTTAGTTTTTAAATATATTCAATTATACCGCTCCTTTACAAGCTCTTGTTATTTTGGCAAATCATTATTTTGTTTAATATTACAATTTCATTTTATTTAAGAGTAGGTATCTTATTTTTACATGAGCCAGAATATAACCTACCCCAGTCTATCAAATTTTTCAAGTTTATAAACTTTAACCGCTTACCACAAAAAGATTAACATCTGTTGAACTGTTGTCTAAAAAAGTGTAACTGCAAAACGACCCTTATATCAACGTGAAATGTCGTTTTGACGTTCATTTAGACAAGTGTTCAACAGATGTTTCTTTCTTGTGGTAAGACGGTTAGAGATTGGTGTAGGTTGATGTCTTTGCGTCTGTTCTTGTTTATTTATACCTTTTACAAATAATGTCCTGTACCTATACAAAAACAGGTATTGTATACTAGGTACTAGTGAAGTTGATACCTACCTATTTCATTGATAGTCAATAAAATGATACAAATTATAATGTATTTCATTTTAATTAATTCCACTGCTACATAATTAGATCTTCATCAAGGAGCAATTTTGTATCGGCTAACCGTACCCAATGATTGACCGCCATGAGGAATTTCGCTCATGGCGGTCAATCATTGGGTACGGTTAGCTGATACAAAATCTGGACAGAAATCGAAAATGCTGAACAGCATTCAGCCTATGCTGACTAAATTCGCCATTTTTCTTTAAGTGCTGCTCAGATATTGTATCGGCTAACCGTACCCATTGACTTACGAGACCGCCCCTTCCCTAGCAAACTGACAGAAAAAATTGGACATACCTATCTCTTTCCTGCACCTAACAGAAAAGAGATACGATACGACGCGACGACGACAACCTGCGACGTCTGTCGTCTACTCGTCTACCACTGTGGCTGGGTCGTGAGGAATGGAGAGTGCACCTGTGCCTGCACACGCGCTGCACTATAATACCTATGGTCCCGCGCAGATGGCGATCCACCGTTGAGATTGGTCGCCGATCGCCGTGGCCGAAACCGGAGGAGGATCCTATTATATATCAAGATATTAGCCAATTTTATTAAGCTAAATTAGAAAAATAAAGTCTTCGAATTTTTGATTCTAGGATTTGCCGGTTTCCTCACGATGTTTTCCTTCACCGTTTTGAGAGCGGTGGTGATGAAATAAATTACACAAAGTCATTACTTTGTGTGTTCGAAACTTCTAACGCCTGGCGGGGTTCGAAGTTTCGAACCCACGACCTACAACTCGTAAGTCGGGACCGATACCACTGGGCCACCACTGCTCTCATTGACATACATAGCACAAATCTCAGAAAGTACAGACGCCAGCAGGTCAACCTACCCTAATTTTCCAATCGAACATTAAATCTTCCACTTTTGTAATAAGGTTGAAAATTTACCAAAGGACATAGAGGTACGTTGATGTACTGGCATTCATCTGTATTACTTTTGTGTTACCTAATTCACTTTTTCTTTAAAATTTAGTTGTTCCAGCCACATTTGAATTGTCAAAAGACAATAAAAATCCAACCGGAACGACAAACAAAAAAAATGAGTGTATAAAAACGTGGGAAAATAGATGATGATACTCAAATCTCAATAAAATTGAGTGTATAAAAACGTGGGAAAATAAATGAAGATACTCAAATCTCAAAAAAATTGAGTGTATAAAAACGTGGGAAAATAAATGATGATACTCAAATCTCAATAAAATTGAGTGTATAAAAACGTGGGAAAATAAATGATGATACCTACTCAAATCTCAATAAAATTGAGTGTATAAAAACGTGGGAAAATGAATGATACACGTAAGAGTCAAATCTCAATAAAAGACAAAACGGCTAGAGAACATTTTATTACACTACAATAATAAAATATATATTTAATTTTCACACATTTTGACGCTATCGTCAGGATGCAAGCAAGCTTTGTAAGGGCGCTCCCTCACCGCGATAATTCACCTGTAATGTAACGTTAAGGTGCGTACAGACCATGTAACAATGTTATATAACACTACAAATGGATGTAAAATGTTATATAACAATGTTACATAACATGACCACTCTATGAAAAATGTTATATATAACAACATGTTATGTTACATAGTCTGTACGCACCGTTACAGATTCAAAGATTCGAAGACAATAGAGCATCAAATTGCGTACTTTTATGTTACATTACAGGTGAATGCTCGCGGTGAGGGAGCGACTTAAATGCACCGCCTTAGTAAACGCCACCCTTACCACATATTAGTCAGTGGCCACAACATAAGATCACGGCGTGCGATATTGTTTTGTGTGACTTGCGTATAATTTAATTTAGTTGATGTTGTTTGAAATTACTGCAATTAAAGGTGTATTTAATAAACGGCCTAATAATAAGCATACAACATTACATGGTGCCGAAACCAGGGAAAAGTAAATACGATGGACAAAGCCGTGGACGAAAATCAGGACGCCATGCCATGAGCATGAGCGGAATTAAAAACGTTTATTCTGAAAGTTGGCAACGTCGCAAATGGCTGTCAAATATTAACAAGTTTTAATTAATTTTACAAATTGGCTCTGTAGTGCACTAAAAAATTGATTAAGCAATGCAATAATTAATATCGTAACACCGAATATATACTCGTAGTTTAAGATTTAGAAGTAAAAAAAGCATTTGGAAAGTTTCCAAATGCCTTTTATACACCTGAAACGGTTACAACATCAAATTCAGTGTTTTTATTGCATTCCCATATCAATTTTCTAGTGCACTACAGAGCTATATTTCTTTTTTCCACACAGTAACATTGCCAAATTAATTAAAATTTGTAAATATTTGACAGCTATTAGCAACGTTGCCAACTTTCTAGAATAGAATAGAATAATATTTATTGTAAAACATGAGTATGCATCAAAACAATATGTGCAAGGTCTTAAAATTTAAATAACAAATTGAACTGCATGTTTTGCCAATTATGGCGTACAATAATAGTTTTTTACATTTTTGGTTTAGAGCCAACCAAAAAAGAATAGAATTTGAGTCTACACAAATTTAAAATAACTTAATGCTAAATAAAAATAAATAAAATAATACGCAATCGGGGAGATTTGATGAATTGCAAATGAGGAGAGAAAAAGAAGAAATATTACCATTTAATTAATTACTATCATTTAAAAATTCCGATATGCTGTAATAGCATTTAGCTGTAAGATATTTTTTTAAATGTACTTTAAACAGAGCAGGAGACATTTGCTTGATCGGTTTTGGGATTTTATTGTAAATTACAGGTGCTAAACAAAATAAACTTTTTTGCATCAATGCCGTGGTTGATCGTGGTACGCATAGTCTGTTATTGTCTCGTCTATTACGAATAGAGACGTCTGATATTTTCTTAAATAAATTAGGATTTGTCCTTACAAAATTAGCTATTTCAAAGATATATAGTGAAGGCAGACTCAAGATGTTATATTTAATAAAATATTGTTTGCAGCTATCAGTAGTTTTCAAACCAAACATTGCCCTAATGCATCTTTTTTGTGATCTAAAAATTATTTCTTTATTCGTGGAGTTTCCCCAAAAAATTACCCCAAACCGCAATATAGACCCGACAATACCATGGTAGGCAGTTATGAGCGCATTCGTACTCACAATAGGTTTTAGTTTATAGAGAGCATAAGCAGAAGAACATATTTTTTTATTTAGTTCTTCTGTGTGTGCTTTCCAGTTCAGACGTTTGTCAATGGTCACTCCTAAAAATTTTGCAATATCTACCGTTTTTATAACAGTTAATTTGTGTTGAACATTAATATTATATTAATGTTCAACACAAGTAAGTTAAGTTATGCATATTCCGTCCGTCCGAAATATTTCACACAGGTAGGTACAGAAAACACTGCTGTAACCTGGAAAATATGGCTCTAGCAATGGGAGTGGTACGCAACTGCCACAAACCTGGAAAAGAAAAAGACAGAAGTACAAGCTGTACAAATAGCGACTTTCATGATAATTATTGGACCCGACGCCGCCATTATTTTCAATACATTCAATTTAAATGACGCACAGTCAAATCAGTCAATAAAGGTTCACACTGTTCACAGCATATTTTACGCCAAAAAGAAATGAAACATACGAAAAGTATATGTTTAACCTCATTATACTCAGGGTGAACTCGGCCATTCTCCGGTTGCAAGTTTTTTTCTGTCCGGGCTTACTTAATCCGTAATCTTTTCAAATTCAATCATGGTTTTTTTTATATGCTAGATAACGACCGTATCTAGCTGTAAACGAAATATTGGGTTCTGTTTTTAATTAGGAAGCCTAAATTAATTGAATCTCTGTCCAAAAAAGCACTATTTTCTAATTACCGAGGCCTGTCCGCACACCGACTTAATGTTAAAACTCGCTTGTAATTTCTAAAACCTACAGATTTACTTTGATCCATTCAACGTTTTAAAGAATATAAAGCAAAGTGTATCACATAACAAAATATCGACTCAATACAACCAGTCTGTAAATAATTATAATTAAATAACTGCGTGTCCGATGGAAATTTATAATTACCGTAACAGTTTCTGTTCTCGGGTGCACATGCCTAAATAACGGTATTTGGTACATCACTACCGCACGTGTCGGACCTCCTCAGTGTGTGCCGAGGCCCATCAGCAGTTGCACGTCTCTAACGTTACTGTACCGCCGACGAAGCACGTGAGTATATAATTACCGTAGCCCTTGGTTTCAAACTTTTCTAATTACCGTTGTACTTGTTTAAACACTTTATTTTTAATATTATACCTTAGTTGATAAGGCAAATGGAACAATGTTTTGGCCTCCGTACGTTGTGATAAGCCATTATTTGCATACTGTGTTGGTTTTCAAAATTTTGAAGAAAATCTATCGTTTTCTAATTACCGTATACTAATTACCATGTGTTAATAATTACCGTTGTATGAAAAAATAATACTGTTTGTTTCTCAACTGACAGATAGAAAGGGCGTGGTTTTGCTTTTGCTTTAAAGGTACAGAAGTATTTGAAAGGAATGATAGAATTCATCATCATCATCATCATCTCAGCCATAGGACGTCCACTGCTGAACATAGGCCTCCCCTTTTGATCTCCACAGATACCGGTTGGAAGCGACCTGCATCCAGCGTCTTCCGGCGACCTTTATAAGGTCGTCTGTCCACCTTGCTGGTGGACGTCCTACGCTGCGCTTGCTAGTCCGTGGTCTCCACTCTAGTACTTTTCGACCCCATCGGCCATCTACTCTGCGAGCAATATGGCCTGCCCATTGCCACTTTAGTTTGCTAATCCGGTGGGCTATATCGGTGACTTTAGTTCGTCTACGGATCTCCTCATTTCGGATTCGATCACGTAGAGAAACACCTAGCATAGCCCTCTCCATAGCTCGTTGAGCGACTTTGAGCTTTGAGATGAGGCCGATAGTGAAAGACCACGTTTCGGTGCCGTAACTCATCACTGGTAACACACATTGGTTGAAGACTTTCGTCTTGAGGCACTGAGGTATGTCGGACGAAAAGACATTGCGAAGTTTCCCGAACGCTGCCAACCGAGTTGGATTCGGCGATTGACCTCTTTCTCGAAGTTGGACCTACCTAACTGGACTACTTGTCTTAAGTAGATATATGAGTCAACAACTTCGAGTACCGAGTTTCCAACAGAGACTGGGGTGGGCACAACATTGGCATTTGACATAATTTTCGTCTTGTCCATGTTCATTTTCAAGCCCACCCGTTGTGAAACTCGGTCGAGGCCATCGAGCATCATGCTGAGTTCCTCCATCGACTTTGCCATGACTACGATGTCGTCGGCAAACCGAAGGTGAGTGATGTATTCGCCGTTGATGTTGATGCCAAGTCCTTGCCATTCCAGAGGCTTGAAGGCGTTTTCCATTGCGGCAGTAAACAGTTTCGGGGAGATAACGTCCCCCGTCTTACGCCTCTTCTCAATGGAATCGACTTCGTGCTCTGCTCCTGTACTCGGACCGACATGGTGGCGTTATTATACAAGCACTTCAACACCTCGATGTACCGATAGTCAATATGGCATCGCTGGAGTGACTCAAGTACCGCCCATGTTTTCACCGAATCGAAGGCTTTCTCATAGTCCACAAACGCTAAGCATAATGGTAAGTTATACTCTTTGGTCTTCTGTATAACTTGCCGCAGCGTATGGATGTGGTCTATGGTACTATAGCCTCTTCGGAAACCGGCTTGTTCGGGAGGCTGGAAGTTATCAAGTCTGTGTTCGAGACGGTTCGTGATAACCCTTGAAAACAGCTTGTAAACATGACTTAGAAGCGTGATGGGTCTGTAGTTCTTCAATAGGCTGTTATCACCTTTTTTGAAGAACAGCACCACATCACCTCTACTCCATGTTTCAGGCGTTTTGCCCTCGGAGAGGACGGAATTAAAGAGTTTCTGGAGGACTTTAAGTACCGGTGTTCCACCCGCTCTCAGAAGCTCTGAAGTGATTCCGTCCTCGCCCGGCGCCTATGATAGAATTAAATATGCATAATTACTATTTCTTCATTCATTTTATTTATTCATATCAGACAAGACAACAATGTAACAATGACAAATATTCCAAATGATAGTAATAAGGTTAAGAAGACTAGAGTTTCATTTTTCGATTTATCTGATTCTGATGAAAGTATTTTTTAATTATATGTCGTACTTGTTATTTTTAAATAGAAAAATACTAAAATACAAGACTGACTTAACTGTAAGACACACTAGTCGGTACCTCGGTCGGTCTACCAAGATGACCAATTATGTTTCGAGTTTGGTTATTACCTACCAGTTATTTTTTAGTTTGTTTATTACCAAATATTTTTTAAAATTTGTTTTAACTGATTTTGATTGAAAGTGTCTAATTTTTAATAAACGATAGCAATGATACAGTGTCTTTTTTTGCGATTGGATATGAGGTACATTATTTATTATTGTAATGGTATAATTTTATTATGTGTATACAAATAATTAACCATGTCAAATGAGTGATACTGGCATTTTTAATTTACTATATAAAAATAAGTCGGGTTTTCCTTCCTGACGCTATAACTCTAGAACGCATGAACCGATTTCCACGGTTTTGCATTCGTTGGAAAGGTCTCGGGCTGTGTAAGGTTTATGTGGCAAAACGGAGTTCGCCGGGTTTGCTAGTATTTTATAATATGGACTTGATCATATTTTCTAATTACCGTCGCATCAAATATTCAACTTATCTAATTACCGTACACATGCAGTTTTTAAAATCTCAATATCTAGAAAACTATCAGTAATAGCTCAAAACCAAAATAACTATTGAATTCGTATCTTTAATGGGTTTCATATTCTAATTTGTTTAATGTCAAATGAGTGAAAAAAAAAATGGTTACGGTAATTAGGCAAAGAACGCCTAACCGGAGAATGGCCGAACTGTTCATCACCAAATTAAAGAGTAAAGTGAAAAACTGTGGTTATGGCGACTTAAAAGAATCAATACTTAGAGAGCGCATAATAATTGGCATAAAAGGTGTACTTACACCTTTTATGCACTTTGCCTTGCACTTACAACTGGCAAGAGACAATGTATTTTGGCCTGACATGACTCAAGACATTAATAATTATGTAAAAGAGTGCCAATCATGCAATAAAATACAAAAGGATAACCCAATGGAACCTATAATTTTACAAAATATATCATCGGATTTACTCATTGCAGACGCGTACTCAGGATATCTTGATTTTCATGAAATCCAAAACATAAAAAGTGCAAGTATTAGCAAAAACTTTGGTTCTCAACATTTGGAATCCCTGACATATTTTAGTCAGATGGAGGCAAACAATATGATTGAACGAATTTAGATTGTTCATTAAAGAATGGAATTTTGAACATGAATCTCAACTCAAGCCCACACTTTGCAAGATCTAGCGGACTAGCCGAACGTTATGTTCAAAAAGCAAAAAACTTGCTTAAAAAATGTAATGAAGATAATACAGATATTTACTTAGCATTGCTACATCATAGAAACACTCCCAGACTGGACTTAGGCTCACCAAACACAACGCCTTATGAATAAAAGAACCAAGACCTACAAATCAAAAACTTTTAAAATCAAAAATAATTATAAATATAAGCAAGCAGTTATAGAAACTTATAGAAAGAGAAAAGAAAAATGCAGACAGAGGAAAGAAGGAAAATAAAGAGTTTGGAAAAGGAGAAGAAGTATGGCTAAAAAAAGACCATCTTAATTGTATTTCAGCCAAGTTTGTAATTCCTGCAACAGAACGACCACTCTCGATATTTTGTACAAACAGAAGATGGAGGAACCTCTCGTAGAAACGAATGGCACCTTAAGAATGCCGCTATATCGAGTTCGCCAGACGACGAACAACCCTCTAAAGCCTGCTCTACACTACTCGCGAAGTTGATCGAAGTTGACCGAATACGATAGTGTAGAAGGGCACTTCGCTCCGCTTCGAGCAACTTCAGCTCGCTTCGGGCGACTTTCATTTGTTGTCGGTTAAAGTGACCGAGTCAAAGGGCGCAATGATGACACAGGCTACTTCGCGAGTAGTGTAGTCATATACTTCGGGACTTCGAGCAACTTCTACGAGTACTTCGTCGAGGCAACTTCGCGAAACGGCCTTTAAATAAGCACACAACATTACAGCTATATTCACTAAGAATTTACTTAGGAACTGAGTTTAAAAGTTGTGTTCCAGGCACCAAAAGTGCAACTGATTGACTTGAATTGACTTGAGTGAACACAACTTGTGAGTTCCCAGCAATAACGGTGTTAGTAGATATGTCACTCGTGTCCATTTGATTATGATGTGTTATTAGACCTCTGTAATAAGAATTTTCTCCAATGTGTCGACGACTATGTTCTACTAAATAATCAATGGAATAACACTCATACGGACAAAAATTACATTTGTAAAATTGTTCAATCGTGTTTACTGGACGATATATTTTTTTATGATGTATTTTTGTATTACGTATTTTTTTATGATGTATTTTTTTGTGACGTCTTAAACGATTCTTAAAACGAAAACTACTCGGACATTCATCACATTTAAAAGGATTATCAGGTGTACATACACGATTATGTTTTTCAAAATTATACTTAGTACTAAATTTATGTTGACAAATTTTACATTGGTAAGGTTTTTCACCATTGTGATTTCGAATATGTCGTATCAAAGAACCTTTATCAGCAAATTTACAACCACATACATTACATTTGAAAGGTTTTTCTCCAGTGTGTTTTAGATGATGTCGTGTATATTTAGATTCAATACTGAATTCACACCCACATATATCACATTTGAAAGGTTTTTCACTCGGGTGCATATTATGGTTTTCTTTCATATGACGAAATAAAAGAGTCTGGGAAATGAAACTACTTGGACATTTATCACATTTAAATGGATTATCTTCAGTATGTATACGACTATGTCGTTTTAAACCATGCGGAGATCTAGTTGCATACTGACATAGATTACATTTCAAAGGTTTTTCACCAGTGTGTATTTGAACGTGTCGTGTCAATGTTTGTTTATCACCTAATCCACACCCACATACATCACATTTAAAAGGTTTTTCACCAGTGTGATTACGATAATGTCGTGACAAAGTTATTTTATCAAAAAAATCACACCCACATACATTACATTTGAAAGGTTTTTCACCAAAGTGCTTACGGTAATGTCGTGTCAAAGACGTTTTAAAAGAGTATTCACGCCCACACACATTACATTTGAAAGGTTTTTCACTTGAGTGTATAACAATATGTTGACGAAGATAAAACTTGCTTCTAAAATTGCGCTGACAAATATCACATTTGTAAGGTTTCTTACCAATATGCATTAGTAAATGATTTACTAATGAGTTCTTCCATCTGAAACTTTTATGACATACATCACATTTGTAACATTTAGAGTCTTTAACACTAACTTCTTTACTTTTAATGTGGCAGTCGCCATCTTTAGTAATATTAATATTATTTCTAACACTGGGTTGATCTTGATTTTCTTCGATAATTTTTGAGTCTAGTTCTTTTTGCTCTGCAGTTACTGTCTCTGCTTTAGTTGTTACTACTTTTCTTTTTTTCGCGACGAGTGTTCCTGGAAAAATAAATATTATTTATGTGTACGAATAATATTATAAAACTGAAGAATGGATTTGTTTGTTTGAACACCTGAACAAAATTGCCATTGACATCATATTTCGATTTCAATTAATATTATCTAAGGAGATATCATACTTTCATAATAATCCTAGCTTTAACTGAATTTCACCATAAAAACAATAGATTTAAAAAAATCTAAAAACCCACGTTTTTAAAATAAATGTCCTAAAAATAAGAAAATAACCGTACGGAGCTGAGAGAGGGACCACTTAAAACGTGGGGGCGTGTGTTATTAAAGGGATATATTTACATGACGTGTATAGATCGTGGGTGTAACATCTTGGTGAGGATGGAATATCCAGCCTCATCAAGATGTTGATTTGTTATGACGTTTCTTAGCTAGTCATGTATTGTCATCAGAACACAGAGCGTGTGCTTAATTTCAGCCTGCTAGCTTATCGGGAAGTGCCTCAAAATTGGAACAACAAACAAACAAGAAAAGTGAGTGTATAAAAACGTGGAAAAAAGGGGAAGGGGCACCCAGCTCCCTCACATAGTGCATATTTTTTTTTATTTTTTTTTAGCGTGGTAAAATCATCAAATGAGTCCTCCGGCCCCGGGCAGGGCGGGAGGGACTGTCAGACTTCTACTGACTAAAATCCACGGTGTCCTTCAGTAGCATGTTATGTTCCGGGGTCACGGTAAGGAAATAATCCCGCGACCCCGGCAGGCTTTGGCCCTCTGAGAGGGGGGCCCCGTCTTTATCACATAGTGCATATAAGAAGAATTTACAAAATAATACTCACCGTCAGTCTCTTGTTCCTCCACTTCAGTTTTGACCTTCTTCATAGGTACATCATCTTCTGAATCTGATTTAGAGTTGTGTAGTGATGTACCATTTAAATCCATATATTCTTCATATTTCAAATCTGCAAGGCAATAAAACATAAAAAGAAAGTTTCATGGTGAAATTTACATTTAAACTGATATTAATTGACCACTGGAGGTCACAGGCAAAGAGAGAACACTAAAAACATACCATCATCGCTTTCATAATCTTTCTTTGAGTCAATAACATCATCAAGTCGCTCACAAACTGCTGGTAATTCCTCTTTCACAACAATGCTTTCTGTTTGATCAACATCAACTATACTTATGGTATCTATTGGAGTTCTAATAAACCCATGGAATAACTCAAACTGGTCTTGGTTTATTAAAGGTTTTATCTGTAAAAGGTGATTAAAGTTTTAGGTACATATAACATACTCCTTTTATTTTGTCGGTTAAAAATACATTACTATCACATTAAGGGCTTCACACACAGCAGCTATAATGTACATTAATGTATATTACATCCCGGGATGTATAGCTTTAAATTACCTTAAGGTATCACACACACAACAGGTAATGTAATGTTTCTTTCCCTACATTTCATAACATCCTTTTCGAAGAGAGATGTACGGAAATGTATTGAGATGTAGAATATTAAGATGTATCGAAATATAAATGTATATTTTCGCATAGCTCAGTATCTTAGGGTTCGAAGATGTAAAAATATAGATTATAGCTGCAGTGTGTGGTCTCCTGACAATTTCTATGGAAAGATGTAATGAGATGTATCGTGCTATAATGTACATCTTTACATTATAGCTGCTGTGGGTGAAGCCCTTTAGAAAGTTAATTAATCTCTGTTGTAGAACACCTCACCTCATATTCCTCTTTAATCATTATCATCTTAGCAAACATCTCTTCAGCATCCAAACATTTTTTCATAAATCGGTAACATTTCTTCAGTTGAGCACAGCAGATGAAACAAGCAAGTATTGGTCTACTGTCTTCAGTTACAAACTGCAATAAAATTACTTGTTTGTGAGTAAATTAAAGGGAAAAAAAACACTTTACTGTAATTAATGACTGCCTTTTTTTTAGCGTGGTAAAATCATCAAATGAGTCCTCCCACCCCGGGCAGGGCAGGAGGGACTGTCAGACTTGTACTGACTAAAATCCACGGTGTCCTTCAATAGCCCTTTATGTTCCGGGGTCGAAGTCGAATTGATAACCTCCTTCTTTTTGAAGTTGGTTAAAAATGTGACATTAATAGAATCTGGCATTTATAGAATCTGGCATTTGTAGAATCTGGCATTCTAAACTCATCTGACATTTCTAGAATCTGGCATTTATCGACTAAACCAGATTTTTCTTTAGGATAACTGAATAACAAAACTAGCAATTTTTATGTGTTTGCCAGTAAGGATCACGATCATACCCGGTTATTATTTTATTACTAAAATCCACGGTGTCCTTCATTAGCCCTTTACGTTCCAGGGTCACGGTAACGGAATAAAACCCGCGACCCCGGCACGCTTTAGCCCTCTAGAGGGGGCCCCGTCATCTTGCTGACGCTTTTTGAAACACAACGAGCCATCAACCCGGGCATGGTCCAATGACTGCCTTAGGATTTTTTTTTTTCTAATAAACATGGTATGGTTGCTCTACTGACTAAAAGAAAAGAGAAATCTACTCTGATAATGCTTCTACTTTCAAAGGAGCAAGGAACCACTTAGCTGAGTTATTTAAACTACACTCTTCACAGAATGTGATTCTTTTAGTAAAACATTCTATATGTCACGCTCTATTCGACAAATAAATACAAAAGCTGCAAAAATAAGGGGTAAGCTTGCAGTGTGCCCTTTCAAAGCTATAACATGTAACTTTATAGTTGTTTATTCAACTTACTGGATTATCAGTCAGCTTATCATACAGCTCATGTAATATTTCGTTGACCACAACATTCATGGTGACATTCTCTGCCAAACATATCCTACACATTTGTAGTTTTCCCATCTTTGTATTCGAAATTAATAACTTGAATATTATTAGTACTAAGGCGTCGATTGTATACTATGACAGTACTTCGGCGACACGAGAGATATCGGTCTATGGTAAAAATACTACACTTTTGTATTCTCTAGTATATAACCCGGGCTTTCGCGCTAATTTATATTATAAAGAACGTTAGTTTTAAATTCACAAAATCATCAAAACAATTCACAAACAATCAAACAAATAATCTCCATTAGCTCACAGACTACGTAGAGATATGCCTTGCATTAGCTTGTCTTGTCATTTTGTCAATCATGTCAAGACAATGACAACTTGACTGTGACTTGACATTACACCTTGACAGTATCACCATGCCGGACATAGATGTAAAGCATGGTTTGGGCCATACATGGAGATAGCGAATCGAACGAATAGTATGACATTGCATATCAATCGATATCTTTATGTAAAATTGATATCTAGATGTAAACCAGGGCAAAGTGCGGCCCTCGAGCTACCATGCGGTCTGTGATTGTTTTGTAAACTAAAGATTTTTCTTTAGAATAAGGTTTTTTTATAGTTAAACTAGCTGTTGCCAGCGGTTTCACCCGCTGCAACTCGAAAATTATCCCACGGGAACATAAAATCGGGATAAAAACTATCCTATGTGTTAATCCAGGTTATAAACTATCTGTATACCAAATTTTAGCCAAATCCGTTCAGTGGTTCTTGCGTGAAAGAGTAACAAACATCCATACATCCATACTTATAAACTTTCGCCTTTATAATATTAAGTAGGATAGTAGGATAAAAATATCAAAATTGTGGCCCGCCGTAACTTGAAAGCAAGCAGATAAGCAAGGGCCATAAGTGTCACTTGCCGTTAACGTCGTATAGCATTATGAGCGCGACGTTAACATTTCAGCAGATGTTAACGCGAAGACGTGACGTTAAGGTCGCGTCTGCGCAACGTTAACGTTGTAGAGACGTCAACACTCGTAAAACGCCAGTGGCATAGCGACTGTAGTGATCGAATAAGAAATAAAAATATTTTATTTTTTCAATATTCAATACTTTATTGGATTACGTAAACCCTTACTGCATGAGATCTTTGTTTTGTCCGAAAAAAAGATATGTGATAGTTAATGATAAATAATACAAACTTTGTTCAGACACTTTTCCAAAAAACTTTTACTTTTCGAGATATTTCAAAAAACTTAAAAATCCCATTTATGGCATAATATACTGCAACGGTTACTAACACAAAATTGCCAAATATGGCATATTATGCAATAAACTACAGGCTTCTGAATATAATTGCCATAATAGGTACTGCATGCAATAAGCGAAATTTTGAATCAATCGACAAAAGGACTTTAGAACTGGATTATTTTCGCGTATGACACGATTATAAGCCTGATCTTCATGTAGATAAATAGTATCATCACAATCCGAAGGATAAATAATAATGTTTCTTCATCTCGTCTAAATTCTGGGTTCGTAATCTTGATCCTCCGGATCATCACCCGCTAACTCATTGAAATCAATTTCACCTACATTCGGTATTTCAAGAACTTATTATATTTTTACCAACCCGCACTGGGCCCGCGTGGTGGATTATGGCCCACTCCCTCTCACAGAGAGGAGGCCTGTGTCCGATGTCCCAGTAGTGGGAACATAATAGGCTGATGATGATGATTATATTTTTACTATATTATTTATTATATTATAACTAGGAAAAACAAATAATGTAAAGCTGCATATACTGCCAGATCTGCAGACTGTTGAATGAAACGAATGCATGCTACGCCAGATATGGAAAACTGATTTACGTGTTATTGCATAATATTCCAGATTTGACACATTAAAGTTTGGCATGATTGTCACTAAACTATAGATTTGTAGTTACATATCTTTAGTGTTTTGGGAGCTTACAATTTTCTTCTTTAAAGCACAATAAAAAGATCTTTGAAAAAAGCGACACACAGTCAGAAAATCAATTTTCAAAACATGCGCTAATCTCAACGGTCGTCGACTGATTTTGACAAGTTCTAGTTTTGTAACGTATAATACTAGATGGCTGCACTTGTGTCTATATTGAAGTTTAAATGTTCCCGAATGTGCCACAACATGCAGTGAAGCGAAAAGTAACATAGTTTTTATTTCTAAGGGGTTCAAAACAAGTGCCCATATCTGGGTACCAATGCGGTAAGGGAATAATTGGTTTATCACCCGTGTGCACTATATGCCTTTGTAAATGACTGGTCTGGCTAAAACTACTCTGACAAATATCACATTGCATCAGCCAGTAGCCTTTGTAGACATGTGTTTCGCCGTACGTATGCCCGAGTAAGACTTCTCTATTTCTCGGAATATCTTGCTAAAGCAGACATTGCCTGGGTTTATTTTGCATTATCATTAGAAATATAGTGCCTGAACCCCTCAACTAAGTTTAGATGCAAGGCCTATTTACTGCCTAGCCTTTTCCCAACTAAATTGGAGTCGGCTTCCTGTCAAGCTGGATGCAGCTGAATCGATTCTATCAGTATTTTACATGGAGCGACTGCGTATTAGTTTACTCAGCTTGCGTGAATGTATGGGGATTTTCTTTCACTGGGCCATGTCACTCAGGACCAAAGCAGCTTATAACTGATGAAAGAATTTTTGAAATCTGTTCAGTAGTTTCGGATCCTATTTAATCAAGCTACTAATCAAATCTTTTATTTTTATTAAAGGTTGATTTGGTGACTGAATGCTCAGTCCATGCCATAGCTCTATGCATGTCACCTAATACTGGCATGGTTTTGGGGCTTTTGTACTTTTGCTTTTTAATCTGTGGGCAGTGTGCCAAGCTTTATGAGTTCTCCCCTAAATGAAGGAAGAAGATTGTACTAATGAATTTTATAGGGACTGTTGGATAATGTTCATCGCCATGAATGTTTAGATTTATTTGGAAAACTTTACTAACAAACTTAACTTTTTTTGTTGAACTTTATGACGGTAGCTGCTTTCATTATGATACTTCTGCCATTGAATCCGTGTGCTTGAAGATTGGTTTTCACCTAGCTTATTCTCCAGTCATTATTTTTGCTCGGTTTATATCGATTTTTGCGTTACGTAACGATTAAACGTTAACCCACAAGCTTCCTGCTAATCAGGATTTAGAAGTTATTTTTTTGATTTTCATTATTTATTTTGGATATTAACTCCTAAATAAAAACAAAGAATCAATCGAATTTTTCCATTTTGTAATATCACTTTAGGTAAGAATAGACCGCTTGAAATAGTTGTCCAATTTAAATTACTTCAAAACAAAAAAAAATTGAAGACGAGTAATTTATACTTTTTGTTTGAGAGAGGTTTTCTTAGCAATATATAGGTTTGTATTGGTTCAAAGCATGGCCTGAGTCACCCTAAGCTAATATCAAATATAGGTGAAATAATTTTGTTGTAAACAAAAAACAGTTACATGCATATTTTTATGATAGGAAAGAGAAAGATGTTTTCTACTGCTACGGATGGCTAACGGCAATTTCAGCTACCTATTTTAGGCAGAAGTGGGCAGAAGACAGATAGTGCTTGGTATATTTTATGCTCTATCTCTCTTTACAAGCTTGGCCAGAACGTCCTGAAACGAAACTAATATTTTTGTTTGCTGACAAAGTTTTAAAATCTTTGACATTTGATGTAAACAAAAAACGCAGGTCTGTTAGATTTATTAGTGTGCCAAAAACTAATAAAATTAGTGAAAAAAAAAATCTTTCAAAATGCTGTTAGCGAGAGCACAGTGGCAAGTTCCGGTTTTTTACTCTACAGCTTGGCAAATAAGAGTAGAAAACCGAAAGTCGCCACTGTGCTCTCGCTACTAGCACTTTGAATGTTTTTTTTTCACTTATTACGTTAGTTTCATGGCACAATAATAAACCTAACAAACCTTCTTTCTTTGTTTACATCAAATATCAAAGATTTTAAACGTTGTCAGCAAACAAAAAGATTACTTAAGATTAGTTCCGTTTCAAGACGTTCTGGCCAAGCTCTAATTTGCCAAGCTTGTACTTTGGGATAAACAGTGGGTAAACCTATCTCTAAGTTGGTAACTCTGCTTATTGATCGACCGAGACCGACCAACCAGCGATCAGCGTCTTTTTGGTCAGGGGACAGTGTTTGTCCTCCGATAGTTCTTTCAAAAACATTCATAATTCGGAAATAGTGCTAGTAAACGATTAATTACAAACCAAACTACATGATTCGCAGCATAAAACACGGACTATATATTAGAGAACTCGAAACTTTAACCATCTATTATGCTTGATTTGATTGCTTGGTTGGAACAAGGACTTTAGAAGGTCCATAGGTCCTACTAACTTTGCCCTTTTCTTGACCCACTGACCGAGTTATTAGGACATTTAAAACGGATTATTCGTGAAGTGTTTGCTTAAAATGGAGACCAAGAACTTTTCATAATAATATACTAAGCTAGATATAAATACTCGAGTGTTTTGTATTTAATTTGAATTCAAAGATGGGTAAACTACAAATGTGTCGGATATGTTTAGCGGAGAATGTTCGCATGTATGTTGTGGTGGACAAAACCTTGCATTTTACATACGAGAAATTAACTAACAATCCGGTAAGTTGATGTTAATATGATATTATATTAATGTAATAGCTTTTTTTTGAAATATAATGTGTAAGGAGCTTGAAGCCTTGAAAACTTTTCCTAATTTTTATTTGTTTATATAACCACTAGGAAGTATTATTACATGTATTTAATCCAATGCAATAGTGTAGTAAACCATATAATAGCTATTTATAGCTTGGCAAAAAAGAGTGGAAAAAATGAGGTTGCTACTAGTCATTTTATTATGAATAAACAATTTATGCACTGATCACACATGTTTTCACTAAAAACGTTTCATAGTTTCAACTGTCACTGCATCAGACTCTTTCTCGCCAAGCTGTACTTATTTTCTAAAACTTATTTTGTGCTATGTTGTTATCCTTGTGAAATCACTCATGTAATGTACTAGCAAAAATATCTCCATGTTTTCATGTTATGTTGGAATGTTTTCTTATCTTGGGAACCAAAGAAAGTAAGGGATGTGGTAGTAAACTTTTAACATACAAGTTAAAGGTTTTGGGTTCAAACCCATCCAGAGACTACAAAAAAAAATCTTTTTTTATAATTTTATGTATTACCACTGCTCTTTGTTTTTTTAAATGTAATCCAAAATTGATGAAGATAGGACACTTTTAAAATTCACAAAATTGATGAAGATAGGACACTTAAAATTCACCGTATGTCATGCCGTTGTGTCACTTTTAGTTCTCCTGAAGCCACAAGCCCCCATTCTCGAGTTTTGATAGTTTTTATAAGCCAGCGGACTCTGTAGAAATTGGGGCCCCACTCTAGGAATTTCTCCAGTGTTGTGGATGCACGGAGTGGGAAGCGGTCGCCTCCTTCTGCGAAGCAGTAATGCTCATGAAATAGGAGGCGGGCCGCGAGAGAGAGAGGACAGCGTCCTCCCTCCGCCCCAACCGCGGTGTTAGACGGCCGCGGCGTCGGACGTCGGCAGACGATCTCCGGCCACCGTAGGCGCGGGCATGCGGACAGCGAGTAAAGGACAACTCGCTGTCCGACCATAGACCATGCCCGGGTCGACGGCGCGTCGTGTTCCACGCGCGCCTCAAAGAGCGTCAGCAAAAATGACGGGGCCCCCTCTCAGAGGGCCAAAGCCTGCAGGGGTCGCGGGATTTTATTTCCTCACCGTGACCCCGGAACATAAAGGGCTATTGAAGAACACCGTGGATTTAGTCAGTACAAGTCTGACAGCCCCTCTTGCCCTGCCCGGGGTGGGAGGACTCACTGGATGATTTTAACACGCCAAAAAAAAAAAAACGTGTTGTGGATGCTGACCAACATAGAAAATCACATACACACACCTAGACCGGAAACAAATACTTGTAACATGTCTTCTTCTTCCGTTCTTTATTTTTTTTTTCAACTTTTCCATCACCTTTATCCCCATCATCATTCACAAAAATAAGTGAACAATTTTTTTACTTACAAACAATAATTTTGTTTCAGTTTGTAACTGAAGACAGTAGACCAATACTTGCTTGTTACATCTGCTGTGCTCAACTGAAGAAATGTTACAGATTTCAGAAAAAATGTTGGGAAGCTGAAGAGATGTTTTCCCGGATCATATATGAGGAATATGAGGTGAGGTGTTCTTCAACAGAGATTTATTCTTAAATGTAGCTTGTGGCTAAATAATTACAGCTGCACAGATCGATCTTTGAGGTTCACGTAAAGCTGTTGGTCTCAGCTGTCATTTGTAGATCTTTGTTAGTTGTTACTGTTGTCAGATCAGAAGCTCATAAGTCAGACAACAAGTCTTACTTTGGGCACAGAATGCTTTGGGATATTTATTTATTTCATTAACACATACAATTGCTATTACAGGTAATACCCAAGCTAACAAAAGTAGTCATAATTTAGTTGTCTGCCCAGTCCCAAGTAACGGGTCTGGGTAGAAGTACATGTTACCTACGTAGTGGTCAACTCACTAAGTGTCACCCTCTGGAATTCCGCCAAAGAGCAAGAAAATAAGTCTAAGCGCCGAGAGACCCTATTCAGTATTCCTACCGCGTGTACCATAGGTGCGAACCTTAATAAATTTGTACGTTTTACCCAATTGTATTACCCAGTTACTGGGTTGTTTTGTAGAGGTCGGATAGGCAGTCGCTCTATGTAAAATATAATATTCAGCTGCATCCGGTTCAACTGGAAGCCCACCCCAAATGTATTGTGTAATGTGTTCATACATAATGCCATTGAATATGGTTGTATTGTGGAGGTCGGATAGTCAGTCGCTCCATATAAAATACTGATATTCATCTGCATCTGGTCCGACTCGAAGCCGACCCCATGTAGTTAGGAAAAGGCTAGGCAGTATGTGTAAATCCATAATGCCATTGATATATTTTACCTAATTTTGCCGTTGTCTTTTTACAGCGAAAACCTTTAATAAATGAAGACCAATTTGAGTTATTCCATGGGTTTATTAAAACACCAACACAGACCATAGATATAGTTGATGTAGTTCCAACAGAAAGTGTTTTTGTGAAAGAGGAAAAAGAAGCAATTTCTGAGAAACCGGATGAAATTACTGAGACAAAAGTGGAACATCATGATGATGGTATGTTTTAAATTAAAAAATATTGTAAAGTCGTATTAGTTGAAATAATATTATAAACTAGCTGTGCCTGCGACTTCGATGCGCGATGTCGGAACTTAACAATGGTTTTTTTTTTATAAAATTGACAAAGTTTCAAGTACAAACTTTCATCCCCTATTTTATCCCCTTGGGGGTAGAATTGATCAAATCCTTTCTTGGCGGATGCCTACGTCATAACATCTACCCGCATGCCAAATTTCAGGCCGACCCGTCCAGTGGTTTGGGCTGTGCGTTGATAGATCACTATGTCAGACAGTCACCTTTGAGTTATATATATTTAGATTAAAATATTCTCCCTAAAAATTCATTCATTAGGTTTTGGCAATGCCAACCCATTTTGCTACGGGTGACTTGCCATTCGATAATGGACCAAGCCCGGGTCGGCATGCGCACTTCGAAGAGCTATCAGCAATCTGACAGCAGTCTTTGGCTCTTTAAGAGGGGCTTATAGGGCCGTGACCCCAGGGTCCTTCAATAGCTCTTTAGGGATTAGGATCACAGCGGATTTTAGTCAGTACAAGTCTTACAGTAATGATAGGAGGATAGACCAGGCGATGGGATGGATGAAATCATTCGATTTTATCCATCCCATCGCCTGGTCATGGTATTATTTTCTGACCTGTAAATAAATGTTCGCCTAATACGCATGATATAAAATAGTTAAAAATTTATAGGAATCAGGGATAAAGTAACATCCTTAACCTTTTAACCACCAGACTTCATATCAATTGTCTTGCCCCAGCGCCAGGCTACGAATCGTTGAATCACGTTGATTTGTAAAATATTACTTGGCTGGCCACGCTCTCGCGTGTCTAGATGGTGTACAATAAAAAGTATTATATCTGTCTATCTACATAAACAGAGATATATGTATAATAGATGCAATAAAATCAAACAAAACAACAAAAATCGTGAATATTCTCTGTCGGATATATCCGACTCTGCTGGCGTAATGGGCCCGAAAGTATTTGTCGGATATATCCGACGTTGGCGTTTAAAAGGTTTAAGTGTTTTTCTTTATTTTATCATTAAAAGTTCCAGACACTTAGAGTGGAAGCAAAAATAAATTATTTTGTGATGCTCCTGTGAAATATTACACGAGTCACATGTGTAAAACATTGTGCACATTATATTTTGTTCAAAAACTTATCCGTTATTTCTAGTTAAATGTAACTGTCAATAACATACAAATGTAGTTTTTTTCACCAGAAACTCTTGCACGGTTTCCACTAGGGAATAAACTCCTTTTCAATGAAATAGCGATATTGACTGACTGAACAAGCCCGTTTTACCGCTGGCAAAAACGCGCGTGCCCCCCGCATGCCTCCGCAACCGAGTACTTTTGAATGGGACTGCGCGGGTTTATTTCAGCCCTAAGAGGTTATTAAAATTTGTCTGTTGAATAAAATCTCTTCACTGTTTGTTTACAGATCAAGAAATGGTCAATCCATACAACTATCTGGAATTAGAACTACCGCCAGACCACACTGGATCGAGGTCAGAGACTTATGTACCTACAGTGGAGGTCAAGATTGAACTTGAGGAAGAACCAGAGGTGTCTGAAACTACACCAACGCCTGAGGAGATAAACTGTGAGTGTTTTTTTTTTAATTTGTTATTTAGGAGTTCGTGTTAAGGGCGCATAATGAATAGTGCAGTGATAAACAGGTACTGTAATTTTTTAAGTTTTAATTGTAAAAGTCTTGTTCGCTCAATGGAGTGTCTGAGGAAACTATGTAAGTCGGCGGACATCGTTGCTCTCCAAGAGACTTGGTTACTACAGCATGACGTTCCACTGTTAGGAACAATAGACCCGAATTTTTCATACACCGGTAACACCGCTGTGGACCTTTCCTCGGGAGTTTTGCGTGGCCGGCCGCACGGTGGCGTCGCACTCCTATGGCGTAAGAGTTTGTTTCCATGTGTGTCTGTAATTCAGTGTAGAAGTGTTCGTTTGGCGGGTATCAGGGTCACGATGAGTGATAGAACTATGATAATACTATCGGTGTACATGCCTACTGATGAACGGGAAAATTTAGGCGAATTCTCTTCATGTCTGGGGGAAATGTATGCTATCATAGAAAATGAAGATGTGGACTTGGTTTACTTATTGGGGGATTTTAATGCGCATCCCGACATGCCCTTTTACAATGAGCTTAAGGAATACTGTAGTGAGCAACAGCTGTGTATAGTAGACTCTGAACTCTTACCTGCCGAGTCATATACTTATATTAGCGACAGTCATGGATGTAGGAGGTGGCTTGATCACTGTGTGACCTCTTTAGCGGCTAGAAAAACTATTGAAAGTGCAAAAATTCACTATAATGTGTTTTGGTCTGATCATCTGCCTATAGAAATTGTAATTAACTTAGGTAACTGCACACCCAAGAAGCCCATAGATTGTTGTGTGAATAACAGTAATAAGATAATAAATGGTGTTATATGGGGGGATAGGGATCAGTCGCAAATAGATAAATACCATGAAATATGTTGCAGTAAATTAAAATATATTGATTTTCCTGACGAATTAAACTGTTGTGCGGATAGTATGTGTAATAATGCTAAGCATAGAAATGTAATTAATAAGTTGTACCGAGATATCATCACAGTGCTTATAGAGGCCTCTGTATCTAGTCATAAGAGCAAACTTGTGAGGGGGCGCCACATCGCGGGCTGGAATAAACATGTTCGGGATGCTCATCAAAAGGCTAGATTCCATTTCCAGGAGTGGTGTTCGTATGGTAAGCCTACAACGGGTAGGCTCCACGAGGCTATGCAAAGCTCTAGAAAAGAGTTTAAAGCTAAACTGAAACATTGCCTAAATCATAAAGATCAAATAAAGATGGATATAATCGCTGAACATCATAAAACTAAAAAATTCAGTCAGTTCTGGAAATCTACCAATAAACTCAAGCCAAAATTGAATCTCCCAGCCAGTGTAGAGGGAATTAGTGCCCCCCGTGATGTGGCTAACCTATTTAGGAATCACTTTAAAGTTGAACCTCTATTGACACCGAAAGAGGGCGAAATGATGCTTGATGCTGAAAACCACGGCACCGGTGACCCCCCAGTTAAAATAACTTATGCTGAGGTCGATAAGGTTATTAAGGAGATGACCAGAGGGAAATCACCAGGCCACGATGGACTCAGCATCGAGCATCTGCAACATGCGGGTGTTCATGCTCCTAGGGTCTTATCCATGTTGTTTACCTTCTGTGTTCGACATAACTTCCTACCAGACGATCTCATGAAAACTATTGTAGTACCAATAATTAAAAATAAAACGGGTGACGTATCGGATAAGGCAAATTATAGACCCATATCTCTAGCCACAACTCTTGGTAAGGTACTGGATGGTGTGCTTAACAGACATTTAAACCAACATGTCTTTCTGCATGACGCGCAGTTCGGATTCCGACCTGGGCTGTCTACAGAATCTGCAGTACTGTGTCTTAAGCATACTGTCCAGTACTATACTGACAGAAGAACACCAGTGTACGCCTGCTTCTTGGACCTGTCAAAAGCTTTTGACATGGTGTCATACAGTGTTCTGTGGAAGAAGATGAGACGTGACACTAGGCTGCCTACAGAGGTCATCAACTTATTTAGGTATTGGTACGATAACCAAAGAAATGTTGTCAGATGGATGGGCGAATGTTCGGATGAATATAGGATGGAGTGTGGAGTGAGGCAGGGGGGACTAACCTCACCTACACTGTTTAATTTATATGTAAACGGATTAATTGAGGAACTCAGCAGTGCTGGTGTCGGATGTTCAGTGGATGGTGTTTTTACGAATAACATTAGCTATGCTGATGACATGGTGCTGCTGGGTCCCTCAATTGGTTCCGTGAGGTCACTATTGGCCATATGTGAACGTTATGCAATGACACATGGTCTAAAGTACAATGTTGACAAGAGCGAGCTGCTAGTTTTTAAAGCCGGAACCAAAACTTACCCTGTTCCTCCGATAACCCTAAATGGCACCGCCCTACGGCAAGTTTTTAAATTTAAGTACTTAGGCCACTGGGTCAATGAAAGACTGAATGATGACATGGACATGGATAGGGAGCGCAGAGCATTGTCGGTAAGGGGTAATATGCTTTCTCGCAGGTTTGCACGATGCTCACGTGACGTTAAAGTCACACTATTCAAAAGCTATTGCCAAACATTATACACATGCAACCTGTGGAGCAATTACACTCAAAAAGCCTACAATGCTCTGCGCGTGCAATACAACAACGCGTTCAGGGGCTTGTTGGGGCTTCCATGGCGGTGCAGTGCCTCTGGCATGTTCGCGCATCATAGAACGGACGGCTTCCAGGCAGTGCTACGTAAAAGATCAGCCTCACTTTGGTCGCGGGTAAGGGGTAGCACCAACACGCTTCTGAGCGTGGTGTCGGGCAGAGTGGACAGCCAATTCCTGAGGCATTGGTCGCTCATGCATGTCCGTAGTAATAATAATTTTAAATTCTACTAACTTTAGCTATAAGTCTTCTATCTACTAACAAAATATGGACTTGTATTTGTGATTGGTCTGAAATAAATAAACAATTTCAATTTCAAATAACCAGAAAGTTGGCAACGTCGCTAATAGCTGTCATTGCTGTCAAATAGTTACAAGTTTTAATCAATTTGGCAATGTTACTGAGTTAAGAAATATGGCTCTGTAGTGCACTAGAAAACTTATATAGGAATGCAATTAAAACACTGAATTTGATGTTGTAACCGTTTCAGGTGTATAAAAGGCATTCGGAATGTTTCCAAATGTTTTTTTTTAGGTACGTCTAAAACTATAAATGCAGTGTTATGATATTAATTATTGCATTCCCTAATCAATCAAGCAAAAGAAAATTTGGTTACTTCATACTGATGTGCCCGACCAATTTCTCATTTTGCATGAAAAACCATTATTTTTTGCGAATTTCCAAAAGTCTTAGAACAAAAATTGTTCAGTAACATGGACTGAGTTACCCCACAAAAGGCTTTTTTTTGCGCTTTTGCCGTTACACGTTGTATAAAAAATAATTCTGTGTCAAAATGGCTCGAAATTAATTTAATAATTTCGTTAAACTTACCAGATAAATTAATTCCAGGGCCACCCATCCCGAAGATATCAAAACTAGAAGAGGCTATCAGAGGCGGGAAACCAAAGAATGAAGTGTCAGACACTAAACTGGTCCCGAACTTCCAAACGTCCGCTACTGTAAATACGGACTGTCTTATTAAAACTGACCATTGGGAAATACCGCATATTAAAGGCAGGGATAAGAGTAGGCCCTTCTTTTGTCACTTATGTCAGCGTGGCTTTTCAATAAAATACAATTTATTGAAACATAACTGCAAACGACCTGGTGACAAACCCTTCAAATGTAATCTTTGTAACAGCACGTTCACTCAAAAGGGAGGCCTAATGAAACATATTCGAATACACACCGGTGAAAAACCCTTCAAATGTGATATATGCGAGATGAGTTTCCGAGAAAAGGGTCATCTTAGTCAACATAATAAAAGACATACGGGTGAAAAACCTTTCAAGTGTGAAATATGTGGGTACAGTTCCAGTCGAAAGGAACATTTGAATCAACATATTCGTAGACACACGGGTGAAAAACCTTTCAAATGTGAGCTTTGTGAAAGTTGTTTTACTGATAAGGGTGATTATGTGAAACATCAACGTATACACACGGGTGAAAAACCTTTCACGTGTGAAGTATGTAATTTCAGTTTTAGTAGAAAAGTTCATCTTACTCAACACATGAGGAAGCATACTGGTGAAAAACCTTTCAAATGTGATACATGTGAAAGCTGTTTTAGTAAAAAGGGAGATTTGAAGAATCATATTCTGATACACACCGGTGAAAAACCTTTTAAGTGTGATGTGTGCCAGCGTTGTTTTAGACAAAAGAGCATTTTAAAGAAACATAGCAAAGTACACATTCGTGAGAACTTCTCGAATGTCAGTAGTTTTGGTCTAATGGGAGATACTACTCAACATTTAAGCGCAGGCCAGACAGAAGAGGCGATCCAACTAAGAAGGTCACCTTCTACTGACGTCACCATTGTCAAAACGGAACAGTTTTCTGATAATGTCCGTACTTTTGAAGTATCAGTTGAGCAAAGCCACTGACCTTCTTAGTTGGAACGCGTAAAGGCGCTCCCTCACCTGTAATGTAACGTTACAGATTCGAACATTTCATCAGTGAGGGAAGACAATCGAGCGTCACAATGCGCACCTTGTATCAAATCTATACTAAATGTACGCGAATGCTCGTCAGTCAGGGAGGTAGTATTGTAATGTAATGCTCAAAGTCGAATCTATAATGATACATTACACGCAAATGCTCCCGGTGAGTGAGCGCCTTAATAAGAGGGGGACGCTTCACAGTCAGGCGCAGACGTAGACTTCTCGCTTCTGTAAGCTTAGCGTCGCGATGCTTCTATACATTTTGTATGAAATGGGACGATTTAGAGACAAATGTTCGCGCCTCGTCTGCGTCTCACGTCTTTTCTTGTGTGTCTAGGGACTTCTTAGAATAATCTCTGGTGAAAAACCTTTCCAATGTGATGTTACATGTCGTAGGCTTAGAATTAGAACTTAGCAAAAATACACAATAATGCATTTGTTTAATAAAATGATATACGTATATTTTACGGTAATTTTATAAGATAATGACTAAGGCCGCTAGCCCACTGGCGTTTTTCAAGCGTTGGCGTCTCTACAACGTCTACGCAGCGCCAACTTCGGCTGAACGTGTTGACGTCGCGCACATGGTACTATTTGATTTCCCGCTCGTACCCACACGGACAGAGCAGGACGGCGTGATTGTACCTGTTGCCAATAAACGCGATGTTAACGTTGCAAGGTCGCAAGGTGAACAACTTTTGCCACTAAAGACACGTGACGTCAAAGTCACCGTCTGCGCAGCGTTGACTTTGCGCTGACGTTGGAGAGACGCTAACGCTCGTTAAACGCCAGGTGGGATAGCGGCCTAAAAAGTATTTATTCGTAAAAAAAATGTAAATAAAATTGTTTGCCTAGTGTCTAGAAATAAAATAAATTGTCAAATTAAGTGTTAAATGCTGTGGTTAATTGATATTAACCTTGCATGCGACTCGCAATATCTTGCAGCGTTTAAGGGTGCTCACACATCTATCGACGCGGAATCGGATTTTTCCGTCGCCCTTTCTCTTTCTGTCGCTTAGAACTGCCATTTGCTAGACCGAGACAATGCGATAGCACGCGGCCGCGTCGAGGATCCCACCGCGTGCGATCGCATTATGCTTTCTGTCTCGGTCTAGCAAATGGCAGTTCTAAGCGACAGAAAGAGAAAGGGCGACGCAAAAAGCCGATTCCGCGTCGATAGATGTGGGAGCACCCTAAGCCTTTTCGACGCAAGTCTTCGACGCGCCTGTGTTGAGAAACTCGTGGCCAAATAATTACAGCCGCCCTGGCTGATCTTCCAACTAAAGCCGCGCTTTCCGAGGTTGGTCTTTCGATGGGTAGCGAGTTTCCTCCGTGCCTCGTAAAGCACGTAAGGCCGTTGGTCCCGGCTGTCATTTGTAGATCTTTGACAGTCGTTCCAACTACAAACGAAAATCGATATTATCACTATGACATAAGACATAAAACACGTTGTTATCTATGGGATTGGGTAGATGAAAAATAAAACACGATGGCCATGACAACGTCAAGTCAATCGAATTGCATCTTTATTTCTTAGTGGCAAGGTTGATTTTCACTTGTAGTTGGAATTCGTTCGCATCGCGCCATGAGTAAAGTCCCTTAGTCAGAAGCTCTAAAGTTTGACAACCAGTCTTACCATGGGGTAACGTGTTGCCAAGTTACTGTGTTGTGGAGGTCCGATAGTCAGTCGCTCCATGTAAAATACTGATATTCAGCTGCATCTAGTTCGACTGGAAGCAGACCACAATATAGGTAGTTGGGAAAAGGCCGGCAGATGATGGCGCGTCGCGTCGAGGCAGTCGAGGTTAGGAAATGGGCTTGTATCTATACTTAGTTGAGGCACTTATTGGCACTTTATTTCTATGATATTGTAAAAATAATTACGCAATGAATACTTTACCAAGACATTTATAAAAATAGGCATGTCTTGGTCATGCCCAACAGAGCTATTGGCTAACTTGATATTCACTGACCAGCGGTTGTCCACTGAACTTGATGGCTTGATACCTGTTATGAGGCTAAGTTGAGGAGTGGAGTGCCTCAAGAGCGTTAGAATAGTTGGTTTTAGGTAACATTTATCAGTTTCATTTCAAATGCCAAAACCAATACGAAATATACCTTTTGACCGCTATTTGATGATCACCCTATAGACGCCGAGATACGCAATAGGGCACAGGTCGACGGCGCGTCGTGTAACCGTAACCTCTGAATGTAAACGGCTATTGTAGGACACCGTGGAGTTTAGTCAGTACGAGTCTGACAGTCCTTCCCGTCCCACCCTGGGTGGAAGGACTCATTTGATGATTAACCACGTAAAAAAGAGATAATATGTGTTGTAAGTACTCTGAAGATTAATGGTACAAATGTTTGTAAAAATTGTAATACATGAATATTAGTATACAGACCAATACTTATTAAATGTAAAAATAAAATATTTTTCTACTTGTTTCATTTAATCCTAGTTTATCCTACGTAATTAGTTTACTCGCTTAGCGAGGACCTCATCCCGCCAGCCCCCTTCTATCATCTCACATCTAGACGCACGCACGGCAAATTACTATCCTTACGTTATTGCTATTCCACCAAAAAAAAAAATATTTTTGTTACCACTTAGCGCTCTTTTAAAGCCCTCTTTAAGGGCCGAAACTGCGTTAAGCGGATGCCCGCGCGGTTCTATACAAAAGTGCTCCGTCGCGGGTCGGTGCGCCCCGCACCCACGCAACGGGGCCCGCATCCGTGCGACGGACGCCCGCGCGGGTCGCCGTGCGGTGCCCGCCAGCGGTAACACGCACGGGCTTTTTCAGTCAATAAGGGTGCTTGTACACGGTGCATGTAACTGGAGCAAGTAAAGATGCGGGTTCCCCGCGCGAGTAACATGCGCAAGCTACTTGGTCAAGTTACTCGCTTGTTCTTGTACATGTTTCAAATGACTGGAGCAAGTAAAGACGCGGGCTACTTGCGCAAGCTGTATGTACAAGTTATTTTGTTCTGCCGTATGTCTGAACATGTGCGAGGCGCGGCGGCGCGGGTGACTCGCTTAAGTACATGCTCAAGTCGCTGGACCCCGGACCCGCACGTTTTTTAATGGGTGCCTGTACACGGTGCATGTAGCTTGAGCATGTTGAGGCACTTGCGCGGGTTACATGCACCGTGTACAAGCACCCTAATATAGCTATAGTCCGATCAACGAGGATTTTTTGTATGAAGACTCGAAAAATTCCTCCGGTGCTGTTTGGAATATGATGAGAGTCTGATGCACAATAATCCAAAATTTTTTTAGCCGAGAAGTTCTGTTTTTTTTTTACCAAAACATGAAAATTGCTTATTACTCTCTGCGAAAAATTCCTCAGTCTCAAATTCTTTTTGTAGGTATTTGTTTAAATGAAATAATAGGAAAAATAAAAAAAAGAATAGGTTAGAATAGGAAAGTATAAACATCCAACAAATGTTCGATTTCAGTATCACTCCAAATCAACTTTTTACTTCGCGCTCTAACTTGAAATTGAAATAAAAATCTTCAAATTGAACTAGCGACCGCGATACTGCGTAAATCGGTCTCCGCGACGGGGACCGTCGCATACCCACGGAGCCCAGCCGCGTGTCCAAGCGCGGGTCCACGCGCGGAAATCCGCGCGGGACCCCGCGCTTGACCACGCGCGTCGGCACGCGACGGTTGCCCGTCGCGGTCGCCCGCTTAACGCAGTTTCAGGCCTTAAATGGGCACTTAAAATAACCTCCTTTTTTTGAAGTCGGTAGAAATAAGTCGTCATGGTAGTTTTTGTTTCTTAAATCCAAAATAGCTAAAAGACCTAGAAGCCGTGCGTAAAAAAATCTGTTTTTTTTTCTTATCCTTTGGCAGGGTTTCCTACACAAAGAAATATTCCCTGAATGTAAGTAAATAAATCACACAGCTTGACATAAAAATGTAGAAAACCGGAAGTCGCCACTGTCTTCGCGCTACCAGCACTTTGAATGATTTTATTTAAGGTGATTGCTTCGATGTAGCCCGCGAAATTCAAATTTTTTTACGTTTTTTGCAATTTGCAGGCCAGTGACATGTTGTAACTTTATAAATATTTGTGTTGCGCAAATAACAAGTATAATTTTAAATATAAAAAATATCAAAAAACTCGCTCCATCAGCTCTCACATAGAAAAGGTGCATCGTAGTTAGATTTCGGAGATTTTAACATGATGCACCTTTTCTATGTGAGAGCTGATGGAGCGAGTTTTTTGATATTTTTTATATTTAAAATTATACTTGTTATTTGCGCAACACAAATATTTATAAAGTTACAACATGTCACTGGCCTGCAAATTGCAAAAAACGTAAAAAAATTTGAATTTTGCGGGCTGGTTGGAGCATCCCCCTTAATTTTTTTCACTTATTACGTTAGTTTTATGGCACAATAATAAATCTAACAAACCTGCGGTCTTTGTTTACATCAAATATCAAAGATTTTAAAACGCTGTCAGAAATAAAAATTTTAGTTCCGTTTCAACCCGTTCTGGCCAAGCTGTAAATAAATAAATTTTATTTATCAAAAAGTAAAGTTACTATGTGACAATTTTTGGTGAGCCACAAACTAAGCGTCAGCTTGTATGCTTGTATCTTGTGGCTCTGGAGTGCAAAATTTTTCATTTAGGTACTTAATAGTTTGACAATGTTGTGACATACTATGATACTATAACAAAACGAAAGAAAAAATAATTAAAAAGTAGTCATAAAATAAGAAGGGTGACAATAGAATAAAGAATTCGTACAGTTAACACAAAATAATGTTACATTGAAAGGTTGATGTTGGGCTTGATTGTTATTGTGTTAGTGAGCGAGTGTGTGTGGGTATGTGAGCGAGTGTGTGTGTGTGTGTACGTATGTTTGTGTGGGTGCTATATCAAGGCTTCGGTGTCTTCGTATGATAATTTTAACAGTGCCGAAGTTAGGGTTTTCTTACAGGTTGTAGTTGAGCACTCTTTTAGGTTGCAGATTGTCAGAAATATGACAGGGGACTCGATTATTTTCGTTTACTTGAATGGTAATGATTGTTCTGTATTTTCTGTGGCCTACACACGGCCCTAAAATCAGAGGCAGTATCGGGGAAGTGGTGGGGGAAAGCCCTATATCGTTCCCTAAATCGTATCGTGTGTAGGCATGTCGCCTCTGATTTTAGGGCCGAAATGGTTTAGGGCTTGGCTCTGATTTTAGGGCCGTGTGTAGGCCACCTCACCAGGGATACGGCTTCTTTTACTGACTGTGTACTTAACGGCACAGACTAGATAGGTTCAGACAGGGCACTCTCTTATAGCAAATTTGACATGCCCGAAGGTTCACATATCATGAATGACAGCTTTTTTTTTTTAAAATCTGTCTCTCCGTCAGCCGCGTAATTATAGGCAAAGACATATACGATTCAGCCTAGAAAGTATTTCTTGCTATGGATTTAAAATTTTAGTTTAAAGTTAGCATATTTCTTCATATAATTGCAATCACATTGCAATTATATGAAGAAATATGCTGTAATAAGTCATAAAAGGATATAAGGAATAATAAAAATCTTGTTAGTTTCATTTATTTTTATTTTAAAATTATTAAAAACTTTTAACTGTTTATTCTCTAGTCACACACGTCTGTACCTTTTAATATTTTATTAATAAAATTTCAACAATTAAACACGCGCTCAGAAACAGCATCCAATGAATTCCAACAAGTACTTATATTTAATATGATTTTTAATACCTCTAATATTAGAAATCCGTTTAGGTCGATGTTCTAAGTTTTTGTTTGCTTCTTTTTTGATGACTCCGAAGCATTTCCCGGATCAATGTGGCTAAAACTTGTTTTTCATAAGTATGATGCGGCATCTTCTCTTCGTTTTTTTCTTGGAAGCGTTTGAAAACTGACGTCCTTTCGTCTTCCAACACACCACTGCACTTGTTGTCCATGTTGCACATGTTTACAGCTTCAGATATGGAGGATTATTTACGAAATTAGATAAAATAAACACTAATTCACAAAACTTTGTGAAATTGTTTGACAGATTTACAAACAGTGATACCAACTCTCAGAAATTTTTATCCCTAAAACTTAGGTCAAAACTTCTAAAACCAACCCTATTACTTGGAAAACCTTCTAATAAAGATGATAATATGAAATAAAAATAGATAATTAAAAAAATAAGTAATATTCTTTGATAAAACTGGATGTCCTTGGTCAATAATTTCTAATTGCCTATTTTAGATTGTAAGCTGGTAACACTCTTAACAAAGATGGCTGACAGAAAACGGAAGGCAGGGGTACGCGGGGGGTTAGGGAAGTGTCAGATGAAATGATGAATACGTGAACCATAGACTATAAGGTTGAGATATTTTACTTGAAGATTACCTGACCTGCTTAACGGTGACCCGCAGTCTCTATTACACAACCAATTTAGCAAGAATGGGTCCATGCACTATATCTATGACCTAAGTCTTTTTGCATTTGGGGTAAACTTTTCTGTGCATTGGTAACCCTTTCGTATGTTGTCTGTGGCCCTGCCTGTCAATGTCAAACTGACAGTGACAGACTGTGCTTTGATGAGCTTGTGTCCGCATATCGATTGATCTAGATTGTTTTTCTGTATAATTTCTTAATTTAACAAACAATTATTCATGAGTTAAATGTGTTTTTTAATAAAAGGATAATCAATTTATACAGTTCAATAAGTTTTTCAAATAGTATAGCACAGAAGTTCAAGTAGCTGTAGGATCTCATATTAGCCATATGAACACTAAAATAACATTCACAATACTATCAATATTGTGATGGTGTTTGAGTATTATTAGACTACATGTAATTAAAGAAAATACCACAAAAGCTTGGACTTTCTATGAGAGAACACAAAAACCTTATCAAACTAAACTATCTAGACTTTATTGGACTGCCACCTTGTCATGACAAGGTCCTCAAAATAAATAAGTTAATAAAAAGTTCTTGTCAAATATATTGTTGTGTTTTACACGTGAAGTGTTTGCACAGAAGAAAGAGGAATTGTCTATATACTGTATAATCTACGCCAAATAATTATACTCAACTGCGACTACTAAACAAGTGTATATTAGTGATTATTTTTGAGTTCAAATATGGATAAACTACAAATGTGTAGGATATGTTTAGCGGAGAATGTTGACATGTATGTCGTCAACGAAACATTACATGAACTGTATGAGAAGCTGACTGATAATCCAGTAAGTTAATGATACAATGTGTTTAGTCAAATTACAGCATACTAGCTGTGCCCGCGACTTCGTTCGCGTGGATGTCGGAACTTAACTATGTATTTTTTATCGAATTGACAAAGTTTCATACAAACTTTCATCCCCTTTTTTATTCCCTTGGGGGTGGAATCGATCAAAATCCTTTCTTAGCGGATGCCTACGTCATAACATCTACCTGCATGCTAAATTTTAACCCAATCTGTCCAGTGGTTTGGGCTGTGTGTTGATAGATCACTATGTCAGTCAGTCACCTTTGAGATATGTAGAATTGTTATATGTAGGGTGTTTGAAATCAGGCGACTATAGTTTTGCTAGCTTTCTAGCCACATCATCAAACTAAGTACCCACTGCTGGGACGCAGGTAACCAACCATTTGGACCTAGTGAGGGAAAGTAGTTGCCAGTTTTTTTTTTTATATATTCCACAACTATCACACAACGCCATCTAGTCCCAAGCTAAGCAGAGCTTGTGTTGTGGGTACTAGACAACTGATAACCATACTTATATATTTCTAAATACATAAATATTATAGATAAATTACACGCAGACACAGAACAAAATAATGATCATGCTCTTCACACAAACATTTGTCCTGGGTGTGAATTGAACCCACAACCTCCGGCATAGCAGTCAGGGTCACTAACCAGATCAACAGGCCTGTCTTTGCAAGTATAGTACTACAATATGCCAGTTTCCTCATGATTTCCTTTATAAGTTTCTAGCTACATCAACCTTTTGGAACTTTATTAAAGTGAAGAATATTGTTTTTTTTTTAACTTAAAAAAAAGAAAATCTAATAAAATTTTGTTTCAGTTTGTATCTGAAGACAGTAGACCAATACTTGCTTGTTTCTTCTGCTGTGCTCAACTGAAGAAATGTTACCAATTTATGAAAAAATGTCTGGAAGCTGAAGAGACGTTTGCTAAGATGATGAATGAGGAATATGAGGTGAGGAGTTCTTCAACAGATATTTATATTTGAATGTGAAAGTAATATATTTTATGTAATACTTTATAATCACCTTTTTCACAGCATAAGCCTTTAATAAACCAAGATCAGTTTGAGTCATTCCATGGGTTTATTAGAACTCCAATAGATACCATAAGTATAGTTGATGCTGATCAAACAGAAAGCATTGTTGTGAAAGAGGAATCACCAGCAGTTTGTGAGAGACTCGATGATATTATTGAAACAAAGGAAGAACATGAGAGCGATGATGGTATGTTTAAATTTGTCAGATTTTGAAGCCTCTGTGATAACTGTGTTTTCTTACTGAAACTGTTCACTATTTTTTTTATAATATTTATCTTGATTGTCATTTTTAATTTACAGAAATAAAAGCATATAAAATATACAAAAACTGTCTGCCTATAGAATATGTACCACAACAACATTCAGAAGATGATAAACAAAATGGATCTAAAAGAAAACGAAAATCTAACGAAAATAACAGCAAGTATTTGTTTGTAAAAGGTAGAAAGATCAATTTTTATTTCAACTGTTCTTCCGTCGACAAAACCGGTGTCTCAGTTGTCATGCTATGCATACTTCCCTATTGGTCTGTCTATACTGGTTAGGGAGTCGTTAGCATGTATGAGGTTGCTGTGAGGACCATGCCTTGCGAAACCATCATGTCGGCAAGTACAGTCACGAGCATTAACATGTATACACTTAGAAAAATTCAAACGCAAATTACTTGTGAAATACTGGTTTCCACTTTGAAATAAGACCTATTTCGTAATAGTATGGCTTCCAAAATAGAAGTCGAATAAAAAGGCAAAAGTTTAATTAATATCAGAACAAGGCTTTTGAAAACTGCTTAGTGTATAGTGTCCGTTTCGACCGCGCGGCCATGACGTTTTTTTAATAAAGACCATCCCAAGTTTTTGTAAAAAAATGTAAAAGTTGATTCCCTTTTACATTTTTTTAATTGATGTGATTTTTAAAGATTAGCCATATTATTGCTCCTCATTGTTCGACGAACCCTTGGGATATTATTTCTAATAAAAAAGGTGGAAATTTCTCTGTATATAATAATCCGTGGTCACCCTAATCGACATATTCAAGACGCATTGAAGATTTCGTTCAACAGCTCCTTAAATATAAACCTAGGATTTTTTGTTGTATTTTTACTAGTTTTGACAAATTCAAATCTGTGTTTTACAAAAAACTTCAGACCTCTGCGATGCTTTTTCAGTGAGATATTGGCGAAACACTATATTTTCAACGTTTCGATGGCGCGGCCATGGCGTTTTAGTCTTACAGCTCCTGAAATATAAACCTAGGATTTTTTGTTGTATTTTTACTAGTTTTGACAAATGAAAATCTGTGTTTTACAAAAAATTTCAGACGTCAGAGATGCTTTTTCAGCGAGATATCGGTGATAATGTTTTTGTCACCGTTTCAATGGCGCGGCCATGAGGTTTTATCCTTACAACTCCTAAAATACAAACACAGGATTTTTTTCTATATTTTTACATTTGGTTTACAAATTCAATCTACTATTTCCCAAAATTTCAGGTCTCTGCGACTCTTAGTTTTAAAGATCTCCATGGCCGCGCGGTTTGGAGCGTTTCGATGGCGCGGCCACGTTCAAACCCTTATAACTTTTTAACCATTGCTTTGACAAATTTATGGTTTTTGGGAATCGACTTTTACATTTTTTTACAAAAACTTGGGATGGTTTTTATTTAAAAAAAACGTCATGGCCGCGCGGTCGAAACGGACACTAGTGTATACATACTATTGCTCGTGTCTTGACATCTCTAAAGAATTTTTCAGGTAGAAAAATTACATTGCGAGCGAGATTCGAAAACTTTTTTGGATCAATACTTCAGATGCTTAAACAATAAGCTGTCGTATAACAGTGCTACAATAGATGGTGAAACATGACCACCACCAACACGCGTAGCATGGATATTCTATCTCTATTCAATCAAGAAAAGAGAAAAGGGATGTCAGACGGCCACTCAGAAATCCTTGTAGGTACTGGGGTGCGTTTAAATCTTCCAGCGATGTTTCGCCGGAAAAAAATTAAACTAGCGAGGGTTCGCTGAACGGAGTCATATCTTTTTGTCAATGTTAGCTGTCAAATTCAATTGACAGCTCAGTTTATTGAACAAATAATCAATTTGCTGGTGTATTATATATCCATAATCCAAAAATAATATTCACTCTCTAAAATAAAAATAATATTCGTTTTTACGGCAAGAATCGAGCTAAACAACAAAACTTAATGTCAATCTGACAGCAGGATAAAATTTTGCGTGGTAAAAAGGTCGCAAAAATTTATTCCTTTCAGTAAAAACATAGACCAGCGGACGACCGTAAACGGGGCAGATTAAATTTTAATTGGTATCATTTTTCACCTCTCGGTGTACTTAAACGGGATGTTTGACATTTAGTCAGTATAAATTTAAACTGGATAAAGGATTTAAACGCAGCCCAGAGCTGGCTAAAAGCTGGTAATGAAAACGAAACCAACCGTACAGTGGATAAATACTAACAACAACTGACTGCGATTTTTTGGTATATTTGAATTCAAGTTATTATTAATAAAAGATTTTTTTTAGTTAGCAATACTCAATTGGCAGGCCTGTGGTCTAGTGGTTAGTGACCCTGACTATTCAGGACAAATGTTTGTGTGATGAGCACGATCATTTGTTCTGTATCTGGGTGTAACTTATCTGTAATATTTATGTATTTAGAAATATATAAGTATGTTTATAAGTTGTCTAGTACCCATAACACAAGCTCTGCTTAGCTTGGGACTAGATGGCGTTGTGTGATAGTTGTGGAATATTATTATTATTAATTGTACCATAAAATTTGTCGTTTATTCTGTATTGTTGGTCAACGGCCAATTTTGGTATTTTTGCTTACCAGGACCGAGTAGTCTTGGTACATGATACGTGACACTGAAAAGTGGTATAATAATAATAATATAATAATAAATCGTTTATTTAATAAAAAGGGACATAATTTACAATAATAGTATCTTAACAATTAGAATAGAGCACAGTTGCTCATTTGCCTGAACTAAGTAGAACTTGTGTTTCAGACAATATAGTACAATATATATATATTTTTTTTTTTTTAAAGTAATAAATAAATTAACAGTAAAAGTACTAAAATAAAACTTACATAACATAAAAGTAAAAGGTAAAACGTAAAAGTAAAAGTAAAAGGTATGTATAGGTACCAAGAAATTGGTACGTCTGACATCCCTGGACAAAGCTCTTTCTATACCACTTGATAGGTATGCCTTCTGCCGCTTCTGCCCCAGCACGACGCGACCGGTAGACTCGCGTTTCTATGAAGACAAGTTTTCTTTCCATAGCAATGGTGAATGACTGAACTGTGAATGCACTAAAAAGTTTAGTTATCCAAAAAAAAAACGTAAAATTCGCAAGTTTTCAATACAATTTGGTTGGGAGGACCCTTACTTGTTTTTAAAAAAGTTTAGTTTTAAATTTAAGTCGATAAGCACCAAGAATATTATAAAAAGAATCTTGTCTAGGTCTGATTTGATGTAGACAAGTTTTTCTTGTAGAGAAGAAATGTGTCTTCCCCCAAGTGTCAAAAGTATAGAAAATATTGTCGCCATGCTCGACGTTGTAGACTTCTTTCTATCGTAGAGAAGAAACATTTCTTTTCTACTTGTCAAACATCGCCATGCTTACGACGATAGAAATCTTTCCTCAATCTGTCAGTTTGTTGATTCTCCCGTCGTCGCGTCGATACAACTCATTTCTACGGTGGTCATGCTACGCGTGCTGGGCTAACATAGCTTAGTTGGTTAAGTATAGGAGTAGAAAGACTCGCTATAGCCTTCCTTAAATGCACTAACCAGCAATTCAATTGGAACAAGTAGTTCTTGAAATTAGCGAGTTCAACAAAACAAACAACCACATTTTATTACTGTAGATGAACACAAGTGTTCGGTCATAAAATGTAAATATATTACCTTAATAAAGTGTATACATTCATACCCTTTCTTAATTCCAGAAACACCCGTCGCGAAGATAACAAATAATCAAGAACCCACTGGTGAAAAGCCTTACAAATGTGATAAATGTAATGCAAGTTTTAAAGGAAAGAGGGGTTTGGCAACGCATGTACGTAACCATATCGTTGGAACTTTTCAATGCCTAGCGTGTCCACGTATTTTTAGGACGAAGGGACACCTTTATCAACATATTCGGAAATATAATAGTTTTAATTTGAAAAATCCTCATAGTAGCCATAGCTTGTTATATCCTGGTGAATATTATCGTCAAAAGCATGCCTCGTAGCTAAATAATTATACCCATATCAGTATTTTACATCGAGCGACTGACTATCGGACCTCCAAAACATAGTAACTGGGTAATACGATACCCCATGGTAAGACTGGTTGTCAAAGTTTTAGAGCTAGGTGTAGCGAGCTTTAGCAACGTTTTCTCAATCAGTAGATGGTTACTGCTATACATTGACGGTACCATTGGCGCAGTAACTGAATGATTGACTTCTGTGCTACGTGTACCGGGTTCGATGCCATCACGGAACGAACAATTGTATGACCTACAAGTAGCTGTTCTAGGTTTGAATGTGTGTAATATAATTATGTACAGTTTTTACCCGACTACGCCAGGAGGGTTATGTTTTTCGAGTGTATGTATGTTTCTGTGTGTTGCTCTGCAGCCTAAACGGCTTGATGGATTTTAACTTGAGAGGTGTCGTTAGATTCGTCTTAAACGTGAGAGTGTCACTGGGTACATAAAACTGGCCAAGTGCGAGTCGAACTCGTGTGCAAAGGGTTCCGAACTAAAAATATTTTTTTAAAATCTCTCACATTCTATCAAGTGGGGTATCCAATTAAAGGATTTTAAAAATGGTTTACCAAAACATATATATCACTTATATGTTTCAATTTAATTTGGACTGCTAAATGCTAACAAAAACTAAAAATAGTAAAATAAAATAAATATTTAAAAAAACAAAAAACCCGAATATTTATTTTATTACTTGTTTTTTTTAATATGCATTAGTTTAGCGAACGAAAAATTAAGTGTCTAATTATTTTTCAAAACTAGTGATGCTGTCAAATTGCCTATTGACCATGGCGCGATGCGACGCGACGCGATTCGTGCGATATCGAGTCGATTGCCGATTTAAGTCGCACGTATTTACTAATGGAGTGATACGATGCGATTCGACCTGGAGCCCAATCGCGCTATTTTTTTTCAACGAAATCGCAACTGAACCGCTACCATAACACAACTTTTTGACCGTTTCGTATCGCGCTAAAATTTTGACAGCAAGTTGAGACGCACCGCGATCGTAGCTGGAACGTAACCAACTGTCAAACGTAAAGTTGATGGGAAGCTACTTTTTTAGGATCGTTATTGCATCGTTGGAGTGTTTTTAACCGACTTCAAAAAAAGGAGGAGGTTCTCAATTCGTCGGAATCTTTTTTTTTTTTTTTTTTTTTATGTATGTTCCCCGATTTCTCGAAGACGCCTGGACCGATTTGGAAAATTTTTCTTTTGTTTGAAAGGGTATACTTTCCAATTGGTCCCATGATCATCAGGTCAGGATCTGATGATGGGATCCCAGGGAAATCGAGGGCAACCTTCAAATGTTATAGGCACATAGTACCATTTTCATATATTTTCTAAAGCTGCTTAAGTATTTGCATCTGATAATCATCATCTCAGGTGGATGAGCTGATGATGGAAGGTACAACTCCTATAGTAAGGAGTCGGCATCCACTGATTTAGTAAATTATGTTTGTGTTCGCATATCTCCGGAACTACAAGTCCGATTTAAGTAATTCTTTTTATGTTGTACTAGGTATAGTTCAACTTAAGGAATACTGCAAGTTTCATCAAAATCGGTTTAGTAGTTTTTGAGATAGGGAAGGAATGAAAGAGATGTTAACGATGATATTACCGGTGCTAAGGATTTTTTACATATATTGTAAGAGAATGATGTATTTGACAAGAATTGTGGTTAAATATTTAAACTAAAAAGGGTAAAATAAAAACTTTTTCAAAAAAAAAATGTAACCGCCTTCAAAAACAACCACAAAAAAGGGTAAAATAACCTACAAAACTTTTCTTTCGGAAGTCGGTGGCAAAAAACACAATGAAACTAATAAAAAAAGTCACCGACTTCCGAAAGAAAAGTTTTGTAGGTTATTTTACCCTTTTTTGTGGTTGTTTTTGAAGGCGGTTACATTTTTTTTTTTTAAAGTTTTGTCTTTGTTGTGAAGTGATTATGAGTGAAAATCTTGCAATAACAACATTACCATGTACGCCTACATAGATTTATTGGAGAAATCTCATAAATACGATGTAGAAACGTTCCAACTTTGGTTAGCGTTTGAACTTATAACGCAATACCAAAATCAGAACAGCTGAATCGAAACCTAACCACTGTCGCAATCGAACCATAACGTTACAGTATACGTTTACAGACGTTTCAAATTAGCGCGATTGGCCTCCTGCACTTCAAAAATCCACCTTACTACTATGACATAAAGGCGCTGCAAACCAAAGACAAAAAATATCGCCAGAGACGAATAGTTGCGCAATCGAATTTCGAACACAGAATCATAATGCATTGTCATTAGGACGTACATGCAATTCGATATCTGACCGATATTGTCAATCGATGCAATTCGCTATCGCGTCGCGCCATGAGTAAAGTCCCTTACAGTAAGAATTTTTGTGAACAAATATGAACAATTATTATTAAAACGTTATAAATACAATTATTAAAAGAAAAAATAGTTCACCCATTTGTTTCATTTCACTCCAAGCTTACCTTTTGGGTTTCGGGAGGTACCTGTGTCGGATAGAGAGGGAAGAGATTCCCGGGTGTCACCACTGCGAAGATCGCCCGGAGGACACGGTGGAGCATACGGTGCAGGACTGCCCCGCTTGGGCAGAGCACCGCCGTGTCCTCACGACGGAGATAGGTGGAGACCTCTCGCGCCCGGCATTGGTCGAGGCAATGCTGCGAGGCGAGACGGAGTGGGAAGCGGTCGCCTCCTTCTGCGAAACAGTAATGTTCGCGAAAGAGGAGGCGGGCCGCGAGGGGGAGAGGACAGCGTCCTCCCTCCGCCCCAACCGCAGTGGTAGACGCCCACGGCGTCGGACGTCGGCAGACGATCTCCGGCCACCGTAGGCGCGGGCATGAGGACAGCGAGTAAAGGGCAACTCGCTGTCTGACCATGGACCATGCCCGGGTTGACGGCGCAAGTGTGCCACGCGCGCCTCAAAGAGCGTCAGCAAAATGACGGGGCTCCCTCTTAGAAAGCCAAAGCCTGCCGGGGTCGCGGGACTTATTTCCTTATAGTGACCCCGGAACATAAAGGCTGTGGAAGGATACGGTGGATTTTGGTCAGTACAAGTCTGACAGTCCCTCCCGCCCTGCCCAAGGTGGGAGGACTCATTTGATGATTTTACCACACTAAAAAAAGTCTACGTTTGGGTCAATGGCGCGTCGTGTGTCACGCGCGCCTCAAAGAGCTTACAGCAATCCAACGGGTGTTAGGGGGCTGGAGCCTGCCGGAGTGGCGGGACTGTCTTTTCAGGAAACCGTGGCCCTGGAACGTAAAGGGCTATTGAAGAACACCGTGGATTTTAGTCAGTACGAGTTTCACAGTACTTTCCGTCCCACACTGGGTGGGAGGACTCATTTGAATTACCACGTAAAGACTACCTGTCTTACTTTTGAACAGACTACCGCACATCAACTTCCCTCAATCTAGCTGTCACTGTAATAGATTTTCAACCATATTTGATTTGATTGATAAAATTTGAGTTGGTTGACCTGCTGGCGTCTGTACCTTATTTGCGACGATAATTATAGGAACACACAACAACCCCAAGTGTAACTTGAAAATTACGCACTACAGTCTGTTGGCCTTAGTAATCATCGATATTGGTACAGTCCCGCAGTTGTTTTTACCTTGAAATCGATTTTGAAACAAATAATGCACAGTCCCAGTCCATGCCCTATATCTATGGATCACAGAAACGACCAAGTTATGAACGAAACTATCATTGGCCTGTGTTTAGTGCTATGGTTTAGTGGCGCTTTATCTTTATTGTGACATCAGGGCTGCGTTTAAATCCTTTATCCAGTTTAAATTTATACTGACTAAATGTCAAACAGCCCGTATAAGTACACCGAGAGGTGAAAAATGAAGCTTACTAAAATTTAATCTGCCCCGTTTACGGTCGTCCGCTGGTATAAGTTTTTACTAAATGGAATAAATTTTCGCGACCTTTTTACCTCGCAAAATTTTATCCTGCTGTCAGACTGACATTAAGTTTTGTTGTTTTGCTCGATTCGCGCCGTAAAAACGAATATTATTTTTATTTTAGAGAGTAAATATTATTTGTGGATTATGGATTTATATTAAACCGGCAAATTGATTATTTGTTCAATAAACTGAGCTGTCAATTGAATTTGACAACTAACATTGACAGAAACTTATGACTCCGGGGTGCGTTTAAATCTTCCGGCGATGTTTCGCCGGTAAAAAATTAAACTAGCGAGGGTTCGCTGAACGGAGTCATATCTTTTTGTCAATGTTAGCTGTCAAATTCAATTGACAGCTCAGTTTATTGAACAAATAATCAATTTGCCGGTGTAATATAAATCCATAATCCAAAAATAATATTCACTCTCTAAAATAAAAATAATATTCGTTTTTACGGCAAGAATCGAGCAAAACAACAAAACTTAATGTCAATCTGACAGCAGGATAAAATTTTGCGTGGTAAAAAGGTCGCAAAAATTTCTTCCTTTCAGTAAAAACATAGACCAGCGGACGACCGTAAACGGGGCAGATTAAATTTTAATTGGTATTATTTTTCACCTCTCGGTGTACTTAAACGGGATGTTTGACATTTAGTCAGTATAAATTTAAACTGGATAAAGGATTTAAACGCAGCCCCGTTCAGCGAACCCTCGCTAGTTTAATTTTTTACTGGCGAAATATCGCCGGAAGATTTAAACGCACCCCAACAACATTTTCTAACACTGTTCAAAAATCGTCGGCTAAGAGTGTAAACCTGCTAACTCACTTTTACCCAATTTTACAGGAGACAGATAAAACTTAATATTTTTGAATTTTACAATTTTAGGTGAAAACCAAAAATACAGTTGGTGTATTTTTGGATATTCTACATTACTAGAAACTAATAAAATAGTAAAATTTGGTTTTGAATAAGTTATTAGTGTTTTTGTGACTTAGCTGGTTTTTTTTGGTAGCAAATGTTTAATTTTGTGGACATAGCAGGTTTTTCGAAAGATATCCAGAGTAAAATAAATTTAATTGTTTAGTTAATTTTACTTTCTTTACAAAACATAACTATATTATAATTTACTATATTAATATTATATATAAACTATAAATAAAAACTGATTGTTAATATGTACAAAAAAAGTTTTTCTTTTTATACACCGTGTTCCGGACGATATACATAAACTTCGACCAGATGTTCAGACCACGGAAGTAAGCATTTTTCATTATGGACACATTAATAAATTCTTATTTTTTATTTTTTGTTAATTTTCATACAAACTAAATACCTAGACGTAAACAACCCGATATGCATGCCTCTTTATCCGAATTGGCAACGTCGTATTTTCATTCATAACATTTGGCGGGCTGAAACTTGTCAAAACAGTTTCTTTGATTTTTTATCTCGTTCCTCATAGCACTGTCAATGTACTATACTTATCTAAAGAGAACGTATAAGGCTACCAAGCAGGTAGATACGTATTTCGAATTGTCTTTTTAATTGAGGAATAAAAAAAAAACAAAATTCCATAACCAAATCATGATAACCTCTTCCCACGACATGCAGCCTTCGCAAAACGTTTCTGCAGTCCTTATTTTTAGTCTAGGCTTAAAGCAACGCCGGACCTCCAACGACGGGAAGGGGAGTAGGCTACCATAATTATCTTCCCATTCTGCCGTTTCGGCTTAAGTAACGAACATTCAATCTCAAAATTATTGACTAAAAGAGGGGCAGCTCAACACGCAATCTGGGGACCACGCTTAGAGCTCACGTACATTCGTAAAAATACTCTCAAAAGATAGGTCTCGGTCAAATTAAGATAAATGGTAATCACAGCATATTTTTTTTATGCATTTGAGTAGAATAATTATAATTTATAAGCACACTTGTTGCGTGGGCAACATCAGAACTAACGCCACCATCTTATTTTTCAATACATTTCACAAATGAGCGCTCTCCTGTCAACCTCAATGGAGTGTCCAAAGATCCATATAACACTGTAGGTTAGACAACTACGTCAGCCGTAATGACATTCAAAAATATTTTTATTAATAAAAAATAAACTCTAAAAAGCAAAAAATAAATTTAATGTAAAAAGTTTTCGAAATGACCACCTTCTTTTTCGACACAAATATTCAAACGAGTCCTAATTTGGCCATTTAAATTTACAGACATTTGTCTTATTTGTTCAGCAGCCTGAGATATTCTATCTTAGAGCTGTTCACGGTTCTGAATTTGTACGGAGTACACCTTCTCCTTTAAGGTTCCCCAGACATAAAAAATCTAAAGGAGTCAGATCTGGGGACCTAGCTGGCCATGCGATATTTGTGCTACCTCGTCCAATCCAACGGCCAGGAAACGTTGCATTTAAATATTCACGCACTTGTGTGCCATAATGTGCAGGGGCCCCATCATGTTGGAGCCACATGGTTCGCAGAGTTTGAAGATCCACTTGTTCGAAAAATTCGAAGCTAGTGACGTTTCTTAGGAACTCTAAGTAATTGTCAGCATTTAGGCGGTGGGGAATCTCAATAGGGCCGATCAGCTGATTGTTAAAAACACCAGCCCACATGTTTACAGAGAATTCAGTTTGATGTGACGCCTGCCAATGTAAATTCGGGTTGCTCTCATGCCACTGCACTTGATTTTTGGAATTGAATACTCCCGCTCTTGTAAACTGGGCTTCATCCATCCAAAGAATTTTTTGAAGCAGTATTGGATTATTTATCAGTTCTTGATTCATTCTCTGGCAAAAAACAATTCTTGAGAAGTGATCAGGTGGTATTATGCCTTGGGATTTTCAAGGCATGCAAACCATATCTTTTCCACAGTTTCCACACTAGCTTATGAGATACACCCACGATTCTCCCAACGCGTCTCGTTGAGAGTGTAGGATCATGAATAATAAGGTTCATTATTCTGTTTTCTTGAGCGACGCTCAAATTGATTGCTCGTTCAGGGCGGCGTGGTCTAATTCCGATCTCACAAAATCTCCTGTGTATGTTAATAAATGTTCGTATATCAGGAACGCGCCGACCAGGGAATCGCCGTTGGTACTCTCGCACAGCTGCTGTAGCATTTCCGTCACAGAAACCGTAGACGAAGTGAATATCAGCTTGGTGTTGAGCAGAATATTCGTGCGGCATAGTGAAAGTTGTAATCAAAATGATTGATTAAATTAGTCGGAAACCCAAAAGCAAATTACAGACAATAATCCTGACAGTTAAAATCATGCATGACAAACAATGACAAATAACAACTTAGGTATCCATAGCGACCAGTTTAATCTCTTTGAAAGATTCGTTATCGCAAATGATCGTATTTCTTCGCTAACTCTCGGGTTCCTCTCGTACGTGCAAATGAAATGCAAATAGTATTTGATAGATTTATCATTTTAATTGCACTAAGCGGCAACATAGGCCAAATTAAGATACTTTCTCACTGCATAGCTCAATTAAATTTCATTAAATGAAATTACAAATATCTTTGTAACGAAGCCTTTTTAAGTACTACTTCCTTTGTTGGATTTGATTTGTAAAAGCCATAGAAGTATTTGCTAAAGTTTATGGATAACGTGAAGAACACGGTGTATAAATTCAAAGGGCGTCAAAGAATACGTCCACATCGCTGCAATGGGAACAGTGCCGAGAACGCTGGCCACATTGCCACGTTGTATGGCAATGCTGATTCGTTGGCATAGGAATAGGCCAGCCCTCTGGTCACCTGAAGAGTCGACTAATAGCCTGGCGATATCCTAAAAAACGTGAGCACTCGGACCCAATGGCCCTAGAGTTTCAACCCTTAATGGCTCAAACAAATAGCTACTAGCTAAACCAATGTATTTGCGCCGCTTGGAGTTTTCAGCACCTGCATCAGCAGCGCCAGCACTACACGCTGTACTAGGAAGATGGTATGACGCAAGGGTGTCGACACATGTTGCATCCCACACCACACCACACCTACTCAGCTTCCATGGCATTATGGTCTTACCATTTGGTCTGTTCCCATCGTCGCGTGCCAAGCCTCTGGGTTCTAAGACGGCTGGCACCCCGGCGGTGTACGAGAGCACGACGGATTATGTCGTTTAAGCTTGAACGTCGTGCTAACCGACCGGCACTCCTGCTACAGAAATGGCCACGGTGTCCGAGGCAGTCAACTATTTCACCACATTGACAGCGTTGTGTCCCCACAAGGAGCGCCCAAACACAAGTAGCGACCCGGATGGTTGTGTCACCCAGCATAGTACCTGTGTTGGGGACGCTAGCGCCTGAAGCCAAAGGCCCAACTACCACTCACCCACAGCCAGCAGGCGGGCACGCTCCGCAGTATTGGTGGACGTATTAATGAGATTATTCCGGTCAACTTGCTCAGCGACTTATCCCACTGTCTCTGGGAAAACGGGTTCACGGGCCGATCCGTATCTGAGCAAGCCACTTTTGGCTTGTTCAGATACGGATTACGGCTTTGGCACCTTTGCATCGTTAAACACGGAAAAACTATTAGCACCCTCACTACATAACGGGCGCCAAACCTGCTCTCGGGACTAAATAAGTAACTTTCACCCCTTGAATAAAAATGTACTATTGTAATTTATTACGATAAGTACACAGTTTACAGCAGTGCAGTGGTGGCCCAGTGGTATCGGTCCCGACTTACGAGTTGTAGGTCGTGTGTTTGAACCCCGCCAGGCGCATTACTTTGTGTAATTTATTTCATTACCACTGCTCTCAAAATGAAGGAAAACATCGTGAGGAAACCGTCATGTCCTAGAACCAAAAATTCGAAGACATGTGACGTCTGCCAACCCGCACTGGGCCCGCGTGGTGGATTACGGCCAACTTTTTTAGAGGATAACAAGTGGATAACCCAAAAAAAACTTATTTATTGAATACTAGACGTAAAACGTAAATTGAATAGTAATAATAAAGGCTTGCCTCTACTATATTCAAACCAAGAAACCTTGAAAAAATCGAGTTAATTGACCGAAAACTAAATTTTTATTGCACGGAAAGTTATCACGTCGAAAACTCAATACAAAATGGCGTCAATCATGGAGTTAGCCGCGCAATTTGAATTAAGTGTATGTGGCTGTTTTACGCATCACACTTTTTTGCCGATTTTACGTTGAGAATGTGTGTAGCTGCTTTTACAGACTGTGTGGCTTAACTTTCTCTTACAGACTGCATCAAAATGTCATTTTTGGTCAAAAGTGGAGTTAGCAGGTTTACACTCTTAGCCGACGAAATAATTAATCTTGTCTTGTTAAATTAACCTATCGTGATAATTAAATAATGAAAATTAATTCGCACAATTTTTTTTAATTTGCTTTAATTTCAAAACGTAACTTAGAAATTTTCATGTGACAGTGACAGTTGACTAGGTCCGAAAAAAAAGTTTTTGTTATTTTATTTTATTTTCTGAATGAATTACCTATTCGCGTTTGCCCATTATCTCGCCTGATTGTAAGTGAAGATGTGGTCGACGGTGAACTTGACTAGAAGTAACCAGTTCACTCATAAATTGAAGACCCCAAGGTTATAGCTGTCGGGAAATACAGATGCTAGCCTAGCAGGGACTCTAGCTGTGCGCACATAAAAGTATTGGCAAAACAGTTTTTATAAGCCTGTGATGTTCCCAGAGATGCCTTAGTCAACCTAACACCAAACAGTGGCCGTAACCTCCTCACATGAAAAAGAAGCATAATAATTTTGAGCACCTACAAAGATGGATAAAATACAAATGTGTAGGATGTGTTTAGCTCAGAATGTCCACATGTATGTTGTGGTCAACAAAACATTACGTGAACTGTATGAGAAGCTGACTGATAATCCGGTAAGTTGACGATATTATTAGTCGTCATCTCTTCGAACTTTTGGCTCTACGACATACTGGTTTTCACACGATGTTTTCCTTAATAATTTTATTGAGAGCAGTGGTGAGAAAATATATTACAAATAGTAATGCGCCTGGCCGGGTTGGATGGAACCCACAACCTATACCGTGGTACCACAAAAACTTTTTAACGTCTGTTGAACACTTGTCTAAAAAATGACAGGTTATGAGTACATTGAAATAAGGTCCATTTTTCAATCACACTTTTGTTAGACAAGTGTTCAACAGATGTTTAAGTTTTTGTAGTAAGGCTGATAATGTCTAAATTGACTTAAAGAATGGACTGCACCTACCCTAGCCAAATGACAGATAAAATTGACCATACTCTAGAAAGAGAGCCACTACCTGTTTGTTTCCTGTAACAGACGAGATAGTAGAATAAAATGGGGGTCTATTTGATTCTACTCTTTCTAGTTGAGTTAAAATCAAAATCAAATCGTTTATTTCAAGTAGGCCAGTTAAAGGCACTTTTGAATTGTCAAAAGACAAAAGTTACAGAAACAAAAGATACAGTCTCAAACAAACAAAAGATACAGTCTCAGTCACAAGACATAAAAACTGTGAAAGTACTGTAGATGCCCATTCCAAAGCGTAGATCTCTATGGAGAAGAACGGGCAAGAAACTCCATGGAGACTCTTTTTCAATTGCCAAAATTATAACAAAATCTTTGTTATATCGTTCTCACATAATGTACCATCTCAAGTTGAATGATGTCAACTTGAGATGGTACATTATGTGAGAACGATGTAGCAAGTAAAAGAGTGGAGTCAATTTTAGGTAGCTGTTGCACGTCCATTCTTTACGCCACTAATCTCTCTCGTTTCAATTTCATTATTCTCTAATTTAAGAGTAGTGGTGGCCCAGTGCTATTGGTCCCGATTTACAAACTGTAGGCTGTGGGTTTGAACCCTGCCAGGCGCATTACTTTTTGTAATTTATTTCATCACCACTGCTCTCCGAATGGTTAAGGAAAACATTGTGGGGAAACCGGCATGTCCTAGAACCAAAAATTCGAAGACATGCAACATCTACCAATCCGCATTGGGCCTGCGTGGTGGATTATGGCCCACTCCCTCTCACAGAGAAGAGGCCTGTGTCCCAGCAGTGGGAACGTTATAGGCTGATGATGATGATGATGACACTCATTTTACAAAAAAAAAAAATTCATGGTTAAAGTACAACAAATACTTAATCAATGAAGTTTAATTTATTAAACTGTGTTCATTCTTGCCACTCCAAAAATCCATTTGAATAGTTTTAACGACATTATAATCAATGTGAAATCAAATAATTTTGTTTCAGTTTGTAACTGAAGACAGTAGACCAATACTTGCTTGTTTCATCTGCTGTGCTCAACTGAAGAAATGTTACCGATTTATGAAAAAATGTCTGGAAGCTGAAGAGATGTTTGCTAAGATGATGAATGAGGAATATGAGGTGAGGAGTTCTTCAACAGAGATTTATTCTCTAATGTGAAAGTATTTTATGTACTTAACACTTTATTCATCTTTTTACAGAGAAAACCTTTAATAAACCAAGACCAGTTTGAGTTATTCCATGGGTTTATTAGAACTTCAATAGATACCATAAGTATAGTTGATGTTGATCAAACAGAAAGCATTGTTGTGAAAGAGGAATTACCAGCAGTTTGTGAGAGACTCGATGATATTATTGAAGCAAAGGAAGAACATGAGAGTGAAGATGGTAAAATAAAAGTAATTTAAACATAGATTAATAAATTAAGCAATATTGTAAAGTAGTTGTTTTAAAATTTTGGTGTAGGTGCAATAAAGATAATGTTCTATTCTATTAATTGAAAAAAAAAAATGACCATGCAATTTTTTTGATTTTTCCATTATATTCAACAAAAAATAGAATATTTACATAAAATGAAGAATTCTCTTTTACTTACAGATTTAAAAACAATTAATATATACGAAAACTATTTGGATATAAAAGATACATCATTACACCATTGTAAATCAGATTTAGAGGATGATGTACCTCTAATGAAGGTCAAAACTGAAGTGGAAGATGAACAAGGAGTTTCTAAAAGGAAACAAAAATGTAGGAAGAGAAACAGTGAGTATTTGTTTGTTTATTTTTCTAAAAGGGCTCATATAATAAGTCTGACAACCAGTCTTACCATGAGATATCGTATTACCCAGTTACTGTGTTGTGGAGGTCCGATAGGCAATCGCTCCATGTAAAATACTGATATTCTGCTGCATCTGGTTCGACTGGAAGCCGACCACAATATAGTTGGAAAAGGCAGGCAGATGATGATTCTTATTAAAAGATTTCCAATGTCAAATTTGTCGGTCGCGGGACTTATTCATTCCATCACCTTGACCCCGGAACATAAAGGGCTATTGAAGGACACCGTGGATTTTAGTCAGTACGAGTCTGACAGTCCCTCCCGCCCTGCCCGGGGTGGGAGGACTCATTTGATGATTTTACCACGTTAAAAAAAAAATGACAAATTTGCCCGTGCGGTTTTAGCCGCAAAGCCGCTTTATCAAAAAAAAAATTAAAACACACTGAAGAAAAACGTTCATAATGCCATGTATACCTACTGACGCCATATAATGGCGTCATGCACACTTTTTTAACACTTGCACGCTTGGAATTTGCCTTTCCGATGTGAAATAAATATGTCAGCATAATTTTAAAGATAAATTCTCTACAAAGAGACATGTTCGTAAACACAGTGGTGAAAAAAGCTTTCCAATGTGATACAATATGATAACATAGTTTTGATTATAAGTCCGTTTTGTAGTATTTTACATGGAGCGACTGACTGTCGGACCTCCACAACCCAGTAACTGGGTAATACGATAATACTCCATTGTTAGACTGTTTTTTTTTTTTCCTTCTTTGGCAATGAGTTCCTTGACTACTCTGCCAGTGTCATGTGGCGACGGCTACGTAGCGAGTTGAGCCGTCGGACTATAAACTTCAAGGTAGCTTGTTAGTAGCTGCAAGGACGAACACATGTGTGTTAGTATGTATTAATATTCTAATCTACAATTTTGTCAGACTTTAAAGCTTCTGACTAATAGTAACGAATGTCAAAGATCTACAAATGACAGTCGGGACCATCGGCTTTACGTGCTTTCCGATGAGGCACGGAGGAAACTCGCTATGACAGATGGTCACCCATCCACAGACAAAACGACCTAAGCTGCTATAATTAAGTTGTTCGGTCCTATCATCATCTTCCTGTCTATTCCCATTTTACTTGTGGTCGGCGCAACACGTTTTTTTGTTTCCATTCTCCCTTATCAGACGTCACAGTATCATTTACTTCTTTTTCTTTCATATCATTCCTTAGACAATCCATCCATCTTTTCTTTGGCCTTCCTCTTCCTCTCCGTCTATCAACATTCATACCCATCACTCTCTTAGTCACATGAGTGTCATCCCTCCTCATCACATGTCCATACCAAGATAGACTATTCCCTTTAATTTTTCGGGCGCCACTTTCAAGCTTTCCCCTATTAAACTCATTCCTTACTCTATCCATTCTTGTCACTCCACACATCCATCTCAACATCCTCATCTCCGCTACATGCAATCGTTTCTCATCCATCTTTTTCACAGCCCAGCATTCCGATCCATGCAATACGACAGGTCTAATCACGGACTTGTATATTTTCCCCTTTCACAGTGTTCGGTCCTGTAAACTATAAATATATTACTTTATAATGTGTAAACATTCATGCCCTTTCTTAATTTCAGAAGCATCCGTCTTGAAGAAAACAAATAATAATCAAAAACCCACTGGTGAAAAACCTCACAAATGTGTTAAATGTAATCTGTATTTTAAAGGAAAGAGGGGCTTATCATCTCACGTCCGCAATCATACAGATGAAATATTTAAATGTCAAGTATGTCAACGTAAATTTAGTCAGAAGGGACACCTCTCTCAACATATTCGGAAATATAACAGTTTCGATCCGAGAGCTCATCTGAATAGCCATAACTTGATAACTCCTGATGATTTTTTTTCTCAAAGGTGATATTTTTGAACTTTGTTTTAGTAAGCATGGAGGAGCTTGTAGCTATTTCTTAAATGATGGGTGACCATCTGTCATAGCGAGTTTCCTCCGTGCCTCGTCCGAAAGCACGTAAAGCCGTTGGTCCCGAAATGGCAGTCATTTGTAGATCTTTGAAAGTCGTTAGAGCAGTGGTGGCCCAGTGGTATCGGTCCCGACTTACGGGATCGTGGGTTCGAATCCCGCCAGGCGCATTACTTTGTGTAATTTATTTCATCACCACTGCTCTCAAAACGGTGAAGGAAAACATCGTGAGGAAACCGGCATGTCCTAGAACCAAAAGTCGAAGACATGTGACATCTACCAATGCGCACTGGGCCCGCGTGGTGGATCATTGCCCACTTCCTCTCACGCAGAGGAGGCCTGTGTCCCAGCAGTGGGAACATTATAGGCTGATGATGATGATGATGACAGTCGTTACTATTAGTCAGAAGCTTATGGGGTATTATCGTATTACCCAGTTACTGGGTTGTGTAGGTCCGACAGGCAGTCGCTCCATATAAAATACTGATATTCAGCTGCCTGTGGTTCGACTGGAAGCCGACCACAATATAGTTGGGAAAATGCAGGCAGATGAGTTTGGTCGAAAAGGAGTTTAGAAAAAACGTATACTCACTAGTGAAAAACCATACCGCAAAGAGCAACGACCAACAGTTAGTTAGATTATTTGACAGGCCTGTTGGTCTAGTGGTTAGGTGATTCTGACTGCTATGCCGGAGATCGTGGGTTAGATTCCCACCAAGGACAAATGTTTGTGTGATAAGCACGATCATTTGTTTTGTGTCTGGGGGTAATTTATCTAGAATATGTATGTATTTAGTAATATATAAGTATGTTTAATAGTTGTCTAGTACCCATAACACAAGCTCTGCTTAGCTTGGGACTAGATGGCGTTGTGTGATAGTTGTGGAATATTATTATTATTATGTTATTTCATTATAGTTGTTCCGGGTTTGAATGTGTGTGTGTAACGGTGCGTACAGACTATGTAACATAACATGTTATATAACATTTCATATTGTGGTCATGTTATATAACATTGTTACAAGGTCTGTACGCACCTTAATATAATTATTTTTATTTTATTTTATTTTATTTATTGGCCAACCAACAATTGTTTACACTTATAACTTTACAATATGTTTACTTACTGTAGCTAGTACTAGTGCAACAATTAATTAAAGGCTAGCACCGCATGCAAATTGTAATTGGAAAATAAAACTACATATATACATTATTCTGCGCCAGTAACAATTAAAACTCAAAATCCAAGTGTTCAAAAGCGAACTAATTAATTAATTTGGAAGTGACAAATAGAAATGATACAATATTATAATAATATTAAGAAAATAAAATTGTCTTGATGATATAAAATAGGAACACAAAATAGGAATCATCATTATCATATATTATCTGCAACGATTCTGTGGAACTTGCTAAGTGAGTCAGAGTGAACGTCAACAAGATCACTGACGCTATTTAGATCTTTACAAAGCCGGGGGACAACAATTATGTAAGTTTATTAAAAAAGAATTTTTAGAAACCCTGTGATAGTAAGGTTTTATCAGTAAGTCGATGCTTAGGTTAGCTTACAGCTGTCCTTTGACGGCACTTTTGGCGCAGTTGCTGAGTGATTTTACTGCGTTGGGATTCGCGGGTTCGATGCCATCACGAAACAAACATTTGTAGTAGTTGTTCTGGATCTGAGTGTTTCGAATAGGGAAATTATTAAAAAAAAATCTGTGTGCAAGATTGAAGAACAGTAACAGTAAGAATTTTTGTAAAGCAGAATGACGTAATTTATAAAAAAGATTAAATACAATTTAAAATTTTAATCCATTTGTTTCATTTCACTCCAAGACAACATTTTAAGTCGCTCCCTCACCGCGAGCATTCACCTGTAATGTAACGTTACAGATTCGAACATTTCATCAGTGAAGGAAGACAATCGAGCATCACAATGCGCACCTTGTATCAAATTTATACTAAATGTACGCGAATGCTCGTCAGTCAGGGAGGTAGTATTGTAATGTAATACTCAAAGTCGAATCTATAATGTTACATAACACGCGAATGCTCCCGGTGAGGGAGCGCCTTTAGGAAGATCTTTCAGAAATCTGAAGGGAGAAAGAGGGCCGGACCCTGCTTGGGACTTTAGTCGCGGGACAGTCTCGTCAACTAACCGTGAACCTGGAACGTAGAGGGCTAAGAAACCGTGGATTTTAGTCAGTACGAGTCTGAAAGGATGTTTTGAGGACTTGGATCGGACCACGTAATAAAAAAAATCTACCTAAGTTTGTACTGTGCGACCACGGGGAACATTTCCATCATCTCTTAAAAACCTTGTAATATTTTTACAAAATATTAATTGGCAAATATTTTGCTCTCATTAAAAATAATAGGTAATGTAACTTAATTCATCAGTATTGGCGCTGCCCTTTATTATTACCACCATATCAAGTACTATTAGGTGTTCTATGACCAAGACTGTGTAGTATGCACAAAAAAAAATCAAGCACATAATGAACAGTCCAAAGTCCAAGCCCTGTATCTATGAACCTCAGAAATAAAAACTTCAAGTCATAGAGTACATTTGTATATAGGTACATTTGTATATAGGGATATAGAGACTTCACTTGACCTCAACGACAAGCGCCATCTGATGTGGAGTTACAGAACTTGCAGTGCATGTGTGTGTCTTATAGATACATACATAATACACACATTTATGTGCAGTATCCTAGAAAGGGATAGCTATATAGCTATCCCTTTCTTTCTTCACCTATAATAATATTATAATGTTTATTTTGTTTAGAATAAAACACAAAATTGAGTATTACAACATTTTATTAAGTTTGTAGAAACTAAACAAACAACTTAACACACAAAAGATAACACTAGGTCACAGGAAATTCCAATGAAAAACTCCATGAGTCCAAGAGAATGCACGGGCACTGCACGAGTGATTACCCTGATACCCTCCTTTGCGTCGCGCAGTCGGGTAAAAAGAACACAATGAATCCACAATAATTCAAATAACATAGCCACTATCCAGGTCGTAAATGAAAATCACGGTTAAAACTTTCTCAAAACATCAAACAAAACATAAAATATCGAGTTTGACACAAGTGGACACAAGACATGGGTAACCATGGTAACAAAAACAATAATTTCGGAATGGCCGACAAGGAAGTTCCTTAGCAAACATTTTTTACAGTGCCAATATTTGACTAGAAAAATATTGTAATTTGTAAACTATGTTATAAATTTACAGTAAGTCTAAAATTTAAATAGTTGTTTAATTACCGCTCAGTTTATTTCTTCGAAAGCAAGAAATAAAAATTATCACAACGAATTATGTCAATTTACTTCGGCTTATGTTTCAATGCGTGCGTAAAATGAAACGTATCATTATTTTACTACGGGTCAGTGTTGTCATAGAAATATTTTATACAATATTGTCTTCATTTTATTTAATTTTCTTTTTAACAAAGAGGAATGCCCAGTTGGGGTGCTATGACAGGAAACCTCCACGTGCGCCCGTGGACTGGAGTTCCCTCTCGGATACGTCCGGGGGGAAGACCAGTTTTTCGGGCCGGTGCACCCTGGGATGCGGGCAAAAACTCTTCCTTAGGCACTGTGTGCCTAAGGGGTCTCTTTGCCCGTATGCGAATAGCCTGTCGTGTGGACGCTCCAACGCGTGTCCCTCTGATTAGCAGAGGGCACAGCGGTGGAGCGGGCTTGCGGACGGTGAGTTATGGGTAGCTCGCCGTCCGACCAAGGACCAAGCCCGGGTCGGTGGCGCGTCGTGTTTCGCGCCAAATGCCTGCTGGGGTCGCGGGTTTTTTCTTAACCCAGGTTACCGTGGCCCCGGAACGTAAAGGGTATAGGAAGGAACACGGGTGGATTTTAGTCAGTAAGAGTCTGACAGTCCCTTCCGCCCCACCCAGGGCGGGAGAACTCATTTGATGATTTTACCACCTAAAAAAAAAAAAAAAAAAAAAAGAGGAATGCCCAAAAATATATGGAGCAAAAACCCAGAATCGATTAAAACGACTTATGTGTGGCAAGGTAGAGTATACATACTATAACCCAAATCCAATAATAGTTTTCGATTAAACCATCACCAAGTAAAAAAAAATTGTAACTGATAAGTTACGATTTTTTATGATGTTTCAAGTCAACTTTATAAATAATGTTTCAAATCAGCTATTTCCTTAAGTTTGCCGTATATGATTACTTCCCAGAATTTGATCCTTATTAGTAACACTATCGAATGGTGTAATAATACAGGGTGTGTTTTTTTCCAAAATTAGCGGGTTCGATTCCTGGCCAGGATTATTGATTTTTCTAAATCCAATGATGCAGTTCTAGTTTTCTTTAAAATTGGGCTCGAGATTCCTTTCAACGTTTTTTGATATTCCTCATAGTTTCGGATATAGCCATCCACGCCCAGTTGAAAAAATTTCACCCTGTCTATGTTGCTTGCCTGTTTGGTTATGGTTTTATGCGAAACGAATAGCGTATTTATGTCCTCTGAAGTAAGGTCTATTTTGTTGTTCATAAATTATTTTAATCGACTCTGGGTTTTTTTTGAGCATTCTTCTTTAAATAGTTAAAATTTTATAGATCTTCGAACAATATTTCTTTTCTTTTATTTGTATTTCAGTATAGATAACATTGAGACAGTCATGCCATCTAATGTCCAGTTACAGAACTATAGCCCAGAACAAAATGCAAACTTACTGAGATACAGGACCCTGCTTCAAGTCATGGACCTAAAAAAAAAGGTCCATGCTTCAAGTTATTTGACGAAATATAATTATTAATAAAATGTACAGTGACGTCAAGCAAGATTTTTTAACGGTTTGTTCATGCTCTTAGTAAACATTAATTCTATGAAATTAATATTAAACGAATTATTCATTAGATTTCAAAACGCTATCGAAAGATTTTATGTGAGTTGTGAACTTGTGACAGTTGACAGATAAGGCAAAGGTTATTGAACTTTATTTGTTGATTTTCTAGTTGTTTTTGTTCATCGATCGTGGTATTCGTGGTCCGGTCGCTTATTGTCTTGTGTTTTGTGAGCTTTGCGCGAATATTTACAATAAAAACGAATTATGACTTGAGCGAACGTTTTACTTTGATACTATTTAAAGAGTTCATGAGTTCATTGCGTATCGAAAGAAAATTAATTGGTTAAAAACCGCTACCGGCGCACCTACATTATAATTTTCAAGATTATGAATTTATGATGGTGTTTGTGGATTCTAAACTAAATCCTATAAAATAACTATGAGAGAACACAAAAGTATACACTTTATTGGACTGCTTCTATGTTATAACTAGGTTCTCAAAAGAAGTTCCGATATTAATGTTGTTTTGTTCGGAGTTTTTTTTAAATATTATACAGTCAGAAGCCAGTTTTGTTCCCAGAGGCGTCTTAATTAAATTGACACCAGATAGTTACCATATCCTCGCAGGAAAAAGAAGCAACTGTGTTTTTTAAATATTAAAGTGAATAATTTTGAGTTCAAAGATGGATAAATTACAAATGTGTAGGATATGTTTAGCAAAGAATGTTCACATGTATGTTGTGGTGAACAAAACATTACATGATCTATATGAGAAGCTGACTGGTAATCCGGTAAGTTGATTCTATTAGATAATACTAGCTGTTGCCAGCGGCTTCACCCGCTACAACTCGGAAATTATCCCACGGGAACATAAAATCGGGATAAAAACTATCCTGTGTTAATCCAGGTTATAAACTATCTGTGTACCAAATTTTAGCCAAATCCGTTCAGTGGTTTTTCTGTGACAGAGTAACAAACATACCTACATACACATACATACATCCTCAGTGAGGGAGAGGACAATGTCCTCCCTCCGCCCCACCCGGCCACCGTAGGCGCAACGCGCAACTCGCTGTCCAACCATGGACCATGCCCCGGTCAACGGCGCGTTGTGTTCCACGCGCGCCTCAAAGAGCGTCGGCATAATGACGGGCCCCCCTCTAGATAGCCAAAGCCTGCCGGGGCAGCGGGACTTATCTCATTACCGTGACCCCGGAACATAAAGGCTCTTGAAGGACACCGTGGATTTTAGTCAGTACGAGCCTGACAGTCCCTCCCGCCCTGCCCAGGGTGGGAGGACTGCACATTTGATGATGAATAATAAAAAAAGTTGATGATATTATATTTATTCTAGAGCATGGTGGTTTTCTCACTATTTTGAGAGCAGTAGTGAGAAAATACATTACATTAATAAGGAGATGTGCCTGGCTGAGTTGAAACCCTCAAACTATAACTCTTAAACCGATTCCACTAGGCCAGTACTCCTCTAATTTTCTTCATTTGTATTACTCTCTAATTTTACTTTTTATTTAATTGCTAAAGTACAACAAAAATTTAATCTATGAAGTTCACAAATCCATTTGAACAGTTTTGAACTCATTTATTTAAACTTTAACATTGGTACACAAGGCGGACTTATTTATTTAACTATTTACACACAATAAATTTACAGGAAATTACATAATTAAAACTAAAGTACAAAGGTACTGCTTATTTCTTTAGAAATTTCTACCAGCAGACCCTCTAAAGGAGAAATGAGAAAGAAATGTAGACAAGAGTGTGTAAAAAAAAAGCGAAATGTCTGTGTATATGTACTTAATGCCGCAAGGCATTATCTACCAGTCATAACTAACTCATTATAACAAATATCATCATCATCATCAGCCTATAAATGTTCCCACTGCTGGGTCACAGGACTCCTCTCTGTGAGAGGTATATGATAAATATGAAATCAAATAATTTTGTTTCAGTTTGTAACTGAAGACAGTAGACCAATACTTGCTTGTTTCATCTGCTGTGCTCAACTGAAGAAATGTTACCGATTTATGAAAAAATGTTTGGAAGCTGAAGAGATGTTTGCTAAGATGATGAATGAGGAATATGAGGTGAGGAGTTCTTCAACAGATATTTATTCTCTAATGTGAAAGTATTTTATGTAACATATTAATAACTTTATTCATCTTTTTACAGCGAAAACCTTTAATAAACCAAGACCAGTTTGAGTTATTCCATGGGTTTATTAGAACTCCAATAGATACTATAAGTATAGTTGATGTTGATCAAACAGGAAGCATTGTTGTGAAAGAGGAATTACCAGCAGTTTGTGAGAGACTTGATGATAATTTTGAACCAAAGGAAGAATATGAAACCGATGATGGTATGTAAACTTTTTATTCATATTTTTGCCGCTATCTTGTGATCAATCAAAATCAATATAAAAAATCAAAGCATTTATTTCAAGTAGGCCAGTTAGGGACTTTACTCATGGCGCGATGGGACGCGACGCGACGCTATATCGAGTCGATTGCCGATTTAAGTCGCACGTATTTACTAATGGAGTGATGCAATGCAATTCGACCGTGCACTTCAAAAATCCACCTTACTACAACAACATAAAGGCGCGACATCTTTTGTTTCTGGTTTGGACAAAAGATGTCGCACGAGACGAGTAGTTGAGCAATCAAATTTCGAACACAGAATCATGTTCATTGTCATTAGGACGTACATGCAATTCGATATCGAGGAGATCTGTGAGCGATATCGTCAATCCGTGCGACTCCATTTGCAAACACTAGCGATCGTCCATACCTTTTCTTTGGCCGGACGCTTGTGTGATATCTGACCGATATCGTCAATCGATGCAATTCGATATCGCATCGCGCCATGTGTAAAGTTCCTAGGCACTTTTGAATAGTCAATGACAAAAAAAAAAAATCAAACACTAAATCAATTAATAATGCTTCAAAAATAATCTTCACCAAAGAAAACAACAAAAAAACTAGGTAATCCATGCCCCATTCGCTTGGTATGGTAAAATAATTTATGACCTTCCCGAATATGTAAATAAAAGAGTGAATCATAGCAGTCGCATTGCATATGATGTCTCACCTATAGATAAACATAGACCACCGTTACTTAACCTTGCTCACCTATCCAAAGACAGACCTCGGCAAGAGTTGTAACGATCTGACGCTACTCTCTTTGGGTACGGTTAGCCGATACAATATCTGAGCAGTACAAAAAGAAAAATGGCGAATGCTGAGTAGCATAGGCTGAGACAGCTGTCAAAATGCTTCACTCTCGTCTGCCAGTCGTTCAGCCCATAATTTAGTCAGCATAGGCTGAATGCTGTTCACATTTAAGATTTCTGTCCAGATTTTGTATCGGCTAACCATACCCTTTCTCTTTTTCTTAACTGTTTTTTTTTACTCTCAGATAAAATGGTGAATGTATATGATAGCTGTCTCGATAAAGAAGTTAAACCATTTCACCATTTTAAATCAGATTTTGAAACGGACCCTTTAAAAGTCGAAATTGAAGTTGAAGAAGAACAAATATCTGAATGTAAACGAAAAGGTGAGAAAACACACAGTTTTTTTATCTTTTTAATTAACCCTTCTCTAGCTAGGAATTTTATTGTGGTTGGCTTTCAATTCAAACCACTTGCTCCTGAGATTAGCGCGTCCAAACAAAGAAATTCGTTTTTTAATATTAGATTAAAGTTATCTTCATAATGATAACTGTGCAAAAAGGTAGCTGTTTAATAAGGGGTACTTATCGTCACAATTAGGGCTTCCAAATATTCGATGACATTGATATTCGAAAAATCATTTTTCAAAAATTCTGTTTTTTAATTTTTTAAGAAATTTTGTCGTGAAAAATGCTCGAATATAATGCAACGTTATATTGAAGTAAGTTTATGATCGTCTAATTAGTCAAAATGTACGGAACAGCTGTTTCTTCGCGATTTCGAGCATTTTCCGTGCATTCATTCTTTAGAAATATCAAAACAAAAAGCAATTCCATTTGAGTCAATATTTTTACTGAGATGGATTAGGTATTGTCGTCTAATATACAGATACAAAAGCTCATCTAGAGTCTTACTCATGACTAAAATAGTATAGTCTTTGTAAATACGCTTCCGGGCCTGGGTGTTTTTGTATATGAGTTTCTATGTTTGTAAATGCGTTAGGGCCAAAGTATTTTTAAATTAAAAAATCTATAGTGCCCGAAATAATGTGGACAATATTTTTTTTTCTTTCTAAATAATTAGTTAATAAGATATTACTTTTTATTTCAGAGGCGCCTGTCGTGAAAAATCAAGCATATACAGGTACTGCAGAGCAAAATAATACAAACCTGAAAATAATACAGGACACTGAAAATAGTACTCCTGAACATTTAATTGCAAGAAAACGGAAAGCTGAAAACATTAATAATACTGTTGTAGATATCGACTACCGAACTAACAGTAACGAAGAAATTAGTTTAATTAAATATGACAAACCTTACAAATGTGATACTTGCAAACAAAGTTTTAGTCAAAGCGGTAATTTAAAACGTCATATTCTAATACACACTGGTGTAAAACCTTACAAATGTGATATATGTACGAAAACTTTTATTAACAAAAGAGATCTTGAAATTCATAATTTAATACATACTGGTGAAAAACCTTTCAAATGTCATTTATGTGAACAAAGTTTTAGAATTAAATCAAGTTTAACTAAACACGTTCAAGTACACACTGGTGAAAAACCTTACAAATGTCATACTTGTTTTTCTAGTTTTACAGAAAAGAAATCCTTGACAAAACATATTCTTATACACACAGGTGAAAAACCTTACAAATGTGATATTTGCGATAAAGATTTCGCTCGAAAGTCTTATTTGAGATTACATAATCGAACTCACACTGGTGAAAAACCATATAAATGTGAAAAGTGTCAAAGCAGTTTTATTCGTAAAGTCGATTTATCCAAACATATTCGGATACATATGGATGTAAAACCATTTAAATGTGATATATGTCTGAGTACTTTTAGTCAGAAAGCGCAATTAATTCGACATTCTCGTACACACACAGGTGAAAAACCTTACAAATGTGATTTTTGTTTGAGAAGATTTAGTGATACAAGTGCTTTGAAAAGACATATTCGAGAGCAACACAACTCTCTTTCTGTTGCAGTCGGGTAAACGGAGGAGCTTCTTTTCTTAAGTGTTAAAATCATCAAATGAGTCCTCCCACTCAGGGCGGGACGAGTGGAACTGTCAGACTTGTACTGACTAAAATCCACGGTGTCCTTCAATAGTCCTTTTTGTTCCAGGGTCATAGTTAACTGATTAGATAGACCCCCTACACCGCGTGGGTTACATATTTTTTGGTTTAATAATGCTGTACTTACAAAAATAAATGTTATTATTGATTTTTGCGGAAAAGCTAAGTTATCAAAATGATATTGTTGACCGTACTTCGAGATAATACTACTATGTAATATAAAATTTCTTTAATAGATTTTCAACCTTATCACATTAAAGGTTGATTTTCGATTGGGAAAATTTTACAGATTTGGGAAGTTGACATGCTGGCGTCTGTACTTGTTCAATTTAACTGCAATAAATGTGAAAATATCAATTCCAGTTGTTTCATTTAAACCTTGTTTACACTACCTAAACAAATTTGTATTTCCTGTAGCTTTTTATTTTATAACAGCTCTTCCCCGATGTTACATCGCCGCTGCTCGGCTCCTTTTGTTCCAACGACGATATAATACTAGACTCCTAATAACAGGCGACCGATGTCTGCCAACACATTAGGCAAAAAAGTCTTATATCCGTCTCATTTCGACCAATCCTGTGAGCCGTAAACATACGTTGAGACAGAACAGACCTTGAGTTAGCCAATCACAACGCAGTACCCCGTCCCCCTCGCTTACGTAGTACCTCAGCGAGTTGGCAGAATAGTTTTGTTCGTTAGATCGTGCAATGCGTAGTCTAGTATTATATAGTCGTTGTTTTGTTCGTAGCGTGATGTGATATAGCCTTTAGCCTTCCTCGATAAATGGGCTATCCAACACAAAAAGAATTCTCCAATTCGAACCAGCAGTTCCTAAGGTAAGCGCGTTCAACCAAACAAACATTTCAGCTTTGTATCATTAAAATCGACTGGCCTGTTGGTCTAGTGGTAAGTGACCCTGACTGCTATACCGGAGGTCGTGGGTTCGATTCCCACCCAGGACAAATGTTTGTGTGATGAGCACGAGCATTTGTTCTGTGTCTGGGTGTAATTTATCTATAATATGTATGTATTTAGAAATATATATAAGTATGTTTACCAGTTGTCTAGTACTCACAAGCTCTGCTTAGCTTGGGACTAGATGGCGTTGTGTGATTGTTGTGGAATATTATTATTATTATTATTAAAATAGAAAAAAGATAAAATGGCTTTTGCTTTTGATCTTAATCTAGCTCAGAAGCAAATATGAGACCTTCGATGGAGCGAGCTCATCAACAATTCAATGGAACATAACTCCGGACCTCCGGTACCTACAGATGCCAGCAGGGCAACCTTCACGAATCTGTAAAATTTTACCAATCCAACATTAACCTTCCACTATTGTCATAAGGTTAAACTACTAGACTCCGCATGCACGATCTAAGGAACAAAAACTATTTTGTCAACTCGCTGAGGTACTACGTAAGCGAGGGGGACGGGGTACTGCGTTGTGATTGGCTAACTCAAGGTCTGTTCTGTCTCGACGTATGTTTACGGCTCACAGGAGTGGTCGAAATGAGACGGATATAAGACTTTTTTGCCTAATGTGTTGACAGATATCGGTCGCCTGTTATTAGGAGTCTAGTATTATATCGTCGTTGGTTAAAAATGTATTAAAGAAAGACATTGAGGTAGGTTGTTGTACTGGCGTCTGTACGAAACGTTTTGCCAATACTTTTACTGTGCGCACAGCGGAGTGGAATTTCCGGTATCTGTATTTCCCGACAGCTATAACCTTGGGGTCTTCAAGTCAAGAGTGAACAGGTTACTTCTAGGCAAGCGTGCTTCGCTGTCGACCACATTAGCGCTTACCATCAGGTCATCAGGCGAGATAGTTTTCTAAAGCGCACCAATAAAAAAAAAAGAAAAAAGTAAAACAGTTTGGCCCCAGACTCAGCATGGCGGTCGCGAGTCAGGCGCTGGTGAAGCCCAGCACCGCTATTAGATGGCCCAGCCATCGGAGCGCGGAGAAACAAGGAAATATTTATCAATAGGATTGCATATAATCTCCGCTTCTCGTAAGTGGTGCAATCTTATTGGTTAATATTTCTCCGTTTGTCCGCTCCGCCAGCTCGCTCTGCGTCAATGGACAGGCAGTCTTAAGGTAGTCTAATGCCATTGCTTAGGGTGGACCGCTAGGTAAAACAAAAACAAAAAGAATTGAGAGCCTCCAGCTCCTTTTTTATAGTCGGTTAAGAAGTGCATACATGTTTGTGTGATGAGCACGATCATTTGTTCTGTGTCTGGGTGTAATTTATCTCTAATATTTATGTATTTAGAAATATATAAGTATGTTTTTCAGTTGTCTAGTATCCATAACACAAGCTCTGCTTAGCTTCGGACTAGATGGCGCTGTGTGATAGTTGTGGAATATTATTATTATTAATTCTACTCACCAAACATTCTCATTAAATCTCTGTATAACTAGCGAGCATCCTTCAACAAAGGGGCTGCTATTAATAAATATTGTTGCGAGCTCTGTAGGGGATAAATTAATTAACACCAATTAAAACCAAATAAACTTTATTCACACACGAATCACTAATTAAAACAATCACTGGACGCTACTCAACACTTAAATACTTAATCACAAGTAAAAGTCACATTTTTTTAGCGTGGTAAAATCATCAAATGAATCCTCCCACCCCGGGACTGTCAGACTCGTACTGACCAAAATTCATGGTGTCCTTCAATAGCCCTTTATGTTCCGGGATCACGGTAATGAGATAGGTCCCGCGACCCCGGCAGGCTTTGGCCCTCTATAGGGGGGCCCCGTCATTATGCTAACGCCCTTAGGCGCGCGTGGAACACAACGCGCCGTCGACCCGGGCAACGTAAAAGTCACTAAGAGATTGCTTCGAGTTCATTCCAGAACCATCTTGAAACATCTAGATCAGAGTAGAATTTTCTAGAAACTTCCAGACTCTTCATTAGAATAGTCTAGAACCTTGTGGAACCTTCAAGAAGCCTGTAGATTGGTCTAGCAATACGATCGACGTAACAATGTCATCACTATTCAATAATCATCATTAATTTGTTGCTTTGATTATAAAATGTCTTGATTCCGTGTTCAAAACTCGGAGAGCTTATTAAGCCGTTGGTCTCGGCTGTCATTTGCAGTTCTCTGACAGTCGTTACAATTAGTCAGAATATCTTAAAGTCTGACAACCAGTCTTAACATGGGGTATCGTATTACCCAGTTACTGGGTTGTGGAGGTCCGATACGCAGTCGCTTCATGTAAAATACTGATATTCAGCTGCATCTAGTTAAACTGGAAGCCGACTACAATATAGTTGAGAAAAGGTAAGCAGATGATGACGAATCGCGTCATGACTGTCGTGAGCAAGCTTGCTTAGGGAAATGTGACCTAACTGTCAACGTAGCTAGGTATTAATTCCAATCTCTATGTCCCCAGCCTTTCTTTTCAACCTTTTAACACAAGTCTCTTTTTCAATATGCCTCGCTAAAGTACCGCTTTGTGTAAAACTTCTCTGACATATATCACATTTGTAAGGTTTTTCACCAGTGTGTATACGACTATGTTTAATCAAACCGTTCTTATGTCGAAAAGTTTTCATACACGTATTACATTTAAAAGGCTTTTCACCTGTGTGTATTAAAATATGACATTTCAAATTATTCTTATAACTAAAACTACGCTGACATATTTCACATTTGTAAGGTTTTTCACTCGCGTGCTGTTGTGAATGCTTCTTCAAATGACATTTTCTAGTAAAACTACTTTGACATATAGCACATTTGAAAGGTTTCAAACCACTGTGGACTAGATTATGTTTCAAGAAATTAGCTTCAGTATTAAATCTACGCTGACATACATCACATTTGTAAGGTTTTTCACCAGTGTGTATACGAACATGTCTATTTAAATTATTCTTTTGATTAAAAGTTCGCTGACATATTTCACATTTGAAAGGTTTTACACCCGAGTGCACTACACTATGCGCTGTTAAATTATGTTGAGCATTAAAACTACGCTGACATACATCACATTTGTAAGGTTTCTCACCAGCGTGTAAACGCGTATGTCTTTGTAAATTATGTTTTAAATTAAAACTACGCTGACATATATTACAGCTGTATGATTTTTCACCAACATGCCTTCTTATTTCGTTTTTTTTCTTTTGCTCCGCAGTAACTGTTTCTTCCACTTTTGATTCTTCGACGGGTGTACCTGGAATTATAAATAGAATAGAATAGATAAACATTTACTGGATATCAGATACAACAGTAAATAAAATAAAATATACAATAAGAATCTGGTAGGTCCATTATACAAAGGATTTAAGCGAATAAATGAATTGAAAAAATAATAACACAAAAATGGGTACATATTTGAATATCAAAGATTAAATTACCTACTGTTAAAATATCGATTTTCAAAACATCGTAAATGAAAATATCGAACGACCATAAAACTGAGATTAGATATTTTATAGATAGTGAGATTTTCCCAAAAACAAAAAAAAGAAATGCTTACAGATAGCCTCCTCCGCTTTTCTATCTGATTCAGATCTTTCCTGATCATCGTCCACTTCAATTTTAACTTCCACTAAAGGAACATCATCTTCTGAATCTGATTTTGTATGTTTTGTTGGAATATATTCAATTTCCAGGCAGTTCTTGTGTTGATTAACTGTTTTGAGATCTGTAAGACAAGTTTAACAGTTTATAATGTTATATATTTTAAACTAGCATTAAATACCTACTTGTTAATAAAAAGACAGTTGCGTGGATGAGCGAAAGGGTAACAAAAGGAATTTATAAGGTTGAGGTTTTTTGTATGGGAGGCCCCCTATATAAATATTTATTTTATGACTTTTTACTGTATTTGTTGTCATTTGCGAAAAATTAAACTGTGTAAATAACACGGTTCATGTAATAAAGCCTAGCGACAAATGGACGGACGGAATAGACAGGCACCAAAATCTTAGAAATAGAGTCCCGTATTACTGTTTGAGTATGGAACCTTAAACATTGCTTGCGGTAGCGTCGAGGGTCAGGTTGCCTCTTACCCACTCACATGGCGTGGGGGACAACATCTGATCTTTGCGTTATACTCGTGAACGGGTGCTGCTTGTAGTGACTGGTAGACTTGCTGACTTTTGGTTTTGTTATATGTAATTTAATTTCTTTTCTTTATACAGTGTGTCCGGGCACGGGTTAGCGATATTTGAAGGGGATATACTAGGCTCTTTTTCATCGACAAAAATGCAATGGCAGCCATTTTATTTTTTTGATCTGTCGAACTGGGGTGTGTACAGTCACGAGCAATAACATAGAAACGACCTTAAAATTTAAATTAATGTAACAATTATTAAATTGCAAAAATAAGTATGCTAACTGTGTCCAATAATAATGTAAACGTTAAATCAAGTCAAAATTAACTAAACATTTTTATCAAAACTTCGTTAACGATAGATTGCCAAAAAATTATATTAACTTTAAGTTTCATAATTATATACCCAAGAAAATTACAAAAACATGTAAACAGTACAGTTTCGAAATTATGTAAACAATTACAAAGCAGCAGTTTCAATCTGCTTGAGATCGGAAATAATTCACAATTTTCAAAAACATGCAAACAGTAGATACAGTTTCAAAATTATGTATACAATTACAAAGCAGCAGTTTCAATCTGCTTGAGATCGGAAATAATTCACAATTTTCAAAAACATGTAAACAGTACAGTTTCAAAATTATGTATACAATTACAAAGCAGCAGTTTCAATCTGCTTGAGATCGGAAATAATTCACAATTTTTAAAAACATGTAAACAGTACAGTTTCAAAATTATGTATACTATTACAAAGCAGCAGTTTCAATCTGCTTGAGATCGGAAAAAAAAAACACTTTTTTCAAAAACATGTAAACAGTACAGTTTCAAAATTATGTATACAATTACAAAGCAGCAGTTTCAATCTGCCTGAGACCGGAAATTATTCACAATTTTCAAAAACATGTAAACAGTACAATTTCGAAATTATGTAAACAATTACTTACAAAGCAGCAGTTTCAATCTGCTTGAGATCGGAAATAATTCTCAATCCACCCGGGCAAGGTCCATGATCTGACTGCGAGTCACCCATTACTCGCCGTCCGCATGCCCGCGCCTGCGGTGGCCGGAAGTCGCCTCGCGACATCGAGCCGATGCCGCCCGTGGGCATCTCCCGCAGTGGCTATGTTCTAAGGTCGAGGCTGTCTTCTTCGTCACGGCGCCTGCCTCCTCCTTCGCTTGCTTGACTGCTTCGCTGAAGAAGGCGATCGCTTCCCATTCCGTCTCGCCCTGCAGCATTATATTATCAGCCTATTGCCGTCCACTGCTGAACGTCCGCCTCTCCCAAAGAGCGCCAACCCTCCCGGTCCTGGGCAGTCAGCATCCATCCGCTGCCAGCCACATTCTTCAAATCATCGACCCATCTTGTTGCAGGGCGTCCTACACTACGTTTACCCATTCGCGGTCTCCACTTTAGCACATGTCTGCTCCATCTACTATCTGTCCGTATACAGACGTGGCCGGCCCACTTCCACTTCAGCATGCTTATTCTAAGCGCAATGTCGATTACTTTGATTCTCTGGCGAATGACTTCGTTCCTAATTCTATACGGCAGAGAAACTCCGAGCATTGCTCTCTCCAAGGCACGCTGAGCAACCTTGAATTTGTGGACTAGGCCTATGGTAAGCGTCCACGTTTCAGCTCCGTAAGTTATTACGGTTAAGACACACTGGTTATAAACCTTGGTTTTGAAGGATTGTGGGATCGATAATTCGAAGATATGACGCAGCTTCCCGAATGCCGCGTAGCCCAAGCGTATCGTCGGGGAGAATTCCCGCTGCCCCGACAAGTCGAGGCGCGGCGGGAAGAGGTCCGGCGCGATCTCAGGGCAGTATGGAGACAACGACTGTCGCAACCGAGGTTCGGGCACGCCGCAATCGCGGCGGTAAGACCCCTCTTTGAGGAGTGGCTGGAGAGACGTCACGGCGTCCTGACCTATCGGATGACGCAGGTCCTCACCGGACACGGAAGTTTCGGGAGGTTCCTGTGTCTGATAGGGAAGGAGGAAACGCCCGGGTGCCACCACTGCGAAGATCGCCCGGAGGACACAGTAGAGCATACTGTGCAAGACTGCCCCGCTTGGGCAGAGCACCGACGTGTCCTCACGGCGGCGATAGGCGGAGACCTCTCGCGCCCGGCATTGGAGCCAGCCATGCTGCGGGCAGAGATACATATGATGATTGGATCCATGCAGCCTCATCGACTACCGCTACGTTGAGGTAATGAGATGTCTGTATAAGGCCGTAACTATGACCGTCCAAGCACAAGAACACAGCACAAAACCAATACAACTGCGTCGAGTAAAACGTATGCTCCACTGACATTTCGTCTTTCCCTATCAGACACAGGAACCTCTCGAAAGTTTCGTGTCAGGTGAGGACCTGCGTCAAGCGGAAGGTGAGGACGCCGTGACGCCTCTCCAGCCACTTCTCAGAGGGGTCTTACCGCCGCGATTGCGGCGTGCCCGATACAGAAGGGATAAATGCGCATTACGGTAGGTTTCTTGCTATCGTGCAGTGCAGCTAGATAAATATTTTCTGTGCTATTATGATTTATTGAAGTAACCGACCACACTACACACATCAAAAGTGTCTAGGGATCAACATATATTTTTGCAATAACTTTTCTCCTGATTGATATTAATTCTGTCTGCCTGTTGGTCTAGTGGTTAGTGACCCTGACTGCTATGCCGGGGGTCGTGGGTTCGATTCCCACCCAGGACAAATGTTTGTGTGATGAGCACGATCATTTGTTCTGTGTCTGGGTGTAATTTATCTATAATGTGTATGTATTTAGAAATATATAAGTATGTTTATCAGTTGTCTAGTACCCATAACACAAGCTCTGCTTAGCTTGGGACTAGATGGCGTTGTGTGATAGTTGTGGAATATTATTATTATTCCGTTTATTCATTTTTCATACATACTATTACATTTTTAAATATTTCTTTAAAAAAATACAAAACAATAAATAAACATTTAAAAATATAAAAATAGTAGTCCGCCGGTGTGGGAGCAGGGTCCAAGCCACCGGTGGTTAGGGTTCCAGAGACAGGAACCTCCTCACAATACGAGCCGTATCAAGAAGTACTGCCTTCTGAATCTGGCCCTTGATCCAACTCCCTAAGGAGAGCCTCGAAAGGTGTTCGTCGAGGCTCTTTGCCATCAGGCCATTGGCAGTCAGTTATTATTATTATTATTATTATTATTAAAATTTTCTTTAAGAATTCATCAAATAAAGTGTTATCGTTTGTCACAGTAACGACAAACCAAGTCACCTTTGCATTCATAAAGAAATTTGCCATTTTCCTAATAAAGGGATTTTTGACATTTGAACCACTAACATTAAAGTTCGAAAAAAAGACTGAAATAACAGTTTTCTTTAAAATTTTATTGGGTAACTCAAACAATTAATAATCCGTGTTTCTACCGCGAACACTAACAACACAAGAACATCGGTTTGGCATACTCAAAATGAGTTCATCCAAATCACGCTGTGGAATGGCCGCCCATGTTCGTTGCAACAACAAAAAAAGGTCTTCTTGCGACTGGATACCCTCCATATTCGGCAGAGCTCTTCTCTGTAGCATATCCCATGCATGCTCAATCGGGTTCAAGTCTGGCGACTGAGCAGGCCAGGGCAGGACATTGATGTTAGCTGCGGCGAGAGTCTGTCTTACAACTCTTGCGGTGTGCGGTCGTGCATTATCATGCATTAACTGAAATAAGGGACCGATTTGCACTTGTAGAGGAACGATGACGTCTGATACAATCGTCTCAGCATAAATTTGAGCGTTGAGGTTGCCTCTGATCCAAATCAACTCAGTTCTTCCGCCGATCCAAATACCCGCCCATACCATGATGGTTCCACCACTATAAGGATGGACTTCCTGGCAGGATTTTAATCGCTGTTGGCGTCCAGGGGTTCTCCAGTGTCGTATACGTCTTGTATCCGGTCTCATAACAAAACGAGACTCATCAGAAAAGCACACGAAACGCCATTGTTCTTCTGCCCAATTTCTGTGTTCAAGAGCCCATTGATATCGAATCCTACGATTGTGCATTGCTATAGGTGGTACCCGTAGCGGTCTTCGGGAATGAAGGTTCACTTCATGCAAGCGGTTTCTGACTGTTTGGTCGCTAATTAAGTTCCCTGAAGAGTGATGAAGCCTCACGGCTAACATCATGGCGGTTATTGTTGGAGCTCTTCGAGTTAAGATTTGAATGTATCGGTCTTGTCTCCGTGTGGTGCAGCGATACCGTCCTCCATGGCGCTCAGCCACGGTACCAGTGCTTCGGTAACGTGTCCAAAGTCGACTGATAACACTCTGACTTGTATTCAGAGCTAAAGCCACAGTACGTTGCCGGGAACCAGCTTCTATCATTCCCACGGCTCTGAGCATTTCTTCCCTGCTTAAATGACGTCGCCGCTCCATAATAACGTTGGTTTTAATCAGTAGTAGGGAAACAGTAGCACTAATAATGTCTTCAATGCGTTGTATGTTTTTATAGGGAAAATATTGACAGCTGATTTTCATCTTTTACTCGAATTTGATTTACAGTTCCTGATTCAAATTATGAAATGCACCAAAAAGGATCCATATAAATTTATAAAATCATAAATTTATTACAAAGCCACATCTCAATCTCAAGAAATCCGCATAAAAATGCTTGATCCCTAGACACTTTTGATGTGTGTATTTATATAACAATCTGTAATGTACCTATTCATCGCATTGTATTTTTCACTCAGCGAGCTACATTCAGGGTTTCTCTTAGACGTATCTCTAAGAGAAACCCGAAATAAAAAAAAAATACAGCAAAGAACAAAAGCATCAGACATAGCTTGGACTATTAGCAATAGATTATTGTATTAATCATCATCACTGAATTAGTCCCATTCAGAAACCATTGTATTCAATGAATTAAAATAAAAACAGGAAAGTAGATATAGGTACCACTATCAATGTCATTTTAATGTATCCATGACAAAATTTCAATAACACGTCCACAATTTCTATTACATGTTTACATATTTTCGATATTGTCATGGATACTTTAAAATTACATTAGAAGTGTAAACTTTTTACTGATATTGTTTCGTTTATACACTTCTCATCAAAAAAATCGAAACACCTCGCAGTTTATGATTTGATAAGGATTATCAGAAAAATGTGTATATTTAGGAATAAATGTAAAATGTCATTTAATAGTGAGTAGTATGAGGTTTTTAAATCCTAATGTTAATGTTCTAAATTCAAATTAAGTCTTCATAGGTTTCGTATTTTGTATAATGAGTAATTTTTACCCTGTATGGAATATGAAGGAAATGGGTAAAACAACACGCGTAAATGAAAAAAAAATGTAAGAAACGTTTATTTAATAACTTGTATTCCCTCCGCGAGCTCTTATTACTGCTTCCATACGGTTCTTCATCGATCGGATGAGAGTCACGATCACATGTTGTGGTATATTATCCCATTCCTCTTGGATTGCATTTTGCAGCTGGCTAAGTGTTTCTGGGGCTGGATCTCTTGCTCGAATTCGTCTCTTTAATTCATCCCATAGATGTTCAATGGGATTCATGTCCGGGCTTCTTGCTGGCCATACCATAATGGAGATACCGACTTCGGTAAGATAATCTCGTACGACGCCCGCGGTGTGAGCTCTAGCATTGTCGTGCATGAATATGAAGTCGTTGCCAATAAAATGTGCATAGGGCATCACATGAGGTTCAAGACACTGTTCGATGTACCGATGAGAGTTTAGTGCAGGCAGCCGTGGCCCAGACACAAAGGCAAGTTCTGTCTTACCGTCGGCGCTGATTCCTCCCCAAACCGTCCACGAACCGCCACCATAGCTGACCTTTTCTTCAATGCAGCATTGTGCAAAGCGTTCTCCATCTCTTCTGTAGACCTTGTTCCTTCCGTCGTTACCATACAGCATAATTTTACACTCATCAGAAAACAGTACTTTGCTCCACTGAAGGTATGACCAAGTTAGGTGCTCGCGTGCAAAGTTAAGGCGCGCTCTTCGATGGTCTGCAGTTAATTTCGGCCCATTCGCTGGCTTATGCGGTGCCAATCCGCGTTCCTTCAACCTTCTTCTTATTGTAGAGTCACTTACAGCTACTCTTCGTACAACGCGAAGCTGCTGCTGCAGTTGAAAAGCGTTAAGGCGTCGATTTCGTAAAGAAGTTGTTACAATAAATCGATCATCTCGCTCAGAAGTGACCCGATTCCTGCCAGATCCTGAACGGCGCGTGAACGAACCAGTCTCCCGATAGCGTTTGTAGACTCTATGAACAGATGATAAGCTTAGATGCAATCTTGCAGCCACAACACGCTGACTAAGTCCAGAATCCAGCAATGCCACCACTTGGGCGGCTTCTGCGGGCGAAGTATCCATATGTTTTAGAAAAAAAAGTTTTTTCAGACGTCCCAAAGTCACAGTAAATGAAATAAGAAACAGAAAGTTTAAAGACAAGCGCTAATTTTTAGTTTTTAAACGAGAAACGTACTCCAACCCTAAATACACATTTGTCTCAAAACAGTGATTAATTTCATTTATAGGATAAACAAATGAAATTATTTCGAATTTTGATTTTTTTCTTCTTACTGTAATGACCAAACTGCCAGCTACACAGTAATGTTTTTTTTTCATGGAATTAATTCTCTTTTGTAAAAAATTAGGACAAAAACAATAAAAACGAAAGTGTTTCGATTTTTTTGATGAGAAGTGTATTACTGTGACAGCATTGGTTACCCAGTTTTGACACAGTTTGATGGTTAGGTTATTTAGAAAACCATGTTGTACACATACTTTTTGAAAAGTACAAGTAGAGATATTTTAGAAAATGTGACCAATGTATATATATTATTGCTCGTGACTGTACAATAAAATTCAAATATCTTTAAATCCAAGAGACCTACATTCATGCAAATGACTTTATTGCAAAGTTAAACGTTGAGGCTTATCAAAAACTTACGAAAGTTTTCTAAATAATATGTAAAAATAACCAAAAAACATGGGCAAACACGAAATTGCACACAAAAAATACTGAATAATTTCACATTTGTAACTCTAGCTCGATAAGTACCCCTGAATTTTGGTAGGGTTTTTGCATTAAATTAAAAGTGTTTGAGTCAGGCTATAAAATTATATCAAAATTATCACTCTACGTTAAGTATCTCAGGAGTTATTCTCACTTGAACATCACCCTTCCGTCTCGCCCCGCAGCAATAATTCGTAGAAGTGGTTTCATATAATAAAAAAATGTACCATTTCAGTTTATGGATAATGGTGGTCAATAATGCCAGCTGATAAATATTCGTTGGAACGATTTAGCTCGCCCAAAGAATGCGACGCCTGTAATATTGGGGTGCATGCGCTAAGGTACAGACAGATGTGTTGCTGGGGAGTTTGTTCCGCCACTTCTTCTTCCCAGCCAAAACACTAGGAAATGTCGAAGGGGGGGCGCTTTGGGGGATTGTCTTTTGTAAAAATTGACCTTCAAAAAGTGCTGATAAATCAGCCTAATTTGAATAAATGACTTTTGATTTTGATTTTAAAAAGTCAAGATTATCTTTATTTTCTTGGTAACCCTTGTTCTCAGAGTGTAGGAACTGCCTGTATCTACCATCATAATCTCAAGAACACTTCTATTGGGCGCACACCTAAAGAGTGGAATTCTCAGCCGGAAACTTTGTTTGCTGATACCTATAACCTTGGGGTCTTCAAGTCAAGAGTGAACAGGTTACTTCTAGGCAAGCGTGCTTTACCGTCGACCACATTTCGCTTACCATTGACGAGATAATGTACAAAAACATGCTTTGGCATGTGTTTGTTGTTGTAGTTGGTAACTATATTGTGGTCGGCTTCCAGTCGAACCAGATGCAGCTGAATATCAGTATTTTACATGGAGCGACTGCCTGTCGGACCACTACAACCCAGTAACTGGGTAATACGATAACACAATCATGTTAAGACTGGTTGTCAGACTTTAAGAGCTTCTGACTAACAGTAACAACTGTCAAAGTTCTACAAATGACAGCCGGGACCAACGGCTTTATGTGCTTTTCGAGGCACGGAGGAAACTCGCTATGACAGATGGTCATTCAAGCGCAGTTTAACTTGGAACGTCTGCTTGTGTCTTTGTAATTATATACCCACGAGCTTCGCTTCCTAATCCCTTTTTTGTTGATGTGCTGTGTTGCTCTTTCAAATTTAAAAAAACAAGACAGTTAACAGAATAAAGGTATTATTTTTCTTACCTTCATGTGTAATGGTTTCTTTCTTGGGCTTAATAATATCAAGTCGCTCACAAACTGCTGGTAATTCCTCTTTCACAACAATGCTTTCTGTTTGATCAACATCAACTATACTTATGGTAACTATTGGAGTTCTAATAAACCCATGGAATAACTCAAACTGGTCTTGGTTTATTAAAGGTTTACGCTGTAAAATAATCACAGTTTAAAATATAAAATACACACAGGTAAAATATAATAATGAACACAATTACTTTCATAAGAGAATAAATCTCTGTTGAAGAACACCTCACCTCATATTCCTCATTCATCATCTTAGCAAACATCTCTTCAGCTTCCAGACACTTTTTCATAAATCGGTAACATTTCTTCAGTTGAGCACAGCAGATGAAACAAGCGAGTATTGGTCTACTGTCTTCAGTTACAAACTGCAACAAAGTTTATATTTGATCAGATAATTGTCACTCAAAACAACAGTCCATTGTAGCAGTCTTCTGCTAGACATAGGCGTCAGCTGCTACTCTCATCAATCAGTGGCATTTTAATTTTTTTTTAGAGTGGTAAAATCATCAAATGAGTCCTCCCACCCCGGGCAGGGCGGGAGGGACTGTCAGACTTGTACTGACTAAAATCCACGGTGTCCTTCAATAGCCCTTTATATTCCGGGGTCACGGTAAGGAAATAAGTCCCGCGACCCCGGCAGGCTTTGGCCCTCTGAGAGGGGGCCCCGTCATTTTTGCAGACGCTCTTCTAGGCGCGCGTAGAGCACGCGCCGTCGACCCGGGCATGGTCCATGGTCGGACAGCGAGTTGCCCTTTATTCGCTGTCCGCATGCCCATCCATCAATGGCATATTATGCAGTCTTAAATGGAGAATTTTCATTTCATTAAATTTCATCAGTCCATCATATTATTTCATTATCATCATTTCAATATCATTTCATTTTATTTCATAAGAAAAAATACATATTGGGCACACCATAGTCAAAGAGAGTCACAAACTGATGATTTTTGTAAAATTAATGAATCAGGAATTGGACTTCTATATCTTATTTTTTTCTAACAATTGTTGATTTTAGAGAATTATCGTCTGACTAGCTTTTGACAATTATATTGGGCTTGTCTTCCAATAGAACCGGATTCAGTTATCTGATCTCCATAAAGAAATTGCAAAAATACTTTTATTATGACCTATGTTTAATGTATGTACTGTTGTTTAAGTTAATACTAGCGGGCCGGTACGTGCTTTGCTACTTTGACAGCAAAATCCCCATTAACAAAATGATCCGCCATTTATTGAATTCATTTGTTACAAAAATATATTAAATACAGAACCGCTGGACTGATTTTGTGCAAACTTCACATAAACCATCTACTAAATAGTCCGAACAGAACCTAAACATTTGGTTTGGATAGGTGACCCCGTTCTTGAGTTATAAAATTACAACGAAAAGTGGCATTGAGTTTTATATAGATATATGATATTTATATGATATATGAAGATGATTTAATAAAAATAGGTACACCATTCATTCTAAATAAATAAATAAACCTCAATAATTGTGCTTCGTACAAGTGAATTCTACACAGTAGAGCAAGCGAAGAAAACTTGTAAAACAGTAGCTTTCTGGAACATGATCATTTAAATCTTGAACAAATATCGGGTCTTTAATTTATATAATTTTTTTAGCGGCCGGGGCCTGTTACACGTCTATACGTCTCATTTATTTATAGGACAATTTCGTTGTGCGACGTCGGAGATTTTGAAGCGTTGCGATTGCGACGTCTGAACGTGTTGGGGGCTCGCCTATTATCTCCTCAGCTGAAGTATGTTTATAGGCTCTCGCTGGGGCACAAACTTACCGTAATATCAGTTAGCTTCTCATAAAAATCATATAAGTTCTTATTGACTAGTTCATACATTCGAACGTTTTGCGCTAAACAAATCCTACACATTGGTATTTTCTCCATTTTTTAACTGAAAACTTATATGTTGGGTTTTTTTCAGCTTTACATTGGTATCATAGAAAATCACTCTTCAAAATAAAGTTTAAATAACTGCTGCTGCTTGAAGATGTTACGATTATTACACATTTTTTTATTAAAATAATAAATTTTGTGATTCACAATCACAACAACACAACAAAAACAGCGCGAAACCATAGACAAACAGACAGATGATCAATCTGTCAATGCTGTCAACAGCGATTGATCCACACATAGACCTAAAGTGTGGACTGCGCAAAAGACATTGATATAAAGAATGGACTGCACCTTCCCTATCTAAGGCGATTCACACACGCGCACCGCGCTTCGCGGCAAGACACCGCGTAACACACGTACACCGCCCGGCCGCACGGTCGAGAGGTGTTTTCACCGCCACCGCCTTTCCGCGCTGCCGTCCGCGCGGTGAGGTGGCGCCTCACTCACGCGGCGCCGCATAACCGCTCGGGTCATTATGGGTGCATGACGTGTTGAATGTCCCATTTAGAGTTCTGCTTCATAAAAAGGATGAACCCAATATCTTCTTATTTTTTTCTTTCTACGCCATAAAAGCCAGATTGCTGCCACCACTTCAGCGTCCATTCTTGCCAGAGTCTGTGATCAAACTGGTCAAATCCGTGATAAATCCAGCCGCGCGGACAGGTGCGTAAACCGCCTTACCTCTATATCTATCCACATACATAACATGGACTTAATATTTTCCACTCATTTTTTCTAAGTTTTATTTTAGGAATTCATTTATAATTATTCTTTATTTCACAACAATCATACTTTATTAATATTTCTGGGAGATTTATTAATGATCAATTTAAAATTGGCGCGCTGACATTTGTTCTCGTAGTATCTCTAAGTAGTCTGTGGACATTTGTGACGTCACAACACGTCACATGCATGTAAACAAATCTCTATTGAAGTCTCGTTTATAGTTTAATGTCTTTGATTGAAGTGAATTTTACAATTTTTCTTCTATTTTAGCCTCAAAATGGTATATAAATGGTGTGTCGTGCCACAATGTACCAATACTTCTATAAATACTCCACATAAACTGTTCGTTTCTGTTCCAACGAATCCTAAAAAACGAAAAATGTGGTTAGAATTAGCTCAACGGGACCCCAAGAGCATTGTAGCTCATAGCAATGTATTTATGTGCGAAGATCACTTTGATGTGAGTATTATTTAACTTTATTGTTATTAAAGGGTGCTAATTAAGGCAGCTTCTTTAAAATGTCATTCTCGTCTGCAAATATATTTAGTTGTCTAATGAATTAATAGGTCAGCGACAAACTTTTAGCGTCTAATAAATGGTTTATAAGCGACCATATATTGTAAAACAAGCTACTGTTAATATGACGCAACATGGTGATAATTCTTAAGCAACTAAATTTGTGATATGTCTACTCATTGCCAGCTTCTAATAAGTGTATCAACTTCATCTATAAAATAATATCAACGTACTCTAATTTCATAGAGTCACCGTTATATTTACCTAATTTTGTCTGTGTTCCACCAAATATACTGAATGTGCACCAAAATATGTTCATTAAAATATGTCATAACGAGGTGTAATAAAAAAAACCGGCCAAGTGCGTGTCGGGCCACGCACAGTGTAGGGTTCCGTAGTTGCCCATCAAAATACTTAAGCGAATTAACTAAACTGATTCGCTGAATTTAATTTTAAAAAGAAGAATTTTCAAAATCGGTCTAGGAATCTTTGAGAAATCGGGGAAAATACATAAAAAAAAGATTACGATGAATTTAGAACCTCCCCCTTTTTTTGAAGTAAGTTAAAAATAGTTAACGATAAAAACCTACCTATCCCCAAAAAACATACCGTAAAAACATACCTATTAAAGCTGTAAAAATAAATTTGACAAACTTACATTTGCAGTTGAAGAGCATGTTCTCTGATACATTTTGTTTAGGAAAATATGTTATCCAAGTACATTTTATAAGTTGGTCGACTATTACTCGTAAAGTTGTAAAGCCTACTTAGTCATGATAATTTTCTTTTAAACTTCGTTATATATACTACTATTGTGAATTTTTTCACACCCCCAAACATAACCGTTTAGCTGGTAGAGGGGGGGGACACTCGAGTCGAGCAAAATTTAGCACTTTAAAGCTTAATATTTCACAAACGAATTTTTTTATCAAAAAATTGTTAATGGAGACTATCAATATTTTTTAAAGACCTATTTAATGATACCCCACACTAAGGGGTACGCGCGAAAAAAAAAAAACATCCCCACTTTACGTGTACAGGAGGTACCCTAAAAAAAATATTTTACGAGATTTTATTTTACCACTTTTTCGGCACAACAAATCCGTATATTTACACCAAATTACAGCTCTCTAGTACTGTGCGTCTCTGAGCTAAACTGCGGACAGACGGACGGACGGACGGACGGACGGACGGACATGGCGAAACTATAAGGGTTCCTTGTTGACTACGGAACCCTAAAAATCTACCTAAGCAGGGTCGACGAAGCCCCGCTTCGCGGGGCTTCTATTTCTGTGTACAAGGTTTAAAGGAACCTAACCAAACCGAACTTCGGGGTGTCCCTGAAATCTTGCTAAAGCGAGTTTTAGATTTGGTGCACATTCAGTATATTTGGTGTACAAAAAGAATTATTGATGCGCATTTAAATTTTATCCAGAAGAATACGAGCACTCCTTAATCGTGTCATTAATGTAAACAAATACACGTGAACTCGTTGCTGCACGCACCGAATAGAGCTCGCTCATTGGTGCAAATGGCCGGTCGCGCCCCTCTGATTCCCAACGAGCGTCAGGTACACTCCCGCGCTTGTGTTGCAAACTTTCACGAAAAAAGAATATGATTTATTAATTTAGTTGTTGAATGAAAAACTTTGATTGCTAATTTTGAGGCTGGATTTTGATTTTATTAGCAGACAGATGTTGAATCTCTAAAATATATAAAGTAGCTCACTTACAACATTAGTCGCTGAGTTATCAAATCAGAAGTAAATATATTTATCGGTAGCTCGGAGTCATATTAATTTACGCTCGTAAATTGACGCTGGTTTCTTGATATTTTGTTGGAATAGTAAAGATGATGAATTAATATAATTGAAGCTGTTCTATTAACTCGTCGCTCACATATAAAAAAAGACGCTAGGTTGCAGGTGCTAAAGAAAACTTTTGTTGCCGCACATATAATTTCCCGTTATTAAATAGCAGTAAATAACTTATTTTTAACCGACTTCAAAAAAAAAGTAGGTTCTCAGTTCGACCTGTATGTATGTTGTATGTTTGTCCGCGATTATCTCGCGTTTGGCTGAACGGATTTTGATGCGGTTTTCAGGAAAGTGTGCATTACATTACATTCTGGAGAAGGTTTTAGTATATAACAATAATGGATACCTCGTGAAGTTGCCCGCATAGATCCGTTTTTGTTGCTTACTATGATTGTAGATTTTCAAAGACGCCGATTAAATGAAGATTTTTGTTAAATATCTGAACTAAAAAGGGAAAAATAAAAAACTTTTTGAAAAAAAGGGAACCGACTTCAAAACCAAACACAAAAAAACTATAAAATAACTTTTCTTTCGGAAGTCGGTGGCCATTATGTCAATGAAATAAAAAAAACAAAGCCACCGACTTCCGAAAGAAAAGTTATTTTATAGTTTTTTTGTGTTTGGTCTTGAAGTCGGTTCCCTTTTTTTCAAAAATTTTTACTTATATTGGCTTAGTCAGTACAAGTCTGAAGAAATTGAGCAGTGCTGGCCCAGTGGTATCGGTCCCGACTTACGAGTTGTAGGTCGTAGGTTCGAACCCCGCCAGGCGCATTACTTTGTGTAATTTATTTCATCACCACTGCTCTCAAAACGGTGAAGGAAAACATCGTGAGGAAACCGGCATGGCATGTCCTAGAACCAAAAATTCGAAGACATGTGACATCTACCAATCCGCACTGGGCCCGCGTGGTGGATTGTGGCCCGCTCCCTCTCACAGAGAGGAGGCCTGTGTCCCAGCAGTGGAAACATTATAGGCTGATGATGATGATGACAAGTCTGACAGTCCCTCCCGTCCTGCCCTGGGTGGGAGGACTCATTTGATAATTTTATTACGATAAAAACAGGCCCTCAGTTGCGCTATATCGGCAATTACATTGATTTTCAGATGGAAAAAGACACAACAAACTTAATGCAGTACAAAATGGGCTTCAGTCAGAAGATTCTTTTGTCAGACGATGCCAGGCCAACTAAATTTAAATGTCAAGATAATATTGAAAAAAGGCTAAATAATGCGGGATCTAGAGGATTACATAAAAAGCAAAAAATTGATCACTTTCAAAGTCAAAGTTCTACTGAAACTAATGCTGAAATTTTTCAATATTATGTTGAAATCAAACAAGAAGTTTTTGAACCTGAAGGTATGTTATCTATTTTTGTAATACTTTTTTATGTTATAAAGCTGACGATTTTGTTTGTTTGCACTAACTGAACTCTGGAACTACTGGTTCAAATTGGCAAATTATTTTTGTGTTCGCTAGTCCATATAAAGAGTAACCATAGAATTAGCAATATTTATAATAGTAGTGTAACAATTTTGGTGTACAATAAAGTATATTCTATCTATCTATCTATAGAGGACGATTATAAGCTATTTATTATATAAATATCTGGTTGACCGAGCTTCGCTCGGTTTTTAAAATGTCTATATCTTGGGAACCGAGCAATTCTCGAACCTGGGACCTTGATAAATCGATTCCTTGAGCCGAAAAACCCCTAATCTGTAACTTTCATGAAAATCCTTGGAGCCGTTTCCGAGATCCTGATTATACACTCGGCGTCACAAAAATCGCACCACTTTAAGAATTCCCTTCAAAGTCATTTTAAACCTATTAATCAATGGTAGACATATGACTATAAGGTATCATTGGAAAGGCAATTTATTTAAATTTCAGCATAAATCAATGGATTTGGTTTTTTGTTTACCAGGGAATAAAAAAAAGCAAGCTAATGCAAATGATTAAAAAGTTAAATTTTTTTTTATCAGCAAAAATTACAACAAAGTCCTTAAAAACAACTTAAAACCTAGTGTTACCCCCCCTAGCCCTGATGACTGCTTCCATGCGTTCTCTCATGGACCTAATTAATGTGGCAACAGTCTCTTGAGGAATGTTGTCCCATTCTGCAACGACGGCATCTTGGAGGTCTTGGAGAGTGGTAGGGGCAGGATCACGTGCCCGTACTCGCCGTTTCAGTTCATCCCAAAGGTGCTCAATTGGGTTTAGGTCTGGACTTCGCGCCGGCCAGCGCATAACAGGGATTCCAACTTCTTGCAGGTAGTCTCTTACAATTAAAGCGGTGTGACAGCGGGCGTTATCGTGCATTAACGTGAACCCACTGCCAACAAAACCCGCATAAGGGACAACCTGCTCCTCTAAGATCTCTGTTATGTACCGAGCAGCAGTCAGCGACCCTTGCCCGCGAGCACTTCCAGTCCGAGAAACACACACAAGGTTCGTTTTACCGTCGATTGACATGCCGCCCCAGAACATGCACGAGCCACCCCCGTATTCCACTGTCTCTTGAATACAGGCTTGTGCGAATCGTTCACCTTGCCTCCTATACACTCTTCGACGCCTGTCGTTGCAGAAAAGACACACCCTCGTCTCATCCGAGAAGAGCACAGCCCTCCATTGGTCTATTGTCCAATCCACATGGTCACGGGCAAATTGCAACCGGTCTCTCCTATGCTGTGCAGTCAATTTTGGCCCTGTAGCAGCCCTATGAGCTGCAATTTTCTTCTCCCGCATTCTTCTTCTAATCGTGGAGACGCTTACAGAAGTTCTGCGAGCTGATAGCAGTTGTTGTTGCAGCTCAACAGCATTGGAGAACCGATTACGTAAAGACGTCGAAACAATGAAGCGATCGTCTCTTTCCGATGTGCACCGTTGTCTTCCAGATCCACGTCTTCGGATATAGCCACCAGTCTCTTGGAAGCGTTGGAACACTCGTCGAACGGCAAAACGACTCAAGTTCAGTTGCCGAGCAACATCACATTGCCGCATCCCTGATTGCAGTAGTGCAATGACTTGAGCGGCTTCATCTGCAGTGGTATCCATCTTCTGGGGTATTTTTCTTGCTGTAGCTGTTCACGTGTGTTCACTTCAAAGGTTGAATAGCGAATGACCCACATTTTTTTTTTTTTTTGTTTTTTTTTTTTTTGTTTTTTTTTTTTTTTTTTTTTTGGATACGGGCATCTCGCAGGTCAACCTATAAGAGGTTGTGTGCTGCTTAACCGGACTTTCCTGTGGTTGCCATAGATGACTCTAAGGCCTCCAGCCAGGGGCTTACAAACTAAGTTAAAAACTAAGTGACCACACGCTAAGGGCACCCCCTGTGGGGTACGGACCTCGGCTTAGGGCGTCACTGACAGAGGACAGCAAGGGACAGGCTGGATAACTAAATATTTCATTATTTAGGGGCTAATTTAAAACTACAGGCTCAGCATCGCGGGCTGGCTCTTGCAAGGGTCGGGGGGGGCATTGACTTGGGCGTCGCGACGGGCGGCCTCGGCGGCGAGGGCGGAATGACGGAGTCGGTCTGTGTCTGTGTTTGCGCAGCGTACTGGTTTCCCTACGGCTCTCCTGGAGGAGGGTGATGGGGTCGTCAGGGGTGATGAGGGTATGCCTTGGTCGGCGAACGGAACTAATACGCGATGGATCGTATCGAGCGGACGATGCGATTAGCGGATTGGGGTGCCTAACTGCAGTTTCAAAGAAGCGCGTGGCAATGCGCTTCATGAACTGAGCGATGGTGGGGATCCTAAGGTCGAGGTGAAGGGTATCGTTACGGACATAGTACGGGGCTCCCGTGATTTTCCTAAGAAACCGGTTTTGGAGGACCTGCATTTTATAGAGGTGGCGGGGATTGGAATGCGCAAAGATGGCACACGCGTAAGTCATGATGGGGCGGATTACCGCCGTGAATAAGCGCATTTTGCACTTGCGGGACAGGGGACTTTTCGGAATGAGCATGAAGTGGAGCCTACCCATAGCAAAAGCAGCCCGGTTACGAGCTGCTTTGATGTGGTCTCGGAAGGAGAGGTGACTGTCGAGGGTCACACCTAGGTACTTGGCTTGCTTCTTCCAAGGAATAGGCTTGCCGTACATAGTGATCGGGGTGGGGTCTACTGGTCGCTTACGCGGTTTAGTGAATAGGACCGCCTGGCTTTTATCGGGATTAACCTCAATTCTCCATTTCCTGAACCAGGCGCCTAGGGCGTTGGCTGAGGTTTGGAGGGTTTGGGCTATAGCGGTAGGACTTTGGCCTGTGTAATACAGGGCCGTGTCGTCCGCGAAGAGAGCTAACTGAGCCTTCTTGCTCTTGGGGATATCGCTAGTAAACAGCGAGAATAGGTGGGGCGAGAGGACTGCGCCTTGAGGGACACCGGCTGGGATGCGGTGTGGGGAGGAGAGGGCGTCGCCTATGCGATAGCGAAAGGTGCGATTCGACAAAAAGTCTCGTATGATGAGCACGAGACGGTCTGGCACACCCAGTTGGTAGAGCTTATATAATAAGCCATTGTGCCAGACTTTGTCGAAGGCTTTCGCTATGTCGAAAAACAGAACACCAGTCATCGCACCGCGCTGAAAGCCCGCGCTAATGTGCTCGACTATACGGTGGACTTGTTGGACGCACGAGTGTCCGGCCCTGAAGCCGTATTGCTCGTCGGGAATGAGGCTCTTAGCTTCGACGTAATCTTTGAGTCGCTTAAGGATACGCCTCTCGTAGATTTTGCCGAGAACGTTCAGTAGACTGATGGGTCGATAACTCGTGGGCTCAGACTTGGGCTTGCCTGGCTTGGGGAAACCGACTACAGTGGCCTCTTTCCACGCCTGGGGAAAGATGTTGTTACTTAGAGCGCCATTGAAGATGGCGGTCAAAAGCATAATGAGCTGGGGAGGGAGGAGTTTAAAGACGTTATTGTTAATACCGTCCGAACCGGGGGCTTTCCGGGGTCGGAGCCCTTTTATGATGTCTTGCACTTCGTCGGGAGTGACTGGAGGCAGAGGATCATCAGGGTCTTCTACAGGAGGTAAGGCGGTCCTACGTTCTACTTCGGAGTCTACCTTGAGGAGGTGACTGTTGTCTACGGGTTGGGTGCTCGGAGTGCACTGAGCTTCCAGGCTGTCGGCCAGGCATTCGGCTTTCTCGGAATCCTCGAAAGCGATGGTCTTGTCGGGGCGAGTGAGTGGAGGCGTAGAGGCATCCTCGGTGGCACGCAACTTTCGTTGCAGATGCCAGAAGGCTAGGTGGTTGGGCTCGAGGTCGCTGAGCATGTCGTTCCAGCGATTCGTACGAACCTCACTGATGCGTTTCTTTACAGCACGCTGCAAGTTGCGCATGTGAGCTTTGTTCGAATCGCATGGAAAGTTGCTGTAGGCACGAATGGCCGCATTCTTCTCGGTTATCAGTGCACGTACGTCAGCGGGGAGTTTCCATATACGATCTCTCGTGTCTGGGACTTCCCGTGAGCAATCCGTCAGTACGGATCGCACGTGTTCTGTAAACGAGTCGATTGCGGCCGTCGTGTCTGCGACAGAGACAATGTGATCGGGGATGGAGTCCAGGTGAGGTGACGTGGTTGATTTCAGCTTTTCGCTTACTTTCTTCCAGTCAGTTATCACTCTGGTTGGGGGAGGCTGGCTCGGGTCGGAAGGACCCGTGCGTGGAGTTAAGTGCATGAGCACTGGACGGTGGTCAGAGTTGAGCTCGTGTAACGTCTCAATGGAATTCAACCTGAGGTTGATATTCTTGAGAAGCGCTATGTCGAGCACATCGGAACGGGAGTTGGGGTCGTGAGGGTAGTGAGTATGCTCATAAGGAGCGATGGGGTCAAAGTTAAGGGTGGAGCTTAGGTTGAACACTACTCTCCCTCTAGGGGAGGTAATAGTGCTGTTCCAAGCTGGGTGTTTGGCATTGAGATCGCCCGCTAGAATAACGGAGTCACTCAAGCCGAAGATGGAGGTGAGGTCCTTAACGAAGAGAGAGTGGTCCTCTGCTGTATTAGCAGGAGGGAAATAGGCGGATACTATGGTGATCGGTTGATGACCGGTCATGGCTAGCCGACAGACTGAAACCTCGAGGAGTGACTCGAGGGTTGGTGGGATTAAGGGGATACAATGCAGGGACTTTTTGTAATAAATGAGAGTGCCACCCTTGTGGCAGCGGGACCTATCGTTACGGACTAGCTGATAATTGGCTATTTTGGGATCGCGGTGGTGGGGTTTGAGGAACGTCTCCTGGATGAGGAGAACGTCTAACTGGTGATCGCGGAGGAAGGTAGCGAGTTCGTCTCGCTGACCTTGGATACCGTTGACGTTAAAGAATCCTAGCTTAAGGGATCGTGGTTTAAGGGTATTCCTATTTGCGGCAGCCATTGGAAATTTAAGAAAGAAGTTGGAGGGCCTGAAGGGCGTCACCCACCTGGGGGTGAGAGTCCAAGATCATTTTGAATTCATCGGGGTTACCGTTGGCGGCCCTGAGTTGGGCAGCCAATTGTCTCGCCGATGACTTCAAAATATTCTTGTAGTTCTGGACCGCTTTGTACGCATTGATGATGACATTTAAGTCTTCATCGTCTACGTCTGCCACGGAACCAGAGGACGCGGGGGTGGAGGTGATGGCCGCGGGAGCGGGAGCCACGGGTTTGGAGATGGGGGTGTCTAGGAGACCTGGGATGGGCTTGGGAGGCGCTGGGCCAAGGGCTGGGAAGGCCTTTTGGTGATTCAGCGCGTTCCAAGGGGAGGGACGTTGGGGACCTAGTCTGGCGGGCATCTGTGAGGAGGGAATCTTCACAGATGGGGATTCCCTCTGCTGGCGGGCGGCTGCGCGCTTTGCCAGTTTGGGAGAAGTGGATTTGGGGGCTTTGGGGCAGCCGCGATAGTTCGCGGTGTGTCCTACCTGGCTGCAAAGAACGCAGCTCGGGGGTTCGGTACAGAGAGCCCTGTCTTTGGGTCGGGGGCAGTTGGCAGTACCGTGATCGCCTAGGCATTTCACGCATCTGGCCGGGGCGAAGCAGTGGGCCTGACTGTGTCCGTAGTTCTGGCAGTTGTGACACTGTCCTACGGTATGAGATTTGTAGGGCTTCTCAATAGAGATGCCCGACAGGGAGCACACAGTCGTGATCTTAAAAATGGGATGGGGGCCTGACTCGACAGGGTCGCAAACGACGAGGACCATGTCGTATGGGTTTCCGCCTCTCGCCTTGTGAAGGCGGTGGACGGCGGATACAGGGATTTTCTGGGCGGTCAGGTCGTCAAAGACTTCCTGAGTGGGGATTTCTTTGGGGATTCGCCTAATCACCACACGGGTGGACTTCTCCTCAGGGAGACCATAGGCGTGGTGCCATATCTTATGGGACATAAGGAGGCGGACGAGGGCTCTATAGTCCGAGGAGGTGGGGGTCAGGATACTGGATACCCTTTGTAGTGCTGGTGGCCTTTGTGTAATTAATTTTTTGGGCCAAGCACAATCTTGATGCCTCAGTCCATTGGGACGGGTCATGGATGACAATTGGGGGGGGTTTTTCCTTCTTCTTCTTGGCAGAAGTTGAAGGCGGAGTCGGGATAGCCATAGGGCTGGAGGGGCGGCTAGTGGGGGCCGGTGGTGGGGTGGGGGAGCTACCGCGAGAGATCGGGGAGAGGGGGTGGGGGGGGCCGCGAGGGGTTTCTTAGCCTTGGAGGAGGCTTTGGAATGTTTTCCCTTGCGCTTGCCTAATACGACTGTGAAATCCTCGTCAGAGGAGCAAGCAGAGTCACTAGCGTGCTCTGAGTCGGAGACGGGGACCGAGGTGTCCATTTGGACGGGCTCAGGTGTGGAGCGCACCTGTGGGGGGGCCATTGTTTGAGGAACAATGGGTTCTTGGGAAATGGGGACAATAGCCGCTTTAGCGGAAGCGGCTTTGGGAGCGCGGACGGTGGAATCCTTTGTCTTTGCAGACAAAGGAGCCGGTTTAGAAGGGGAAGCGGGGGTTTCGCGCCTACTTTCTCTGACTTTCTTCAAAGCGGTATATTCCGCTTTGTAGTCGCCGTCGAATCGGTCATCGTTGACCATGCGGTGGACTAAACTCCAGAGGAGTTTAACCTCCTCTTGGAGAACTTCTAGAGTCGACATGATTAGGGGACATGAGAGTGAAGCTCTCAGGGGAAAAGCCTAACACTACTATCAAGCCTAATTCCCCGGGTGGGTGTGCCCGGGGATGAGTAGCCTCCCCTGCCGAGGGATTGTGTATGGCAGGGAGGTGAGTACCTAAGGTGTGCCCTAAGCTTGTGAACCTGTTGCCAATCTTAATGTGCAACAGGGCCCTATGTGGGTCTGGTGCGAAGGGGTAGACACACCCAACCGACACCAGGTGTGTAGCTGTGAACGAAACCAGAGACTAGGTACGACTAGGAGTCCCCCCAAGGCCGTAGTCCTAGCTCCCGACTCCAATAAATTAACCTCGCCCTGAAGGGGTTTGGCGGGATGGATTGGGGCACCACCCTCTTGGTTTCGTTAACACCGTAAGGTTTCCACCAAGAACCACGAAACTGTGGATTTTCCCTGAAGGGGCAAATTCGCGAAACACGGAACGTTTGTGATGTGTCCTGAAAAGGACAGTTGGTTGTGGTAGTCAAAGACTACCGAGAGCTGTCGTGAAGACACGACAAAATCGCACGGATGAGCGACACAGGCACGGAGCGCACACGAGGACACGTCCGCACGCGGTGGCGGTCAGACGCAGAGTGATGTGACCCACATTTAACCCGGGTCGCCCGTTTTATACCTTGTAGGGAGGTGCAATTAGTGGCCCTTGCAATGCGTATTTTGACAACATTTTTTTTAACGTTACGTGCTAATGAAACCTGTTGTGTTTAGGGATTCTAACTGTTGTTAATTTAAAGGTCGTTAAGCATACTTTCAATTGATACCAATATTAATTGGGTTTAATGTATTCGTTACTGGCGGGACATGTTTTAAACTTATTTTCGAAGAGGTGCGATTTTTGTGACGCCGAGTGTATATAAATATACAAGAATTGCTCGTTTAAAGATATTAAATATCACACTACAACTAATAGACGCCGAACAGCGAGTGAATCCACCGGGAACAGCTAGTATACTTATCTTATAGCTGAAGAATTTGTTCGTTTGTTTATTCTCAGTAACAGTGTCTCAGACCAGCGGTGGCCCAGTGGTATCGGTCCCGACTGACGAGTTGTAGGTCGTGGGTTGGAACCCCAGCCAGGCGCATTACCTTGTTTATTACGGTGAAGCAAAACATCGTGAGGAAACCGGGATGTCTTAGAACCAAAAATTCGAAGACATGTGACATCTACCAACCCGTACAGCCTACAGGGCACGCGTTGTGGATTGGCCCACTCCCTCTCACATAGAGGAGTTGTTCAGCCTTAAAAGCACTCTCTGTTGATGTATAAAAATTGAAGATCTGGAACACCTGATGTGGAACTCCAAGAACCCAGCTACACTTTAATATAATTATGTATAAGTACAGGAATGACGTCTTAGCAAGTGTTGTTTAGTCTGATGGGCATTTCCTGTTGACTTACAAAAATGAAAGATCTGGAACGTCTGGAATCGTCTCACTCATCCCGTTGTTTTCCCGTCCCCAGGCTCTTAGAATTCGACATCAGACGTTTCAGATCTTCGATTTTGACGACCCCGTTGTCACTGGCATAAGCAATAGGATCCGCGTACGAAGTCGAAGCTAGTTTATGTAATAAAATACACTATTGCAAGTTTAAATAAATGAACTAACAATTTTGTATCTTTGCCTTTCAGAGTTACCAAGTCAAGACAAGAAATCAATCGTAACTCTAGAAAAATCAGTCCAAGTAACATTAAAAGCGAACAATCATTTTGGGAGTACTGCTGCTCACACTTATCATCAAAATTATATGCAAAATGCTTTCCTCAACGATGGAAAATCAGATGATGTGTCTAGTTTTAAAACTGATCATTCGTCACCTTTTGTTTCTACATTATCAACAAAAGATAATGATGATGTAGAAAATTTACAAACGTTAAAAAATACTAAGAGTCTATTTGGTAAAGAACCTTTCATGTTTGTTGGAATATCAAAAGAATGTTATTCTTTAATCATTCAGTTGTTGAATAAACACACAAATATAAAAACTGAACACATTTTGCTATGCTTTACAAAAATAAGATTAAACCATACATTTTCTGAACTAAAAGATCATTTTGGTCTCTCAATACCTGATGCAAGTACAATATTTTTAGAAAACATACCAATAATAAGTAGTTTTTTAAGAAAATTCATTGTTAATTTAGATAATAATTTAATTAATGATATTAGCTGCTTTATAGATTGCTTAGAGATTGATATAGAAGCACCATCGGAAACTCTCTTCCAAGAAATGACATGGTCTGATTATAAAAAGTGTCATTCTATGAAATATTTAATATCATGCACACCTAATGGTTTAATTAATTATGTTTCTCAAGGGTTTGGGGGTAAAATTAGTGATGTGACCATAGTGGAAAACTGTAACTTTTTAGATAAATTGCAAGAGGGAACATGCATTTTGGCTGATAGGGGGTTTAAACATCTTGAAAAAGTACTTCAAGAAAAGGGCATGAAATTATTAATGCCATCTAGTGTTAATGCTGTGAAGTTATCAGAAACTGAAGTTCGACTGACTGAGATAATAGCTAGCTTGCGAATTCATATTGAAAAGGTATTTTTGCGTGTAAGAGATTTCAATATGCTAAAACAAAATTCAATGATAAATACTAACTTATTTTGTGTACTCGATGATGTTATTATTATTACATGTGCTTTAGTTAATTTGCAGGATTCTCCTTTAAATAAATAATAAAACAAGAACTATACAATAATTGTTTTTCATTCATTACTATACTTACCTATATAAAAATCAATTCCTGTTCGCTAAAACTCAAGAACGGCTGGACCGATCTGCCTAATTTTGAATTATTATTTTTGGAAGTCCAGGGCCTGTAGCCATGTAACAAACGATAAATGCAAACGCTGTGTAGGTTTTGACAGATTTTTAACTTTAGGAACTTGGGTATAAAGTCGAAGATCGATTGAAGATTTCATGGCGTTATTGTTCGTTCCAGTCGCTAACGCTCAGAAATCTTAAACAGATTTTCAACTTTAGGATCTAAGGAATAAGGTTGAAAATCTATTGGGGAGTACCGAGCGTTTACGGGCAGGGAAGGTTTAAAAAGTAAAGTTTTTTTTATCTTGCCACTGCAACAGTGTCAAGCAGTGGTGGCCCAGTGGTATTGACCCAGACTTACGAGTTGTAGGTAGCGGTTTATAACCCAGCAAGGCGCATTACTTTGAGTAATTTATTTCATCACCGCTGCTCTCAAATCGGTGAAGGAAAACATCGTGAGGAAACCGGCATGTCCTAGTACCAAAAATTCGAAGACTTGTGACATCTACCAACACGCACTGCGCCCGCGTGGTAGATTATGACCCACTCCCTCTCAGAGAGGAGGCCTGTGTCCCAGCAGTGGGAACATTTATAAGCTGATGATGATTACATTCTGAGGCGGTACAAAGTTTGTCGGGTCAGTTAGTTTTTCATTCAATATGGAGGTGAATGGAAACGTCAGGAGACGTCCCAGAAAGACCTACACTCACCTTATTGGTAAAAGCTTCAGAAAAGCCGGGTACGTAGTACTACTTTCCGGCGTGCTTGTATGACCAGATGTATGAATGATATATTCCCTTTATGTCGAGTCCCGTTACGTCGAGTCTGGAAGTCTATTGTTCTCCAAAGTATTGATATTTTACGCTTTCTATTACCTTTATGTCGAGTTTGGTGAACAAGTACAGTCAGGAATGTAAATTAAAAGCCAATGGCATAAAAACATAATAATATTAATACAAGTATAGGTGAAGATTACCTAAAAAATGAAGCTCGCGGGGCTCCTATTTCTGCGTGCATGGTTTAAAGTAACCTAACACGAAGAGGATTCCCTTTGAACCTAACCTGTCCGTGTCGGGGTGCCCACAAGTCCCGAGCTCGCTTCGCTCGCTCTTGGATCCCAAGTTCTCCTAATAACAATTCCAATCATTAATAATTCTAAATTATGTGCATGTATTCATTTCATTGGACGTGACTGTACTTCTAAAATATGATATAATTAATCTCGACATAAAGGTAATAGAAGCGTGGTAAATAAACTCGGCATAAAGGGAATAGAAACGGGACAGAAAACTAAACTCGACATAGGGGTAATAGAAGCGAGACAAGGTTTTAATCAACCGGTGGAAGGAGTATGTAAGGATCGCAGCAGGTGACGCTCTGTAGCTTCTGACTACCACCATGGAAATATGGCGTGAGTATATGTATTATCACTGCTATCATATATTATTATATACAACGTGTAACGTTAAATGCGCAAAACCTCTCGTGGGGTAACTCAGCCCATGTTACTAAACAATGTTTGTTCTAAGACTTTTGGAAATTCGCAAAATAAAAATATTTTTCATACTGATGGGCCCGATCAATTTCTCATTTTGTATGAAAAACCATTTTTTTTTGTGAATTTCCAAGTCTTAGAACAAACATTGTTCACTATCGTGTTATGAGTTACCCCACGAGAGGTTTTGCGCATTTAACGTTACACGTTGTATAGTATAGTGTAAATATTTACTTTCCAGAAAGTAACTCATAACATTCCGGTCCCGCATTAAAGGCTCCCGCACACGGGCCACTCGCGCGATTCCGCACCCCTCTCTCTTACCTCAGTAATGCATTGGTTAAAAAAGTAGCAGCCAACGACCGCAAGTGTCGACCACCGGCCACAAATGGTTGTCGCGCACTTCAGCTACCTCTGTAGCCGCTTCTAACTTCTCGTGGCGGCGTTTGTGGCTGTCGCAAGCGGCTCGTGTGCGGCGACACTAGCGAGCTACCAAGACCCCGGAAAGTAAAGGGCTACTGAAAACACCTAGGATATTAGTACAAGTCTGACAGCCCGAGTCGCACGCTGCGCGGACGTTTCAATTGAGCGACTCAAAATCTAAGAAAAAGATACACATTTCCAGTATCGCAACGTCTGCGTCGCGTCTCGGTACCTAAAAGTTGTTAAAATAGTATCATATTTTGTTTAGGCGGCGCCGACCTCATGCGCCCGGCATTGGTCGAGGCCACTGCGGGGCGAGACGAAATAGAAAGCGATTGCCTCCTTCTGCGAAGCAGTCATGCTAGCGAAGGAGGTTACAAGACGGCCTCCAGGAACCCAGCCGCCGTTGGTGACGCCCACGGCCTCGGACGTGGCGAAGCGATTTCCGGCCACCGTAGGCCGTCCGATCATGGACCATGCCCAGGTTATGATAGCGAAGGAGGAGTCGGGACGCGTGAGGGAGAGCTGGGCCGCAGTGGTAGACGCCCACGGCGACCGACGTCGCAAGACGATCTCCGGATCTCAGGCGGTAGACGAGGGCATGCGGAAGACGACTTCTGGGGGACCCACCGTCTAATCATGGGTCATGCCCGAGTCGATGGCACGTCGTGTTCCACGCGCGCCTCAAACAGCGTCGGCAACCTGACGAGGCCTTCTTGTAGGGCCAAAACCTGCCGGGGTCGCGGGACTGCCTTATTAAGTAACCGTGACCCTTGAACGTAAAAGGCTATTGAAGGATCCCTCGCCCCTCCCCGGGTGGGAAGAAATAGGATCCGAAATTACTGGACCGATCTCAAAAATCTTTCACCAGTTGAAACCTGATTCTGCCCTGAGTGACATTGGCAATAAGGGAGGAATAAATAAAATAATTTATTATCAAATAAAATAAATTTATTTGCAAAATACAGACATTTCATAAAGTGACAAAATACGTTATTCAATGAATAATTATTCATGTTTAAAAATTATTTTCATTGTAAAATTAATTTTACAATACTACGTACTAATGTAACTACGCTGATGTACATACAATTAGACACTAACATATTCAACTAGAATATATTTAAATATGATGATTTTTTTAACTATACTTATGACTAAACAATGTTGACATGCATCGCACTTGTAAGGTTTTTCACCAGTGTGTTATTGGATATTTCCAAAAAAGAATTATTTCTAGAGAGTATAGAAGATTTTCAGTCCACCGCCATTTTGCTTTTTTTCAGAACCGCGGGGCAAATCGTAAGCTTTATAGGGTGACTGGCAATTAGTGTACGATACTTAAACATGTGATTGTGCTGATGATAACAAACAATTTTTATTAAGAAAGCAAAGCAGAAATAGTGAAAAAATATCAGCTGTTCAGTACATTAGGCAAACATAAATGTACTGAACAGCTGAGCACAATCACGTGTTTAAGTATCGTACACTATTTGCCAGTCACCTCATATATTTAGATAGAGGATACTTTTACAAACAAAAAATATAAGGGACATGATGTCCTAAACCTAAGGCGTCAGATTTCAGAGTTATTTGCGGAAATATAAGTTGAAAACTGAACCTTGCAGAAACAACAGCTGTTGTTTTTTTTTCTCCCTGCAGATATACATTTTGATTTATTTTTCTTTTCAAAACCTTTGCCCTCACTCTAGAAATTGCTCCTGTGTCGTGGGTGTGTTCACAAACATTGAAACTCACACACACCAAGACCACGAATTACTACTAAATAATGAGGTACATCATGTATGATATTATTATAATTTAAAGTAACAAGCAGGGAGAGAACAGACAAAACAGTTGTTTAAGCATGGTTCAGTTTTTAATTTATATTTCAGCGAATAACTCTGAAACCTTACGCTTTAGAACATTATGTCCAAGATATTTTTTGTTTGTCGAAGTGTCCTCTATATAAATATATAACTTTTGTTCTTGTTAATTATATGGTAGGCGACCGATAGGGCCAAAACTTTCAAACCCCTTTACGCCAAAACGAATCGTAATTTCTAAGGTTTTCACTAGTGTATAATCGACAGCGGTTTCATCGTGCCGTATTCATATTAACATTATTACATACATTATGTTGTGTTAAATAATGTCTTTTTAAATGAGTAATTTGATTAAAACCACGCTCACAAATATCACATTTAAAAGGTTTTTCACCAGTGTGTATTCGAATATGTCTTCTCAAAGTAGTTTTTTGACCGAAACTGCGCTGACATTCATCACATTGATAAGGTTTTTCACCAGTGTGTACTCGAATATGATTTTTTAAAGAATTTGTACGACTGAAACTACGTTTACATACATCACACTTGTAAGGCTTTTCATTAGTTTTCCTTTTAGGCTTTTCCAATCTTTTTACTTGATTTAATATACACCGTTTTAAAGAGCTATTTGTGTCATTTTCGAACGAATGATATGGAGATGACCGGATCACTTTCAAGAGTGATTGTTCATTTTCGTTCAAAACCGCTGTATTTTTATCTTCCGGCTTCGTTTTCTGTGTGTCTAGTATTGTTTTCTTCGTAACTGACGTCCCTGTGATTACAAATCAAGTAAAATGTTAGATTTAGATTAATTTACACATAAATCTCTTGATTCTGGTATAATATACTTTTACAGTCCACATAAAGTTCAAAATTGTATCAATATTTACGCAGTCAACACTGGTTTGCCTTACATGCGTTACTTATTTTAAATGCACTATGTATTCTATTTATATTTTTAAACTGCCAATGATAAAATTTTTTTTTTTCACTTATTAAATTAGATGTATGTAAAACTAAAATAAATAAAAAAAAATATTTTACCCTTTTTAGTTTAGATATTCAACAAAAACCTTCGTATTATTGGCGTCTTCGAAAATCTACAAACCATGTAAGCAAAAAAAAATCCCTTAACTCAAAAAACACTGAACCGATTTTGATGAAACTTGAATTTATTATATTATTCCCTAAGTTGAACAATACCTAGTACAACAAAAAAAAAAAACTTAAATCGGACTTGCAGTTCCGGAGATAAATGCGAACACAAACATAAAAACATACATACACTTTTGAAATTTTGCTCATTTTTTCAGACGCCGATATAGACTAACATATACGAAAACTGGGCCGTTTTGAAATATTTCATACATACGGGTCGAATTGTTAACCTCCTTGTTTGCAATCGGTAAAAAAGGAATCACATTTCTAAGGGTTTTCACTAGTGTATAATCGACAGCGGTTTCATCGTGCTGTATTCATATTAACATTATTACATACATTATGTTGTGTTAAATAATGTCTTTTTAAATGAGTAATTTGATTAAAACCACGCTCACAAATATCACATTTAAATGGCTTTTCACCAGTGTGTATTCGAATATGTCTTCTCAAAGTATTCTTTTCACCAAAACTACGCTGACATACATCACATTGATAAGGTTTTTCACCAGTGTGTACTCGAACATGATTTTTTAAAGAATTTGTACGACTAAAACTACGTTTACATACATCACACTTGTGAGGTTTTTCATTAATTTTCGTTTTAGGTTTTTCCAATTTTTTTACTTGATTTAATATACACTGTTTTAAGGAGCTATTTGTGTTATTTTCGAACGAATGATATGGAGATGACCGGATCACTTTCAAGAGTGACTGTTCATTTTCGTTCAAAACCGCTGTTTTTTTATCTTCCGGCTTCGTTTTCTGTGTGTCTAGTATTGTTTTCTTCGTAACTGACGTCCCTGTGATTACAAATCAAGTAAAATGTTAAATTTAGATTAATTTACACATACATCTCTTTACCTGGTCTTACACATGGATCTCTTGATCTTACTTTAAGAGTTCACATAAAGTTCAAAATTGTATCAATATTTACGCAGTCACCACTGGCTTACCTTACAAGCGTTATGTGTCTCTCATGGATTTTCGACCTTATTTTAAATGCACTAAGTATTCTATTTGTAAACTGGCAAATTATAATCTATTTATATTTTTACATATTAATGTTTCATTAAATTAAACGTATGTTAAACTACAATAAATTGAACTTAATTAAAAGTGTTATCATAACTATTTACAGTTTGGTCACATTATTGACCATAACCGAGCTTATTCATGACGAGATTCGTGCTATTTCACATTTCTACTAACCAAAAATGAAAATCGCTTCCTTGCTACTACGATATAATGATACAATTCGACTGACTTCAGTCGTCGTGGCGAGCGTATTTTGTTTTTCATCTACTCGTAGACAACCGCACGTTTTAAGTCTTATGTCGTAGTGGTAAGGATGATTTTCATTTGCAGTTGGAATCGGTTGAATTGTATCGCATCGTGGCATCAGCAAGTTCGCTTGATAATAATTAAGATAAAATAATAATAATACTTTCTAAATCGTCACTTGTCACACTGGTACAAACATTTGAGGTGTTTTAGCTTTCCCTTGCAAAATTTTTCTTAGATTACCCAGTTACTGGGTTGTGGAGGTCCGATAGTCAGTCGCTCCATGTAAAATACTGATATCCAGCTGCATGGTTTGACTTGAAGCCGACCCAATATAGTTGGGAAAAGGCTTAATAGATGATAAAAAGTATAGTATATTAAATAGCTTGTAACACTTTCTGGAAAACCCCAAAACACGACGATCTAAAAAAGAAGGTACTACTCTTTGTGAATGGCGATATATTTACTGTTTTCTACTAAATAAGGGCATTGGAACTCTACAAATCTGATACGACTTACTGACGCGATATGGAACTGACATTAGGTTTGACCAAATATCAAATCAACTAGATAATTATTACGTCCGCGTGGGGCTGGGGTGGGTGGGTAGTTTGGTTCTCAAATCTTCCTTTACAAGATTTTTTCTGATGTTTAGTCAAACCACTGCCTAATCTAAAACTACTCGGACATTTGTCACATTTGTAAGGTTTTTCACCAGTGTGAATACGAAGATGTTTTGTCAAATCACTTTTATGTGTAAAACATCGTTCACACGTCTCGCATTTGTAAGGTTTTTCACCTGAATGTATTAGAATATGGCTGTTCAAATTATTCTTATAACTAAAACCACGCTGACATATTGGACATTGGAATAATTTTTCAGTCGCATGTAGTTGAGTATGTTGCCTTAAATGACATTGTCTAGCGAAACTTCGCTCACATACTTCGCACTGAAAAGGCTTTATATCACTGTGCACTAACTTATGTTTCGTCAAAGTACACCGTGTATTAAATTTACGCAGACAGATTTCGCATTCGAATTTCCTCTCTCCTGAATGTGTATGCATATGCCTTTTCAAATTATTCTTTAAATTGAAACTACGCTGACATATAGTACATGTGTAAGGTACTTCACCAGTGTGAATTACCTTATGCTTCGTTAAATTATATTGAACATTAAAACTACGCTGACATATATCACATTTGTAAGGTTTTTCACCAGTATGTATACGAACATGTCTTCTCAAATTATTCTTAAGATTAAAACCGTGCTGACAAACTTCACATTTGTAAGGTTTTAAACCACTATGTATTTTACTATGTTTAGTTAAATTAAACTGTTTGCTAAAACTAAGATTGCAAACATCACATTTATAAGGTTTTTCACCAGAATGTAAGTTAACGTGTTTCCTCAAAGCGTTGTTAGTACTAAAACAACGTTCACATACATCACACTTGTAAGGTTTTTCACCAGTGTGTATCCGCAAAATATGACTTGTTAATATATTCTTTAGACTAAAACTTTTCTTACAAATATCACATGTGTAAGGTTTCTCACCAGTGTGTATTCTAGTATGATTAATTAAATCGACATTTCTTCGAAAAGTTTTAGGACAAAAATTACATTTTAATAATTTTAAGGCTTGATTGGGGTTAGAGGTCATTTTCGGGTCATTTTTCATTTGCTCTGTAGTAATTGTTCCTTCCTGATCTGTTTTCTTCGCGACGGGAGCCCCTAGGATTATAAATATGGTAAGTGCTATGTTTTGAGAAGATTGAAAGAGAAGAGATAAATTAAAAATATTTAAAAAAGGCATTTTTTTGTAGTGCGGATATTTTAGTATGATATTTCACTATGAAAATTTATTAAACACGTATTTTTAATTTTATCATTTGCTTGCTGTTGCCAGCGGCTTAACCCGATACTATTTTTATAAAGTTTAAAGTACCTAGGGATGGATGTTTGTTACTCTGCAAAAACCACTGCACAGATTTGGATGAAAGGGGTTTGAACTTTTTTGAATGGGCCGTGTACCAGATGCCATCCACCATTTTGTTTTTTTTTTTTTCAAAACGGCGTACACGAATGAAACATTGATAAATCGATAGATCACATCAATACAAACATAAAATTTATGGGGCAAAACCTCGTAAACCGTCACGTTTCCGAGTTATGAGCTGTCAACGTGACGGTTTACGAGGTTTTGCCGCTTAATTTTATGTTTGTATTAATGTGATCTATCGATTTATCAATGTTTCATTCGTGTACGCAGTTTGGAAAAAAAAATCAAAATGGCGGATAAGGAAAAGGTACAAAAGGCACAAAGCCCTTTGGTACAGACGCCAGATCGTCTGGCAACGTCCATCACCGTGGGCGTCCACCACTGCGCCTGGGTTGGAGGGAGGACGCTGTCCTTTCCCAAACGCGGTGCGCCTCCTCCTTCGCGAACATGACTGCTTCGCAGAAGGAGGCGACCGCTTCCCACTCCGTCTCGCCCTGCAGCATGGCCTCGACCAATGCCGGGCGCGATAGGTCTCCGCATATCGCCGTCGTGAGGACACGGCGGTGCTCTGCCCAAGCGGGGTAGTCCTGCACCGTATGCTACACCGTGTCCTCCGAGCGATCCTCGCAGTGGTGATACCAAGACGTTTCCTCCTTCCTCGTCAGACACAGGTACCTTCCGAAACATCCTCAGACCTCAGACCTGCGTCATGCGGAAGGTCAGGCCGCCGTGACGCCTATCCAGCCACTCCTCAAAGAGGGGTTTTACCGATTGCGGCGTGCTCGAATAGCGTCTGTACATAGATAGTTTAGTTTAACTTTAATTTACTTTTTAGTTTAACCTGGATTAACACAGGTTAGTATAAAGTATCTATGTATCTATACCCCAATTTTATCTTCCTGTTTGATAATTTTAGAGTTGTAACGGGGAAAACTGCTGGCAACTAATTTAATCAAATTCATTAAAAACTAGTTTGATCAAATTCTTTGTTTTTGACAATTCAAACGTGCCTGTAACAGGTCTCCTTGAAATAAATGCTTTGATTTAAGGGGGATGCTCCAACCAGCCCGCGAAATTCAATTTTTTTTACGTTTTTTGCAATTTGCAGGCCAGTGACATGTTGTAGCTTCATAAATATATGAGTTGCGGTTATAACAAGTATAAATTTAAAAATAAAAATTATCAAAAAACTCGCTCCATCAGCTCTCACATAGAAAAGGTGCATCGTAATTAGATTTCGGAGATTTTAACATGATGCACCTTTTCTATGTGAGAGCTGATGGAGCGAATTTTTTGATAATTTTTATATTTAAAATTATACTTGTTATTACCGCAACACAAATATTTATAAAGTTACAACATGTCACTGGCCTGCAAATTGCAAAAAACGTAAAAAAATTTGAATTCCGCGGGCTACATCGAAGCAATCACCTTAATTCTTACTTGGACCGCAAAGTAATACTTACAGTTTGTCTCCCCAGCTTTCCGTTTCATTTCAGATCCCTCTTGCACTTCTTCCATTTCGATCTTGACTTCCATCAAGGGTACATCATCTTCTGAGTCGGACTCGGTACGTCGTTGTGGTATGTATTCAATTTCCAGGTAATCACTGAGTAGGGGGGCCGAGTCTAGGGTTTTAAGAAAAATAACAAGTCAAGAGCATTCATCATCTGCCTATCTTTGTCGCGGTGTACCAAAGCGGAGAAGGGAAAATAAAAAAAAAATAAAGCTCGTTTATTTTCAGGCGTCGCCGTCGGCGGCCCATAGCACGTTAGTTATCAGTACAAACTTAAAATCTACGTTAGTACTAAGAGTAAAAAAAAAACAAATCAATATCTATACACCGTGACTTTTTAGTCGTCTTACAAATGTGGTCCACTTAATGTATCCGACCTAAAATACCTCTAGGCGAGTTTTTTTTTAAATCTTAACCTCTATCGTCCTGAGATACCAAATGTGGTTCCTAAACGGTCACCACCGTTGAGTCCTGAGGAACCATATGTGGTTCGCGCGCGGCACGCGCGTACAAGCCTACTTCAACCTTATTTATATTAAACACTATGGCTCAGAATTGCTTGAAAAAATTCATCCATAGAGCTCGATTTTAGTCGATTATTATTGTACCGAATAGTTACTGAAATCAACTGGGTGTCATTATAAAAAAAAAAAAAAAGAATCGCTCTTTGTCGATGTCAAAATGTCAAGTGATCAACCACTTGTAATGTTGTTTATGTCTTATTTTTTCCATGATAGGACTATAAGTGTACTGAAATTGATAAAGTGTCGTGTTTTTGTTAGATTTCAACTAAAATTTTAATTGGAAAACGTAAATTATCGAGTAGAAATAGGTTTTTGTCCCTCGTATAGGCCAATTCGGTTGTCAACAATGTATTTCTAATACCATGGAATTTCCGTTGTTTATTTTTTCGATTCAAGGTTAGTAATCAGTTGAAGAAGGTTTATGTAGTATCCTAAAAAACATTTTATAGTGATACCTGTTCATAATAACACGGATGATCGTTTACAAAGTCGTGCATTGAACTGCGCATGGAAAAATTACAGCTCCTCCTAAATAAATGAATTTTAGAGTTGGAATCTTATAGGAATAGTGTATGTGAGAATTTTTTTATTAGAATACTTATGTATTCGTTATATTAGTTCTAAAGTTTCGTGTAAATTGATTCAGTAGTTTTATCAAAAATAAATAAGGTACGTCAACAGGTCTAGTTACGGCTGTGGTTACGGCGAGATCTCTTATCTACAGGATATTTTAATTCCGAAGTACTTATTCAAGAGGTGTTTATATTGAAATACAAAGTCTCGTTACTAAGGAACACGAAACTTTTTACCGTTTGAGATAAGAGTCATTGTATCTCGAGTGATTACAATTATTGTGAGCGTCGGCCAGTGTTGACAGTCGCGCAATATTAACAAATAATAGCTCCATGTAAGTTGAATTTTGAGTTGGAATCTTATAACATTATATGTTGGAATTTTCTTATTAGATTACTTATATATTCGTTATATTAGTTCTAAAGTTTCGTGTAAATTGATTCAGTAGTTTTATCAAAAATAAATAAGATACGTCAACGGGTCTAGTTACGGCGAGATCTCTCCTATCTATGGGATATTTATAATACCAAAGTAGTCATACAAGAATTGTTTATGTTGTAATACAAAGACTCTTTATCAACGAATACGAAACTGTTTACAGTTGGCCATTTGAGTAATTCTAACTGGAGCGATAACGGTTAATGTAAGCGGCCGCCACTTGACGCGCGCGATGACGTAAGCGCTCGTAAATGTCAAGGACGGGACGGAGTTTACGATACGCGAGCGCGGTACCTGAGAGGTTAATAATTATTTTATTTTTTATTAAATAGGTACATTAGAACTATGAAACAACCAGTTAAAATGTTTACATATTAGTCTTGTGTAGTTCGCGAACGAACTAGTTCGAAAGAACTGCTCCCACAGATGAACTAGTGAACTAGCTCCTACATTTTCCGCTCCGTAGTTCAGTAGTTCGGACAGAATGAAAGAGATCGACTGAACTAAGATCACAGACTAAGATCGTTGCACGGGAGCGGGACACCACTACGCTATAATATGGCTATAATACTCCTGTTCGCTCACCGATCATGCGCGCATCCCGATCCCGTTTCGTACACTTTACACAAATTGTCGCATGCAGCAGGAACCGTAATAAGACGAGCGAACAAAGACAAACTAAATCTGAAATCTCTTTGCGAGCGAACGATTTGATCGCTCTTGATCGGTCGGTCTCTATTACGAGCTAGGAACTAACGAACTAGAAGAGCGAACTAGTTCGTTTAAGAGCGGAGAACTAAATTGAGCGCTCTCAGTAGTGAACTAGAATGCCCAAGACTATTACATATCAAGCTGTAGAGTATACCTACCCAGCGCAATAGTCGGGCGGATCATTCCATTCCAATTTTCTGTGAGACAAGGGTGTTTCTAACTACGCCTTGCGTCATAAAAACGATTTTTTTTAAATTAAATTTTTCAAATCTCTTAAATACCTATTTTTTTATTATAAACGTGTTCTAGTCATTGGATACATCAACTGGGCTGCTTTTGTAAGACGACTAAAAAGTCACGGTGTATATACAACGTGTAACGTTAAATGCGCAAAACCTCTCGTGGGGTAACTCAGCCCATGTTACTGAACAAACAAAATTGATCGGGCACATCAGTATGAAAAAATAAACTTTTTTGTATGTGAATTTCCAAGTCTTGGAACATACATTGTTCAGTTCAAAAATCAATGCCACTTTTCGTTGTAATTTTATAACTCAAGAACGGGCTCTTCTATCCAAACCAAATGTTTAGGCTTTGTTCAGACTATTTATTTTAGTAGATGGTTTATGTGAAGTTTGCACAAAATCGGTGGTCCGGTTCTTTATTTATCACATTTTTAGTGACGTAGCGAAGCACGTACCGGGCCGCTAGTAATATATAAAAATCAATGCCACTTTTCGTTGTAATTTTATAACTCAATTAAGAACGGGCTCTTCTATTCAAACCAAATGTTTAGGCTTTGTTCGGACTATTTAGAAGATGGTTTATGTGAAGTTTGCACAAAATCGGTCGAGCGGTTCTTTATTTATCACATTTTTAGTAACGTAGCGAAGCGGCTCAGGCGCAAAATGTCGCTTTCGCAAAATGTCTCCTGGTAGTAATTATGTCTTTTTCGCAAAATGTCGCTTTCCTCATTATATCGCTTTCGCAGAATGACTCCTTCTCAAAAGACCGCTTTCTGCACAACGCCTCTTTCGCAAAATGTCATGTTAGTAACTTAGAAAAAAGTTAGCCAGGTTTAAAAGAAAGTTTTTTTTTTCAATTTCTTATTACCTATTGATTGATTCTGTTCACACATTTTTTTTTAGGGTCGTGCTCCATTACTGTTTCTAAACCCTCCTCAACGGTCCACACTACGTAACCTTGTTATTCAACATTGCAACATAAAACAATACTGTACACATTAGAATATCTTAATATATACTAGCTTCTGCCAGCGACTTCGTACGCGGATCCTGTTGCTTATGCCAGCGACAATGGGGTCGTCAAAATCGAAGATCTGAAACGTCTGATGTCGAATTCTTAGAGCCTGGGGACTGGAAAACAACAGGACGCGCATGACGATTCCAGACGTTCCAGATCTTTCATTTCTGTAAGTCAACAGGAAATGCCCATCAGACTAAACAACTCTTGCTAAGATGTTATTCATATATATGTTATAGTGTAGCTGGGCTCTTGGAATTCCACATCAGTTGTTCCAGATCTTAATTTTCATACGTCAACAGAGAGTGCTCATTAGGCTGAACAACTCTTGCTAAGATAGCCTATATATGTTATAGTGTAGCTGGGCTCTTGGAGTTCCACATCAGGTGTTCCAGATCTTCAGTTTTTATACGACATCAGGGAGTGCTCATCAGGATGAACAACTCTTGCTATGACGTCATTACTGTATATGTTATAGTGTAGCTGGGCTCTTGGAGTCCCATATCAGGTGTTCCATATCTTCAAATTTATTTTCTCAGCAGAAAATGCTCATCACGCGGAACAATTTTTGCTATGGCGCTATTTTTGTATCTCTTATAGTTAAGCTGATCTATTGCAGTTCTGCATCAGGTGTTCAAGTTTCCAAGATAAATTATAGCCTATATGTTGCCCAGACTTAATAGCTATACAACAAAAAAAAAAACAATCAAATCCGTCCAGTAGTTCCGAAGATTAGCGTGTATGGAGTAACTTCTCCCGTTTTCCTAACATTTCCCTTCACTGCTCTGCTCCTATTGATTGTAGCGTGATGAAAAGTATACTATAACCAGCGCAGGAGTATGAACAATAATTGTGCCAAGTTTCGTCAAAATCCGTCGAGTAGTTTTTGTTTCTATAACGGTTATACAGACAGACAGACAGACAGACAGACAGACAGACAGACAGACAGACAGACAGACAGACAGACAATAATTTTATTAATTGCATTTTTGGCATCAGTATCGATCCCTAATCACCCCCTGATAGTTATTTTGGAAAAATATTTCATGTACAGAATTGACCTCTCTACAGATTTATTATAAGTATAGAAGAAGATAAATCTCGTGTCAAAATGTTTGTCCTCAATGGACTCCTAAACCACTTAACCGATTATAATAAAATTCGCACACCATGTGCAGTTCGATCCAACTTGAGAGATAGGATAGTTTAAATCTCAAATTATAGTCGCAATTTTATTAATGTTATAAAGATTGCACCCGCGCGGAGCCGGGGCAGGTCGCTAGTTATGTTATATAACAATGTTATATAACCATTGCTACATGTCGTTCTTCAGTGCTAACCGTGACTAAGTTATACAACGTGTAACGTTAATAGCGCAAAACCTTTCGTGGGGTAACTCAGCCCATGTTACTGAAATTGTTCAGTAACATGGGCTGAGTTTGTTCTAAGACATTTAGAAATTCGCAAAAAAAAAAGACTTTTCATACTGTACCCTTAGCACGAATTTTGACTCTTACTTTACAGCGTCTTTCCAGTATTTACAACGTTTCTTGTATGAAAAAATGGAACAGCGCCTCTGGTGTGCGAAGAAGGAACTAATTGTCAATTTGAAGTTGTCAAAGTTCCAGTTTACTTTACGTCTCAAATACTGAAAATTCGTGCTAAGGGTACTGATGGGCCCGATCAATTTCTTATTTTGAATCAACCCCATCCCATCCCATTTCCTTTAATTTTATTAATCGACGTTCTTCAGTGCCTTTTTGATGGTCTAATTAAAATAAATGATTCAACTTCGACCTGCCAGCTCCGCATTACATCTCTCGTCTCCGCTTTGGTGGATACCGGGCCATACTTAACAAGATCCGCTTTCAAATTGAACAGATGTAACTGAATATCAGTATTTTACATGGAGCGATTGCCTAATGACGGGTATTACATTTATTCATTTACATTTTATTCCACAAACCTACCTGTAGGGCTATTGGCTAACTTGATAGTCACTGACCAGCGGTTGTCCACTGAACTTGAATGGCTTGATACCTGTTATGAGGCTAAGTTAAGGAGTGGAGTGCCTCAAGAGCGTTAGAATAGTTGATTTTATGGTAAGCGTCCACAGGTCCGCATCGCACGTATCGGACGTATCGTACGTAACGGATTTTAGTTTGCCTTGTATTAAAACTCATACAACTGCGTCCACTGATCCGCATCGTACGGACGGCTCATCGGCAATGCCTACAAGCGATGCGTACCGATGACGTCATACGGAATGCCGATCAGTGGACGCGATGAAGGTGGCATCGGCAATCCGATTGCTGATACTCGTGTCGGCAATCCGATCGCTGCCGATACAGAAATCCGTTTGATGCCATGCGTCCGATACGTACGATGCCGACCTGTGGACGCTTACCTTTATGGAACATTTACCAGTTTCATTGCTAATGGAAAAACCAATACGAAATTTACCTTTTGACAGCTATTTGATGACCACCCTATAGACACCGATATTGAAATATGATAAAAAATCGCTGACTTTAAAAAAAAAAAGTGTTTTGGTTTTTTTAGACAGTTGTTATTTAAGTTTTCAAAAAAGTTTTATTTCATTTTGTGTGTGATTGCGTAAATATTGCATAGATATATACGTATGTAGGACCATTCGAGATTGATGTGGTGTCAATTTTTGAAGAAGTCCTTCAATGGGGATGGTAACTGGGGAACTAATGGCGCTAGCATAAATAGTTCACATCATCGTCATTGGTTCAAATCTTATGGGACTTCAAAATAGTACTACCTTATTGGTCGGATTAGGACCTAGCTATGGTGGCGCCATCTATTCCCCATTTTTCAGGAATCTATTATCATATCAGTATGGGGCTACCATATGACAAGCCTGTTGGTCTAGTGGTTAGTGACCCTGACTGCTCTGCCGGAGGTCGTGGGTTCGATTTCCACCCAGGACAAATGTTTGTGTGATGAGCACAATCATTTGTTCTGTGTCTGGGTGTTTATCTATCTATTTAGAAATATATAAGTATGCTTATCAGTTGTCTAGTACCCATAACACAAGCTCTGCTTAGCTCGGGACTAGATGGCGTTGTGTGATAGTTGTGGAATATTATTATAATATAAAGTATGTTATTCAAACAAAAGAAGAGTTTTCAAAATTTGTCCAGACGTCTTTGAGTAATCAGAAAAAAAAAATTAAGATTCCAACAATTTGAGAAACTCCTCCTTATCATTAAGTTGGTTAAAAATTCAATAATACTTTAAAAAAGGTCGAACTCACAACCTCTAACTGAGACTACAAGACCCAACGACGATATAATACTAGACTCCTAATAACAGGCGACCGATGTCTGCCAACACATTAGGCAAAAAAGTCTAATATCCGTCTCATTTCGACCAATCCTGTGAGCCGTAAACATACGTTGAGACAGAACAGACCTTGAGTTAGCCAATCACAACGCAGTACCCCGCCCCCCTCGCTTACGTAGTACCTCAGCGAGTTGGCAGAATAGTTTTGTTCGTTAGATCGTGCAATGCGTAGTCTAGTATTATATCGTCGTTGACAAGACCAGTAAAGCAGTTATCAGTTTTTTTTTAGTTGGCATAATCATCAAATCAGTCCATTGGATTGTCCGACTTGGGACTTACCGCACTTTGCAAAATTAGTTCCTAGTTTGGCCTTAATGAGGCCAAACAAAGTATAGGTTGTGGCCCGTAAAGGGATATTGAAGGAAACCGTGGATTTTAGTCAGTATGTCCGACAGTTGCTCATGCCCTGCCCTCGGTGGGAGGACTCTTTTGATGATTTTAGCACGTAAAAAAGGGCCCGTGACCTGGGAAATATCAAAATAAGTAATTCTTGTTAAAACTTACCATCATTACTGTCCGGTTCTTCTTTTGGTACAATAACATCATCGTGTCTTTCACTAACCGTTGGTAATTCCTCTTTCACAAAAACTTCTATTGGACCAACATCAACTATATTAATGTTCTCTGTTGGAGTTCTAATAAACCCATGAAATAACTCAAACTGGTCTTGGTTTATTAACGGTTTTCGCTGTAAAAGAATGATGGAAGTATTAGGTAAAAATTAAAAAAATGTTGATGATTATATTTACTTTCACGATAGGGAGTTGATGAGTTTATCGAGAGCGACAAATTTTAACTACAAGAGAATTATTGTTATTGTTAGGGGCTCCCTTTTCCACATTTGGACTCGTAGGTGGTCCGTTATGCGTGAGGTGGGATGGTTGGCTATATGAGGCAACCCAGCTCCTTCCAGAAGCTCAGAAGTCTCCTGGGACATTCACAGGCTTCTTGGAGCGACCTTGGAGTTTCAAGGTTTTGTGCCCGTTGGTTAGAAACACCCTCGCATTCCAGGATTATGTGGGTTGCCGTTTACTGTAACTACAAGTGAAAATCATCCTTACCTCTATATAAATGACATACATATAACGTGCGGTTATCTATGAGTAGATGAAAACTAAAACACGCTCGTCGTGACGAAGTGAGTCAGTCGAATTGCATTATAATTTATATTGTAGTATGAAGGACGATTTTCATTTTTAATTGGTAGAAATTGCAAAACGCACGAATCGCCTCATGAGCAAAAGCTCCCTAAGGCTAGGCGTATGCTGAGATGCAGCTGACGCAGCGCAGCACAGTTCAGATTTAGCAGCGCAGGCCAGGCGAGCCAGACAATAGTCCATGAGCGTATGCTGTGATGCCGTTAACATACGCACGCATTCGCGTTATAGCTGGTAAAAAGAATAGACGTGTTCATGTTGAAAATGAGTTCAGAGTCAGATTCCAATTATGTAGTTCTCATAATCGGAATCTGACTCTGAACTCATTTTCAACACTAACACGTCTATTCTTTGTACCAGCTAGAACGCGCTTTCATTCCTTCATTCTATTAAAATATTCCGTCATTGCAACAAAATGACGGAACAGACAGTATTTTAACGTTAAAAACACGTCGTGAGTCGCACGCGTCGCGCAGGCATCTGTGCCGGCACTACAACGAGGCGCAGAGCAGGGCAGACACATATCAGCGTCGCACGAGCCTGCGCCGTAACGCACGGAGCACTCGGGTTTTTAATGCATTAAAAAATCTGCTGTCCTGCGCTGCGTGGATCTGCGTCGCCTGCGTCTAAGCATACACCTAGCCTAAAGCTGTGTTGAAGAACACCTCACCTCATATTCCTCATTCAACATCCGAGTGAACATCTCTTCGGCTTCTTGACATTTTTTCATAAATCTACAGCATTTCTTCAGTTGAGCACAGCAAACGAAACAAGCGAGTATTGGTCTACTGTCTTCCGTTATGTACTGCAACAAAATTATTGGTGGTAAGTTAAAAATGTCAGGAAATGACTACTAAGATTGGTCAGCGTATAGGAAAAAGGCCACTATTGCGGAGCCCTGCTTCTTGAAAGTGAAAAATGGTTGAAATTAGTTATGCATTGGTACACACGGCTACAAATCAAGCTATACAAAACCAGTGTAAGCTGATCGTAGTACACAAATCAGCCATAGCATGGCAGGTGGAACACGGACAAGGCAGAGAAAAAAGAAGACAGTTGGAGCAGGCCTTAATGGAGATTCTTGCCCGTTCTTCTCCGTAGAAATCTACTCCTTGGAATGGGCATCTACGGTACTTTCACATTTATTATGTCTTGTGACTGGGACTGTAGCACCATTATTTTAAAGCCTAACACGAACATTAAAGTATCAAACAAATGGGACACGAAAAGGCAGTTTGAAAATTACTATGTAATAGCGGAACATGGTCATGGTATACGAAACGGGGCACTATGAAAAAAAGACTTAGAAAAATTTCACCCAAAAACAACGCCTAATCAAGCCTTCGGGATCCGGTGGGATGTGGGAGTACTAGGGTGGGGAAACACCGGGGGACGACCTTAAGGTCAATGACCTTGACCCCAAGGTCAAGGTCAAATTAAAAAAGACGCAGACACGGGGTACGCTCGAGATCAGTGACCTTGACGCCAAGGTCAGTGACCTTGACCCCAAGGTCAAGGTCAAATTTATAAAAGACGCAGATACGGGGTACGCTCGAGGTCAGTGACTTTGACCCCAAGGTCAAGGTCAAATTAAAAAAAGACGCAGACACGGGGTACGCTCGAGGTCAGTGACCTTGACGCCAAGGTCAATGACCTTGACCCCAAGGTGAAATTAAAAAAGACGCTGACACGGGGTACGCTCGAGGTCGTTGACCTTGACGCCAAGGTCAGTGACCTTGACCCCAAGGTCAAATTAACAAAGACGCAGACACGGGGTACGCTCGTGGTCAGTGACCTTGACCTCAAGGTCAGATTCATAAAAACACCCCTTTTAACCTTACCTGTCCAAGTCGGAGAGCCCCAAGTCTCGAGCTCACTTCGCTCGCTCTTGGACTAAGTTGCTTAAAGGGCAAAGTCGGAGCCCCGCTTCGCGGGGCTTAATGGTCATAAAAAAAATAACCACGAAGGGGATGGCGGGGTCTGTTCGCTCGCTTTGCTCGCTCACTGGACCCCGCCATCCCCTTCTAACCTAACCTGTCCAAGTCGGAGTCCCCCTAGTCTCGAGCTCGCTTCGCTCGCTCTTGGACTAAGTTGCTTAAAGGGCAAAGTCGGAGCCCCGCTTCGCGGGGCTTAATGGTTATAGAAAAAAACCACGAAGTGGATGGCGGGGTCCAGTGAGCGAGCAAAGCTAGCTGACTGGTGCTGACGCCGCCATCCCCTTCTAACCTAAATCTGACCTTGAGGTCAAGGTCACTGACCACGAGCGTACCCCGTGTCTGCGTCTTTGTTAATTTGACCTTGGGGTCAAGGTCACTTACCTTGGCGTCAAGGTCACTGACCTCGAGCGTACCCCGTGTCTGCGATTTTTTTTAAATGACCTTGACCTTGGGGTCAAGGTCACTGACCTTGCGTCAAGGTTACTGACATCGACCATACCCTATGTCTGCGTCTTTGTTAATTTGACCTTGACCTTGGGGTCAAGGTCACTGACGTTGGCGTCAAGGTCACTGATCTCGAGCGTACCCCGTGTCTGCGTCTTTTTTAATTTGACCTTGACCTTGGGGTCAAGGTCATTGACCTTAAGGTCGTCCCCCGGTGTTTCCCCACCCTAGTACTCCCACATCCCACCGGATCCCGAAGGCTTGATTAGGCGTTGTTTTTGGGTGAAATTTTTCTAAGTTTTTCATTGCTTTTTCTTCAAAATTTTCTAAGTCCCAGACGCCTTTACAATGAGAGTTAAATTTTGCCTCCTAGCTCAGCGGTCATTGACCTGACAAAAAAATATCCCGGGAAAAAGTTGTTTCTTTTGATGTCCTCCATACGATAAAACCATAAAAAGTAAGTATTATTATGTTTGAAAAATTCATCAAAATTTTTCTAAGTGTTTTTTCCTCAGTGCCCCGTTACGTACACTCCAACCCGGAACATTGTTTGGAAAATACTAGATTAATGTGTTGAAGAAAAAAATAGTTTAATATTGTAGTGTTACTAAAAAATTCGATAATAAACAATCATGTATTGTAACAAAACTATTGTGTCAGAATAAAAGCTTTTACTAAGAAATCAACTTACTGGAATATCAGTCAACTTCTCGTACACATCGTGTAGATTCTTGTTGACCACAACATGCATGGTGACATTCTCCGCTAAACATATCCTACACATCTGTAGTTTATCCATCTTTGAACTCAAAAATAATCACTTGAATAGTTAAAATACAGTTCAGTGATATGTGAAAACACTACACGAATAAAATAGGTATATGCACTTTTTTTTCTCGACGCTAGTAAAATGACAGCAGTTCAATCAAAAATCTAGTGAATTTTGTATTCTCTCAGTAATAGAATTTAGTGTACCATCACAAATTCATCTTGCTAAGTTCATGTAGGTGTGCCGGCTGCGATATAATTTAATTATAGTATAGCATAATATGAGTAATTGCATGGAAGCCACTTGCACTATGCTATAACTGTACTTATTAAAAACTTCACATTGTATAAAAACACCATGTTCAAGTCATAGGGCGTTGTTTAAATAATTATTTCCGCCACGCAATACTGTAAGCGTCCCTGTAGCTTCCTTTTTGTACATTAGAGATTAAAGCCCAGAGAGAAATTTTGACCCAAATGGAATGGCGAATCGATTTACAGATAGGGATACCATTACACGAAAAAATTTACCCTTTTAGAAGAAAAAAATTAAAAGACATAGATATGGAGCATGAACTTAGCAAATAGAATAAAATTGCAATCATCCATACTACCAGTGGCGGCCTTAGGGGGGGGCGAACCGGGCAACCGCCCGGGGCCTCGCGCCTGCAGGGGGCCTCGCGCAACAACCCAAGCAAAAGAAAAAGCTAGTAATTTTTAATTAAAAACTATTGATTTTGATTAATTATTTATGTTGTAGCCTTAATGAGTAGTCAGGCTATTCATTAAGGCTATAACATAACGGCAAAAGTAAATAAGATTTTAGTTTTAAAAAAAATCAAACCATCTATTTTTTTATTTATCATCTCAGAGTTGGTTAATTTTGTAAATCTTTTATTTAGTACAATAATTTTGTCGCCTGAACGTACGGCTAGTTTAGGTTAAATCCGGAAGTTCAGACTTGTTTATGATGTTGGCCCAATCAGTGACGTAGCGAGACCGGGTGGGGGGGCAAGACGCATATGCGAGGCCCTTTTCTTTGATGGAGGATGAAAAATATCGCGCAGATTTATTAATTTTTTTTTAAGCCCGTCGTGTTTGTCACCGCGTGCGAGGCCTCCTTTTTTTTGCTGACTTGATGGTGAGATCGCTTTGCGAGGCCTCTTTGCCTCTTTCTGTTCACAGTTAGAAATGAAAAGTAACCAAGTTATCATGCAACTACGGGGCCTCGCGCGAGAAGCGGAATTGCTAGACCTAAATATTATGATCGTCGGCGCCATCAGCTTTAGCTCTATCAGTTCTCAGTTAGAAATAGTAGTAGAAGTTAAATTATACTGCTTTACTGAGTGGTAACAAAGTTGAGATGGCCGTTGTCAATTATATTTTATTTTATTAAATCTCTAAGCGCGAGGCCCCGTCATGTGCGAGGCTAGCTAGGGTCCGCTAAGCCCCCGCCTAGCTACGCCACTGGGCCCAATGAATAATCAAAGTTTGAGACCTCAAACACTGAACGCTACTGTGTAAAAAAAATAAAAAAACCTCGAAAATTTTGTTCTTTTTTGAAAATTTTGCGTTTATGACTCGTTGACAATAACTTCTCAGAACGGTTTCATAGATGCCTTTTGCTACAATATGAGAATCGATTTATATCTGTAGACCTAGTAGTTTCAGAGTTGAGCTTTTCAAAATTTATATTTTTTTCGAACTTTGCAATTTCTTGCAATATTTAAGACACCACTTGAGTAACTCTGGCGGCATCTCGAATCAAAAACAAGTGTGGAAGAAGCAAAGCATCAGAGTTGGGATGTCTTGGAACTTTGTGACTTTTTTCGAAAAAATTAAAAAATGTTGGGTTTATCTCGGAGACTATTAGGTCTACTGAAGTATTTATACTTATTTACTCTTCATCTTCATCAGCCTATAATGTTCCAACTGCTGGGACACAGGTTTCCTTTCTGTAAGAGGGGTTCATAATCCACCACGCGGGCCCCGTGCGGGTTGGCGATGTCACATGTCTTAAAATTTTTGGTTTGAGGACATGCCGGTTTCCTGACGATGTTTTCCTTCATCGTTTTAAGAACAACGGTGATAAAATAAATACAAAAAGTAATCTGGGCTGGGTTCGAATCCGCGACCTACAACTCGTAAGTCGGGTCGATTAATCGCTATCACCGCGAAACCTGCTGAAAAAGCTTGAGACGCACACACCCGCAGTTTGAAAATGGATTTCAAGGTAGCAGTGCGTGTTGTTGCTCTGATAATAAGAAATAGAAAAGAAGACGTCAACGCAAATTTCGAAAATATTGGATCCATCCACTTACTGGGCGTAGATCTGAGAAAGGTTTCTTTCATAAGAATAAAATTATCAAAACTTAAGAGACCATCCTAATAAATTCGTATTCTGGTTCGTTTAAAACAAACTCCGACTCGGTGGAAGACATGGTTGAAATTGTGCGCCAGCGCTCTGCTCTGCAAGACGGTCTACCGAAAAACAGCCCGCGGTTAACGCCAGAGCGTACGCGTCAACTAAGTTATATTGATTACAGTTTTGCCGCGGCTTTTACCCGCGAGCATTTTGTGGCAAATCACGGTTTTAAAATCAGTCGCTGGAAAAAATCACGGTGCGGCCGCTTGTATTAGTTTTCTAGGGGCACAAATTCACGCCATTAAAAACCACAGCGGTTTAGCCGTAGTGCGGCCTAGGCCTAAACCCCTTCAAAGTTCTTTTTCGAAAAAAGTTATAAAGTTGGAAAACATTCCAACTGAAGACATATCAGATGCCTCTTCCACATTTGTTGTAAAAAAAACGTTGATTTGAGATACTTTTGAAAAGCGCTAACTCGGAAGCTTTTGGGTCTACAGAAACCATTTTAGTCTCATATTGTAGTAAATTTATTCTACTTTCAAAACGTCGTGCTTAAGTTTCATCAAAGTAGTAAACTAGTTCTTTATGTTAATAATCGCCAAAAAGGCAAACAAAGTCTGCAAAAATCATAACTATTCCATTTTACGCAAAAACGGATGTTCCTGTATGAACTGTAGAATGTTTTAAAACTCAAATTAGGTACATTTATTTAATTGTATAACTTTAGCATTTTTGTCCTCAAACATGACAACCAAACCTACTTCCGCATCACATACTTTTTGAAAAGGGCAAGGGGCCTCGCAAAGACTTGCCACCCGGGGCCGCGCAATGGGTAAGGCCGCCTCTGCATACTACTAAGTGAGAATAACATTTGTATGAGCTATAACCTATAACCAGCTATAGTTTACTTAAAAATAAAGAAACTTGCAAGAATTTACATCATTAATTAACAAAATAATTAGTTAGAATTATATAGTGTGATTTTACAGCTAATGCATGTCCATGATTTAGGTTAAAATCAATAAAAAGAAACGCCCCAAAATAACATTTACGAATTCAAAATAAACGTTCTTTAATTAAAATTAATTCAACATAATCGTTGCGATCTTTATCCATTGTTACACGGTAATTTAGTCGCTATTAATATATATGTTGTAATTAACAGCTTACCAGCTGTCATTAAATTAAGCCTGCTTTTGTAGCGATGGGCAACTCGAGTTATCTAACTCGAGTAACTCGGGTCGGACCGTGAGCGAGTCAGCCCGAGTCAATATATCTGTAGCCCGAGTTGACCCGAAAGCGAGCGCGGCGAGCTGCGGTGGGTTAGCGGCCCGCGGCGAACCGCCTAGCCCGTCAGTAGCGCGACCCGAACGATTTCGAGCGAGCCCGAATCAGCCCGAACGACCAAACGTGCGAGCCGTGAGTGAAAGAGATAGTTCTCGTTGTTGGCTTCTTATCAGACGGCAAAGATAATTATTAAAATGTATACGAGCAGTTTTTTCAATTCTATAAATCTCTTTGTGATCGATCAGATAGTTTTGCGTTAGAAAACCTACTCGCTTATTTGTTTTCTTTACTTTTTTGTTATTGTTAAGTACGTTGTTTATTGCTTTGTTGCAGTTTTATTAGTTTATGGAGTTTAAGTTTTGTTTGTTTTGTTAACTTTAATAGTTAGAATGAATAATGGAAGTAAAAAAAGTGTTGCGTGGGAGTTTTTTAGTTTCCTATTATTTACTAGGTAAAAATATTACCATTCTTTTGGGACACGGGCTCAATATTATTTTACTATCATTGACTCGAGACGTGCGACGCCACGCAGCCCGTCGGACTCGACCCGATGAACTGTGAACGTAGCAAACTCGCAACCCGCGGAACGATGCACCGAGTTGAGCGTTTACTGACTCGGACGGACGACGCCGACGCGACGACGCGGGCCGGACGAGTCGAGTCAACTCGAGTTGCAGCCCGAGTTGGTTAACGGGTCAACTCGAGCTACTCGAGTTATCAAAACGTCGACTCGGCCCTTTTGTTGAAACAAAAAACGATAACCAAAAAATTCCCATAAAATATAAACCCAATTTACTTTTATTCTGGGAAAAACTCACAAGTTGAAAACACTGCCACAGATAAAAAAAATCAAATAAGTTTTTTTTGTCTAGCATGGCTTCTAGGCTTTTGTGTCCTTATATTAAAATGTGAAGATAAAAACACGAAATTACTTTATAAACTGTTTAGTACTACAAATGATTGTTGGTCTAGCGGTTAGTGACCCTGACTGCTATGCCGGAGGTCGTGAAAACCAGCGTCGAGCACTAGCTGCTCGACAATTTGCTGAACTGGACCTATTTGATGTAGCCGTGGGACACACAATGTTATCTTTGACTTCCCGTTGTTGTTTTTTAATTTGCGATAGGTACCTATATTCTTTTTTTTTTTTTTTTGTTATCATGTTCTTTTTTATTATTTACTTGTTTGTTTGTTGTGTGTACGGGCTCTCAAATAAACGTTTTTTCTTTCTATCTTTCTTTCGTGGGTTCGATTCTCACCCAGGACAAATGTTTGTGTGATGAGCACGAATCAGCACGATCATTTGTTCTGTCTGGTTGAATTTATTTATCTATACATCTGTTCTCTATACATATAAATAAAATTGGAGTGTCTGTTTGTAATATTGAAATAACCGCTTTTTTCTACTTGCATATGAATATATACGGTACACACCGAAACAACATTTTTTAAAATGTTTGTCTGTCTGTCTGTTTGTATCGGCTAATCTTTGAAATGGCTGGACCGATTTTGATGGAACTTTTATTGGTAGGTAGCTGATGTAATAAGGAGTAAAATAGGCTACTTTTATTTAAAAAAAATCTTTTATTTTACTAAAAAAATAGGATTATGTGCACTTGGTATCACAACTTCACGTAACATTCTGAAATGGCTGGACCGATTTTGACGGGACTTTATTGGCAGGTAGCTGATGTAATATAGAGTAACTTAGGCTACTTTTATTTTAGAAAAAAAAAATGGATTATGTGCACTTGGTATCAACTTCACGACAAAATGTGAGTAAATTACGTTAAAGTTACATTAAGTTTTTAGTTTAATTTATGTATTCTGTGGTTTAATCGTAATCAGTTCACATCATAGAACAAAATTAATAAAAAATATAGTAAATATAGTGTGTCCGAATATAGAACCCGCGCCATCTCTCGCCATTAATCGATCAACTGCGTGCGTATTCGTTTTAGGGACAGTACAGACCGAGACGCGTCGCGACGATGCGTGAGAAGGCCTGAGGTTTCGCGCTGTGCCGCGATGAGCCGTGCTGTGCCGCGATACTCATCGCATACGCATCGCAGTGAGACGCCCGCCGCGCGGCGCAGCGGAACGTGTTTACATTCTACCCGCCCCGCAGTCTACCACAGTCTACAATTTCGACTGTGACTACGAACACTACTCGAAACTGCAAAATATCCATAAATGATTATTTTTTTTTGTAGAAATTGAAAGTCTGTTTCTATGATAATGTACTATCAGAGAAGCAAAAGATTTTTTGAAAAAATACTTCATTCCGTCAAGTTTTTCATCGGACAAAGTCCGATTGTAATTAAATCTCAGCCTATCATTATTTCACTAGAGCGCTCGACCGATCGGTCAATCGCGGCCGTAAGACCCCTCTTTGAGGAGTGGCTGGATAGGCTTCACGGTGTCCATGACTTACCGCATGACGCAGGTCCTCACCGGACACGGATGTTTCGGGAGGTACGAGTACCTGTGTCTGATGAGGAAGGAGGAAACGTCTAGGTGTCACCACTGTGAGGATCGCCCGGAGGACACGGTGGAGCATACGGTGCAGGACTGCCTCGCTTGGGCAGAGCACCGCCGTGTCCCCAAGACGGCGATAGGTGGAGACTCTCGCGCCCGGCATTGTTCGAGGCTATGCTGCAGGGAGAGACGGAGTGCGTCGCCTCCTTCTGCGAAGCAGTCATGCTCGCGAAGGAGGAGGCGGGCCGTGTGAGGGAGAGGACAGAGACAAAGTCCTCCCTCCGCCCCAGCCGCAGTGGTAGACGCCCAAGGCCACGGACGTCGCAAGGCGATCTCCGGCCACCGGAGGCGCGGGGCGGGTGGCGAGTAATGGGCAACTCGCCGCCCGACCATGGACCATGCCCGGGTCGACGGCACGTTGTGTTCCACGCGCGCCTCAAAGATCGTCAGCAAGATGACGGGGCCCCACTCTAGAGGGCCATAGCCTGTCAGGGTCGCGAGACTTATTACCGTGACCCCAGAACGTAAAGGGCTATTTAAGGACACTGTGGATTTTAGTCAGTACGAGTCTGACAGTCCCTTTCACTCTGCCCTGGGTGGGAAGGACTCATTTGATGATTTTACCACGATAAATAAAAATAATTATTAAGAAATTCTTTACAAAATTTTAAAATAAAAATTATTCTCACAGAGGTAGTACTTTCTGAGATTTATGTTAAGCCGTTTTTAGCGAGCGTCTGAACTGAGGGCCATCGATATTTGCCTATAACAGCTTTGTTTCACGTTTAAGAAAGGGCTTTGTATCTTTTGTACCAGGTGCCATCCGCCATTTTGATTTTTTTTCAAAACAGCGTACACGAATGAAACTTTCATAAATCGATAGATCACATCAATACAAACATAAAATGTAGAGAGGCAAAATCTCGTAAAGCGTCACGTTTCCAAGTTATGAGCTGTCAAAAATGTACAAGAGGTGCCATAGTTTTTAATAAATTAAAAACTATGGTTTTGAATTTTTTGATGTTTCTAGATGAATGATGAAAGATATATAGGTTAACCCAATGTTATTCCAACGGGAATAATCACTAAGTATGATAATTACAAACATCTCCGACAGTTTCAGTTTAATGGTCAACAGTTTTTATTGTAAACACAATTAAACGTTATAAATCTAACGGAAACTAAGTGAATCTTTCTCTACGCGCTCCACACCTGAACAACAACCTCAACAACATCTCTGCAAGTCTACGCACCGTACATAGGTACAGGCAGGAAAAGGGTTAAGTATACAGGCAGCGAGTTTTTGACAGTTTTCCTATAAACTATATGCATGCCATATGTTTAATGCAATTTTTGCTACCGCATGACGCAGGTCCTCACCGGACACGGAAGTTGCGGGAGGTACCTGTGTCGGATAGGGAGGGAAGAAACGCCTGGGTTTCACCACTGCGAGGATCACTCGGAGCTTACGGTACACTTGAAACACAAAAACCTCAACAGTAATTGGTCTGTGTTGCCAGTTTATGTGGTAAAAATGCATACCTAAATAAAAAGTGGTTTCACCTTATTCGTCGCGCACGTTCTGTCTGTTTCTTTGATCTGACCATGCCTACGGACATACACAAGCCTACCATGCCATGACCTGATTAAAAACGATTCAAAAGCAAGACATTTAAGTTTAGGTTCCTAAACTGCATCGCTTAAAGTCGTACCATGACGTCCAATTCGCTTAGTGTCATTTGGATTGTTAAAAGTGAATGAAAGATCGCGATTTGTGGCTGAAACATTTTTGATGAAAAAGAGACAACGCTAATATTAAATAGCTTCGTCTCTTTTTCATCAAAAACGTTTCAAATGACTTTGTTTCTTAGGATAGTCTGTAGCGCCCTTCGTTACGCCTAATGGCATGGCCTACGAGATTGAATAATTGAACTGACATTATAGTACGAATTAGAAGGTTTGACTGACAGATGCCATGGCCAACTAGATTTAATCGTAATGATTCAATCTAGTAGGCCATGACTGACGTCATGTAAGTCCTAAACTGGATGACGGTAGAGCTCGTGGTAAGCTTCCCGAGTGTTTATTATTAAGTTCTTGTTGTTATATTAATTGCTATACTGTTAATTAATGAGTGACACTACCGAGCGCGGTGGCTCAGGCCACAGACAGTGTTATTTTTGTGGCGTGAGTACTTTACGTGGTCCACGGAGAAGAGGTCGCGCTTCTATACGGTCCTACCTAATGACCAATGAATACCTAACTACCAATCCGTACATTGCTGAGTACTCCCGTCATCTGTCGATTACAAAAGCGGGGACATTTCACATATGACTGGCCTGTTGGTCTAGTGGTTAGTGACCCTGACTGCTATGCCGGAGGTGGTGGGTTCGATTCCCACCCAGGACAAATGTTTGTGTGATGAGCACGATCATTTGTTCTGTGTCTGGGTGTAATTTATCTATAATATGTATGTATTTAGAAATATATAAGTATGTTTATCAGTTGTCTAGTACCCATAACACAAGCTCTGCTTAGCTTGGGACTAGATGACGTTGTGTGATAGTTGTGGAATATTATTATTATTGTGGAATATTACATAGATTCTTGTCATTATATATGTATAATGTTGTTCAATACGCATTGGAATTTGATCAAGATTTTGATTAATTCTAGTGCGCATTGCGTACACTTTGTGCCACGCTGTACATCATAAGTAACGTTTTTAAATGTAAAAATAATCTTAATATTATTCTTAATTTTTACTGTACTCGTATGACAACTAAACCTTCTCATGTCATTGTAAACCTTACTTTTTTTACAAATAAATATAATATATAATTATTATAATGTAATACTTGAGTTCATATTATGTGTGTGCGTATGTCCTTAAATCCCTTTTCTTTCTTTCAAATCACCTGAAGGTTGACTGGAAGTATGCACTCAGATGTTCAATCCACCAAAATTATTTTTCCTTTTGGAATTATATTAGTAAGTATATAAGAAGCGCAATATTCAGGCAATTATATTTAATTTTAATTGTATATGTATATAAAAATCAATGTTCCGGTTATTTAAAAACGAAACAAAACATTAAACAAAAAAAAAAACTATGGCACCTCTTGTACATCTTTGACAGCTCATAACTCGGAAACGTGACGCTTTACGAGATTTTTCCTCTCTACATTTTATGTTTGTATTGATGTGATCTATCGATTTATGAAATCATCATTGTGCTGACACTCTTTGAGGCGCGCGTCAAACACAACGCGCCGTCGACCCGGGCATGGTCCATGATCAGACAGTGAGTCGCCCATTAGGGTCGAGACACACCGAAATGGCAGCGGCTGGCAGGAGCAGGAGGCCTCGCGCGACCTCCAGACCCCGTGCGCCTTGTATCTTCTTGATTAGTTTAGTTTTTACATTCGGCAAGGTAATTCGTGTTTGGAGTGAACATGATGGAATTGGTTATTATAGCATTTATTACGGAAGAAGACGAAGAAAGAAACAATCAAAGAAAAAAAAAAGAAAAAGGTAAATCCACCCGCGGTGCCGCGAGCGACCTCGCGTCGCCGCTGGCAGCCGCGGGCGGTCTCGCGTCGCCGCTGGCAGCCGCGGGCGGTCTCGCGTCGCCGCTGGCAGCCGGGAGCAGCCTCTCATCGCCGCTGACAGCCGCGGGAGGTCTCGCGTCGCCGCTGGCAGCCGCGGGCGGCCTCGCGTCGCCGCTGGCAGCCGCGGGCGGCCTCGCGTCGCCGCTGGCAGCCGCGGGCGGCCTCGCGTCGCCGCTGGCAGCCGCGGGTGGTCTCGCGTCGCCGCTGGCAGCCGCGGGCGGTCTCGCGTCGCCGCTGGCAGCCGGGAGCAGCCTCTCATCGCCGCTGACAGCCGCGGGAGGTCTCGCGTCGCCGCTGGCAGCCGCGGGCGGCCTCGCGTCGCCGCTGGCAGCCGGGAGCGGCCTCTCATCGCCGCTGGCAGCCGGGAGCGATCTCAGGTCGCCGCTGGCAGCCGGGAGCAACGACGATATAATACTAGACTACTCATTGCACGATCTAACGAACAAAACTATTCTGCCAACTCGCTGAGGTAATACGTAAGCGAGGGGGGCGGGGTACTGCGTTGTGATTGGCTAACTCAAGGTCTGTTCTGTCTCAACGTATGTTTACGGCTCACAGGATTGGTCGAAATGAGACGGTTATAAGACTTTTTTGCCTAATGTGTTGGCAGACATCGGTCGCCTGTTATTACGAGTCTAGTATTATATCGTCGTTGGCCGGGAGCGATCTCAGGTCGCCGCTGGCAGCCGGGAGCGGCCTCTCATCGCCGCTGGCAGCCGCGGGCGGTCTCGCGTCGCCGCTGGCAGCCGGGAGCGATCTCGCGTCGCCGCTGGCAGCCGGGAGCGATCTCGCGTCGACGCTGGCAGCCGCGGGCGGCCTCGCGGATCCGCTGGCAGCCGCGGGCGGCCTCGCGGATCCGCTGGCAGCCGCGGGCGGCCTCGCGGATCCGCTGGCAGCCGCGGGCGGCCTCGCGACCTTTTCAAGCGATACTGGTCTTTTACGTATGTAGTTAAAGTTTGAAATCCGCGCCACTGCCGGCCGCTGCCATTCCGGTGTGACTCAGCTCTTACTCGCCGCCCGCACCGTCCTATACGGTGGCCGGAGATCGTCTTGTGATGGAGAGACAAGAGATAGATATGATATCGAGTTAGATTAATTATCAATACCACGAAAACTGGCACTTATCGCGCTACGATTAGGTCCAGAATGCAGTGTATTTCACACTCGTCTTCTTTACTTTTCTTTGTCGCAGCCCAGCGATCACGTTGGGTTACTACTGTAAGTATTGAACGAATTTGAACTTAGTTATCCGTGGATTTTGTTATTTTCGCACAAGTACGGAGTAGGACACAATGTTGTTAAATTGTTAATCAATTTCTCAAGAAAATTATACCATTTCTCATTAATTACTAAATGCTATATACTTTGTCTACAACGTCTTCCCAAGATTTATTCATATAATAAATCTTGGGAAGACGTTGTAGACAAAGTAATACGCTTTGAACGGGATGTCTTTTTAAAATTCTGTTTTCTATGTATGGAGTAAAATAAAAAAAAATATATGAATAGAATAGAATAGAAAACATTTATTTGATAATGGACACACACACAGACAATAAAAAATAAAATTCAAAAAATACAATAAAAAAAGTTTCTGAGCATGTCCACACCAAAAGGGTTACCAACTCAGCATATGCTAGGCGAAAAAGACACCCAGCGCTGGTTTTCTGTTGGCACCACGCTGTGACACACGGACGAGGGTAGGCAAAACAAAAAATAAATAAATAAAATAGTTAAATAACATAAACAATTGGAAATGTGTGTAGGTAAAAGTGAAGTGCATTAGATAAAGTTATATTAAAATTTATTATAATATGAAAAACGTGTGCGCTATAAATGTTACATAAAAGTATTTTTAATAAAACGCGCCCAGAAATGAAATAATATTAATATGTTTTTTTTTTTTGATATTTTATTAATATGAAAGCAACGTGCGTAATAAAACACAACTGTACAATGAAACGTTTTATAAAATTTGAAAGCTTTATCTCATACTTCACTTAAATCTTCTCACGATTACCTTTTTTGACATATCTCACATCTTTTTATGGTTTATCTTCAGTGTCTCAGAGAATGATTATTTAAATTAGAACTTAGAACAAAACTCTTCTGACATCATTTCACATTTGTATGGTTTTTCACCAGTGACACCAACTCTTCTGACATAATGTCACATTTGTAAGGTTTTTTGCCAGTGTGTATACGAACATGTTGTCTTATATTATCTCTTTTACTAAAACTCTTCGGACATATTTCACATGTGTATGGTTCTTAACAAGTGTGAATACGTACATGTCTTTTTAAATGACTACTCAGACTAAAACTCTTTTTACTTATGTCACATTTGTATGGTTTTCACCAGTGTGAATACGAACATGACTTTTTAATGTACTACTTAGACTAAAACTCTTCTGACATATGTCACATTTGTATGGTTTTTCACGAGTGTGAATACGAACATGAGTCTTTAATGTACTACTTAGACTAAAACTCTTCTGACATATGTCACATTGGTATGGTTTTTCACCAGTGTGAATAAGAATATGATTTTTTAATGTACGACTTACACTGAAACTTTTCTGACATATGTCACATTTGTATGGTATTTCACCAGTGTGAATGCTAACATGACTTTTTAATGTAGCACTATGAATAAAACTCTTCTGACATATGTCACATTTGTAAGGTTTTTCACCAGTGTGAATACGAACATGTCTTTTTAAATGGCTACTACGACTAAAACCCTTCTGACACATGTCACATTTGTAAGGTTTTTCACCAGTGTGAATAAGAACATGTCTTTTTAAATGACTTCTATGTCTAAAACTCTTCTGACATATGTCACATTTGTATGATTTTTCACCTGTGTGTACACGAACATGAGTTCTTAAACTACTACTTTGACTAAAACTCTTTTGACATATTTCACATTTGTAAGGTTTTTCGCCAGTGTGAATACGAATATGTTTTATTAAATTACTTTTTGTAGTACAGCTATACAGACACACGTCGCAATTATATGTTATTTTTCGATCATTCGCAGCTGGATCAGTATTTTTTACAATATTACTGATAGATTGAGAATTTGTAACAAGCTTTGTTAGTTTAGAAGGAGCTGCAGACTTGTGTTTCTCGGTGTTCCGGATAATTAGTAAGTCTGTCTGTTCAGTTTTCTTTTGCTGGAATGTCATTGTATCTTCTAGTCTTGTTCGTTGTACGTGTAGCTCTGGTTTCTTTATGTCGGACGCACCTGTAAATATGAAACTGGTATTTAAATATAGGACTGGTGAGTATCGCAGCTGAACGCAGAATGTTGCTGGGAACACTGAATTTGCCCTGTTACGCTGTTAAATATTATCACTAATGCGTTTACAATATGTAAACTCACAAACACGAACAGCCTCTCTTCATTCTCTCTGATTGTCTCTCTACGGTAACAGTAGCGGAGCATTTTCTGGAGGTAGTTGAACAAGTGTGACATATTTTTTTCATAATAATAATAAATGCTCCGATATTAAATCGAATTAAATTAAAACAAACAGCTTTTATACACTATTTGAAATGGATTGGTAGCAGTTTTTTATTAGTTACTACCTGCCAGTTTTTTGTTATTTCCTTCCAAAGCCCAGAATTATTTATTTTTATACCATTCAATAGAAGAAATCGTGATATGATAATTTTAGGGATGCCGAATAGGAAGGGTAGGAGCTCAAGCACCGAACAAAGAGAAATTTAAAAGAAATGAAATTTATGTCTGCGCGGGCATACGGACGACGAATAATGGGGCACTCGCCGGCCGACCATTGATCATTCCCGGCAAGTGGTGTTCCCGGAACAACAAACTGGTGCCATTTTCGTTGTTAAGTGGGGCCTGTCCTAACTGAATTCTCAGAATCGCATTGTTTTTGACATGTATTTCAAAGATTAAGGTATGATATTGTAAACAGTTATATTTTAAAGTTTATTTTTAATTTAAAAAGACGTATTATACGTGCTACGCCAAACAATATTTCTACCAAATATTTATCTTATAGTTGATTTTACATAGACCTACAAAAAATATCAACCATAATCGAATACTCTCACATATTTTATATTTAAGATTAAACTGTGTATTTTAAAAATATATATTGTTTGTCTGCATCCTATTGCATCTTTAGTTGCTGTATAGGCTCTAGGCGTAGGTTCTCTCGTAGGAAGGTCTACAAAACAAACGATCGATTAAATGTTCTTTCTCAAGGATGTATTTCTTTGAGATTTGGTCTGCCATAACTGGAACTGTTCCTCAGAAACGTCAACACGTGTCGGAAACTACGAGTATTGTAGCTTCACTGAATGAGGTCGAAAGTGTCGACATTAGGAACTCAGATAGTAAGATACTCAATTTATGTAAAAGTCTTGATTCAATTTGGAAAATTGTCTCTACAAGTAAATCAAATTTTTTGCATATGAACACAAATTGGTTAAATGAAATTGAATGTGTCGAATTAGTAAAGGGTAGTTAGAATAAAATAAATATTAAAAAAAAAAAAAAAAAAACTCGACTGCGTAAAAAAACTAAAAAGAAAGAAACAAGCCCAGTAGTTTAGAATTCACTCATTCACACTCACAGTCGAGGCCCATTCAAATTATACCAATCAAATCTTCCCAAGGGGCCCCGACTGTGAGTGTGAATGAGTGAATTCTAAAGTACTGGGCTTGTTTCTTTCTTTTTAGTTTTATTACGCAGTCGGGTTTTTTGTTTTTTAAAATATTTATTTTATTTTACTATTTTTAGTTTTTGTTAGCATTTATCAGTCCAAATTAAATGGGGATTGTCTTAATTTTTTAAACATTCGATTTTATTTTATTTTCTGCAAATATAGAGCATTTTAAGAAACTAATTTGAATATTATAATGATTGGCTCAATAGTTTTTTTATTTTTAATATTTTAATTTTTGAGGTAGGTGACGTCACCATTGGCCTAAAAGTTGTGCCGTTTCCTTACTAGAGCAAAATTAAAAAACTGTCAACACAACGTCAACTGTCTAAACGTCACTTACATCCCGCTAGGTTATTATTTACAAAACAAAATTACTCCTAGATGAACATACAAAGGAATCTAAGGCTTCTGAAATACTAACATCAAAGTGATCTTCGCAACAGTACATTGTATAAACCTTGCAACATTCCACGCCGTCATCACGACACCACTTTTCTCGCAAATCTTCTTTAGTACGAACAAAATGTTGTTTGGATTATTATTAGTATTATTGTTGCAAGTTGGGACAAAGCACTTCCTGTATTCTATTTTACTTGTAGTTTATGTTATATTGCCGATGCCGATTTAACAGATTTAACCGAGATAATGAAGCAATTTGCAGTTACAATAAAAACTTGTTTGTTTACATCTTTGACATTTACAAATTGACACTTGAGAAAATCAGGGATGTCAGACGGCCACTGTGATGTACCAATATGAAATATTGGTACCAATATGAAATATTGGTACATCGGTAAAATGTGTCGAAAATTAAATACGAATGAAAAATCTTTTTTTTTTCTTTTACTGTTAATAGAGGGCAGTAAACACTAAACTGTAACTAAAGAAATAGATAACAGAGTACAGCTAGCGTGGAAGAGATATTGGCCACACAAGGTTGTCAAAAATCCTCGGGTTCCTCCCAAATCTAAGAAAATATTTGATTTCTTCATTTTACCTATAATGACGTATGGATGTCAAACTTGGAGCATTACTAAACAAAATATGCGAAATCTAGAGACCTGTCAACATAGCATGGAGCGTAGCATGCTCAACGACAAGTTAAAAGACAAAATCAAACTAGAGACATTACGAAACCAAACTAAAATCAACGAAATCACATATTGCGTAAGGAAATTGAAATTGAGATGGGCAGGTCATATGTTGAGGAGTACTAATAATAAATGGGCTAAGGACGTAACCAAATGGTGTCCAAGATATAACAAAAGAAAGAAAGGAAGGCAACGCCTAAGATGGGAAGACGACTTTCGAAAGATGGCTGGTGCTACTTGGAGGAGGATGCCCCATAATCGGAAGGAGTGGCAAGCTACAGGGGAGGCCTTTGCGAAATCGCAAGACAATCTCAATATCGGTGTCTAATAATACATATATAGATATATAAAAGAGAGGGAAAAAAAATGTAAACTTACTTTTAATATTTTTGTTTTGTAAGATTGTTAAATAAAGGCTATTAATAATAATAATACTCATTGCACCCTAAAATTTGTCGTTTATTCTGTATTGTTGGTCAACGTCCAATCTTGGTTTTTTTTTCTCGAGTAATAATCTTGGTACATGGTACGTGACACTGAAAACTGGTATGTATACCAAGAAATTGGTACTTATGCCTGACATCCCTGGAAAATACTTGTCACTTATTTTTTAGGGTTCCGTAGCCAATGGCAGAAAACGGAACCCTTATAGATTCGTCATGTCTGTCTGTCTGTCTCTTCGTCCGTATGTCACAGCCACTTTTTGTCGAAATTACAAGAGATAGCTCTTATAATTTCGACAAAAAAGTTGAAACTTTGTAAGTAGATGTATTATGTGAACCGCGTTAGGACTTTCACACAAAAATAAAACCAAAACCAATTATGTGTCCCCCCCCCCTCTATAACTTCTAAACTAAGAGAATGATAAAACAAAAAAAAATATTTGATGTGCATTACCATGCAAACTTCAATTGAAAATTGTTTTGAACGAGATCGAGTTATTAGTTTTTTTTTTTTAATAAATCGTAAACCGCAATTTACCTTGCAAAGTTACAACCAACTACAAGAACTTTACTTGCTGCTACGGAACCCTTTATGGGCGAGTCTGACTCGCACTTGGCCGGTTTTATATTTTTTAGATTTTCTGTTTTCTGAGACAAAGATACAAAACTGTGTACAGCCAAAGGTTTGAAGAAGGTGTTAAACATTTGAAGGGCAAGGAAGGTCAAACGTATTTTATTAAAAATATCAATGAAATATGAATATTTTTCATTTTTAATTAGTACATAATGATCAGTAACGCTATTCCTCGAAATGGTTTTTCAATTACAGCATATTAAAAAAAATGAACAATGCCCATTGAAACATATAAGTTATGTATATTTTGGTAAACCATTTTTAAAATCCTTTAATTTGATACCCCACTTGATAGAATGTGAGAGATTTTAAAAAAATATTTTTAGTTCGGAACCCTTTGCACACGAGTTCGACTCGCACTTGGCCAGTTTTATGTAAGAGCCAAACCACACGGGCGGCGCGGCGCCGAGCCGCAAGCCATTTCGCCGCGCTGGCGACCACACGGGCAGAGCGGCGTCGCAACGTTCTACGGAGCCGCGGCGGCGCCGCAGCGGCGGGAAAATGAGGGGTTGCCCATCGCTACGTACGACAGTCTGTAATAAAAACAACTGCGAGCGGCGCCGCTCCGGCTCCGCTCTGCTACACCCCTCCCCGCCTCGTCTCAATTCCGATGCGCGCGCGGCGCGGCGCCGGAGCACACCGCACGGCGCCATGTGGCTACAATGCATTTTTGTATGTAGAAAACCGCAGCGGCGCCGCTCAGGCGCCGCGCCGCCCGTGTGGTCGGGCCGTAACCAGTGACACTCTCACGTTTAAGACGAATCTAACGACACCTCTCAAGTTAAAATCCATCAAGCCGTTTAGGCTGCAGAGCAACACACAGAAACATACATACATACATTCGAAAAACATAACCCTCCTGGCGCAGTCGGGTAAAAAGAGAAAGAGAGAATGTAAAAAACTTGTAATATTTTGTTTAACTCGAAAAACCGAATTTACAACGCTGCCATACAATATTAACAAAGACCAGATCAGAATAAAACAAGAATAAGAAATTGAAAAAAAAAACGACCTTTCTTTTAATCCTGGCTAACTATTTTCTAAGTTACTAACGCGACATTTTGCGAAAGAGATATTATGCGAAAGAGGCATTGTGAGAAAGCGATCTTTTGAGAGGGAGTCATTCCGCGAAAGCGACATTTTGCAAAAGGTACAATTTGCGCCTGACGCCTGAGCCCTGTTGTTGATGCTCAAGAATGCAACTCAGAACAAGAGCTGAGACATCGGCTACGCCAAGTCCAAGTACAAATGGAAAATAATCCTGAACCATTTAGAAAACGAAGAATTTTTTTTTAACGGTGCAGAGCTTGTATTCAAGCCAACGGTGGGCTTTTTTTCAGCATTTGCTGTAGTCTTTAAGCGAAAGAATTAATAAATATTTTTTTTTTGGAAATTAACGTTATTAATTTTTCGTCCCAGTTAGATTTTTGAAAAAATCGTAACTTTTTTCTGGTTCGTTAACATGAGACTTTTTTTTGGAAATAAAAGAGCATATATAAGTTGATACAGTTTAAAAAAAAATCTTGAGTGTTTTGAACGAAATTTTAGCTTTGATGAAATTTTAGATTTTTAATTGGAGTTTAAGAAAAATCTGTCGATTTCAAGTAAAATTCTTGCACTGATATGAAAGTGCAATGTCTAAGTATGCACCTAAAATAAAAAATGATATAATTTTTCATTTTAAAAGTAAATAAAAATTCATGAAAACATTAAAAGTGGTATTACAGCTAAAATAATAAAAAAAAACATATCTTGTAAGTGTTCAAAAAATACGATAGAAAAAGCACTCGTCAAGACGAATCAAACGAGTCTTAACTCGATGGGTTTGCGTCGTTTCATTACAGAGTTCCTATGGCCACCTTCCAGCTCCATCATCAGATCAGCTCCATGCGATCATAATATTGCATTGTCACGCGATATACACATACGTGAATAATTTCAGCTTAATCGGAAACCAGGAAGTGGATCAAATTTAACTTGCAAGATTTGATTACAGACAACGGGGCAGGTGAATGTAAATAAAACCTTATAATTTCCGCACTACATAAAAAATTGTTGGTATGTAAAGGCGCTCCCTTACCGGGAGCATTCGCGTGTACTGTAACATTATAGATTCGACTTTGAGCATTACGTGACAATACTACCTCCCTGACTGACGAGCATTCGCGTACATTTAGTAAAGATTTGACACAAGGCGCATTGTAATGCTCGGTTCTCCTCCTTCAGGCAGTGGTCCGACCGCCGACGATGAACGAGTAACGAGTAGAACTAGAAACTATAAAAGAGTTGGCGATCAACGGGAAGCGAGTGTAGTTTCAATAGTTTTGTCGTCGGGCTATAGGCGAGTCTGCAAGTGCGACAAGCCATTACTCGCGCCACTCGCCCGCGGTCGCTCAGTCCTGTGCAAACCTGATCAAGCGAGCCTAGCGAGAATCGCTAAACGAGTATCGCTGAGCGAGTTTATTTTTGAAAGCTCGTCGCTCAGCGACAAAACTAGTAAAGCGAGTCGTAGCCGGCAGTGTGAACAGTCAGAGAGCAACTATAAATATATGCATCTCTTTCGTTTACACGGAATGTACATTTATTGTGCGTTTCTTGAGAGAGAAAATCGCCGATAGTTACTCGTTTTCTCACCGCCGGTCGGACCACTGTCTCACTAATGTAAACTCGTTTTGTATCATTACGATTCGATTTCGATCCTCCCTCATTGACGAAATGTTCGAATCTGTAACGTTACATTACAGGTAGCTCTACGTATGATCTGCAGGGCTATTGGCTAACTTGATAGTCACTGACCAGCGGTTATCCACTCAACTTGGATGGCTTGATACCTGTTATGAGGCTAAGTTGAGGAGTGGAGTGCCTCAAGAGCGTTAGAATAGTTGATTTTAGGGAACTTACATTTATCAGTTTCACTGCAAATGCAGAAGCCAATACGAAATTTACCTTTTGACAGCTATTTGATGATCACCACACAGACATCGAGATATGCAATAGTGTTCAGGCGTAAACGCCTGTTCTAAATAAATAGCAGAAAGTTGTAAAAACACTAAATTATTAAAATTTGCGTAGGCGTTGCGACACGTATTAGCAATAATCAATGTCATCGTTCACTTGCCTGACAACCGTTGTACGTGTAACTTTAATTAATATATTAAAAACTGATTTCGCTAATTTTCGGAATTTTCTTTTACTTTGATTGGCACCATTACATCCTCTAAAGTTGTAACATGGTGGCCCATGAGGGGAACTAGTAAAAATCGCGACTATTTAATGTAAATCTACGAAATAACGACTTGGATTGGGGCATCGCGACAACGCGTGCGCGGCAGCAACCTCAAGATTTGAAGCCTGCTGTGGAAGATCGAAAATCCACAGAGTCCAGCGTATGGAGAATTGCTGTCTGGACAATTGAAGAAGCCAGCCTCCGAGCCAGTGGTGCCGCTAAAGCATCACCTCGTGTGGAGCGTCAACGTGTCGTACCAAAGTTGAGTGTCCATCCTTTGTCTATCCTTCCTATTACTTAACTATTTGAAATATTGACTATTGCATTCCATTTGTGTGAATCAAGGTATATTCGAGTAAATTAAGTATTACAAATTTTCTAAATATTCCGTTAATTGCGAATTTATACCGAACAATTTTTTCCATGTACCGTCAATAAAAATAAAATCTTATAGAAGTTGCATCAGATCAAATAACGATTCTAATAATACCTAAAATTTATATGCTACTGTTTCCAAATAAGTAATATCTATCCTTTTAACTCATAAATTCTTTTAATTTATTGTATCTTTGTCGTTCCGTTCACAATAAAATAGGGACATTAGAACAGCATTAGTTTTACTCAAAGTAAAACGAGATTTGCCGACTATTTCAGATCTAACCGCGAGTGAGAGAACACAGACCGCGTGGGTCGGTTGCGGGGTCAAAGTCCTCCGCCGCTCACTAGCAGCGTTGGCGCGGCTGAGCGTGCTCGGCTGCTCGCCCAGCTTCTCTGCTTCTCAGGTGACACCGAAACGAGGAACGTGAGCCCATTCCATTTATTACTTAGTCAATCTTATTTTTATTTTTTTATTTGCAATGGCTGAAAATAAGCGTTTTAAAGAACTTTTTACAAAGAGGGCGTCCGCCAAAGGACAAATAACTAAATTTAAAAACTACCTCAGTAATATTTCAAGCGAAAGCGAGTTAAATGAAATTCAACTGACAGAGTTGAGCATAAAGCTTGCTAAGTTTGAAGCCTTATCAGTCAGGGTTGACGATTTGCAGACTGAAATAGAGGTTCTGGATCCTGATAACATTGATGCTGAAATAGATGAACGTGATAATATTGAACAGGATATAGTGATTAATATAGCTACTGCTAAGAATTTAATATCCAAGTTTTCTAGAAAGGCTGAATTCGAATTAAGACGTCAGTCCGTTCATAATACTACATGCTGTTCTGAAGATCATCCTAGTTTAGGTTTGAAGCTTCCGCAAATCCAAATTCAACGATTTAATGGTGATCATTTCCGCTGGCTTGAGTTCAAAGATACATTTGAAAGTTTGATACACAATAATGATCGTATTCCAGATATTAATAAATATTATTATTTAAACTCATATTTGCAAGGCGATGCAGCTCGAGTCCTTTCTAATCTGGAGATCTCATCTAAAAATTACAGTGAAGCATGGAAGTTGCTTTGCAATCGTTACGATAATAATGACATATTAATTAACCATCATCTTAATTCTTTATTGAATATAAAGCAGCTTCCACGCGAGACAGAACGTTCTTTGAGGTACTTAGTCGATCACATCACCAAGAATTTACGTGCGTTGGTTAGTTTAGGTCAGCCAACGGATAATTGGGATGTCTTGATTATATTCATTTTATCAGCAAAGTTGGATGGTCACACTCTATTGAAATGGGAAGAGTATCGTACCAATAATGTAAGCGGAAGACCGAAATTAGAGCATTTCTTTAAATTCATCACAGATCGTGCTAATGTGCTCGAGTCAGCACACCGAAATAATAATCATGTTGATAATATAATGGGCTCTAAGGCGCCTCAGCGTTCTACTCCCAACAATAACCAAACGCATAAAAATAGTCAAATTAAGACGCCAAATAATGCGGTTAAGTCTTTTGCAAGCACTAGTAGTAATGTTAAGCATAAGGAACCAAAGGGCTTCACATGCATTGTTTGTGACGGCTGCCATCGTATCTACGATTGCCCAGCCTTCAAGGCCAAGGGCATTGATGAGCGAATGTCAGACGTGACAAGGTATAAACTGTGCATTAACTGTCTCAGACAAGGTCATGCTGTTAATAACTGTCGCTTTAGGTCATGTCAAGAGCCTGAATGCAACGAAAGGCATAATAGCTTGCTACACCGTCCGCCAACGTTGACAGCTCAGACTGCACACGTTGAGGAATCAGATGAAATAGTAGCTAGTTATTGCAATAAAAACACAAGTTATCTTTTATTATCTACTGCCATGGTCGAGGTATCGAACCCATTTGACCAGCAAAAGGTCAAAGTTCGCGCGTTGTTAGACTGTGGCAGTCAGTCTTCGTTTGTAACCGAATCCCTAAAGATGAGGTTATCTCTAAAGTCCCATCATATTGACTCGCTAAAGGTCATTGGTATAGGCAACACACAAGCAAATAATGTCACTGAAAGTTGCAACATTATATTGCAATCATTAAATAATAAATTTAATATAAATTGTTCGTGCTTCGTTTTAAAGGAACTGACGGGTCGGTTACCGAGAATTCCCGTCGATATTAGTGCCCTAAAATTACCAGAAAATATCCAATTGGCTGATCCTATGTTCAATCAGCCTGCCGACATAGATGTTTTGATAGGCGCCGACATATTTTGGGATATTTTAGGGAACGAACAGATTTCTTTGGGAACCAATAATCCAAAGCTACGAAACTCGCAATTAGGTTGGATAGTATCCGGTCCCATTAACTCAACAACACCGCATCAAAGCGTACGCTGTAACCATAGCGTAGTGTCTAAAAACAACGATGGTACTCAGGGTATTGAAAAAATGCTAGGTAGATTTTGGGAATTAGAAGAAGTACCCAAAAAATCTATTATGAGTGAAAGTGAAAGTTATTGTGAAAAACATTTCATGACTCATACCACAAGAACTAACTCAGGTAGATTTTGCGTAAAACTACCCCTTAAGGATTCAGCTGATTGTTTAGGTGATACCTACAAGACAGCTAAGCGGCGATTCCTAAATATAGAAAAGAGATTTAAACGTAATAATACGGTAAAAACAGAATATAATAAATTTATTAAGGAATACGCCGAACTAGGTCACTTATCTTTGTTAAATAATAAAATATTAATTCCTAATTATTATTTATGCCATCACGCAGTTTTAAAGCAGGAAAGTGAATCCACAAAACTTCGTGTAGTGTTTGATGGGTCTGCTCCATCTTCCTCTGGTTGTTCCCTTAATGATATATTAATGGTAGGCCCCACACTACAAGATACTCTTTTTTCTATTTTGTTACGCTCCAGGCAATACAAATACCTACTTACGGGCGATATCGAAAAATTCTATCGAAATGTGCTCGTACACGAAGATGATAGGAATTTGCAGCTCATTCTGTGGAGAGACGAGGAGTCTAAACCGATTCAGACACTTCAACTTAACACTTTAACTTACGGCACAGCGAGTGCAAGCTACCTTAGCACACGTTGCTTGTGGCAAGTAGGTCAAGAACAGAATGATGAACTAATTCGCACCATCATTCAAAAGGATTTCTATGTCGATGATTTAATTACTGGATCAAATGATCCTCAGCAATTAAAATATATTCAACACGCTCTATCTGAGGCATTAAGGTCAGGATGTTTTAATTTAAGAAAATACAAAACAAATCATCCGTCCATATTTGATAATGTTGCTATCAATGAGCAGGACAAGCTCATTTTTAGTGAGTCTTCAAGCACCCTAGGCTTGGGCTGGTCCCCTGCCAGTGATACCTTGAGCTTTCCTATAAAGGGATTTTCCCACGACACTAATCATAATATTATATCTAAGCGATTTATTATGTCAAACGCGTTCAAGATATTTGACCCATTAGGTATATTAGGTCCCATTGTAATAAGGCCAAAAATAATGTTACAAAAGCTTTGGCAACTTAAACTTGACTGGGACGAGCCTGTCCCTCAAGATATAAAGGAAGAATGGATCGATTTCTCTGAAAGCATAAAATACTTGCACAATCTACGCATACCGAGGTTAGTTTTAGGTGACTCACCAAAGGTCATCGAATTACACTCGTTTAGTGATGCATCAAGTTATGCGTATGGCGCATGTATTTATATGCGAACGATCAGCGCTAACGGTGACGTCACGGTTAAACTATTGTGCGCAAAGTCTAAAGTAGCTCCACTAAAAAGCACTACCATACCACGTTTGGAACTGTGCGCCGCCTTACTCGCTTCTCAACTCGTAAAATCAGTGATGGATTCATTAAGGTACAAGCCAGACAAACTAATACACTGGTGTGATTCAAACGTAGTGTTGTGCTGGATACGTAGTGACGTCAGTAAATTAAAAATATTTGTGGCTAATCGTATCACGGAAATCAAAGAATTAACTTCATCGTCGGCGTGGCGATATGTACCTACAGATTTAAACCCCGCTGATTTATTATCAAGGGGAGTGCATGCTAAGCGACTAACGTCGACATCACTCTGGTGGACAGGGCCTTGTTTTTTAATTTATAACGAAACCGAATGGCCTAAATCCAACCTAAAGGACTTAGAAATAGTACCAGAATTAAAGCCGCATCCGATAGTCATAAAGTCACCCATTATCGATTTTGAAAAATATTCATCGTTATCTAGGTTAGAACGGTCATTTGCTTACGTTCTCAGATTCATATTTAATTTAAAAAATAAGAATAACAAACGAGTTGGCACATTGTCCGCTAATGAGTTGCGTGACTCATTCCACTCGCTTTGTATTATCTCCCAAGGTCAATCGTTTCCTATTGAACACAACCTGCTGGTAACTGGTAAACAATTAAATAAAAATAGTAAGTTATTAGCATTATCGCCTTTCTTAGATGAACACAATTTAATTCGTGTCGGTGGACGAATCGATGCGTCCAGTTACTCATTCGAAAAGAAACATCCAATATTACTTCATGCAGCGCATACTTTAACAAAACTTTATTTTATTAGACAACATATTAACACCATGCATGCCGGTCCTCAAATGTTATTGGCTACTGTCAGAGAAACGATATGGCCAATTAATGGTAGGATACTAGCGAGGCGCACAGTAAATAACTGCGTACGCTGCAGGCGTTTAAAGGGTACAACTTTACAACCTAAAATGGGTAACTTGCCGTCTCAACGAATAACGCCAGACTATCCGTTTTTATCCGTTGGCATTGACTTTGCTGGCCCATTTTACATAGTAAACCGTAAAGGACGCGGCTGTCGCATTGTAAAATGTTACTTATGTCTTTTTGTTTGCCTTCATTACAAATGCATACACCTTGAAGCAGTTAGTGACTTAACCAAGGATGCATTTGTAATGTCATTAAAACGATTTATATCTCGTCGTGGCAAGCCAACTGAAATATTCAGTGACAATGGTACTAATTTTGTAGCTGCCGCGAAGGAAATAGGCTCGTTCATCAAACAGAACCATGAACCTTTAGTTGATTTTGCAAGTCAGCAATCTATCAATTTTAAATTCATTCCGGCTTACTCTCCTCATTTTGGTGGCATTTGGGAGGCCGGGGTTAAGTCGGCAAAACATTTATTACGACGAGTTTTAGGCGAATGTCACTTGACGTTCGAGGAACTTTCTACTTTATTCGCACAAGTGGAGGCAATCCTCAATAGCCGCCCCTTGTGCCCACTCTCATCCAATCCTAACGACCTCCTTTCCCTCTCCCCAGGACATTTCATCATTGGCCGACCGCTGATTGCTCTGCCAACACCAAACCTGGAAGACGTGAAGGAAAGCCAATTGCGACGATATGAGCGCCTTGAGAAGCTGAGGCAACATTTCTGGAAAAGATGGCAGAAAGAATACCTTTCTGAGTTACAACAAAGGACAAAATGGCGGACAAACACGTCAAAGCTAGACGTGGGAGATATGGTGCTGCTAGCTGACGACAACGCGCCCCCTCTCGCTTGGAAACTGGGCCGCGTACTTCGCCTCATATCTGGACCTGACGGGATATCCACCAAGGGCTGCGTGCGACGCTCCTTTGTGCGACTCTGCAAACTTCCCTCAGCTGAAGACTTAAACGGTTGAAAGATATCTTTCAACCCCCCGGAATATGTTCAGGCGTAAACGCCCGTTCTAAATAAATAGCAGAAAGTTGTAAAAACACTAAATTATTAAAATTTGCGTAGGCGTTGCGACACGTATTAGCAATAATCAATGTCATCGTTCACTTGCCTGACAACCGTTGTACGTGTAACTTTAATTAATATATTAAAAACTGATTTCGCTAATTTTCGGAATTTTCTTTTACTTTGATTGGCACCATTACATCCTCTAAAGTTGTAACAAATAGCCCCGCTGATATGCTCGCGGTGAGCGCCTTAATACTTACAGTTCGTCTCGCCAGCTTCACGTTTTATTTCAGATCCATCTTGCTCCTCTTCCATTTCAGTCTTGACATCCATCAATGGTACATCATCTTCTGAGTCGGACTCAGTATGTCGCTGTGACATGTATTCTATTTCCAAGTAATCATTGAGTAGTGGTGCCGAGTCTAGATTTTAAAGAAAAATAATAACTAGTCAAGAGCATAATGTACTATACTAGTCTGTCGTCCTACAATGGCAGCCCAGTTCATGTATCCAATGACTAGAAAACGTTCATAAACACGTATTTATGATAGATTATGGAATCAGGCGTTACTTTGCGGAAATCCATGACATTGAATGTTATGAAAAATATCTAGTTTTAATTCCGCGACAAAAATCCAGACTTGTTGCAGGATGCAATCCCACGCTATGCAATCATGCATATGCACAGACTCGACAGCCAAGCGCTGTCGAGTCTGTGCATATATGTATATGTGGGCGGGAGGGTGGGTGCTTTGCTGCATGTGCATATGCATGATTGTACTAGATAAAGGGTGGGATTGCATCCCGCAAAAAGCCTGGATTATTGTCACGGCTCCCCTTGGCGACGCCCTTGACTCCAGGGTCACGGGACTGTTGCGGAACTCTTATCAGGTGTGGCCCAGTTCGTAAAGAGCTATTGAAGGCGGTCTGACAGTCCTTCCCATCGGCCCCAGGGTGGGAGGAAAGGTTAAAACTTACCATCATTGCTGTCCGGTTCCTCCTTTGGCTCAATAATATCGTGTCTCTCAAAAACCGCTGGTGGAATTACCAGATTTTCTTTCACGAAAACTTCTTTTGGATCAACATCAACTATGTTTATGCTCTCTGTTGGAGTTCTAATAAACCCATGGAATAACTCAAACTGGTCTTGGTTTCTTAAAGGTTTTATCTGTAAAAAGATGATGGAAGAATTAGGTAAATTAATATGTTGATGATTACAACTACTTTCACATTAGAGAGTAACATCATCATTACTTCGTAGTTGCAAGTGGGGAAGGCAACTGGGGAAGTAATGGCGCTATCATAGCTAGTTCCCATCATCGTTATTGGTTCAAATTTTATAGGTACTTCAAAATATTACTACCTCATTGGTCGGATTGGGACCTAGCTATGGTGGCGCCATCTACAATTAGCTTTGACCGGCCTTTCCCATTGGTAGAAATGTCATGAGCAAAAGCTCCCTAAAGCTCTGTTGAAGAACACCTCACCTCATATTCCTCATTCAACATCCAAGTAAACGTCTCTTCGGCTTCTTGACATTTTTTCATAAATCTACAGCATTTCTTCAGTTGAGCACAGCAAACGAAACAAGCGAGTATTGGTCTACTGTCTTCCGTTATGTACTGCAACAAAATTATTGTTGGTAAGTTAAAAATGTCAGGAAATGACTACTAAGATTGGTCAGCGTATAGGAAAAAGACCACTATTGGGGAGCCCTGCTTCTTGAAAGTGAAAAATGGTTGAAATTAGGTATGCATTGGTACACACGGCTACAAATCAAGCTATACAAAACCAGTATACGCTGATAGTTGTACACAAATCAGCCATAGCATGGCAGGTGGAACACGGACAAGACAGAGAAAAATGAAGAGAGTTGGGTAAAGTTTAATATCCAGGAGCAGGCAGACGGGGGGAAGAGGGAAGCCCCCTACCCCCCGGTACCACTCCCAGGTTAAGGAAATGTGTTTTTGTAACCTAACCTCAAAACATGTTTTAGTGACATAATAGGTGTATTCCAAAAACTTGGTATCGTTTAGCATAAGGAGGGAGGTGCCCCACGTGTCCTAGCACTACTCTCATGCAATGGCAACACCCAGACCTCATCATCCCTGTCCATATTGGGGATGGGGTCTTGCATCCTACGTCAAATAACTGATTACTACCTACCAAGCTGACTAAACGGGCTCCTACTTCCGGGTGGTTTAAAAAAAAATAACCACAAAGGGGATGGTGCCCAAAAGTCCCGAGCTCGCTTCGCTCGCTCTTGCATCAAATAAATGATTACTACTTATCAAAGTGTCTCGACAGACCTCCACAAGGACAGGTTTGATTCGAGGAGGATGGCAAGATCTGGGCGTTTACATAAGAGTGCTGCCAGGACACATGGGGTACTTCCCTCCTTATGCTAAACGATACCAAGTTTTTGGAATACACCTATTATGTGACTAACACAAGTTTTGAGGATAGGTTATGAAAACACATTTCCTTAACCTGGGAGTGGTACCGGGGGGTAAGAGGATTCCCCCTTCCCCTCCCACCGCCTGCTCCTGAATACTAAACCCAACCAAAATACTGGACTAATGTGTAGAAGAAAACAAAATTGAAAAACTAATATTTGTGATTATTGTAAAATGTTACTAAACATTTTGATAATAAACAATCATGTATTGTGTCAGAATAAAAGCTTATAAAATTAAGAAATCAACTTACTGGAATATCAGTCAACTTCTCGTACACATCATGTAGATTCTTGTTGACCACAACATGCATGGTGACATTCTCCGCTAAACATATCCGACACATTTGTAGTTTATCCATCTTTGAACTCAAAAATAATCACTTGAATAGTTATAAAACAATTCAGTGTATCTGGAGTAAATTGTATAATATTCTGACAATTTCTTCCTCTTTGGCTATGTGAAAACACCACGAATAAAGTATTTGTATGCACTTTTTTATGACGGCACTCAGCAGCAGTTATTTAAATCTGGATGGTTATGACTTGTATTGTATTCTCTCAGTAAGAGAATTTAGTGTCCTTTAAAAACCATTACAAATCCTTAATCTTTGTTTATTTCATGAAGGTGTGCCGGTAACGACTAAGTAAGTTAGAACAAAAATGAGTATTTGATTTGCATGGAAGCAATTTCCACCAAACTCTCTACTTAGTCTGTGTTTCCACCACAATATGATAAATAAAGCGTCCCTGTCTCCCTGCCCAGACGCTTCTTTTTTCTAGATTTATATCAATTTATATTTACCATAGAACACCTAATAGTATGTATTTACAAACAAATGATAAAAATGTCGAAACTGTGGTCGAAATGAACCAATCCGGAAAGCCGAATCGATTTATAGATAGGGATACCAACACGCGAAAAAAAGTTACCCCAAGCAAGAACAAAAAAATGAATAGACCATAGACATACAGCACGGACTTAGCGAAACGAATCAAATGGCAAAATTCTATACTAGAAACACTGAGCCCTATAAGTTTGTGACGAGAAAGTGATATAAAGTAACTTGATGAAGAAAGATCAACGACGATATAATACTAGACTCGTAATAACAGGCGACCGATGTCTGCCAACACATTAGGCAAAAAAGTCTTATATCCGTCTCATTTCGACCAATCCTGTGAGCCGTAAACATACGTTGAGACAGAACAGACCTTGAGTTAGCCAATCACAACGCAGTACCCCGCCCCCCTCGCTTACGTAGTACCTCAGCGAGTTGGCAGAATAATTTTGTTCGTTAGATCGTGCAATGAGTAGTCTAGTATTATATCGTCGTTGAGAAAGATGGTCAAATAAAGTATGGTCAATCTTAGGTTGTCAGCTTTGGTCAAATACCAATAAATTGAAAATGCCCAAAAATTATATTGACCATTTAAAAACGACCTTAGACAAGCAAGAAAGGATATTTAAAAGAATAATCGTTGCGCGGTATTAATCGAATAGCGGTGACAGAAAATGTGTATTCGTCAATGAAATATGTTGTAATTTACAGGTAACTGTCATTAAAATGAAGTATTTGCTGAACATTTTATAATGCTGTTTAAGCCATACTCACATGGTGAAAACACTGCAACAGATAAAATATGCAAATAATTTTTTTTTTTATATTTCTGGCGTGGCTCCTCGGCTTTTATGTTTATCGACAAGTGAAGAAGTAAGGCAGCAGTGGTGGCTCCTATCTGGGCCTGACTTATGGTGAACGCACATTTAGCCACACCGCAGTCTCCGCAGTCCCCGCATTACGAATTCTTTGTATGAAGTTCTATGAAACCTCGCACACTTAGCCGCATCGCAGTAGCCGCAGAATCGGTAAGAAAACAGACTGCGGAAACTGCGGTGCGTCTAGGTGTGCGTTCACCATTTTAAGCTATATAATAATTATATAATATCACATTACAACTAATAGACGCCGAACAGCGAGTGAATCCACCGGGAACAGCTAGTATACTTAACTTATAGCTGAAGAATTTGTTTGTTTGAACACACTATTCTCAGTAACAGTGTCTCAGAGCAGTGGTGGCCCAACCCAACATGGTATCGGTACGTAGTACTATTAGGTGTTCTATGGTATCGGTCCCGACTTACGAGTTGTAGGTCGTAGGTCGTGGGTTGGAACCCCGCCATGTGCATTACTTTGTTCATTACGGTGAAGGAAAACATCGTGAGGAAACCGGCGTGTCTTAGCTCCTTCGTACACTAGGCGACGCAAGTCTCCGATACCTTACGATTTTGGTATTTATGGACGCTTGCTTGTGTTCGAACCTCTATGGGTTTGTATTGCGATAGCCGCTTGGATACCGAAGTCGTAAGGTATCGGAAACTTTGAGTCGCCTTGTGTATGAAGGGCCTTAGAACCATTCATATAATATAAAAATCGAAGGCATGTGACATACCAACCCGTACTGGGCACGCGTTGTGGAGTGGCCCACTCCCTCTCACAGAGAGGAGACCTGTGTCCCAGCAGTGGGAACATAAAAGATCATTATGAATCTCAGTAAGTAACAAAAAATATGTTTTAATTATTTTTCAGTACTCAGTACTCAAACAGTACCCTTAGCAAACCCTTAGCACGAATTTTCAGTATTTGAGACATAAAGTAAACTGGAACTTTGACAATTTCAAATTGACAATTTAGCCGCATCCAGCCGCATCGCAGTGGCCGCAGAATCGGTAAGAAAAAGGACTGCGGAGACTGCGGTGCGCCTAAGTGTGCGCTCACCATTTCGGGACTTACGCTTGGTGGACTTTGGCCCACAGAGAGGAGGCCTGTGTTCCAGCAGTGGGACCGTTCTAAGTTGATGATGTGACAAGTGTTGACAAGATATTATGCCCATTATTTATACTGGGCGTGGGGAATAGGAGTCGCTTCAGGCTTCGTACAGACACTCGCGTTATCGCTCCGCATCGGTATCACTGTGGTAAAGCTGTCATCCACCTCGGACATCATCATGGCCTATTCATATCGTGCTAAAAGTGCGAAGGTCGTGCATATGACATCACGCCAAAATAATCGATATTTTTATTTTATCATTATTTTGTCGTACAGACGCCAGCAAGTCAACCTGAACTAATCTGTCAAATAGAAATCCAATACAAACCTCCTACTACAGTGCTCGGCACGGATCTAGAGCGCAGAGCTTCACCTGCGCAGGAGCACAGATTACAAGCTTGGCCATAACGTATTGAAGCGGAAGTAATAATTTTGTTTGTTGACAACGTTTAAAATCTTTGATATTTGATATAAACAAAGAACGCAGGTTTGTTAGATTTATTATTGTGCCATAAAAATAACGTAATAAGTGAAAAATAATATCATTCAGTGCTGGTAGGTACCAAGAGCACAGTGGCGACTTCCAGTTTTCTACTGTTTTTTTATAAGCTGTACTTAGAGATACTACGTATCGCAGACCTAGCCGCACCGCAGTCTCCGCAGTCGTCGTTTTCATACCGCTTCTGCGGCTACTGCGATGCGGGTGAGTGTGCGAGGTTTCATAGAACTGCATACAAATAATTCGTAATGCGGGGACTGCGGAGACTGCGGTGCGGCTAGGTCTGCGTTCACCTTTAAAGTGATAGTAGTTCCACAGAACGAGATGGCGCTAGACGACTTGTAAAGCTGTCTCTTTCCCACAGTGGAAATACTCTCACTATAAGACGTTGTGGTTATGTCCCCTGTTTTATTTTTTCGTCACATTTCCTTCTTGTTTGTATAGGGAATTGTAATGTTTATGTAGGTTTTACCCGAGGTTTTTAAGGTTTTCAAAAGCAAAACACATACAACAAATTTATTACATCTAATAAATTATTGAAATATTAAAATTATTGTTTTATTTAACAGTTTGAGGACTCATTGCAGTATTTCCTCACACAAAATATAACAACGACACGACCGTTTGCTTCGCAATCGTGTGCGCAACTGGTCACACGAATGTGTAGGAGACTACGCGAAGGTTCGCGCCCTTTGATGTGCGTTAAAAAACCGACACAGCTTGGAAAAGCACGCACGAATGCCACGAAAACTTCGCGAAGTCATTTGCAAATGTCGTCCTACACATGTGGGTTTGCGTATTAGCGCGAATGTGAGTGGCCGGCTTAAAGTCAGAACATAATAGTACTACGCACGTTTAGATTTTGTATCGGCTAACTGTAGGTACCCATTATTAGAAGTATTGTCTGGTGCCAAAGAGACTTCAATTTCTAACATCGGCATCGGCGTTCAATAAAACGATATTGTTCGTTTAGGTGCGATTGGTCCAATGTGCAAAAAGAAGGTCCAATTCGCAGTTGGTCCAATTCGCGGTTGGTCCATTCGCGATTGGTCCAATTCGCGATTGCTCAAATTCGCAGTTGGTCCAATTCGCGATGTCTGTCATATGGACGAAGCCGTGGGCAAAAGATAATATTATACATAACGGAGAATTCGTTATCAGTGGGTCGCGACACCTGTGTTGATTCTCAGATTTACATATAATAATGAATCATTTATTTCGGAAACATTGGACATTGCCATTTTGGACCAATCGCGAACTTGACCAATCGCGAATTGGACCAACCGCGAATTGGACCTTTTTTTGCACATTGGACCAATCACGCTTAAACGGCTCAGAAAGTGACGCGCTCAAATGTGTCTAATTCACCTCAGTGCGACGTTGCCGGCGATAACGGATGCACTTCACGTACAGTCACGAGTAAGGGTGCTCCCACATCTATCGATGCGACCGAGACAATGCGATAGCACGCGGCCGCCTCGCGGATTCCGGCGCGTGCTATCGCATTATGTTTTCTGTCTCGGTCTAGCAAATGGCAGTTTTAAGCGACAGAAAGAGAAAGGGCGACGGAAAAAGCCGGTTCCGCGTCGATAGATGTGGGAGCACCCTAATAGTGTGTATACACTAAGCAGTATTCAAAAGCGACTTTCTGCTACCATGTTGATTAAACTTTTGCCTTTTTATTAGACTTCTATTCTAAAAGCCATACTATTACGAAATAGATCATGATTCAAAGTGGAAACCAGTGTTTAACGAGTAAATTGCATTTGAATTTTGTAAAGTGTATACATGTTATTGCTCGTGACTGTACTACAAAGTGAATCAAAAACTAAATTGATTCAAAACTACCGAAAATTCCGTCGTGTGTAATGAGATATTGTACAAATTATACAAGCAAGACTTCTAAAAGTCAAGGAATCACATATCATTCGTAAATATACTATTTATCTAAACGTTTTCAAAGATAAAACATTACGTTTCTGTAATATTAAGGCGTCGTAAAAAGAAGAGTGAAACCAAAAATTCTCTATCAACAAGTGAAGAGGATATATATGGGCCTCTTCAAGCAAACTCAAAATTGCTGTGCCTTTATGAAAAACTGTATAGCCTCATAGCCCAAGAGCCCGTGAACCCCAGACCTACGTTAATATTTTATAAAGGCTGAAACTTTGTCAGCGGATGCTCCCAACACTGGTAAGAACGATGGACCATTATGGAGTTTGGGTAATAGTGGCTTTGGCAGGTAAACGGTACTGAAGGTGCGTAAAATGTAAGTTAACTTACGTCATAGTATAAAAGCTGATTTTTATATATAATACTCGGGTAGTAAGTAGATGATGTTTCCTCAGCAGCCAGACACTTATCATGGTGGCAACCCCTTGCCAGACACCCTTAATGTTCAAGAAATTATATAAGTTTACTTACGTCATAGTATAAAAGCTGAGGTAAATCTAAATGACCTTATAATTAACTTAAACTAATGGGACGCACGTTGACTTGCTCATAGTAAAGGAGCAGGCGTTACGCTCGGACAACAAGCGAAATAGAGATAGATGCTATCCGTGATGTCAACGTACGCTGATTGGTCACTCGGTGCGCTGTTTGTTTATATCACGCGCAACTAACAACATCTAACTGACACTTTTTTACCCGACTTCAGTTGTGTTTGAATAAAAAGTGTGTATATGATGTGCTGCCTCTCGGCGCGGCACTCATTAACCCCCGACGGAAAAAGAGGGGTGTCATAAGTTTGACGTGTCTGTCTGTCTGTCTGTGGCACCGTAGAGCCCGAACGGATGAAGCGATTTCAATTTAGTTTTACGTGCGAGTGTTCTTAGACATGTTTGATGAAAATCGGTTGAGCCGTTTAAAAGTTGTGGGGGTAAAAGTGAGAAAGGGTAGCCGAGGGTTTGCAAATATACTCGAGTGGGGTCTTAAATCAAAGCAAACTGAAAGGGAATATTGATCACTTAATTAAGTGTGTACCTATAAAAAGTTTCAAATAAAACCAACCAACCAACCGAAAAAAAACCGAGATAATAAATAATTTGGACCGGTCCCCCAACGTGACGTATTTTTTTCAAGATTCAAATTAGGTTTTTGATCAAACAACGGATGATGTTAAAATAACAACACGATTTTATCATTTCCCTAAACAAATCTAGTGTTTTGATCAAATCCCTAAACTGGTTAAGTGAAATGACAAATATTTCAGAAAATGTCAGAAATAAACCTAATTTGATGATAAACCTACGACATAAATAAATTTTAATATTTTATTTGTCATAAATAAATCTTACTAAGCACAATTTCAGCACCACACCAGGTATACCTACCAATACCTTATTCAACACATAACAAATCCTTTGTTCGCCTTCAAACAATAATTTACGTATTAATTTGCGACAAACAGCGTTCCCCTCTGCCAGGGAGTAACATCAAAGGAACGTCAAAATTACTGGAGGCCTCACGTCGATAGTTTAGATGTTATGAGCAATTTCGTGTCCGTTACCCAGGCCAGATGTTGTCGAAAATGGTCATTTGAATCTTATAGATAATTAGATTTGCGGCTTCTGTAATTGTTGCGCACATTTTTAAATTTGTTGCGCTAATAGTTTTTTAATTATTTCACAAAAACATTTCCTGCTGCGGTAACGTTACCCCAGCCAGACCTTTTTCTTTCTAATGGAAATATTTTAATTAATACTAGCTATAAAATCAGTTGTCTAGATGAAGTAAATGTTGTGACTTATTTTGTATTTATTCTTTCTTCGGTTGCGAAGTTATTCGAGATTTTGCTGGAGTAACGTTTTCGGATTTGCTAGATCTTTGAAACGGTTAAGCGGATTCTTATCATATTTTGTACATGACTTCTTATGAACTAGTTTAAATTTGTTTTGCAATAAAAAAACCAAAATAATACATAGCTTAAAGGTTATTTCATTAAACAGAAAAACACTTCAATTGGTCCCAGCACTCTCAATAAGGGGTCTAAAGACTTACTTTAAACATTATTTTGAAGCTTGTAACTGCCTTCAAATGTATCTGAAGTTTCATCAGTATCCTGTAAGTATTTAACAAGTTATGATGATATTTAGTTCCTCACGAGCACGGTCTTGATGCGCGCGGTGTTATTTGGCCACTGGATTGGATAAATGAACTGAATGTTATGTCAATTATTAGTTTTTTAGTTCAGTTGTATATCAGTAAAATTTCAGCTCAGTACATTGGATAATTAATGAGATAATACGATTAAAGTCATTAGGAAGTGAATGACCGTGGTAACCCGACCAAGTTTAGGTGGTTACGAAAAAGCGAAAACGCAGAACATTATGGTACCTTCTAAAATATGTAGGATAGTGTTACAAATTTAGTACAGACATGTACACAAGTTTTTAAAAAACTACATGATTATTAAAGATTTTTTATTGACAGGTAAAATAATCATGTCAATTAAACTTTTAAAGTATTAATAAACTTATACTTAAAAAAAAAAACACAATTTAAAATTACAGGTAGTAATTTTGCTTTTTTGAAATTTTCTGTTATTTTTTGGTTTAAAAAAAAAGGAAGAGTACTTACTTTTTTTTTTGTCTAAATTGTATCCCGACATTGACAACGATAAAAATCGTTCGCTAAGTCATGAATTTCATTAATCAAGTTTCAAGTCATAATATGTTGACAATGTATACACAAAAACCTTCCACTTGAATCAATATATCTATTAAAAAACCGGCCAAGTGTGAGTCGGACTCACCCATGAAGGGTTCCGTAGCAGCAAGGAACATATTATAAACGTTCTTGTAGTTGGTTGTAACTTTGAAAGGTAAATTGCGGATTACGGTTTATAACGTATTAAAAAAAACTAATTACTTGATCTTGTTCAAACCAATTTTCAATTGAAGTTGGCATGATAATGTACATCATATTTTTTTTTATTAATCTCATATTTTAGGAGTTACAGGGGGGGGGGGCAACATTTTGATCAGTTTAGAAAAAAACGATGTTAGTAACCTCAATATCATTTTTAAACACCCATCCATAGATACACCACACGTATGGGTACGGTGAAAAAATCATTTTTGAGTTTCAATTGTAAGTATGGGGGCAACCCCCAAAATTAGTTTATTTTTATTTTTGTGTGAAAATCCTAATGCGGTTCACACAATACATCTACTTACCAAGTTTCAACAGGATAGCTCTTACATTTTCGAAGAAAAGTGGCTGTGACATACACGGACAGACAGACAGACATGACGAATCTATAAGGGTTCCGTTTTTTGCTTTTTGGCTACGGAACCCTAAAAAACTGCTTCAGAATACGTTGCGTAGTTTTAAAGATCTAAGCAAACAGGGACAGTCAAACAGGAAGAAACTTTGTTTTATAGGTACTTTGTAGCGAAGGATAAATGTGTCGTTATCATTGTTGAGAATTCCAGTCCAGGTAAAAACTAAGTACGAAAAAAAGATAATATTAAGTAGGTAAGTTCCTAAATTCAAATTTATTATTATTCAATTTAATTCAAATTACCCCTTCACCCCACCCCTCCCGCGTCCCACCGGACGACATGTTATAACGGTGATTTTTGATAAGTTTGTGCAACTGGTAGATAATAATAATATTTTAATAGTACAGATATTATTATGTATTTTGACGGTGTACGCGTCTGTACCGAAATTGTAAGGTGTATTATACTAAACATTTCAAAAGATAGTATAATGTTCTGCGTTTTCGCTTTTTCGTAACCACCTAAACTTGGTCGGGTTACCACGGTCATTCACTTCCTAATGACTTTAATCGTATTATCTCATTAATTATCCAATGTACTGAGCTGAAATTTTACTGATATACAACCGAACTAAAAAACTAATAATTGACATAACATTCAGTTCATTTATCCAATCCAGTGGCCAAATAACACCGCGCGCATCAAGACCGTGCTCGTGAGGAACTAAATATCATCAAAACTTGTTAAATACTTACAGGATACTAATGAAACTTCAGATACATTTGAAGGCAGTTACAAGCTTCAAAATAATGTTTAAAGTAAGTCTTTAGACCCCTTATTGAGAGTGCTGGGACCAGTTGAAGTGTTTTTCTATTTAATGAAATAACCTTTAAGCTATGTATTATTTTGGTTTTTTTATTGCAAAACAAATTTAAACTAGTTCATAAGAAGTCATGTACAAAATATGATAAGAATCCGCTTAACCGTTTCAAAGATCTAGCAAATCCGAAAACGGTACTCCAGCAAAATCTCGAATAACTTCGCAACCGAAGAAAGAATAAATACAAAATAAGTCACAACATTTACTTCATCTAGACAACTGATTTTATAGCTAGTATTAATTAAAATATTTCCATTAGAAAGAAAAAGGTCTGGCTGGGGTAACGTTACCGCAGCAGGAAATGTTTTTGTGAAATAATTAAAAAACTATTAGCGCAACAAATTTAAAAATGTGCGCAACAATTACAGAAGCCGCAAATCTAATTATCTATAAGATTCAAATGACCATTTTCGACAACATCTGGCCTGGGTAACGGACACAGCAATTTTTGACATCTGACATGTACAGGGTATGTTGGGAATAATAGATGATGTATTTGAAAGGAGACTCGGTAAATAAGATACAGAAGAATTTAATTCTAGTTGGTTTCTAGTTGGAATCTTGTAACCCCGGCCACTCACATGCGAGCAAAGGTTCGTACATTGTACGAATCTTTGCGCGCATGTGGAGGGCCGTCAGACATACATTCGCGAACTTCGCATATTTGCAAATGGGTTCGCATACTCTATGATCAAATTAAAACTAATAACTTTAAACTAAGGACCAAAATTTAACGGTGTATGAATAGGTACTTATACTGATCAGTATTTCCTCACACAAAATATAACAACGACACGACCGTTTGCTTCGCAATCGTGTGCGCAACTGGTCACACGAATGTGTAGGAGACTACGCGAAGGTTCGCGCACATAAAACCGACACAGCTTGGAAAAGCACGAATGCCACGAAAACTTCGCGAAGTCATTCGCAAATGTCGTCCTACACATGCGGGTTCGCGTATTCGCGCGAATGTGAGTGGCCGGGGTAAGATAGTAATAGTAAAGTGTTGGAAAGTGTCACAAATGGGCAGTAATGGACTCGTTATTTGTGTGCACACATTTGTAGAATTAGAGTGCTTGTACACGGCGCATGTAACCCGCGCAAGTGCCTCAACATGCTCAAGCTACATGCGCCGTGTACCTGTACAAGCACCCCGCGGATAACTTGATCAAGTAGCTTGCGCATGTTTCTCGCGCGGGTAACCCGTACCTTTACTTGTGCGGGTTACATGCGCCGTGTACAATTAAGCACTCTTATTTCAGTGGAATTTCGTGCACAAAGTTGCTGAGCTTCCCGGTGGACAAATGTACCGTACACTATTTCGGTGACATAGTACCATTAGCATTGAAACTGGTGGCATTCCTAGTTCCTGCTTCGCTACTGCTAATATGCTACTATTTCGTCTAGTCGAGGATTTTCAAATGTGTAATTTTTAACCGACTTCAAAAAAAGGAGGAGGTTATCAATTCGAATGTATTTTTTTTTTTTTTTTTTTTATGTTTGTTACCTCATAACTTGCGACTGGGTGAACCGATTTTCATTATTCTTTTTTCAATCGAAAGCTGGTGCTTCCCGTGTGGTCCCATTGTCACCATTTCAGGATCTGATGATTGGATCTTGGAGAAATCGAGGCCAACCCTCAAATTTTATTAGCTGACACATAGTTTTTCTTCTTATGAAGTAATTCAAAAAAAACCCCCGACACAAAAACCAAGAGCCCTTTAAAAAGTACTAAATAATAAAAAAACTCAAAGTACCTAACTATGTATTAATAATTATAAAAAAAAATACGTCACGTTGGGGGACCGAAAAAAAACCTAGATAATAAATAATTTGGACCGGTCCCCCAACGTGACGTGTTTTTTTAAATAATTATTAATACATAGTTAGGTACTTTAAGATTGAGTTTTTTTTATTATTTAGTACTTTTTAAAGGGCTCTTGGTTTTTGTGTCGGGGGTTTTTTAAATGTTTAATTTAATTTTTTTTTCTGTTGTTTTGTAAGTGTTTAACATATCTATGACTTATAATTTCATTGGCTCAAACTTTATTTTTATATGAAAGACTGTTATAAGAGCAAAATAAATAAATAAATAATCTTTATTGAACAAAACCTTACAACTTGCTTAAGGGCTCATGTACACGACGCCGCCGCCGCGCCGCCGCCGCTCCGCCACCGCGCCTCTAGGCTGTGTACACAGTCGCTACCGCGCCGCCGCCGCTCCGCCGCCGCGCCGCCGCCGCGCCGCCGCCGCGCTGGCACCGCGAATCCAATTCGCTAGTGTTTTATTTATCTGAAAAATGAGGTTTCTCATTTCGGCCATAATGTTTATTCGCGGATATCTTCTTTGTTCATGAACCGGTTTTGATGATTCTTTTTTTGTTGGAAAGAAGATATTTCTTACTATTTAGCTCCACTCGATTTCTCTGGTCTTCCATCATCAAACCCTAATCTCCACATCATGGGACTGCCTTTGAAATACCTTCTTTCCAACAAAAAGAATCATCAAAACCGATTCATAAACGAAGAAGTTATCCTTGAATTATCAAAAAAAAAAACATTATATGGCCGCAATGAGACATCTCCTTTGTTAGATAAATAAAACACTAGCGAATGGCATCGCGGTGGCGGCGCGGAGGCGGCGCGGCGGCGGAGCGGCGGCGGAGCGGCAGCGGAGCGGCGGCGGCGCGGCGGCGGCGTCGTGTACATGAGCGCTAACAATACTTATTGATATTTTACACAAAATGGTTTATTGCAACGAAATACAGGCATTAAAGGAAGGAAGCGCGCGCGGTCCTCCTAGTTCCAGATGGTACACTGTGCCTTCTCGGGAAAAAGTAATGGCGGTCAGGGACACGTCCCCTCCCCCGCGCACTTCCTTTTACAAACGGTCTATTTCGAAATATTATTGTAACCAGAGGCCTTACCACAAGCTCTTAATAAAGAGAGACCGAGCTATACAAGTCGTCTCTTTCCCACAGCCTAAAATGGATCGCGTTAAGAACTCTTGTTAAGGTCTCAGAGCTTTTTTTTTTTAGCGTGGTGAAATCATCAAATGAGTCCTCCTACCCGCGCGTGGAACACAACGCGACGTCGACCCGGGCATGGTCTGACAGCGAGTTGCCCTTTACTCGCTGTCCGCTTGCCCGCACCTACGGTGGAGGTCCGACGCTGCGGGCGTCTACCTCTGCGGTTGGGGCGGAGAGAGGACGCTGTCTTCTCCCTCCCGCGGCCCGCCTCCTCCTTCACGAACATTACTGTTTCGTAGGAGGCGACCGCTTCCCACTCCATCTCGCCCCGCAGCATGGCCGCAACCAATGCAGGCCGCGAGAGGTCTCCGCCTATCGCCGGCGTGAGAACACGTCGGTGCTCTGCCCAAGCGAGGCAGTCTTGCACCGTATAGTGACACCCGGGCGTTTCTTCCCTCCCTATCCGGCACAGGTACCTCCCGAAACTTCTGTGTCCGGTGAGGACCTGCATCATCCGATAGGTCAGGACGCCGTGACGTCTCTCCAGACACTTCTCACAGTGGGCAACCTCGGTTGTGACAATCGTTGTCTCCCTGTTTACGCTGCCAGTGTTAGCTAATGATGAAAGAAATAATTGTTCATTGCATTTAATAAAGAAATAATTGTTCAATAATTGTTCATTGAATTCAATCAATCACGATTTTGTTAGCCTATCTGTATGTTTTTAACTTTATTTTATTCCATAATTCCAATTCCGGAACTTTTTCCGGTACTTTCCACACATTTTGGATAAAATGGCATGTCTATATTATAATATCTTGACGCAAGTATATAAAATCAATCTACCTACTCCGACCTCTGATTATAACTCTTCTGACATTATTTCAAATCTTTTAATAGTAGATTATTAACCAAGGGGATAAAGCAGTGTCTTCTGTCGCGGGTGACGATTTAAATCGCGAGCGAAGCGAGGGATTTAAGACGAGTTCTGAGTGTAGCGAGGCAGCTTTATCACCGAGGAAAATACTCTACTTTTCGTACCATTTGCGAAAAAATTAAGACAATTATAATATGAGATAAGCATATTTTAAAAATAATGACAATTACAATAAATTAAAATAAACTTTACGTTTATGTTTATGTATTTGAAGAAAACAAAAACGCAAATTCCTAGACTAATATTTTTTTTCGGAAAAGCAAAGGCATCAAGCTCATACGGCCTCGTCGGTTTTCGTAATTTTATTTAAAAATCACAACTGCATATTAAATGCGTATTCCTTTTTTCAAAAAGATGATAAGTAATGTTTTTCACCAGTATGTATAAGAACATGGTTTTTCAAAGTTCTACTTTGACTAAAACTCTTCTGACATATGTCACATTTGTAAGGTTTTTCCCCTGTGTGTATACGAACATGTGTTATTAAACGACCACTTTGACTGAAACTCTACTGACATATTTTACATTTGTAAGGTTTATTACCAGTGTGTTTAAGAGCATGATTTTTTAAATAAGTACTTCGACTGAAACTCTTCTGACATATGTCACATTTATAAGGTTTTTCATCAGTGTGTATTAGAACATGACGTTTTAAATTACTTATTTGATTAAAACTCACCTGACATATGTCACATTTATGAGGTTTTTCATCAGTGTGTATTAGAGCATGACTTCTTAAATAACTACTTTGAATAAAACTTTTCTGACATATGTTACATTTGTAAGGTTTTTCCCCTGTGTGTATACGAACATGTCTTTTTAAATCGCTACTTTGACTGAAACTCTTGTGACATATTTTACATTTGTAAGGTTTATTACCAGTGTGAAAAAGAACATGTCTTTTTAAATTAGTACTTCGACTGAAACTCTTCTGACATATGTCACATTTATAAGGTTTTTCATCAGTGTGAATTAGAGCATGACTTTTTAAATTACAACTTTTATTAAAACTCTTCTGACATATTTCAAATTTATAAGGTTTGTCATTTGTGTGTGTAAGAACATGACTTTTAAAATGACTACTTTGACTAAAACTCTTCTGACATATGTCACATTGGTAAGGTTTCTCAGCGATATGAATACGAATATGATTTATTAAATTTCTTCTTTTAGTACAACTATAGTGACACGCATCGCAATTATATGTTGTTATTCGGTCATTCGCAGCTGTTTTCTGTATTCTCAATCTATCAGTAATATTCACAATATTACTGATTGGTTGAGAATTTGTAACAAGCTTTGTGAATTTAGAAGGAGCTGCAGACTTGTGTTTCTCGGTGTTCCGTATAATTAGTAAGTCTGTCTGTTCAGATTTCTTTTGCTGGAATGTCATTGTGTCTTCTAGTCTTGTTAGTCGTACGTATAGCTCCGGTTTCTTTGCGTTGGACGCACCTGTAAATATAAAACTGTTAAGTATGGGAATGGTTAGTATCGCAGCACAACGCAGAGATCGGGATGTGTTTTTTACCTTGCTTCACACTATGAATTTGTCCTGTGACACTGTTAAACGTAATCATCAATGTGTTCACAATATTTAAACTCACAAACACAAACAGCCTCTCTTCATTCTCTCTGATTGTCTCTCTACAGTAACAGTAGCGGAGCATTTTCTGAAGGTAGTTGAACAAGTATGACATATTTTTTTATTATATGCTTTGATAAAGAAATCGAATTAAAAAAAAACGTCAGCGCCTTCAAAAACAACCACAAAAAAGGGTAAAATAACCTACAAAACTTTTCTTTCGGAAGTTGGTGGTTTTTTTATTAATTTCATTGTTTTTTTGCCACCGACTTCCGAAAGAAAAGTTTTGTAGGTTATTTTACCCTTTTTTCTGGTTGTTTTTGAAAGCATTAAACAAAACATTAAAAAAAAAGTTTTTATTTTACTATTAACTTCACTACATAGTATAAAACAAAGTCGCTTTCTCTGTCCCTATGTCCATTTGTACGCTTAAATCTTTGAAACTACGCAACGGATTTTGATGCGGTTTTTTTTAATAGATGGAGTGATTCAAGAAGAAGGTTTATATGTATAATAACATCCATTAAATAGTGGAGAAGTACTGTTATTTTTGAGGTTTCTAATGTTATGTCGTAAAAAATTACCTTTTTACCGCTTACATTGCAAACGCAGGCTGAACCCTGCGAGTTTTATCAAAATAATGTACTAAGTATTGTACACATTAAAAAGGTCTACAGAAAAGTCCGCGATGGTATATGTCTATCTCTTATGGATAACCCACAAGAACTTTTTTTTGTCATTTACTTTTTACGACAAATAATGGCTAATTTTCCAAGCGATTTTAACCAATACAGCATTAATCCTTAACCAATTAAATACCTTGAACATATTGTTCATTTAATATAAATCTATATGGCCCTTTACACCGTATGATTTATGTGAATATTTTCGAATCTATTACAGATTTAAAAATTGCGGGACGTAACGTTTGCGGCGGTACCGGCCAGCCGCCCGGTGCGGCAAGAGCGACTTTGTTTTATACTATGTAGTGATTCTGTAATATGTTGTAAAAATAAAATAAATAGTTAAGAATGTAAAAAGTAAATAAGTAAAAATGTAGTGTATGAATTTAGATATTCCAAAGATAGCAGGAAATCTTCATGGTATAGGGAAAGGGGGATTGTTTCACTCCAAATTTAACGCGTGCGGGCCACGGGCATTAATTAATAAATCAAAACTACTGGATCGATTTTAATCACATAGGCTATATAATTTATACCCGTTTGAAGCCGAAGCGGGCCGCTATGTTTTTATATAAAACGTTCACAGTTTTTCTGTAGTGTATTTAATATCAGCATTGCACCCGTGCGAAGCCGGGGCGGGTCGCTAGTAGTAATAATAAAGCCAGGAAGAATCCTGGCTTTATTATTAATGTCAGGAGCTATTGTATTAAATTTTGAATGTGTGTCGCAGTGCAGTTGTCTGTTGGGCTTGAGCTGAACGCTAAAAAAAAGTCCAAATTAAAATATTTAATATTAGAAACATACCACTTTGAAGTTCCTGCTCTGGTTCAATACTCTCATTTTCTTCCTCACAATGATGTTGTAATTCTTCTTTCATATCAAGATGTACTTCCTCGGGTTCAATACTGTCATGTTCTTCCTTACGATCATCTTCTAATTCTTCTTTGATATCATGGCTTTTTGATTGACGTTCATCAAGTACACAGTTAACATGCATTGTTGGAGTAATAATAAACCCTTTGAAAAACTCTCTCTCATTTTGGTTTATTCTTGGTTTTGTCTGTAACAAGCAGTTTAAAAACGGTTGGTCAAATGGTGATTGCATTCACTACAAGCTATCCAAATGTTTACTTTACATCAGATGTCATTTATTCCAGAATTGCCTCTTGTAAATCGTCAGATCCTCCACCTATCCCCCAAAATCATATTCTGGATTTACGCTGCGGCAGTAATCAAACCAGTCACCACTTTTTTTTTAAGGTGGTAAAAACATCAAATGAGTCCTCCCGCCCTGGGTGGGAGGCGGAAGGGACTGTCGGACTCTTACTGACTAAAATCCACCCGTGTTCTTTCCTATGCCCTTTACGTTCCGAGGCCACGTTATCCTAGGTTAAGAAAAAACCCGCGACCCCAGCAGGCATTTGGCGCGAAACACGACGCGCCACCGACCCGGGCTTGGTCCTTGGTCAGACGGCGAGCTGCCCATCACTCACCGTCCGCAAGCCCGCTCCGCCGCTGTGCCCTCTGCTAATCAGAGGGACACGCGTTGGAGCATCCACACGACAGGCTATTCGCATACGGGCAAAGAGACCACTTAGGCACACAGTGCTTAAGGAAGAGTTTTTGCCCGCATCCCAGGATGCACCGGCCCGAAAAACTGGTCGTCCTCCCAGACGCATCCGAGAAGGAACTTCAGTCCACGGGCGCACGTGGAGGTTTCCTGTCATAGCACCCCAACCAGTCACCACTTGGAACAAACTACAACGCCTAAAAAGACTGGCCTGCATGGCGACCACAGGATGCATAAGGACCTACGCCTACAAACTGGAAGCCATGCTGGGCCTCCCTCTGCTTCACCTGTTTATACTTGTGTGCTCCAACACTGCCCTGAGGGTACCTCATATAGTACTAAGTACGTTGGTTACCCAGGTACTCTCTATGAGATCAAACACGAAGGCTCCTCTGGGAGTTGGGGTGGATCAAATGATTTTCCAACACGCACACAAAATATAATAATAATAATAATCTTTATTTCGGTAATAGTAAATACATAACGATCGCTTGTGATTGGAGCCTCCTTTTAGGTAAACAATACCTGTAGTAGGAGACTCCGCTCTTCCATAACTTAAGGTGCTTAAAGTAGATCTAATTTTACCAATACCTAGAACTAAATGAAAATGTTTTGTGTATGATTGTGTGTATGAGTAAGCGTTGTGGGGGTATGATTATGCATTTGTGTGCGTGTGTGTATATATGTGTGACTGTGTATGTTATATTATGTGCAATAGGAGTGACTCAGTGTCTTCATAAGTAAGGTTTTTAATCCAACTTTCTAATGTACTTTTAGCCTCGCGTATCGTTTTAGTGTATATATATATCTGTTTATTTATTTTATTATATAGTAAAGCAGACCGTTTGTTATACTGCATATCGGCAATTTTAGTTTTAGTTTGCGGGACTAGTGCAATCATGTCTTTTCTTCGTTTTTTTAATATATTTTCATCAAATGGTTGGGTCTTGTGTTTTTTTAGAATAGTGTAGACAACATATAATTTTCTTACCGAGAGGAGACCGCTCACCTGATAAAGGCTTTCTGTGGGGTATCTACTTTTTTTAAAATACATAATTTTTGTTAAAGCTCGGTGTCCTCGTTCTATTTCTATAAATTTTGATTTAGCTGCTCCCCCCCAGATGGGGATACAGTATACCAAGACAGATTGCGCAATCGTAACATAGATTTCATTTAATATATTTCTTGCTGGAGCAGTATTTTAATTTTTATTGATGTGTGTAGGGACTAGAGATGTTACGAATATTCGCATTCGCATTCGCATCATGCGGATATTCGCATATTTTTAGACATTCGCATTCGCATTCGCAAAATTTATGCGAATATTTTGCGAATACGAACGTCTGAAAAAATACCAATATTTGGTACTCCTTCTTCCACACACTCCATTCATTCTTATCTTTTGTCGTCCTCTCCATTCATGTTATGTTCAATCTGCCTTTATCTCGCCATTCATCAACATTAATGTTCATCAAATCAATCACAACAATTAATCATAAATATGACCATGCTAAGATAAACTTGTTTCTGTCTGTTTTTCTTTCACTGACGCCACTCTTAGAGCTACTCTTATACAGGTTGAATTTTTCAACGGGGTGTAGATGGCTATATCCAAAACTATGAGGAACATCGAAAAACATTGAAAGAAGTCTCGAGGCCGATTGTATAACTGCATCATTGGATTTTAGAAGAATCAGTAATCCTGGCCAGGAATCGAACCAGCTGGAGCAAGGATCAAATTCTGGTGAAGTAAAAATGCAGTTTTAGTTTTCGTCAAAATCGGCCTCGAGACTCCTTTCATAGTTTTTCAACATTCCTCTTAGTTTCAGAAGGCCATCCACGCCCAGTTAAAAAAATCACCCTGCATATTTTTCCATTTTCGTTACAGCAGTAAAGTAAGTAAGTTAGTAAGTAAGTAAGTTTATTTATTTGCTCAAACATGTGTATACATACAGAACGGTGACATTATGCATGCAAGATATTATTATAAATTATGTTCGACATGTTTGCCGCATACGCGACGTGCAAATATGTTATGTTGCCTTTATTACGCTAATAAATATCCATTTTTAATTAATAAAATAATTTTCAATGTTGCACGGACTCATTATAAGAAAATCAAATTGAAAAATAATAACAATAATAAAATAAAAACAAAAATAAAAATGTCAAACAACAATAAAAAAATTAAATGTCAATAAAATAAAATAAAATAAGAATATTGTAACAATGTCAAACTTTACAATAAATTGTCAAAATTACAGCAACATTATTACAACACATTATTACAACATAATATTGTCAATAAAATAAGAAATCAAATACATTTCCAAATTTTACCTTGCTGCAAATGACTCTGCCATAAATTCATTAATGCTATAATACGCTTTGGTCGTCAAAAATAGTTTTAGTTTCGTCTTCAATTCCATGTTAGTAAGCTCCCTCCAACTTTTAGGTAATTTATTATAAATCGTTGGAGCCATGCAAAGAACACTCTTGCGCACAAATGCTGTCCGACTTGCATGAAGGCAGATCTGACTTTGAACACGGCGATTTCTTGGAAATTGATCTGACATACGGGGAAATAACTCTGGATTGTTCCTTATAAATACTACAGTCTCTAAGATGTAAAGGGATGGTAATGTCAATATTTGAAATTGTATGAAATAGGGTTTACAACTGTCTGTGGGTTTTAAACTAAACATGGCTCTGATGCATCTCTTTTGAGCTTTAAACGCTATCTCCTTGTTTGTTGAGTTGCCCCAAAATATAACGCCGTATCGGAGTAAAGATTCCGTCAGACCGTAGTAAGACGTTAATAACGCCTCAGTATTAACCGTTCGCGCTAAAATATTCAAAGCATACGCATTGCTACTAATTTTTTTACTTAGAGTCTCAATGTGCGCCTTCCAATTCAAATTGCAATCGATGGTTAGCCCTAGAAATGTTGTCGTATTTACTGTGTCAATAATATTATTCTTATATGTAATGTCAAAATTCGGAAATGTCATTGTGCGTTTACTAAAATGAATTATAACAGTTTTATTCAAATTAATCTTTAAATTATTTTTTTTCATTTTTTTTCATTATTTATTTCATCTTTATACAGATCTCTTTGGTTACAGGGTATAGATATAGTACTGTCATCTGCAAAAAGTATCATAGGATGTTCTATTGCCATTGGAAAGTCATTAATATAAAGTGTAAAAAATGGTGGTCCTAGAACAAAAATAAAAATAAGTTATAAAGTTACATTAAAAAGTGTTATTTTTTTGTATTTTCTAAATTATCAAACGTAATTGATTTAAAACTGAATATTCGCATTCGCATTCGCGAATATTGAAATTGAATATTCGCATCCGCATTCGCATTCGCGAATGTCAAAAATCAGATATTCGCAACATCACTAGTAGGGACGACATAACGTAAGGTTTTAAAAAGCCAGCCGAGTTTTCTTAGCCTTCCAGTAACATGTTCCAGATGAGGGTACCAGGATAGCCTTTGGTCGATTACTACGCCTAGATATTTTGTTTCTGACACTTTATCTAATTTTGGACACATAAAGTTGTTGCAGTCATTTTTGTCACATGAATGTATTTTAATGGTGAAGTCCACTTTTGGTTGCGTGCGGTTGGAGATGCTGAAACAGATGTAGTTGGTCTTAGATATGTTCAGGGAGAGCAGATTATCATTAAGCCAGTCCGCTACAAGGGCCATTCCCAGCTCCGCACGAAGCTTAACCTCTGACCAACTCTTTCCAGAGAAGACAATGGATGGCTGTGTCATCGGCGTAAGCAAAAATTTTAGCGTTTGGGACTTTTAACTTGCAGAGATTTTTTATGTACATTAAGAATAATGTAGGTCCCAGTACGCTTCCCTGCGGTACACCGAATGACACATCCGCCTCGTCGCTTATGACTTGGTCTATCTTTACTCTCTGTCGCCTGTTTGTTAAGTAATCTTTGAAAAAATTTAGTGCGACTCCTCTTATTCCCACGTTTTCTATCTTGTTCACAAGGGTTGGAACAGACACGGTATCAAATGCCTTCCTTAGATCAAGGAAGACAGTAATGCATTTACTTCCTGCATCTAGATGTTCAGTTACTAGTGAAGTGAGAGCAACCACAGCGTCTTCAGTCGATACTCCCTGCCTAAATCCAAATTGAGATGAAGATATTATTTGAAATTTATTAAGATAGTTTATGAGTCTATTATTAGTTATTTTTTCTATTATTTTTGATATGGCAGGTAAGACGGAGATCGGTCTATAATTGTTAACGTCAGTTCTGTTCCCCCCCTTGTGAACTGGTGTAATAATAGATTTTTTAAATAGGGATGGAAAAACGCCATTTTTAAAACAGAGGTTAATTAGATGCGAGATGATTGGAACGATATCTTTACTAATACATTTTAGGAATTTAGTGGAAATATTATCCCACCCCGGGGCACTATCCGACTTCAATTTCATTAGAGTTTGTGCCACTTCCATAGGGTTTGTCTCAAGCAGCACAAAAGAATTACATTGTGTATATGACACGTTAGATGAGGTAGAACTGTCTGTTGGTTGAGGTTGAATATTTTCAGCTAGCTGTTTTCCAATATTAGCGAAATAATCGTTAACAAAGTTTACCGAATCTCTTGGGGATGACTTGATGTTTAATAATTCTGTGTTTTGATCTTTAGATTTGTTAGCGTAGGTTATTGTTTTTATGTTTTTCCAAAGTTGTTGTGTTTGTGACTGAGAGTGAATTCATTGGCCGGTCAGAGTGAACACTGACGAGGAACAGACCTCCCACCTCTTTCTTGCCTTAACTGGCTGGCTAGAGTGGAGATTCGCAAGAGCAAAACGTTGCTCGGAGGAAGGAAGTATTCCAGTAAGTGTTTGTAGGGATCGACCATACTTCCGGGTTCCTGGTCGGTTCTGAGAACCGTGGATTACCTCTCCACTCCTCAAGCACCTCAGGATATGTTACCCCCTAGTCGCTACGTCACTTAGTGCTAGCGATATGCCATCCTATCTATGTATTAAAACATTGATTCGGCAGGGGCCATAGTTTTTCCTTAGTTATATATAACCAGTCCACCAAACCTACCAAACGCCATAACCCAGTTTTTTCTTTCCACAATCTGCAACAGTGTAACTCCACCCGGGGGTTGTCCTTGGGTACACTCGCATGGTGCATACAGGGATAACCGCCGGTTGGAGCACCATTTCATTTGAAATGTCTAATGGGCCTCTGCAAGCTGGCTCCGGCTCCTGGCAAACCCTCCAAAAGCCCGGGACACCATGATCCCGAGATGTATAGACATTTTAAAGTAATAATAATAATATTCCACTACTAGATTGAATGTGCAGTGGACCACAAATGCTCAGCACTGGCCGCCTTTATTGATATTGAGGGCGCCTTCGACAAAACCACGTTCAACAGCATCAACATGGCCTTAGACAGGCACAACATAGACCCGACCCTGAGCGGATGGATCAGCAACATGCTCAAGCAAAGAGCTGTACAAGTTACAATAAATGACACTACAAGGGCCATCGTGGCGAAAGGCTGCCCACAAGGGGGAGTCCTCTCACCGCTACTATGGAACCTGGTTGTAGATGACCTCATTAAAACACTAAATGATAACGGCTACTTCACTGTAGGGTATGCCGACGATATAACCATAATAATAAATGGCACTCACGAAAATACCCTGTGCAACCTCATGCGCCAAGCATTGAAAATAGTGGAGGACTGGTGCAACAAACACCAGCTATCAGTAAATCCCTCAAAAACCGAGCTGATCCTCTTCACGAAAAAGAGAAAGCTGACGACTCTACAGCTTCCACGTTTCTTTGGAACCACCCTAAGCCTATCAACTGAAACCAAATATCTGGGCATCTTTTTGGATAAACAGCTGAATTGGGCAAAACACATCAACTACATCACTACAAAAGCCAGCATATCCCTGTGGCAATGCAAGCGAATGCTTGGCAGGAATTGGGGAATAAGTCCCAAGACCACTCACTGGCTATATACCACTGTCATACGACCGACAGTCACGTACGGCTCATTGGTCTGGTGGCCCAGAACAAACCTGAGCACAACCCAAAAAGACCTCGAAAAGCTGCAGCGATTTGCCTATATGGCAATCACCAGCTGTATGAGAACTGCACCCACCGCTGCCCTACAGGCAATGCTTGGACTGCCACCTCTACACCTCATCGTGCAGAAAGAGGCGGCCCTAGCCGCCTTTAGGCTTCATGCCTTGGGAACCCTAAACAAAGACTCAAGAATTAAACACACACGAATCAAGAATGATGCGATCGAACAACAGCCAATGATTGCATCACCCTGCGACAAAGCCCCAAGACAATATCACTTTGCAAAACACTACAGTATCACACTTGCAGAAGAGCAATGTGACTACTCAGGCCCGAAAGAGCTGAGGATATACACAGATGGATCAAAGAATGACTCCGGAACCGGGGCTGGAGTTTTCTCACACGACCTTAACATAAATATATCCAGCCCGCTGGGAATGTACAACACCGTCTATCAGGCGGAATGCATGGGCATTATACAAGCAGCATACGCGATAGAGGCCAGAGGAGTTACGGACACCCATATACGTATACTCTCTGACAGCGCCTCAGTCCTTCAATCGTTGGAGAAACAATATACCACTACAAGCTTAATACTAGAATGTCACAATGCACTAGAACATGTAACGGTATCTAAACGCAACAAAGTGACACTACAATGGATTAAAGGACACAGCGGATCACTGGGCAACGACGCGGCTGATGAACTAGCTAGGAGAGCATCCAGCGCATCAGTTTGCGGACCTGAACCCATTATACCCATCCCCTTCAACCAGATACGTAGATGGCTGCAGGAGCGCACCCTCACACAAGCAGAGAGATGGTGGACCTCGACACCAGGCTGCAGGCAATCCAAGGAAGCCCTGCCATCCCTAGATGGCAGGCTAACCAGACGTCTTCTACGCCTGGACAGGACCGGCATGCGCCTGCTGACAGGGACCATAACGGGACACTGCTCACTAAACAAACATTTCCACACAATAGGCATAACGGACAGTCCCCTGTGCAGGGCTTGCATGGAGACTGAAGAAACCGTTGCACATGTACTCTTCGAGTGCACAGGTGTCACCCAGATCAGGACAGAGACCCTCGGGACACCCAGGACTTACACAGATGTTCTCCACAGACCAAAAAACCTGATCAACTTCTGGAGGGAGGTGGGCTGGTTGGAATAAGCAACCAAGGCCACTATGGCCCACGCACAATGGTCCACTTAAAGGACTAAGTGCGGAAACCATAACCCCTAACATAGAACATAGAACATTCCACTACTATCACACTACGCCATCTAGTCCCAAGCTAAGCAGAGCTTGTGTTACGGATACTATTTACTATACAACGGATAAACATACATATATATTTCTAAATATATACATATTATAGATAAATTACACCCAGACACAGAACAAATGATCGTGCTCATCACACAAACATTTGTCCTGGGTGGGAATCGAACCCACGACCTCCGGAATAGCAGTCAGGGTCACTAACCACTAGACCAACAGGCCAGTCTTTAAATTTATATGCAGATATGACATGGAGTTGTGGATACCAGCCTGTTATCCAATACAATACTGATGAGAGCCACACATAATACTTCAGTAACAAGTGCCACAGAACAAAAGTCAAACCTCACCTCATCATCCTCATTCAACCTCTGAGTGAACAGCTTCTCTGCTTCCAGACATTTCCTCTGCAATTGACAGCATTGCTTTAGTCTAGTGTAGCAGAAGACACAAGCAAGCACCGGTCTACTGTCTTCAGTTAAAAACTGCAACAAAATTATTGTCAAATTAATTGTAAAAGACAATGCAACTTTTCCTTTGACTGCTGGTCCAAAAATATGAAACCTGTTGTGCATAATCGAAACCTATTCCAAACGAAAGTTCTAACCATTTATCATAACTTTTACTAAGGGACCAAATAAATCTATCCCAGTAAAAAAAAGATAATAGGTAATAAAAGTATTAAAAAGTGTAGATTTTTTTTTCACCTAATTCTAGGTTTTGTTTGTTTTAAACAGATATGGGTCTGGTTTTGTTCTGGAACTACTTCAGGGAGGCCTTTTACAGGTAAGTGTTGTGCTTCAGGTTACTCTGACGCGACTGATTGTTCCTGTACGACGTCAGCTTGATGAATAATAGGACTACAACGCAACAATAACACTATTATTATACTATTGTAAGTTTTAATTTTGACATTTTATAATCCCTACTTCCCCACTATAAATGTGAAAGTAACTCAGTCTGTCTCCTTTTCACGCTTAAACCACTGAACCGATTTGGATAAAATTTGGTGAGAAAACAGTTTGAGAGCCGAGAAGGGACATAGGATAGACATAGGTTAGACCCAAAGGAACGACAAAAGAACGGTATGCGCGTACGAAGTCGCGGGCAAAAGCTAATATCTAATAAAACATTTCTATTTGTTTTAGTTGAGCAGTGGGGAAAAGAAAATGTCTAAACTCAAAACTATGAAATGATTAATTGAACAGTTGGGATCCCAAATGCTCAACTGTTCGTAGTTGAGCAGTTACAGTTGAACAGTCGGGAAAAAGCGGAAAATCCACATTTTTTGAAAATGTTTGTCACCCTGTATCTTTTTTTTTACTTGGTTAGATTTATTTGGGCCAATATTAAAAATTATCACAAATGATTAGGACTTACGTTTAACATATAGGTTTCAATTGTGCACAAGGGGTTTCAATTTTTTGGGCCAATCGGTTGCATTGTCTTTTGAGAAGACAATGCAACCGATTAGGCAATCAAGAAAAAATCAACCGATAAGACAATGCAAGTGTAGGGCAGTTTTCATCAGTAAACGGACTCCACAAATTTTCTGCTCTGTAATGTGTATCTCTTGAATACAGATTTCCATGAGACTCACCATGAGTTAAAACCACAATTAGAAGACAGTCATTATCAGAATGATTCATCTTCGCTGTCTCTTCAATTCGCTTCATATTTTGTGCATTTGACTACAGAATACTTTAGGTTAATCTTGCTTAAAAGATGCGTATCTTCAAAAGTTCATTCTTCTCGTTTGATTCACAATAAAAAAATTATCATCATCATCATGTCAGCCCGGAATCACCCACTGCTGGGTGTAGGCCTCCCTCTTTTTCAGCAATAACAAAGAACTCTTGCTTGAATAATAATATTCCACAACTATCACACAACGCCATCTAGTCCCGAGCTAAGCAGAGTTTGTGTTATGGGTACTAGACAACTGATAAACATACTTTTATATTTCTAAATACATTCATATTATAGATAAATTACACCCAGACACAGGGTCAGGGTCACTAAGCACTAGACCAACAGGCCAGTCAAATGAATTTTCTAAACAGATCATTTACTTACTGGAATTCCAGTCAGCTTCTCATAAAGTAGTTGCAGTTCCAAATTGGTAACCATAAACATACGAACATCTTCCACTAAACATATTCTACACATTTTCAGCTTTTCTACTTTCATATTGTAAACTAATTTATTGAATTTGTTGATTTAAACACTGGTGGTAACAACAAATTATTAAAGTTTTGGCAAAGACCATTCATTAATCTGAAAACCAGAAGACTGACATTGACAGTTCTATCCTGTCGAGCCGGAGCTGTCATCTGTCACTGTCATGATAATAGGGATGGACGCTATCTGAAATCGATTAATCAGACATACGATTTTAACCGTACAAACAGCTTTAGTAAATCGTCTAGTTTTGAATCGAATGTGAATAAATTATTGTTTGGGGAGCTTAATAGCAGCAAAAAGAGGCGCAAAAGCGGCTACAGCCTGCACGCGTAGCATGGCGATTCTTTCTCTCTATTCTACCAAGAAAAGACAAAGTTATTTCATCGTTATTTCTATACAAAACGACTGTTTTTTTAAACGAATATGACACCATTCGTACACTATTGAAGAAAAGAACGTTTATTTTCCATATTTTTTACATAACCATGCATAAACATTCTCATTCAGTCTTGTTAACAAATTGGAAAATATCGGAATTAGAGGAACACCACTCAACCTCTTACAGAACTATCTTGCAAATAGAAAGCAGAGGGTGAGAATTGGAAATTACACCAGTGATGACGCAGATGTGTTATACGGCGTTCCGCAGGGCAGCGTACTAGGCCCCACACTTTTCTTAATCTACATTAATGACCTCTGTAGTTTAAATATGAAAGATGCAATGATTTTCTCTTACGCCGATGACACAGCTGTTGTTTTCTCTGGAGCATCCTGGCTGGACGTTAAAAGTAGTGCCGAACAGGGAATGGCTAAAATTGCCGAATGGCTAAATACTAATTTACTCACACTAAATACAACAAAGTCCAATTTTATTTGCTTCAGTATTAGTAATCGAACACAGCCCAGTGACCAATTTAAAATAAAAATACATGTATGTGATGATATTAATAACTGTTATTGTGATTGCCCAACAATAGAAAAGGTAACTCAGACCAAATATCTAGGTGTAGTGGTGGATTAAAGACTATCCTGGTACCCACATCTTGAACACGTTACTGGCAGGGTTAGAAAACTAAGTTGGATATTCTGTACATTGAGACATATTGTACCAACAAAGATAGATAGTAAACAGACACACAGAAGCCTTCTGAATGACATCTATATCGCTTTGGTGCAGTCAGTTTTATTGTACTGCATCCCTATTTGGGGGGGATCGGCCAAAACAAAGTTACTGGAGATAGAGCGTGCGCAACGCGCGCTCATTAAAACAATGTACTTCAAAAAACTTAGATTCCCCACTGCCACTCTCTATCAGATTAGTGATCTTCTGTCAGTAAGAAAACTGTATATTGTCCAAACGGTTTTGAAAAAACACAAGGCCATGACATATGATGCATCCAAGAGAAATAAAAGAAGGAAAGATATTGTAGCACAAATCCCTCATAACAAAACCAGGTTTGCTTGCATGCAATTCGAAAAGCGTGCGGCTCAATTATACAATAAAATCAACAAAGAGGTGTATATTTACGATAAACAGTATTATGAATGCAAAACAGCTATGGTCAAATGGATTAAAAATCTCACGTATGAGGAAACAGAAGCACTCTTAAGTCACGCTACATAACACAAACATGCAAGGCACACACACACATCCACATTATACATACACACACACCTGCAGACATACTAATGCTCCAAATAATTTAATTTAATTTAATTTCTGAAATGTTTTCTTATTTTGCGTAATTGTGATTTCATGATTTGATTTAATTTGAATTTTTATTTGAATGTAATTTGATTTGATTTTGTGTATTTTTAATTTTATTATTTATTTTTTGATCTTCTCTAATTGAATCATGAATTTTCTATATACTTGTGACATTGATTCTCCTTTTGTGTAATCTATCTGAATTTTATCTGATTTGAATCTTTAAAAATGTTTTCTATAATGAAGAGTGATGTTTAGTCTGATTCTTGATTGAATTATGACTTGATTTATTATAATTTATTTTTAATATTAGTTGAATTTGTTTAATTTGTCTGTATTTAATATAATTTAATTTCATTTTATTATGTATTTTAAATTTAATTGTTTAGTTAATTTTATTTCATTATTATTATTTATTTTTATGCATGCTGCTTTTGTCGCGTATTTTATGGTACCTACTTTTAGTTATGGAAGAGCGGAGTCTCCTAATACAGGCATCTCATGCTTAAAAGGAGACTCCAATCACTAATATTGTATACTATTTACTCGCGAAAGAATAATAAATAATTTGAATTTGAATAAAACGCTAAAAATATTTCTACGGTCTGTCATTTTATCTATACTTCCGTCGACAAAACTCCTTTCTACAGCGTCATGCTACGCCTGGTGGTTGTAGCTACAACCTCGGGGTCTTTAAGAGCGCGTATTCGAAAAGTTGGCAATGTCACATTTAGCTGTCAAATATTTATAAGTTTTAATTATTTTCATAAAACTGTATGAAAATAATTAATATGGCTCAGGTGATTCCGTCGATGTAGTCCGCGAAATTCAAATTTTCTTACGTTATTTGCAATTTGCAGGCCAGTGACATGTTGTAACTTTATCAAAATATGAATTGCGGTAATAAAGTGTAATTTTAAATATAAAAATTATCAAAACATTTGCTCCAGCAGCTCTCACATAGAAGAAAAGGTGCATATTGTTAAAATCAATCATCAATTTTTGAGTGCACTAGAGCCATTTTTTTTTATTTTCATACAGGTTGATTATTTGAGAGCTATTCACGGCATTGCGAACTTACGCGCGCCCGTAAGAGTGCATAGGTTACTTCAAGGTGTTCGTGGGTCAAGATGGTGGTCAAGCGTAACCCTACCGTTAAATAAAAAAAAACAAAAGTAGAGTTACAATAGGGTCATATTTTTTTCCCAAACAATGCTCGTAACTTTTTCTTTTAATTTGGGGCGCCGTCAAAAATTTTGCTTTTCGAAATATTTTCGTCATCAAAAATGTTAGGGAACCGCTACCTACGTACTAGAAACAGTCGCTGTCTTGGGAATGTTTCTCTAACACGTGGTTAACTTGCGCTAGAGGAGCTTTTTCAATGGCAAAAAGAATGGAGATGACCTCTCCCATACCCCTAGCGTAGGCAGGCCTCTTCCTTGGTGGCCGACGACATTGTCCAGTTGCGGGCAATCGATGGAGTGATGGAAGCAATATTTTTTTAATAAGTAGGTACTTTTCCAGTATGCTCCCAATGATTGTGGCCATACGTGACACAGGCGAAATATTCGTATTTTATGATCATTTACTCATTCGCTCATTTGTTTTTCGTTCGTTCGTTCTCATTCGCTCTACTTGTTTCATTACAATACCCACATCGTTGACGTCGCCCCGTGATACTGCAGGTTCTATATCTTTTTTGGCAGCTTCTTGCATTCTCTTCTGTAATATTACGTACGCCACATTTCAGCCTCATCTGCGTGGGTTGAGCTATACAACGTGTAACGTTAAATGCGCAAAACCTCTCGTGGAGTAACTCATTACTGAACAATGTTTGTTCTAAGACTTTTGGAAATTCGGAAAAAAGAAATTTGGTTTTTCATACAAAATGAGAAATTGATCGGGCCCATCAGTATGAAGTCTTTGAACAATAATTGTTCAGTAACATGGGCTGAGTTACCCCACGAGAGGTTTTGCGCATTTAACGTTACACGTTGTATAAGCAAACAGGCCTGGTTGGTGTATAGCTCAAACTTTATATTTATATGAAAGACGGTTATAAGAGCAAAATGGTTTATTGCAACGAAATTGGATACAGGCTTTAAAGGAAGGAAGCGCGCGCGGTCCTTCTAGTTCCAGATGGTACACTGTGCCTTCTCGGGAAAAACTAATGGCAGTCAGGGACACGTCCCCTCCCCCGCGCACTTCCTTTTACAAATGCCGGTCTATTTCGAAATGTTACTGCAACCAGAGCTTACAACAGCTGGTTTCTTCCGAAATGTTTTTGCAGCGCTAACAATGGTGATATTTAGTCTTGTCAAATAATTTAGATTCGAACAATGGTGATATTTAGTCTTGTCAAATAATTTAGACTCCTCAGCAAGGTTTTTTAGTTTTGTCTACTTTCTGGCTAAGGGTCAATGGGGATTGTCTTAATTTTTCAAACATTCGATTTTATTTTATTTTCTGCAAATTTAGAGCATTTTGAGAAACTAATTTGAATATTTTTATGATTGGCTCAATAGTTTTTTTATTTTTAATATTTTAATTTTTGAGGTAGCTGACGTCACCATTGACCAAAAAGTTGTGCCGTTGCCTCACCAGTGAATAATTTAAAAAACTGCCTGACAACACAACGTCACTTTCTCCTGATAGTAGACGTCAGTTAACATCCTTAGTCGGGGAGCCCAGGGAGGGAATTTTAATGTGACTCCAGCGCATCAGATTATCATAAAGGAGAAATCTTGCACCCTTTAATGTACCTGTACCAAGTATCAACCCTTCATATGGTCCCCACCATTGGTTGTGTGGGAGAACCCGCCAGATTAGTAAAAAAAAAATCGATCCACAGAAATACTTGAGCGAGTCAGATTACGAAAAGGTAGATTAATTACGTTCAAAAAATTGTATATGATTATGTACATTGAAGATGGCGGACATTAAATCACGACCGATACTTGCGAACTAACAGGTAGTTCACCTTTTCTCCGCGAGTCTACCGACATCGCCCCATGGAAAACGTCAGATTATTAGTGAGTATGATTTTTACAGTGTTAGTTTCAATTTAAAAAAAATGGAACTCGCTCGAGTATTTCAAGATTACGTTTTTTTTACCAATAGAAATATGAATTATTACTTTGTGCCACATCCAAATCGTCAGACATTTTAATACGACACTTTTTAAGGTCTACTTTACATACACTTTGAATATCTGACACGCTTGATTAACTTTTTTTTTGGATTTTCAACCGCTTGCCACGGACAGCCCCCTCGAGTTAATCGTCCGATTAATATGTATTGGTTATCAGAAATAGAAAAGCGCGTTTACACTGTAAATAGCTGACGCGCTCGAGTACTTCTGTACAACTGTTTTTTTTACAGTTTTAAAACTGTTTACACGCCCTCCCCCCCACTAAAATAGAAAACTTGTCAGAAACTTTTTTCTTTTTAGAACATATTCTTTCAAATCCAATAGGTCGCCATGATGCTCGAGTAACTGCAAATTAGAATCCTCGCCTCCCCTACTATAAAAATACAATAAATTTTTGAAATCGGTTTTTATTTTTGTTTTTTAAAACGGAAAGTCGTCGACGAGGTGACATTATTGTTCGTTTTCCTGAGCAATACTTTAGCATTAACTTAATGAATATACAAAGGTATCTAAAGCTTTGTTATCTTACTTACATCAAAATGATCTTCGCAACAGTAGGTACATTTTATAAACCTTGCAATATTACACGCCTACATCACGGCATCACTTTTCTCGCAAATCTTATAAAGAGATTATGAGGCATGTTGCAGAAATAATCATAAAATATATAAAAAACTAAACATTGTTATTTGTTTACATTTTTGACATTTTTAATTTGACACTTGACAGATTGTTGAAAATACTTGCCACTTACTTTTTATTGTCTGAGGCAACGATACAAAACGGTACAGCCAATAATAACGTCACTTGAAGGGCAAGGAAGGTCAAGCGTATTTTATCAAAAATATCAATCAAATATGAACATTTTTCATTTTTGATTGGTTACTAATGATTAGTAACGCTATTCCTAGAAATGGTTTTTCAATTACAACATATTGAAAAAAATGAACAATGCCCATTAACACCGAGGCGCGGGCACGCACATTTCAATAGAGTGTCTCAAAAACAACTTTATTGTAATACATGAAAAGATACACATTTCCAGAACGTCCTGTCGCGTCTCGGTGTTAACTGACCCTAAAGAACCCTGCTGACAAGCTATATGTGACTGGGCTGTTGGTCTAGTGGTTAGTGACCCTGACTGCTATGCCGGGTTCGTGGGTTCGGTTCCCACCCAGGACAAATGTTTGTGTGATGAGCATGTTCTGTGTCTGGGTGTAATACATCTATAATATGTATGTATTTAGAAATATACAGTGTGTCCGGGCACGAGTTAGCGATATTTGAAGGGGATATTCTTGGCTCATTTTCATCGACAAAAATGCTTTAAAAAAATTCTTACTCCAATACTTCGCGAATGGCGCCCATTACATGGTAGTCAAAGATGCCAGCTCATAAATTTACGCTGAAACGATTTATCTCGCCCAAAGAATGCGACATGGGGGTAAGATGAAAAACGGGGAAAGATAAAACCCATCAAAAACATAAATGTGAAATGAGAGCCAAAGCCAAGCATAATAGTTTGGTATTATGCCTTGGTTGTTGACTTCAACAAAAAAAGAAGTGAAATCTAAATGGGTGCCAAGTTCAATGGTCAGTTCTGAAATTTATTTAAAACAACATAAAATAGATTTATTTTTATAACAAGGATCATACATTGTAGCCTAATTTCTGACTTGGCTATTTCTCATAAAATACGAATTATATTGTAGCCTTCATAATTTCTAAACCTGTAACTTCTCAGTTTTATTTTATTTTTCCGATGGCTTGCTGGTAGTACTAACCATCGAACAATTCGTATATGAGAACTAGCCAAGCAAGAAATTAGGCTACAATGTATGATCCTTAGTTATAAAAAGAAATCTATTTTATGTTGTTTTAAATAAATTTCAGAACTGACCATTGAACTTGGCACCCATTTAGATTTCACTTCTTTTTTTGTTGAAGTCAACAACCAAGGCATAATACCAAACTATTATGCTTGGCTTTGGCTCTCATTTCACATTTATGTTTTTGATGGGATATCATTACTTTTTGTACATAAATAATGATCTTACACTGTTGATCGCTAAATATTGAAACAATAAATAATAATAAATCTCAGTTAATAACTGTAGTAGACATGGGTAGTTCGCGAACGATTGAAGGAAATGAACTTGTTCATTTCCCAAAATGAACTTTTCATTCATTCACTGGTTTAGTTCAGTGTTAATACGGCGCCTCGCCACCACGTGACCACGGAAATATGTTACTCTATTCACCCTAATAAGTATGAACTTTATTGTAATAGGACTATAGTCTTTACGGGAAACGGACCTAATTAAAGTATGAAGAAAAATCGACATTCGTATAAAACTGAACTAGTGATTTTGTGAAATGCATCATTTCTCTAAATCACTAGTTCAGTGAACTAGTTCAGTGAACTAATTCAGTGAACTAGTCCAGTGAACTAGTCCAGTGAACTAGTCCAGTGAACTAGTCCAGTGAACTAGTTCAGTGAATCATCTCATTCAGTAACTGGTTCTGATTTGATGGACTAAATGAAGTACTTCATCAAGTGAAAAGATATACTTCATTCATTTCTTTTTACTGACACATTTTGCGCATCTCTAAACTGTAGGGGATGTTAGACACGGGACACCGTTCGTTACCGGCAAGAAAGGAAGTTCGATTTTTACGGACAAGGATTTAATACCAATATTTATATTGGTTCATTCATTTGTCTGTTCATAATAAAATTATCTAAAAAAATCATGTTCACAAAACCTTATACTAATCACCTGCCCATCTTAACACCGCGATTCAGGATCGGGACGTAATTGCACAACGCCATCTAGTGGGTTACGTGTAATAAATACGAAGATCAACTATTCTTAACAATAAGTACAAAGACGCGAATACGAGTACATGGATTTTAAAAAATTAGGGTGGTGTTTAACATGTTATGTATTCACGTAAAGATCATAAAATCCACATTTCACAAATAGAGTTTAGGCACTAATGAAGCAATGCCATCTAGTGTTTCTTGAATAAATCAATCCGTCATTGATTTAGTGCTTGGTGCAGTGAGTGTCTGAAAATGATAAAAGGTGGCGCTAGTGTTTGTAGAATACGGTTACGTTACGCGTAATAAATACGAAAAACATCTATATTCGTAATTACAAGTACAAAATTGAGAATATTTGAATTAAAAAAATTAGGGTGGTTTATTATTTAACTCGTTTATATTCACGTAAAGATCATAAAAATCTACATTTCACAAATAGAGTTTCGGCACTAATTGAGCACGCCAACTAGTTCTGTTGAATAAATCAATCCTTCATTGATTTCGTGCATGGTGCAGAAGTTCCTGAATATGATAATAGATGGCGCTACTGGTTGTTGAATACGGTTAGTTACACGTAATAAATACGAAAATCTACTATAATTCTTATTTTTTAGTACAAAAACGGGAATATTTGCATTAAAAAAATTAAGGGTGGTATTCAACTCAATAAATATTCACGTAAAGATCTTAAAATCCACATGTAGAGATTTACAGGCACTAATTATAAGTTTATGTGAAAATTATAGTAAAATGAAAAAAAAAATCCAGTTTCTGATTTTTTTCTTTGTATACACGTAATTACCTATCTGCATGCCAAATTTGAACTTTCTAGGTCATCTGGAACTGTGATATAGTTTTGATCTATAGGTCAGTCATAAAAATGACGATTTTTGGTCGTTAATAACTAAATAACCGTTTGAGATATGTTTATAAAATTTGGAACCCATATCTATCTCGCCAGTCTCAATATATGTGCCAAATTTGACAAGTCTAGGTTAAATAGTTTTTGAGTTATGAGGGGCTAAAAAGTGCCTCCAAATGGTTCGTGTAATATTACACACTGTGAGCGCGCCTGTGCTTTGCTTTGGCTGGCCACGCTCAGTCGCGTGTCTAGAAAAGATACAATAACGCCGAATATAAAGGAAATCTTTTAATGCTGGCAACATCATTGTAGACACCGTTTTGTCTTGCCCCACACCGCAGTCTGCGTCAGTCGCTAAGTGAGAGCATTCGTGCGTTTTTTGACATTTTCCGTACGGACACATTATCCGCGTGAAATTGAAATTTTAGTCATCCATCAAACGGGGTAAGAATAAAATCGTATTTAAGTTCATAACCATAAGGTCTGTTTTAGTCACTATTTCATTCTTACCCCTTGGGCATTTCGTCTTACCCCTACATGTTTTCTTCATTGTGACCAATTTTAATTACAGTTTTTTCATAATATATTGTTTCTTAAAGATTTCTTTCAACATTATAGAAACAACTTGACCATGCTTTTTTACCCAAAACAAAAATTTTTGCATTTGCATTGAATCTCTTTGTGTGACAACAGTTTCAAATCAACACTGTTCATCTCATCATTTTTTCATTCCAACTTACCCCCACTCACCCCACCTGAAATATTGGGAGTACATGCGCTAAGGAAGGGTTATGTTCAAGTGAGAATAACTCCTAAAATACTTAACGTAGATTGATAATTTTGATATCATTTCATAGACTGACTCAAATACTTTTAATTTAATGCAAAAACCCAAGCAAAATTCAGGGATGCTTATCGAGCTGGAGTAAAAAATGTGAAATTATTCAGTTATTTTTGTGTACAATTTCGTGTTTGCACATGCTTTCTGCTTATTTTTACATATTATTTAGAAAACTTTTGAAAGTTTTTGATAAGCCTCAACGTTAAACTTTGCAATAAAGTCATTTGCATGTATGTAGGTCTCTTGCATATTTGCATTTTATTGTACATACCCAAGTTCCACAGATCAAAATACTAAAATGGCCGCCATTCGCGAAGTATTGGAGTAAGAATTTTTTTTTAACTGTTTTGTCGATGATAATGAGCCTAGAATATCCCCTTCACATATCGCTAACTCGTGCCCGGACACACTGTATAAGTATGTTTATCAGTTGTCTAGTACCCATAACACAAGCTCTGCTTAGCTTGGGACTAGATGGCAATGTGTTATAGTTGTGGAATATTATTATTATTACGAGTATATGTATGTCATCGGGGGGCGACATGATCTGTATTGTACGCGGGCGCAAGTAAGTGATTAGGTGCAGGTTTACTAAAATATCTATAAAAAATTGTAATACCGTAATCACGGTATTGGCTCATCAATACCGTAATTAAAAACATGGAGAAATATATCCATGAGAACGGTATTATGTGATCATACAATACCTACCGGTATTAAAATCCCTATACACTATACATTGTTCGCTTTCGATTATAACTCTTCTGACATATTACAATAAGCTTAAGTGATATAATATGTAAAAATCAAAAAAGAAACATAAATTACCGACTTATTCCAGAACGTTACTAGCGCAGGCGATCCGTGAACGCCGTCGCCGTACCTTTACGTGCGGCTCAAGGTCAACTAAAGTCATATTTTGAATTAAATGTCAGTTGCGCTACGCCATCGTCGTGATAACCCGTGCTCTCTTTGTTATTAGTTCTAAGCTAGTGTCGAGAAGTAGTCGATGATGTTATACGACGACGATGAACTATTAAATATATATTGCAGCAATCAAACAATGATATTAGTAGTAGTGGCAGTTCAGCGGATAGTGATAATGAATCGGTAAATAACTCTTTTGTTGTTCTTGTCTGTTTATTTATCCTTCAGTCAAAAAGACTAATTACCTAACGTATGTTCGAAGACTGATTAACGTATGTATATTTGAAGACTGATTTATTTGCTGTACTACTTAATAAAAATAAACTTTTTTTTACAAATTAGTAAGTTTTATTTATTTCATTACTTTGTTTATCGATAACTATATTTTACAACACTATGCTAAATTGTACCTTTTGCTGGCGCTAGATGCACTCCATGCGAATTATGACATGGCGGTTAAAGGGTTAAAAGCCCTATACACTATACATTGTTCGCTTTCGATTATAACTCTTCTGACATTATTTCACATCCTTTAAAGGTTTTTCTTTAGTGTGTATAAGAAAGGTATTTTTAAAGTACTTCTTAGACTGATACTTCTACTTCTGACATAAGTCATATTTGAAAAGTTTTACAGCAGTATGTATAACAACATGGTTTTTCAAAGTTCTACTGTGACTAAAACTCTTCTGACATATGTCACATTTGTAAGGTTTGTACCCTGTGTGTAAAAGAACATGACTTTTTAAATGACTTTTTCGACTAAAACTCTTCTGACATATGTCACATTTGTAAGGTTTTTTACCAGCGTGTACAAGAACATGAGTTTTAAGATAAGTGCGTTGACTAAAACACTTCTGACATATGTCACATTTGTAAGGCTTTTCCCCTGTGTGTATAAGAACATGTCTTTTTAAATTACCACTGTGACTGAAACTCTTCTGACATAATTCACAGTTGTAAGGTTTATTACGAGTGTGTTTAAGAACATGATTTTTTAAATCAGTACTTTGACTGAAACTCTTCTGACATATGTCACATTTATAAGGTTTTTCATCAGTGTGTATTAGAGCATGACTTCTTAAAGTACTACTTTGAATAAAACTTTTCTGACATATGTCACATTTGTAAGGTTTTTCCCCTGTGTGTATACGAACATGTCTTTTTAAATCGCTACTTTGACTAAAACTCTTCTGACATATGTCACATTTGTGAGGTTTGTACCCTGTGTGTAAAAGAACATGACTTTTTAAATGACCTTTTTGACTAAAACTCTTCTGACATATGTCACATTTGTAAGGTTTTTTACCAGCGTGTACAAGAACATGAGTTTTTAGAATAGTACTTAGACTAAAACTCTTCTGACATATGTCACATTTGTAAGGTTTTTCCCCTGTGTGTATAAGAACATGTCTTTTTAAATTACCACTGTGACTGAAACTCTTCTGACATAATTCACAGTTGTAAGGTTTATTACCAGTGTGTTTAAGAACATGATTTTTTAAATCAGTACTTTGACTGAAACTCTTCTGACATATGTCACATTTATAAGGTTTTTCATCAGTGTGTATTAGAGCATGACTTCTTAAATTACTACTTTGAATAAAACTCTTCTGACATATGTCACATTTGTAAGGTTTTTCCCCTGTGTGTTTACGAACATGTCTTTTTAAAAGACTACTTTGACTGAAACTCTTCTGACATATTTTACATTGGTAAGGTTTCTCAGCGATATGAATACGAATATGATTTATTAAATTTCTTTTTTTAGTACATCTATAGTGACACGCATCGCAATTATATGTTGTTATTCGGTCATTCGCAGCTGTTTTCTGTATTCTCAATCTATCAGTAACATTCACAATATTACTGATTGGTTGAGAGTTTGTGACAAGCTTTGTGAATTTGGAAGGAGCTGCAAACTTCTCGGTGTTCCTTATAATTAGTAAGTCTGTCTGTTCAGTTTTCTTTTGCTGGAATGTCATTGTATCTTCTAGTCTTGTTAGTTGTACGTATAGCTCCGGTTTCTTTGCGTTGGGCGCGCCTGTGAATATAAAACTGTTAAGTATGGGCAACGACGATATATTACTAGACTCCGCATGCACGTTCTAAGGAACAAAAACTATTCTGTTAACTCGCTGAGGTACTACGTAAACGAGGGGGTCGGGGTACTGCGTTGTGATTGGCTAACTCAAGGTCTGTTCTGTCTCAACGTATGTTTACGGCTCACAGGAGTGGTCGAAATGAGACGGATATAAGACTTTTTTGCCTAATGTGTTGACAGACATCGGTCGCCTGTTATTAGGAGTCTAGTAATATATCGTCGTTGAGTATGGGACTGGTTAATATAGCAGCAGAACGCAGAGATTGGGATGTGTTTTTTACCTTGCTTCACACTATGAATTTGTCCTGTGACACTGTTATACGTAATCATCAATGTGTTTACAACATTTAAACTCACAAACAGCCTCTCTTCATTCTCTCTGATTGTCTCTCTACAGTAACAGTAGCGGAGCTTTTTCTGAAGGTAGTTGAACAAGTATGACATATTTTTTTATTATATGCTTTGATAAAGAAATCGAATTAAAAAAAAATTAAGTGCCTTTAAAAATAACCTACAATAACGGTGACTTTATTTTTTATTTCATTGACTTTTTGTCACCGACTTTCGAATGAAAAGTTTTTTTGTAGGTTATTTTGAACTTTTTTTGTGGTTGTTTTGAAGTCGGTTACATTTTTTTTTTGAAAAAGTTTTTTATTTTATCCTTTTTAGTTTCACTATTCAACCCAAATTATTTTTATAAGTAGATACATAGAATACATATAGATCAGTAAGTAGTAATAACATAATTATAAGTACATGTAAGTATAGGTGGACGGGCCGCTGGACCCCCCACCTAGACGCCGACAGTTCAGTCCGTGCGAGCACAGCAAGCGGGTGCGCTTGTATGTGATTTACATTGTTTGTCAAATTTTATCCGTGTCTTTTAAAATATAAGTCTCCAAAGCTACTAAATCGTTTAACTTCGCCGATAACCACCTACAACATTTACAGTCAAATACATAATTTTCTTACATGTGCACAAAATTTTTGTAATCCACAGCACCGGTAATATCAACGCCCATGACGTTTGTATGTACACAATGAGCCAAACATAAAAACTACTGCACCAAACTAAGGGGCCAAATTGCAATTATAACATCACGCAGTCACCAATAGGAACGGAGAAGTAATGAGAAATGTTTCAAAATCGGGAAAATGTATTCCTTTTCGAGAGCTTCCGTTGCGTGCGCTGCGTAAACGGTTAAAGATACGCAAAAATTATGTACTACGAAATTAATTCCTCATAAAAAGTTCTAAAATAAAGTCTGCGAGGGCGTCTATCTATCTTTTAAGGTTAAGTCTCTATAACCACATTTATGGAAATCAAATTGGTTTTAAAGTAATGCTTTATTTGCGAAGGTATTTTCATTAACACGATATAAATCCTTATCAAAATAAATACATTAATCATCACAAGCATTTAATTTTGAACAAAATTGCCCTTGACATCGTTTGATTTCAATGAATATCTAAGGAGATATTATAGTTTCAAAATAATACCACAACAAAATAATGACTGCCTGGGAATGTCATAATTGCGGCGGTAAGATCGCTGTTTGAGGAGTGGTTGGAGAGGCGCTACGGCGTCCTCACCTTCAACCTGACGAAGTCCGATCCGAAGCCCTCCCGGGCACTGTTGTTTAGGAACGTACGTCAGGGATTCTGCAACAGGCGAGGGGAATGGGGAGCAATTGGAACGCGTGAGGGAGAGGGCATCGGAAATCGCGGGTCATATTCCAGCCGCTTGTGGACGGGGAGTAATGGGTAGCTCGCTGTCCGACCAAGACGAGAACCGAGTCGTGGCGCGTCGTGTTCCACACGCAAGGGAACTCATGGGGACAGGACCATAGGGCCAACGCCTAACATGACGCGGGTGAAACCGCGGGCAGAAGCTAGTAAATTATATTCAAAATGACGCACTATGGCTATAATAATATACTATTTTCACAAACTAAAAATGACGTTCGTACAAAGATACGTCGTTACACGCCGTTGACTAGTTGCTTCGGCCCGGAACGACAGCGGTGGGTCAACAAACTGGTGCCACTTTCGTCTTTCGGTGGGGCCTGTCCTCACGATATAAGTCAATGATTTTGGTATACAAAAAGGATGATTGATGAGCATTTTATTTGTAGCCTTATATAATACTTACTTTCTGTCTCTCCGGATATTCGTTCTTTCGTAAATTCTACTGGCTCTATTTTCACTTCAGTTTCAAACCCTAAGAAAGGTGTCTCAACTTCCGAGTCTGATTCAGTACAGTTTGGAACTGGTAGACTATCTAGATATTCGAATTCTGTAAAGAAAAAATATTTTTAACCAACTGCGCTAATAGGAGGATTTTTTTTTCTAGTGTCTGAACACGGGAACACCCAAATACTCCGAAATATTTTATTCCGAATTTAGGTATTCCGATTTTCGAAACTCTGAATATCATAATACCTAAAAATTACATTATTTATTATTAACCCTTAAAGTCACTTTGCATAGTATACTATACACTTGAATAAAAAAAAATATTTTGAAAAAACTATTTTAAAATGAAATGTTTTTACCAAAAAGGAATTTCAGAACATTCCTCTTTTTAATAATAAATAAATGAAAGTATTATCTTCGGTATATTTGTCAATTTTGACATAAATGCGAAACCATACCGGAGGAATCCTGTTTATGTCAGTGTAAAATTTATTATAATTTCTTATTCATTATGAAAATATGTTCTGTGATTTGTGAATTGAAATCATAAATATATTGTGCTCCTGTTAGTGCTAAATTATTCACGTTATATACAACTTTTCATCGCTTTTTTACGGCCACAATCTTGGGTGTATAGCATACTATACATTGCGACGGTTTGCTAAAAAAATATATTGATATTGATGTATATCATTCTATACATTGCCAACTTATGGGTGGTGGTGATATCATTGATGATTCTTCATTTAGACTTGGAATCTAGATTTTTGAAGCCCCAAAACTGTTTCCGAAAGCGGCAAAGATCCAACACCACTCACAATCAATCATTTGACAGCATTTCCTTTCGATACGCAATGCAATTTCAATGCTATACCATCTATCGTATCACTACCCTCCTTGCAGTTAAACCGTCACTGTTTACGCCGGAAACTTCATCTAAATGTGACCATAGAAAATGTAGAGGTCCTATAGTCGCTGTTAACAGGATAAAAAGACGAGAAATTCTAACTTTTTTTTGCAATGGTTTAGGAGAAGATTTCAATAGGCAGCTGAATTGTCTTATCAAGGCTTTCAGGAAGCTGTTTTATGAAATTGATTGATGGTGGACTACTGCTATCGATTTTCCCGGAAGACCTTATACCTGATATAGCAAATAACACTAACTTATATACCATTTTCGACGGGAAAGTCAACACAAGCACTTAGAAAGGGTAAAGTTGATTTTTTCCCATCAATATGTTGATGGGAGATGTGGTTATGCCACTTATGCAAAACCGCAAGGATTATTGGTAGACTACTGCAAGATTGCAGACGTTATGTTTTTCAAAAGTTTTCAACTGAAAGATCACTGTCTGAAACACAGAAAGTATCTAAGGTTCAAACATTGCAATAACGGCCAGGGTAGTACTCGTTGTACCTAGTTCAAAATGTCCACCTTTGTTACCGGGTTAAAATGAATTGTTTTGTAGCTATCATAAGCACTGATTGTCATTATTTTATTATAATTTGAAGCACATTTGTCGTTCTATTATTTTGATCAACCTATGTCAAAAGTGTATATTGTATATTATACTATACGCCCCTTACAACTAAGAATTACTAACGTTGGTGGCAATGTATAGTATAATATACACTAATTATCTCAGAAGACCAACTAATCAGATTTTTTTTACTATTTTTCCTATCCTTATATGGTCAAATAATCATAAACAAGAATAATTTTGATGTTATATTTCGATGAAATGTTTTGCGACTTTAAGGGTTAAGAACCTCGAAATTCATTTGACCGAAAGTCGTATATGTCCGATTTCTTCGTTTTTCGATTTTCACATATTCGAAAAATGTAATGCTCAATGAGTTCTCATTCAGAAAAACGAAATTCCTATTTTCAATATTCCGAATAAACTGATTTTTTCGGGATATTGAAAATCGGAATTTCGTTTCTCATTCTACAAAGTCAGTGACAGAAACGAATTGGTGCAAAACCGGCTCCACGTAGTTTTGTCTACCGTACTCCCAGAGTGTTATTTATGCCGGAGGCAGAGGCCAGAGGATATGTGTAGGCACGGAGTGGCGAGGCGTATCCTCTTAACTTTCACTGTTTGCCTTCAGGATTTTTATTGTTATTAGGAGAACATAGGATCCGAGAGCGAGCGAAGCGAGCTCGGGACTTAGGGCACCCCGACTCGGACAGGTTGGGTTCGAAGGTTACTTTAAACCTTGCTCACAGAAATAGGAGCCCCGCGAAGGGGGACTCCGTCGACCTATCTTAGTAGGTGGTAGTCAACAAATTGACCAAGGATGCAAAAGCGAGCGAAGCGAGCTCGGGACTGGGGACACCCCGACTCGGACAGGTTAAGTTCGAAGGAGGGTGGTTCCATCCCCTTCGTGTTAGGTTACTTTAAACATTGCTTACAGAAATAGGAGCCCCGCGAAGCGGGGCTCCGTTGAACCACCTTAGTGGTTCTATAACTCAGGATGCAATAGCGAGCAAAATGTGTCTTGGGGCACCCCGACTCGAACTTTTCGACGAAACTCGGACTAATCGGAATTTAAATATTCAGTATTTGTATTTTTGATGTTTCGGAAAATATATTAAGTCAGAATTTTTGATATTCGGTCTATTGAAATTCGGTATTTTGAAAATAGTAATTATAAACGATAGCAATTTTGAAATTTCGGAATTATTAAAATAGGAATAATGATCCATCGGAGTATTAGGAACTTTGAACCTATCAGCTATTAATTTTGAACAATCTTTATGAAATGTCATGACAAAAACAAGTCTGATTTAAAATATTTAATATAAGAAACATACCGCTTTGAAGTTCCTGCTCTGGTTCAATACTCTCATTTTCTTCCTCACAATGATGTTGTAATTCTTCTTTCATATCAAGATGTACTTCCTCGGGTTCAATACTCTCATGTTCTTCCTTACGATCATCTTCTAATTCTTCTTTGATATCATGGCTTTTTGATTGACGTTCATCAAGTACACAGTTAACATGCACTGTTGGAGTAATAATAAACCCTTTGAAAACCTCTCTCTCATTTTGGTTTATTCTTGGTGTTGTCTGTAACAAACAGTTTAAAAATGGTTGGTCAAATGCTGATTGCATTCACTACAAGCTATTCAAATGTTTACTTTACATCAGATGTCATTTATTCCAGAATTGCCTCTTGTAAATCGTCAGATACGGACCTATCCCCCAAAATCACATTTTGGATTTACCCTGCGGCAGTAATCAAACCAGTCACCACTTTTTTTTTTTTTTTAAGGTGTTAAAATCATCAAATGAGTCCTCCCGCCCTGGGTGGGGCGGAAGGGACTGTCAGACTCTTACTGACTAAAATCCACCCTATGCCCTTTACGTTCCGGGGCCACGGTATCCTAGGTTAAGAAAAAACACGCGACCCCAGCAGGCATTTGGCGCGAAACACGACGCGCCACCGACCCGGGTTTGGTCCTTGGTCGGACGGCGAGCTACCCATCACTCACCGTCCGCAAGCCCGCTCCGCCGCTGTGCCCTCTGCTAATCAGAGGGTCACGCGTTGGAGCATCCACACGACAGGCTATTCGCATACGGGCAAAGAGACCACTTGGGCACACAGTGCTTAAGGAAGAGTTTTTACCCGCATCCCAGGGTGCACCGGCCCGAAAAACTGGTCGTCCTCCCGGACGTATCCGAGAAGGAACTCCAGTCCACGGGCGCACGTGGAGGTTTCCTGTCATAGCACCCCAACCAGTCACCACTTGGAACAAACTACAACGCCTAAAAAGACTGGCCTGCATGGCGACCACAGGCTGCATAAGGACTATGCCTACAAACTGGAAGCCATGCTGGGCCTCCCTCTGCTTCACCTGTTCATACAGCAAGAACCAACACTGGCAGCGGTCCATCTCAAAACACTACAACACGGAGGTACGAAAGAGTCACACACAACAAACCTCGGTACTACAGGGATTTTATGAAGACGTTCCCATGGTAAGTTGTTAAAGACTGGATACGTTAGCAAATTTTCTTCTTTTTCTTTGATAAAAATACAAAATCCAGCTCTATGAGGATCGCCGCTGCGAGGCAGACCCCGGCGGTCTTAACACAGCTAATGGTACTGGTGCTAGAAACTTCTCAGGAGACCTCAACATCCACATGGCCACAGTACTGGTGTTCCACAACACAGTTGTCCAGGCAGAATACATGTGGATTACTCTGGCAGCAACAGCCTTCTCAGCCCAGAAGGTAAAGATCAGATAGTATCGGCGTTTTATTGCTTGACAGCCACATTGTCAACTCTTGCCTAATATATGAGTGTTACCTGAGCCTTAATCAAGTAGGTGAGCACAACAACATAACCATCGAGTGTATCAAAGTACACAGACTCCCGAGGCAACAATGCAGTGGGGATCTCGCTCTAAGGGGATCTAGCTTGGCGGTGGTGGGACCCGAACCCATAGTGCAACTCCTTTCCAGTTACTTACATACTCTGGTCAGGGAACACACAGGAAAATTACATCGAAACATATTGCACGAAATCAATGGCTGCTTCACCAAATGTGTGCTCAGGTTAACAAAGCAGTAGCCATGCATAGTTATAGCCCCTTACAGGACATGGCTCCTTTAATAAACACCTCTCTGTCCTAGGTAGGAGCCACAGACAGCTCCCTGTGCAGAGCTTGCATGGTGGAGGACGAGACATCAGCTTGTGTGCTCCAACACTGCCCTGAGGGTACCTCATATAGTACTAAGTACGTTGGTAACCCAGGTACTCTCTATGAGATCAAACACGAAGGCTCCTCTGGGAGTTGGGGTGGATCAAATGATTTTCCAACACGCACACAAAATTTGCAGATATGACATGGAGTTGTGGATACCAGCCTGTTATCCAATACAATACTGATAACAGCCACACATAATACTTTAGTAACAAGTGCCAGAGAACAAAAGTCAAACCTCACCTCATCATCCTCATTCAACATCTGAGTGAACAGCTTCTCTGCTTCCAGACATTTCCTCTGCAATTGACAGCATTGCTTTAGTCTAGTGTAGCAGAAGACACAAGCAAGCACCGGTCTATTGTCTTTAGTTAAAATCTGCAACAAAATTATTGTTAAACTAGCTTGAACCCGCGGCTTTGCTCGCGTTAAGTTTGGAGATAAATGAATCTCCATACTAAATCTATATCTATATCCTACTAATATTATTATAAAGGCGAAAGTTTATGAGTGTGAATGGATGGATGTTTTTTACTCTTTCACCCAAAAACTACTGAACAGATTACGATGAAATTTGGTATGTAGGTAGGTGAAGATCCAGAATAACACATAGGGTAGGTAGAGTAGATGTAGGGTAGGTGTAGGGAGGTAGGTGTAGGGTAGGTGTAGAGTAGGTGTAGGGTAGGTGTAGGGTAGGTGTAGGATTGATTACTGGGCAGGACAACGTCTGCCGGCTCAGCAAGTGAGGTATAAAAATGGATAGCTGTTCGTTAGTCACGCTTTAATTTGCAAAAGGCTGAACTGATTTGGCTGATTTTAGTCTTAAAAAATCGTGGAAGTTCAGGGAAGGTTAAGGTAAGTGTGGTGTAGGTATAAAGTAGGTGTAGTGTAGTGTAGTGTAGTGCAGTGCAGTACAGTGCGGTGCAGTGCAGTGCAGTGCAGTGTAGTGTAGTGTAGTGTAGTGCAGTGTAGTGCAGTGTAGTGCAATGTAGTGTAGTGTAGTAAAGTGTAGTGTAGAGTAGGGTAAGGTACGGTAGGGTAGGGTAGGTGTATGGTAGGTTTAGGGTAGGTGTATGGTAGGTTTAGGAGAAAATGTGAACGTGGGGAAGACCATGTTTTTGCCACTCGACAGAATACATGAAAAATCTTATGAGGTAAGATGTTTCATGTATCCCGAACAATTTTCCTTTTATTAAGAGATCCATCATTTTTTTTTTGTTTAAGATAAAAAACTCAAATCATGGCGATCATGTAATTTCTGCCCAGGAAATAAGTTTTGTGTTACATCTTCCCACCGCGGATTACACGTAAACGTAATAAAAAGGTCAGGTCGTCCACAGTTACGTACATAAGTCATGGCGTCCTGAGTTCGCTCATGCATGTAACGTGGTCCGCCAGTGAATGATGAAGGTAATATTACCATTAGACCTAACTGATCAGCATTAGCATCTTGTCTACAAACTGCATCCTTCAAATGAATGTAACTGTCAACGCGTAATTTTGATTGATTTCTCCGTATAAAATTAAGCCTTTCTGTCTCTATTTTAGTATATTCGTCTACTAAATACTGACTAAATAAAGAACGAAAATACAAAATATTGTTAATTTCCGCTTCTCTCATCATAAAACGGTAGGAGTAAAAGTCTGCTGCAGAAACTGTCTTTTTCGTGGGCAATTTCGTTTTAGGATCAAACTGTTGTATTGAAATAGAGTAACCATCTTCTCCATGGCAAAACATCAGAGGGTATTGTAGAGCATCGTATGATCTATGTAATTCACTAATCCTTTGTAAAGAGCTGCTACGACTTTCTATTATAATGTCTCTTTTCTCAAATTCTTGGCCCACCATCACCAAAGCGACTTCATTTGTAGCTGGTGCATTGTACCTACCTGGATGACCGCCTGATGGTTTTTTTTCAGCACGGATGACGACCATAAAAGTATCACACGATGAAGGTATTTTATCCATGGTACTCTTTAATTCTTTTATATAGGGGTTCTTTTATTTAGCTGTATAATTATTGTTTTTTTTTATCCTTTAAATGATTTAATGGTCTTGACTTGAGTACATCGCTTTCACATTTATTTTTTATTATTTTTTAATTGTTATTTCAAAACATTGTGAAACATTTTTGAAAAAGAGTAAGTATGGAGTTTCTTGCCCATTCTTCTACATACAACCTACCTTAGCGAATGGGTGTAGAATCAATCCCGTCCCTTCCTATTCCCTTTAAATTTAAAAATCGACGTTCAAAAGTGCCTCAGATGGCCTAATTGGAATAAATGATTTGACTTTGACTTTGGGTTTGAGTCATGAAGCATTTTTTGCAACTGCCTAATGAGCCCTGGTTTAATTTTCGGGTGGTGAGAGCATCTTAAATTTGTTTCAGTATCGTCATTGCCAACAAAATATATTTGGAGAAACTGTGCTTCACGTCCACTTTCTAAACTTCCAAGTAAATGGTAGACCTGACCTTGAACCTTAAAGGTCATGTAGTTATCTTCGACTACTTTTTTAGCACCAAAAGATGTCATTTGAAAGCAGCAGTTATAACTTCTTATGTTGGCCATAAAATGTGTGTGATCAGGATGAAGATCCATGATTAAACTATAAAGAGGTTCAGGAAGACTGGCTAATGGCTCGAGTCTTACCTTTCCATTACTACAGCATATTCCAGGTGTTTCATTTCTCCACTTAAGTGCGTTACACCATTGACATTTTTGAGTCATTTTACCAATCGTTACGCCGAGATCACTTTCGTATTCTATGGCGGGATCGTAAGACATTCCAGACATATGTTTTGTTTTCCATACTCTATTATTGGATTTATGCTGTGATGCTCTGTGTACTTCAGGGTGCATCTGCTTATATGCAGCTGTAGCCTGACTATGCGTTTTCGCATTTTTTTTGGTAATTCGCCTTTTCTTTTACGACGCGATCTCGATTTTTAGTATAATGAGTTTTAACTGCCTGTTTTACTTGATTTTTTTTATTTGTGTATCTAGCCCTACGCTTTTTTTTACTAACCTTTGAAACCGTATATTGTGAATCAAGTACACTATCTTCACCTGAAAAAGAAGCTGAATCTGAACTGGCCGATGACAGATCTACAAAATCAATCACTTCCATGCGGTGAGATGTGATTTTTTTAGCTCTCACAGAGTTTAATATCGGGCATTGATGAGTTTCAGCTACCTCAGAAGACTTAATATCATCAGGAAGGTACGCATCAAAGTGGACATTAGACAAATGCCCAAGAGAAGAAAAGCGAAGTCGCTTTACGGGATATCCATCAGTTCCAGCTTTTACATACAATTCACCATTGCGATATACCTCCAAAACGAACTCATAAATATTACCTGCTGCGACCAGTTCACATAAATCACCGTAAACTGTAGGCTGGATCATATCAGAATAGTGCTCATCACAGTTATTGTAATTGTCTCCATTTTTATCGTGAGACATAATTGAAAAATTGATCCAGTTCTGTTTTACGTAAGATACTATTTCCTTACGTACCTCATGCGCCCTATCAACGGTGCCATACATCAACAAAGAAAGGGAACGGCTCCCGTCTTCGCCGATTGATGATATAACAACATGGCAGCAAATACAATTTTGAAAACCTAGAAATTACCCCACCTAAATAAACCTAAATTTTTTAAACGATTTTACCCCACTCCTTAACTTCCACCCCTTGCCACCCCCACGGCCCCCCAAGCACCCCGGCCTAAAGGGTGGTAACTTTAACAAATAGTGCTTAATTTGCAACCTAATAGCCAACCAAATACTAAAATTAACTGATCTTGCTCCCCCCCCCCACTTTTACCCGCACGCCCTCCTTTTACCCCCTTCCTACAACACAACGGAATTCATACAAACTTTCCCCCCTTTTTTACCCCTTAAAGGGCGAATTTCCAAAAATCCTAAAACACGTCATCCTTCATTTGTAGTCAAATAGCTAAATGCCAATTTTCATAGATATAGCTCTAAAGAAATACTAAAATTATCTGATTATACCCCCCCCTGTTACTCTCTTCCACTTTACCTCACCCCCTAAGCCCTCCCATTACCCACCTTTAACAAATCATGCTTAGTGTGCAACCGAATAGCCAACCAAATAATAAAATTAACTGATTTCACCCCCCCCCCCCCGTTACCCCCCACTCCCTCCCCTTACCCCCTTTAACAAATCGTGCCTAATTTTCAACCGAATAACCAACCAGATACTAAAATGTACGGAATTTTATACAACCTTTCCCCCCCCCCTTTTTACCCCCTTAAAGGGCGAATTTCCAAAAATCCTGAAAGACATCATCCTTTATTTGTTATCAAATAGCTATATTCCAATTTTCATCGATATAGCTTCAGAAATGACCAAGTTTCATACAAACTTCCCCCCCCTTTTTTACCCCCTTAAAGGCCGAATTTCCAAAAATCCTTTCTTAGTGCTCCCCTACGCTTCATAAGGAAACTATGTTCCAAATTTGGAGTTTCTAGGCCAAGCGGTCTAGGCTGTGGCTTAAATAGTAATCATTCAGTTTGCCTTTTATATATATAGATAGATAGAAGATAGATTAATTGTAAAAGACAATGCAACTTTTCCTTTGACTGCTGCTCCAAAAATATGAAACCTGTTGTGCATAATCGAAACCTATTCCAAATGAAAGTTCTAACCATTTATTATAACTTTTACTATGGGACCAAATAAATCTATCCCAGTAAAAAAAAGATAATGGGTAATAAAAGTATTAAAAAGTGTAGATTTTTTTTTCACCTAATTCTAGGTTTTGTTTGTTTTAAACAGATATGGGTCTGGTTTTGTTCTGGAACTACTTCAGGTAGGCCTTTTACAGGTAAGTGTTGTGCTTCAGATTACTCTGACGCGACTGATTGTTCCTGTACGACGTCAGCTTGATGAATAATAGGATTACAACACAACAATAACACTATTATTATACTACTGTAAGTATGGTAGTTTTAATTTTGACATTTTATAATCCCTACTTCCCTACTATAAATGTGAAAGTAACTCAGTCTGTCTCCTTTTCACGCTTAAACCACTGAACCGATTTGGATAAAATTTGGTGAGAAAACAGTTTGAGAGCCGAGAAGGGACATAGGATAGACATAGGTTAGACCCAAAGGAACGACAAAAGAACGGTATGCGCGTACGAAGTCGCGGGCAAAAGCTAATATCTAATAAAACATTTCTATTTGTTTTAGTTGAGCAGTGGGGAAAAGAAAATGTCTAAACTCAAAACTATGAAATGATTAATTGAACAGTTGGGATCCCAAATGCTCAACTGTTCGTAGTTGAGCAGTTACAGTTGAGCAGTCGGGAAAAAGCGGAAAATCCACATTTTTTGAAAATGTTTGTCACCCTGTATCTTTTTTTTTACTTGGTTAGATTTATTTGGCCCAATATTAAAAATTATCACAAATGATTAGGACTTACGTTTAACATATAGGTTTCAATCTGCACAAGGGGTTTCAATTTTTTGGGCCAATCGGTTGCATTGTCTCCTCAAAAGACAATGCAACCGATTAGGCAATCAAGAAAAAATCAACCAATAAGACAATGCAAGTGTAGGGCAGTTTTCATCAGTAAACGGACTCCACAAATTTTCTGCTCTGTAATGTGTATCTCTTGAATACAGATTTCCATGAGACTCACCATGAGTTAAAACCACAATTAGAAGACAGTCATTTTCAGAATGATTCATCTTCGCTGTCTCTTCAATTCACTTCATATTTTGTGCATTTGACTACAGAATACTTTAGGTTAATCTTGCTTAAAAGATGCGTATCTTCAAAAGTTCATTCTTCTCGTTTGATTCACAATAAAAAAATTATCATCATCATCATCATCATGTCAGCCCGGAATCACCCACTGCTGGGTGTAGGCCTCCCTCTTTTTCAGCAATAACAAAGAACTCTTGCTTGAATAATAATAATATTCCACAACTATCACACAACGCCATCTAGTCCCAAGCTAAGCAGAGCTTGTGTTATGGGTACTAGACAACTGATAAACATACTTATATATTTCTAAATACATACATATTATAGATAAATTACACCCAGACACAGGGTCAGGGTCACTAACCACTAGACCAACAGGCCAGTCAAATGAATTTTCTAAACAGATCATTTACTTACTGGAATTCCAGTCAGCTTCTCATAAAGTAGTTGCAGTTCCAAATTGGTAACCATAAACATACGAACATCTTCCACTAAACATATTCTACACATTTGCAGCTTTTCTACTTTCATATTGTAAACTAATTTATTGAATTTGTTGATATAAACACTGGTGGTAACAACAAATTATTAAAGTTTTGGCAAAGACCATTCATTAATCTGAAAACCAGAAGACTGACATTGACAGTTCTATCCTGTCGAGCCGGAGCTGTCATCTGTCACTGTCATGATAATAGGGATGGACGCTATCTGAAATCGATTAATCAGACATACGATTTTAACCGTACAAACAGCTTTAGTAAATCGTCTAGTTTTGAATCGAATGTGAATAAATTATTGTTTGGGGAGCTTAATAGCAGCAAAAAGAGGCGCAAAAGCGGCTACAGCCTGCACGCGTAGCATGGCGATTTTTTCTCTATTCTACCAAGAAAAGACAAAACATCGTTATTTCTATACAAAACGACTGTTTTTTTAAACGAATATGACACCATTCGTACACTATTGGAGAAAAGAACGTTTATTTTCCATATTTTTTACATTACCATGCATAAAACGCTAAAAATATTTCTACGGTCTGTTATTTTATCTATACTTCCGTCGACAAAACCCCTTTCTACAGCGTCATGCTACGCCTGCTGGTTGTAGCTACAACCTTGGGGTCTTTAAGAGCGCGTATTCGAAAAGTTGGCAATGTCACATAAAGCTGTCAAATATTTATAAGTTTTGATTATTTTCATAAAACTGTATGAAAATAATTAATATGGCTCAGGTGATTCCGTCGATCTAGTCCGCGAAATTCAAATTTTCTTACGTTATTTGCAATTTGCAGGCCAGTGACATGTTGTAACTTTATCAAAATATGAATTGCGGTAATAAAGTAGGGTGAGGTATCCGTTTCGACCGCGCGGCCATGACGTTTTTTTTAAATAAAAACCATCCCAAGTTTTTGTAAAAAAATGTAAAAGTCGATTCCCAAAAACCATAAATTTGTCAAAGCAATGGTTAAAAAGTTATAAGGGTTTGAACGTGGCCGCGCCATCGAAACTTTCCGAACCGCGCGGCCATGGAGATCTTTAAAACTAAGAGTCGCAGAGACCTGAAATTTTGGGAAATAGTAGATTGAATTTGTAAACCAAATGTAAAAATATAGAAAAAAATCCTGTGTTTGTATTTTAGGAGTTGTAAGGGTAAAACCTCATGGCCGCGCCATTGAAACGGTGTCAAAAACGTTATAACCGATATCTCACTGAAAAAGAATCTCAGACGTCTGAAATTTTTTGTATAACACAGATTTGAATTTGTCGAAACTAGTAAAAATACAACAAAAAATCCTAGGTTTATATTTCAGGAGCTGTAAGACTAAAACGCCATGGCCGCGCCATCGAAACGTTGAAAATTTCGTTTTTCGCCAATATCTCGCTGAAAAAGCATCGCAGAGGTCTGAAGTTTTTTGTAAAACACAGATTTGAATTTGTCAAAACTAGTAAAAATACAACAAAAAATCCTAGGTTTATATTTGAGGAGCTGTTGAAGAAAATCTTCAATGCGTCTTGAATATGTCGATTAGGGTGACCACGGATTATTATTTACAGAGAAATTTCCACCTTTTTTTAGAAGAAATGATATCCCAAGGATTCGTCGAACAATTAGGAGCAATAATATGGCTATATCTTTAAAAATCACATAATTTAGAGATTGTTCTATGTTGAGTGCTCCATTTAAAGACGCCCCGTCTTTAAATGGAGCTTATTCTCACTATAGTTTTTAAAATTCTACTGTTGTTTAATATCTTAATAGTCATCGATTAAACCATATGTTAAATTATGTATCGTCTTACACCGACCTGAAACCGACCTGATTTTTTTATTTAATAATTACTTTTTTTTAAAACATATATGTACCAACAATCGAACAATCTCTAATTTATGTGATTTTTAAAAATTTTGTTCAACGAATCCTTGAGATATCATTTTTTATAAAAAAGGTGGAAATTTCTCTGTAAATAATAATCCGTGGTCACCCTAATCGACATATTCAAGACGCATTGAAGATTTTCTTCAACAGCTCCTCAAATATAAACCTAGGATTTTTTGTTGTATTTTTACTAGTTTTGACAAATTCAAATCTGTGTTTTACAAAAAACTTCAGACCTCTGCGATGCTTTTTCAGCGAGATATTGGCGAAAAACGAAATTTTCAACGTTTCGATGGCGCGGCCATGGCGTTTTAGTCTTACAGCTCCTGAAATATAAACCTAGGATTTTTTGTTGTATTTTTACTAGTTTCGACAAATTCAAATCTGTGTTTTACAAAAAAATTCAGACGTCTGAGATTCTTTTTCAGTGAGATATCGGCTATAACGTTTTTGACACCGTTTCAATGGCGCGGCCATGAGGTTTTATCCTTACAACTCCTAAAATACAAACACAGGATTTTTTTCTATATTTTTACATTTGGTTTACAAATTCAATCTACTATTTCCCAAAATTTCAGGTCTCTGCGACTCTTAGTTTTAAAGATCTCCATGGCCGCGCGGTTCGGAAAGTTTCGATGGCGCGGCCACGTTCAAACCCTTATAACTTTTTAACCATTGCTTTGACAAATTTATGGTTTTTGGGAATCGACTTTTACATTTTTTTACAAAAACTTGGGATGGTTTTTATTTAAAAAAAACGTCATGGCCGCGCGGTCGAAACGGACACTAGGGTGAGTGGGGGTAAGATGAAAAACGGGGAAAGACAAAAAAGATACAATAACGCCCAATATAAAGGAAATCTTTTAATGCTGGCAACATCATTGTAGACACCGTTTCGTCTTGCCCTGCACTGCAGTCTGCGTCAGTCGCTAAGTTAGAGAATTTGTGTGTTATTTCATATTTTCCGTAAGGACACCTTTTTCCGCGTAAAGTTGCGTTTTTTGTTCTTACCCCGCATGCTGTATCTCCTTTCATGGATAAGTAACAAAGATTTTGTTTTGATATTCGGAATTAGCTTTGAAATGTTATATGCTCTATATTGTGGAGATTTGTTTATTTCACGTATTTTGAGATTTATGGTGCCTTTCAAACTTACCCCTGCAAATTTTAAGGGGGTAAGATGATAATATAAAACTTTCCATCTTACCCCGTTTGCGAAACTCTTACAAAATGTCAGGGGTTCTCAATCTGTTAATATAGGTACGGTGGTATTCCTTCCACAATATTCACAAATTCGTATCGAAAACCTTTATCATGGAATCAGACTCAGAAAGTATAATCTACCCTGTGCACGTGGAGGCGAGCAGCTGGTAGACTGGCTGGTGGCGTGGCAGACGCTCATTGCCATCTGGATGCTCAGGGGATACCGTACGACCGCCGGTGAAGCAGTTAGCCGTTTGGGCGAAAACGCCCAGCACGTACGCACAATGAGTGGCGTGTGTAGGTGCAAAGCAGGGGGGAATCTCCGTAACTTTGACAAGTCGAGGTGCTGCAAGAATAGCTTATTAAATGAAAACGTGTTTTATTTATCGACCCGACCTAGACTTGACAGTCATGAGCATAATTTTTTTTTTATCTTAGTACATCATGTTGAGAACCTCTGGCTGTTTCAACGGGGTAAGATCGATATATTTTATTTGGTTAATTATTTTTCTTGCACACAAAGAGCGATTTTTTAATTTAATTGATGTTCATGCTATGCAGTTAGTTGAAGCAGAAGGTTTATTGATCACCACGCATGCATAATGACCATAAATACGATTTTAGTCACTATATCGATCTTACCCCTAGGGCATTTCGTCTTACCCCTTCGTATTGTTTTTCTTATGACCAATTTTATTAACAGTTTTTTCATAAAATATTGTTTCAAAAAGATTTCTTTCATTATTATAGAAACAACTTGACCATGATTTTTCACCCAAACCATTTTTTTTTGCATTTGCCTTGAATCCCTTTGTGTGACAACAGTTTCAAATCAACACTGTTCATCTCATCAAATTTTCATTCAAACTTACCCCCACTCACCCTATAATTTTAAATATAAAAATTATCAAAACATTTGCTCCAGCAGCTCTCACCTAGAAAAGGTGCATATTGTTAAAATCAATCATCAATTTTTGAGTGCACTAGAGCCATTTTTTTTATTTTCATACAGGTTGATTATTTGAGAGCTATTCACGGCATTGCGAACTTACGCGCGCCCGTAAGAGTGCATAGGTTACTTCAAGGTGTTCGTGGGGCAAGATGGTGGTCAAGCGTAACCCTACCGTTAAATAAAAAAAACAAAAGTAGAATTACAATAGGGTCATATTTTTTTCCCAAACAATGCTCGTAACTTTTTCTTTTATTTTGGGGCGCCGTCAAAAATTTTGCTTTTCGAAATATTTTCGTCATCAAAAATGTTAGGGAACCGCTACCTACGTACTAGAAACAGTCGCTGTCTTGGGAATGTTTCTCTAACACGTGGTCAACTTGCGCTAGAGGAGCTTTTTCAATGGCAAAAAGAATGGAGATGACCTCTCCCATTACCCCTAGCGTAGGCAGGCCTCTTCCTTGGTGGCCGACGACATTGTCCAGTCGCGGGCAATCGATGGAGTGATGGAAGCAATATTTTTTTTAATAAGTAGGTACTTTTCCAGTATGCTCCCAATGATTGTGGCCATACGTGACACAGGCGAATTATTCGTATTTTATGATCATTTACTCATTAATCCATTCGCTCTACTTGTATCATTACAATACCCACATCGTTGACGTCGCCCCGTGATACTGCAGGTTCTATCTTTTTTGGCAGCTTCTTGCATTCTCTTCTGTAATATTAGGTACGCCACATTTCAGCCACATCTGCGTGGGTTGAGCTATACAACGTGTAACGTTAAATGCGCAAAACCTCTCGTGGAGTAACTCAGCCCATGTTACTGAACAATGTTTGTTCTAAGACTTTTGGAAATTCGGAAAAAAGAAATTTGGTTTTTCATACAAAATAAGAAATTGATCGGGCCCATCAGTATGAAGTCTTTGAACAATAATTGTTCAGTAACATGGGCTGAGTTACCCCACGAGAGGTTTTGCGCATTTAACGTTACACGTTGTATAAGCAAACAGGCCTGGTTGGTGTATAGCTCAAACTTTATATTTATATGAAAGACGGTTATAAGAGCAAAATGGTTTATTGCAACGAAATTGGATACAGGCTTTAAAGGAAGGAAGCGCGCGCGGTCCTTCTAGTTCCAGATGGTACACTGTGCCTTCTCGGGAAAAACTAATGGCAGTCCGGGACACGTCCCCTCCCCCGCGCACTTCCTTTTACAAATGCCGGTCTATTTCGAAATGTTACTGCAACCAGAGCTTACAACAGCTGGTTTCTTCCGAAATGTTTTTGCAGCGCTAACAATGGTGATATTTAGTCTTGTCAAATAATTTAGACTCGAACAATGGTGATATTTAGTCTTGTCAAATAATTTAGACTCCTCAGCAAGGTTTTTTAGTTTTGTCTACTTTCTGGCTAAGGGTCAATTAACACCGAGGCGCGGGCACGCACATTTCAATAGAGTGTCTCAAAAACAACTTGATTGTACTACTTATTTATTATTTATATTATTTGAAGGGGATATTCTTGGCTCATTTTCATCGACAAAAATGCTTAAAAAAAAATTCTTACTCCAATACTTCGCGAATGGCGCCCATTACATGGTAGTCAAAGATGCCAGCTCATAAATTTACGCTGAAACGATTTAGCTCGCCCAAAGAATGCGACATGGGGGTAAGATGAAAAACGGGGAAAGATAAAACCCATCAAAAACATAAACGTGAAATGAGAGCCAAAGCCAAGCATAATAGTTTGGTATTATGCCTTGGTTGTTGACTTCAACAAAAAAAGAAGTGAAATCTAAATGGGTGCCAAGTTCAATGGTCAGTTCTGAAATTTATTTAAAACAACATAAACTAGATTTATTTTTATAACAAGGATCATACATTGTAGCCTAATTTCTGACTTGGCTATTTCTCATAAAATACGAATTATATTGTAGCCTTCATAATTTCTAAACCTGTAACTTCTCAGTTTTATTTTATTTTTCCGATGGCTTGCTGGTAGTACTAACCATCGAACAATTCGTATATGAGAACTAGCCAAGCAAGAAATTAGGCTACAATCTATGATCCTTAGTTATAAAAAGAAATCTATTTTATGTTGTTTTAAATAAATTTCAGAACTGACCATTGAACTTGGCACCCATTTAGATTTCACTTCTTTTTTTGTTGAAGTCAACAACCAAGGCATAATACCAAACTATTATGCTTGGCTTTGGCTCTCATTTCACATTTATGTTTTTGATGGGATATCATTACTTTTTGTACATAAATAATGATCTTACACTGTTGATCGCTAAATATTGAAACAATAAATAATAATAAATCTCAGTTAATAACTGTAGTAGACATGGGTAGTTCGCGAACGATTGAAGGAAATGAACTTGTTCATTTCCCAAAATGAACTTTTCATTCATTTACTGGTTTAGTTCAGTGTTAATACGGCGCCTCGCCACCACGTGACCACGGAAATATGTTACTCTATTCACCCTAATAAGTATGAACTTTATTGTAATAGGACTATAGTCTTTACGGGAAACGGACCTAATTAAAGTATGAAGAAAAATCGACATTCGTATAAAACTGAACTAGTGATTTTGTGAAATGCATCATTTCTCTAAATCACTAGTTCAGTGAACTAGTTCAGTGAACTAATTCAGTGAACTAGTCCAGTGAACTAGTCCAGTGAACTAGTTCAGTGAATCATCTCATTCAGTAACTCGTTCTGATTTGATGGACTAAATGAAGTACTTCATCAAGTGAAAAGATATACTTCATTCATTTCTTTTTACTGACACATTTTGCGCATCTCTAAACTGTAGGGGATGTTAGACACGGGACACCGTTCGTTACCGGCAAGAAAGGAAGTTCGATTTTTACGGACAAGGATTTAATACCAATATTTATATTGGTTCATTCATTTGTCTGTTCATAATAAAATTATCTAAAAAAATCATGTTCACAAAACCTTATACTAATCACCTGCCCATCTTAACACCGCGATTCAGGATCGGGACGTAATTGCACAACGCCATCTAGTGGGTTACGTGTAATAAATACGAAGATCAACTATTCTTAACAATAAGTACAAAGACGCCAATACGAGTACATGGATTTTAAAAAATTAGGGTGGTGTTTAACATGTTATGTATTCACGTAAAGATCATAAAATCCACATTTCACAAATAGAGTTTAGGCACTAATGAAGCAATGCCATCTAGTGTTTCTTGAATAAATCAATCCGTCATTGATTTAGTGCTTGGTGCAGTGAGTGTCTGAAAATGATAAAAGGTGGCGCTAGTGTTTGTAGAATACGGTTACGTTACGCGTAATAAATACGAAAAACAACTATATTCGTAATTACAAGTACAAAATTGAGAATATTTGAATTAAAAAAATTAGGGTGGTTTATTATTTAACTCGTTTATATTCACGTAAAGATCATAAAAATCTACATTTCACAAATAGAGTTTCGGCACTAATTGAGCACGCCATCTAGTTCTGTTGAATAAATCAATCCTTCATTGATTTCGTGCATGGTGCAGAAGTTCCTGAATATGATAATAGATGGCGCTACTGGTTGTTGAATACGGTTAGTTACACGTAATAAATACGAAAATCTACTATAATTCTTATTTTTTAGTACAAAAACGGGAATATTTGCATTAAAAAAATTAAGGGTGGTATTCAACTCAATAAATATTCACGTAAAGATCTTAAAATCCACATGTAGAGATTTACAGGCACTAATTATAAGTTTATGTGAAAATTATAGTAAAATGAAAAAAAAATTCCAGTTTCTGATTTTTTTCTTTGTATACACGTAATTACCTATCTGCATGCCAAATTTGAACTTTCTAGGTCATCTGGAACTGTGATATAGTTTTGATCTATAGGTCAGTCATAAAAATGACGATTTTTGGTCGTTAATAACTAAATAACCGTTTGAGATATGTTTATAAAATTTGGAACCCATATCTATCTCGCCAGTCTCAATATATGTGCCAAATTTGACAAGTCTAGGTTAAATAGTTTTTGAGTTATGAGGGGCTAAAAAGTGCCTCCAAATGGTTCGTGTAATATTACACACTGTGAGCGCGCCTGTGCTTTGCTTTGGCTGGCCACGCTCAGTCGCGTGTCTAGAAAAGATACAATAACGCCGAATATAAAGGAAATCTTTTAATGCTGGCAACATCATTGTAGACACCGTTTTGTCTTGCCCCACACCGCAGTCTGCGTCAGTCGCTAAGTGAGAGCATTCGTGTGTTTTTTGACATTTTCCGTACGGACACATTATCCGCGTGAAATTGAAATTTTAGTCATCCATCAAACGGGGTAAGAATAAAATCGTATTTAAGTTCATAACCATAAGGTCTGTTTTAGTCACTATTTCATTCTTACCCCTTGGGCATTTCGTCTTACCCCTATATGTTTTCTTCATTATGACCAATTTTAATTACAGTTTTTTCATAATACACTCGGAGTCACAAAAATCGCACCACTTTAAGAATTCCCTTCAAAGTCATTTTAAACCTATTAATCAATGGTAGACATATGACTATAAGGTATCATTGGAAAGGCAATTTATTTAAATTTCAGTATAAATCAATGGATTTGGTTTTTTGTTTACCAGGGAATAAAAAAAAGCAAGCTAATGCAAATGATTAAAAAGTTAAATTTTATTTTATCAGCAAAAATTACAACAAAGTCCTTAAAAACAACTTAAAACCTAGTGTTACCCCCCCTAGCCCTGATGACTGCTTCCATGCGTTCTCTCATGGACCTAATTAATGTGACAACAGTCTCTTGAGGAATGTTGTCCCATTCTGCAACGACGGCATCTTGGAGGTCTTGGAGAGTGGTAGGGGCAGGATCACGTGCCCGTACTCGCCGTTTCAGTTCATCCCAAAGGTGCTCAATAGGGTTTAGGTCTGGACTTCGCGCCGGCCAGCGCATAACAGGGATTCCAACTTCTTGCAGGTAGTCTCTTACAATTAAAGCGGTGTGACAGCGGGCGTTATCGTGCATTAACGTGAACCCACTGCCAACAAAACCCGCATAAGGGACAACCTGCTCCTCTAAGATCTCTGTTATGTACCGAGCAGCAGTCAGCGACCCTTGCCCGCGAGCACTTCCAGTCCGAGAAACACACACAAGGTTCGTTTTACCGTCGATTGACATGCCGCCCCAGAACATGCACGAGCCACCCCCGTATTCCACTGTCTCTTGAATACAGGCTTGTGCGAATCGTTCACCTTGCCTCCTATACACTCTTCGACGCCTGTCGTTGCAGAAAAGACACACCCTCGTCTCATCCGAGAAGAGCACAGCCCTCCATTGGTCTATTGTCCAATCCACATGGTCACGGGCAAATTGCAACCGGTCTCTCCTATGCTGTGCAGTCAATTTTGGCCCTGTAGCAGCCCTATGAGCTGCAATTTTTAACCGACTTCAAAAAAGGAGGAGGTTCTCAATTCGGCCGGTATGTTTTTTTTTTTTTTTTTGTTTTATGTATGTACATCGATTACTCCGAGGTTTCTAGTCCGATTAGTGTGATTCTTTTTTTGTCCGATGCAGTATACTAGCAGTGTGGTCCCATAAAAATTTCATCCAATTTGGTTCAGTACTTTTTATTTTGTGAGCATTTTTATTGATTTCGGTTACTTGGATGACATTACTTTTTGCGTGTTTGTTACGCGATTACTCCGCCAATTGCGGACCGATTTTCAAAATTCTTTTTTTGTTGTACTAAGGATCGTTCACTTTAGGGAATACTGCAAGTTTCATCAAAATCTGTTCAGTAGTTTTTGAGATAGGGAATTTTATTAGCATGTGTACATGAGCGATGTTAATACCGGTGCCACGGATTACAAAATTCTAGTGCACATGTAAGAAAATGATGTATTTGACAAGAATTTGGGTTGAATATTTAAACTAAAAAGAGTAAAATAAAAAACTTTTTTCAAAAAAAATTTAACCGCCTTCAAAAACAACCACAAAAAAGGGTAAAATAACCTACAAAATAACTTTTCTTTCGGAAGTCGGTGGCAAAAAGACAACGAATCAAAAAAACAAAGCCACCGACTTCCGAAAGAAAAGTTATTTTGTAGGTTATTTTACCCTTTTTTGTGGTTGTTTTTGAAGGCGGTTAAATTTTTTTTGAAAAAAGTTTTTTATTTTACTCTTTTTAGTTTAAATATTCAACCCAAATTCTTGTCTTCTCCCGCATTCTTCTTCTAATCGTGGAGACGCTTACAGAAGTTCTGCGAGCTGATAGCAGTTGTTGTTGCAGCTCAACAGCATTGGAGAACCGATTACGTAAAGACGTCGAAACAATGAAGCGATCGTCTCTTTCCGATGTGCACCGTTGTCTTCCAGATCCACGTCTTCGGATATAGCCACCAGTCTCTTGGAAGCGTTGGAACACTCGTCGAACGGCAAAACGACTCAAGTTCAGTTGCCGAGCAACATCACATTGCCGCATCCCTGATTGCAGTAGTGCAATGACTTGAGCGGCTTCATCTGCAGTGGTATCCATCTTCTGGGGTATTTTTCTTGCTGTAGCTGTTCACGTGTGTTCACTTCAAAGGTTGAATAGCGAATGACCCACATTTAACCCGGGTCGCCCGTTTTATACCCTTGTAGGGAGGTGCAATTAGTGGCCCTTGCAATGCGTATTTTGACAACATTTTTTTTAACGTTACGTGCTAATGAAACCTGTTGTGTTTAGGGATTCTAACTGTTGTTAATTTAAAGGTCGTTAAGCATACTTTCAATTGATACCAATATTAATTGGGTTTAATGTATTCGTTACTGGCGGGACATGTTTTAAACTTATTTTCGAAGAGGTGCGATTTTTGTGACGCCGAGTGTATATTGTTTCTTAAAGATTTCTTTCAACATTATAGAAACAACTTGACCATGCTTTTTTACCCAAAACAAAAATTTTTGCATTTGCATTGAATCTCTTTGTGTGAGAACAGTTTCAAATCAACACTGTTCATCTCATCATTTTTTCATTCCAACTTACCCCCACTCACCCCACCTGAAATATTGGGAGTACATGCGCTAAGGAAGGGTTATGTTCAAGTGAGAATAACTCCTAAAATACTTAACGTAGATTGATAATTTTGATATCATTTCATAGACTGACTCAAATACTTTTAATTTAATGCAAAAACCCAAGCAAAATTCAGGGATGCTTATCGAGCTGGAGTAAAAAATGTGAAATTATTCAGTAATTTTTGTGTACAATTTCGTGTTTGCACATGCTTTCTGCTTATTTTTACATATTATTTAGAAAACTTTTGAAAGTTTTTGATAAGCCTCAACGTTTAACTTTGCAATAAAGTCATTTGCATGTATGTAGGTCTCTTGCATATTTGCATTTTATTGTACATACCCAAGTTCCACAGATCAAAATACTAAAATGGCCGCCATTCGCGAAGTATTGGAGTAAGAATTTTTTTTAACTGTTTTGTCGATGAAAATGAGCCTAGAATATCCCCTTCACATATCGCTAACTCGTGCCCGGACACACTGTATAAGTATGTTTATCAGTTGTCTAGTACCCATAACACAAGCTCTGCTTAGCTTGGGACTAGATGGCAATGTGTTATAGTTGTGGAATATTATTATTATTACGAGTATATGTATGTCATCGGGGGGCGACATGATCTGTATTGTACGCGGGCGCAAGTAAGTGATTAGGTGCAGGTTTACTAAAATATCTATAAAAAATTGTAATACCGTAATCACGGTATTGGCTCATCAATACCGTAATTAAAAACATGGAGAAATATATCCATGAGAACGGTATTATGTGATCATACAATACCTACCGGTATTAAAATCCCTATACACTATACATTGTTCGCTTTCGATTATAACTCTTCTGACATATTACAATAAGCTTAAGTGATATAATATGTAAAAATCAAAAAAGAAACATAAATTACCGACTTATTCCAGAACGTTACTAGCGCAGGCGATCCGTGAACGCCGTCGCCGTACCTTTACGTGCGGCTCAAGGTCAACTAAAGTCATATTTTGAATTAAATGTCAGTTGCGCTACGCCATCGTCGTGATAACCCGTGCTCTCTTTGTTATTAGTTCTAAGCTAGTGTCGAGAAGTAGTCGATGATGTTATACGACGACGATGAACTATTAAATATATATTGCAGCAATCAAACAATGATATTAGTAGTAGTGGCAGTTCAGCGGATAGTGATAATGAATCGGTAAATAACTCTTTTGTTGTTCTAGTCTGTTTATTTATCCTTCAGTCAAAAAGACTAATTACCTAACGTATGTTCGAAGACTGATTAACGTATGTTTGAAGACTGATTTATTTGCTGTACTACTTAATAAAAATAATTTTTTTTTTTACAAATTAGTTAGTTTTATTTATTTCATTACTTTGTTTATCGATAACTATATTTTACAACACTATGCTAAATTGTACCTTTTGCTGGCGCTAGATGCACTCCATGAGAATTATGACATGGCGGTTAAAGGGTTAAAAGCCCTATACACTATACATTGTTCGCTTTCGATTATAACTCTTCTGACATTATTTCACATCCTTTAAAGGTTTTTCTTTAGTGTGTATAAGAAAGGTATTTTTAAAGTACTTCTTAGACTGATACTTCTACTTCTGACATAAGTCATATTTGAAAAGTTTTACAGCAGTATGTATAACAACATGGTTTTTCAAAGTTCTACTGTGACTAAAACTCTTCTGACATATGTCACATTTGTAAGGTTTGTACCCTGTGTGTAAAAGAACATGACTTTTTAAATGACTTTTTCGACTAAAACTCTTCTGACATATGTCACATTTGTAAGGTTTTTTACCAGCGTGTACAAGAACATGAGTTTTAAGATAAGTGCGTTGACTAAAACACTTCTGACATATGTCACATTTGTAAGGCTTTTCCCCTGTGTGTATAAGAACATGTCTTTTTAAATTACCACTGTGACTGAAACTCTTCTGACATAATTCACAGTTGTAAGGTTTATTACGAGTGTGTTTAAGAACATGATTTTTTAAATCAGTACTTTGACTGAAACTCTTCTGACATATGTCACATTTATAAGGTTTTTCATCAGTGTGTATTAGAGCATGACTTCTTAAAGTACTACTTTGAATAAAACTTTTCTGACATATGTCACATTTGTAAGGTTTTTCCCCTGTGTGTATACGAACATGTCTTTTTAAATCGCTACTTTGACTAAAACTCTTCTGACATATGTCACATTTGTGAGGTTTGTACCCTGTGTGTAAAAGAACATGACTTTTTAAATGACCTTTTTGACTAAAAGTCTTCTGACATATGTCACATTTGTAAGGTTTTTTACCAGCGTGTACAAGAACATGAGTTTTTAGAATAGTACTTAGACTAAAACTCTTCTGACATATGTCACATTTGTAAGGTTTTTCCCCTGTGTGTATAAGAACATGTCTTTTTAAATTACCACTGTGACTGAAACTCTTCTGACATAATTCACAGTTGTAAGGTTTATTACCAGTGTGTTTAAGAACATGATTTTTTAAATCAGTACTTTGACTGAAACTCTTCTGACATATGTCACATTTATAAGGTTTTTCATCAGTGTGTATTAGAGCATGACTTCTTAAATTACTACTTTGAATAAAACTCTTCTGACATATGTCACATTTGTAAGGTTTTTCCCCTGTGTGTTTACGAACATGTCTTTTTAAAAGACTACTTTGACTGAAACTCTTCTGACATATTTTACATTGGTAAGGTTTCTCAGCGATATGAATACGAATATGATTTATTAAATTTCTTTTTTTAGTACAACTATAGTGACACGCATCGCAATTATATGTTGTTATTCGGTCATTCGCAGCTGTTTTCTGTATTCTCAATCTATCAGTAACATTCACAATATTACTGATTGGTTGAGAGTTTGTGACAAGCTTTGTGAATTTGGAAGGAGCTGCAAACTTCTCGGTGTTCCTTATAATTAGTAAGTCTGGCTGTTCAGTTTTCTTTTGCTGGAATGTCATTGTATCTTCTAGTCTTGTTAGTTGTACGTATAGCTCCGGTTTCTTTGCGTTGGGCGCGCCTGTGAATATAAAACTGTTAAGTATGGGCAACGACGATATATTACTAGACTCCGCATGCACGTTCTAAGGAACAAAAACTATTCTGTTAACTCGCTGAGGTACTACGTAAACGAGGGGGTCGGGGTACTGCGTTGTGATTGGCTAACTCAAGGTCTGTTCTGTCTCAACGTATGTTTACGGCTCACAGGAGTGGTCGAAATGAGACGGATATAAGACTTTTTTGCCTAATGTGTTGACAGACATCGGTCGCCTGTTATTAGGAGTCTAGTAATATATCGTCGTTGAGTATGGGACTGGTTAATATAGCAGCAGAACGCAGAGATTGGGATGTGTTTTTTACCTTGCTTCACACTATGAATTTGTCCTGTGACACTGTTAAACGTAATCATCAATGTGTTTACAACATTTAAACTCACAAACACAAACAGCCTCTCTTCATTCTCTCTGATTGTCTCTCTACAGTAACAGTAGCGGAGCTTTTTCTGAAGGTAGTTGAACAAGTATGACATATTTTTTTATTATATGCTTTGATAAAGAAATCGAATTAAAAAAAATTAAGTGCCTTTAAAAATAACCTACAATAACGGTGACTTTATTTTTTATTTCATTGACTTTTTGTCACCGACTTTCGAATGAAAAGTTTTTTTGTAGGTTATTTTGAACTTTTTTTGTGGTTGTTTTGAAGTCGGTTACATTTTTTTTTTGAAAAAGTTTTTTATTTTATCCTTTTTAGTTTCACTATTCAACCCAAATTATTTTTATAAGTAGATACATAGAATACATATAGATCAGTAAGTAGTAATAACATAATTATAAGTACATGTAAGTATAGGTGGACGGGCCGCTGGACCCCCCACCTAGACGCCGACAGTTCAGTCCGTGCGAGCACAGCAAGCGGGTGCGCTTGTATGTGATTTACATTGTTTGTCAAATTTTATCCGTGTCTTTTAAAATATAAGTCTCCAAAGCTACTAAATCGTTTAACTTCGCCGATAACCACCTACAACATTTACAGTCAAATACATAATTTTCTTATATGTGCACAAAATTTTTGTAATCCTCAGCACCGGTAATAACAACGCCCATGACGTTTGTATGTACACAATGAGCCAAACATAAAAACTACTGCACCAAACTAAGGGGCCAAATTGCAATTATAACATCACGCAGTCACCAATAGGAACGGAGAAGTAATGAGAAATGTTTCAAAATCGGGAAAATGTATTCCTTTTCGAGAGCTTCCGTTGCGTGCGCTGCGTAAACGGTTAAAGATACGCAAAAATTATGTACTACGAAATTAATTCCTCATAAAAAGTTCTAAAATAAAGTCTGCGAGGGCGTCTATCTATCTTTTAAGGTTAAGTCTCTATAACCACATTTATGGAAATCAAATTGGTTTTAAAGTAATGCTTTATTTGCGAAGGTATTTTCATTAACACGATATAAATCCTTATCAAAATAAATACATTAATCATCACAAGCATTTAATTTTGAACAAAATTGCCCATGACATCGTTTGATTTCAATGAATATCTAAGGAGATATTATAGTTTCAAAATAATACCACAACAAAATAATGACTGCCTGGGAATGTCATAATTGCGGCGGTAAGATCGCTGTTTGAGGAGTGGTTGGAGAGGCGCTACGGCGTCCTCACCTTCAACCTGACGAAGTCCGATCCGAAGCCCTCCCGGGCACTGTTGTTTAGGAACGTACGTCAAGGATTCGGCAACAGGCGAGGGTAATGGGGAGCAATTGGAACGCGTGAGGGAGAGGGCATCGGAAATCGCGGGTCATATTCCAGCCGCTTGTGGACGGGGAGTAATGGGTAGCTCGCCGTCCGACCAAGACGAGAACCGAGTCGTGGCGCGTCGTGTTCCACACGCAAGGGAACTCATGGGGACAGGACCATAGGGCCAACGCCTAACATGACGCGGGTGAAACCGCGGGCAGAAGCTAGTAAATTATATTCAAAATGACGCACTATGGCTATAATAATATACTATTTTCACAAACTAAAAATGACGTTCGTACAAAGATACGTCGTTACACGCCGTTGACTAGTTGCTTCGGCCCGGAACGACAGCGGTGGGTCAACAAACTGGTGCCACTTTCGTCTTTCGGTGGGGCCTGTCCTCACGATATAACTCAATGATTTTGGTATACAAAAAGGATGATTGATGAGCATTTTATTTGTAGCCTTATATAATACTTACTTTCTGTCTCTCCGGATATTCGTTCTTTCGTAAATTCTACTGGCTCTATTTTCACTTCAGTTTCAAACCCTAAGAAAGGTGTCTCAACTTCCGAGTCTGATTCAGTACAGTTTGGAACTGGTAGACTATCTAGATATTCGAATTCTGTAAAGAAAAAATATTTTTAACCAACTGCGCTAATAGGAGGCTTTTTTTTCTAGTGTCTGAACACGGGAACACCCAAATACTCCGAAATATTTTATTCCGAATTTAGGTATTCCGATTTTCGAAACTCTGAATATCATAATACCTAAAAATTACAATATTTATTATTAAGAACCTCGAAATTTATTTGACCGAAAGTCGTATTATGTCCGATTTCTTCGTTTTTCGATTTTCACATATTCGAAAAATGTAATGCTCAATGAGTTCTCATTCAGAAAAACGAAATTCCGATTTTCATTATTCCGGATAAACTGATTTTTTCGGGATATTGAAAATCGGAATTTCGTTTCTCATTCTACAAAGTCAGTGACAGAAACGAATTGGTGCAAAGCCGGCTCCACGTAGTTTTGTCTACCGTACTCCCAGAGTGTTATTTATGCCGGAGGCAGAGGCCAGAGGATATGTGTAGGCACGGAGTGGCGAGGCGTATCCTCTTAACTTTCAAGAAGACATTGGCTACGCAAAACTCGTTTGTCTTATTAAATACTGATGTTGATGAAGTAATTAGTTTTATAAACAGATTAAAGGAAAATTGTGCCGTAGGGTCTGATGACATACCGAATAGCATACTTAAAAGATTTAAACATGTCTTTGCCCCTCCCTTGACCCACATTTTTCAGCTATGTTTAACAAAAGGAATTTTTCCTACATTGCTTAAAAAAGCCGTGGTCACACCTGTATTTAAAGCTGGAGACAAAAACTGTGTTAGTAACTATAGACCAATATCAGTTCTAACTGGCCTCTCAAAGATTTTGGAAAAAATTATTAACAGTAGACTAGTAAATTATCTTGAAGGAAAAAAATTACTTTCTGATCATCAATTTGGTTTTAGGCCTAAAAGATCAACAAGCCAAGCTGTTCACCGTCTTACAAATTATATAAGCACACACCTGGATAACGGCATGCACACTATAGGGATATTTTTAGACCTCGCCAAGGCTTTTGATACAATTTCTTGTTCTTTACTTTTAAACAAGCTTGAAGGGTTGGGTATACGGGGAGTACAATTACAACTTTTTGCAGATTATCTTAGTGACCGCCATCAATGTGTTAAAATAGGTAATTTCAGGAGTTCTGAACTAAAGAATAGCTGCTATGGAATCCCACAAGGCAGTATTTTGGGCCCCACCCTGTTCTTAATATATATAAATGACCTTTGCAATCTGACACTCGAAAAGGGTGTCATTATGTCATACGCGGATGACACAGCCCTATTGTTCACTGCGAAATCAATGGCTGAGGTCTTCGAGGTAGCACAGAAGGGTTTTAATACGGTTATAAATTGGCTTAATAATAATCTCCTCACATTAAATATAGATAAAACCAAGTACCTATTATTTACAATGAGAAACACCAATAAAACGCTTACTAACGAAAACATCCAAGCGCATAACAACAGTAACTTACATTATGCTGATTTTGCATGCACTTGTCCCACTTTAGCTAAAACTGACCACATCAAATATCTAGGCATTACGATTGACACAAATCTGAATTTCCGCAAACATATTGATTTATTATGTACTAGAGTACGTAAATTAATATATATTTTTAAAAATTTACGAAACATTGCCGACTTTAAATTAATTAAACAGGTTTATTTGGCTTTGTGTCAATCCATTATCACCTACTGCATATCGTCCTGGGGTGGTGCCGCCAAAACAAATTTAATTCACCTAGAACGGGCTCAAAGAGCAGTCCTAAAGGTTGCGACTTTTAGACCATTTAGATATCCTACTCACCAGCTTTACACGGCATGTGAGGTATTAACAATACGCCAATTATTTGTTTTGAATGTCGTTTTGCTTCAGCACAGCGAACTTGATTTTAAGCCGGTACCTTCAGATAGGAGAAGGAAGGATTTGGTCTGTGCTAACCCTCAGACTAAACATGCTTACGCTAGACGATTTTATTTCTTTTTAGGACCCTACTTATATAATCAGCTCAACAAACTGTTAAAGATTTATGATTTAAATTATAAAAACTGTCATTTACGAATGCAAGAATACTTGGGAACTCTTAATTATACAGACACGGAAAAACTGCTGGAAATTTCAACATAAGTTTTAGTATTTAGTCTTCACATTTTTGTCATTAGCATTGTCTCAGTAATTTATTTATTTTAACATAATTGTTTTAAAACAATCTAGTTTTAGTACTTTATACAAAATGATTTAGTCTCTAAAAGTAGTATAATTATTATCTTGTTGTTTATTTATCTTCAAATGAATTGTCCTCTCTTAAAATTTATTGTAAAGTGATGACCTGAAACACAGGTTTTAATTAAACCTACATCAGGCAGAACTAACATTACCTTAAGAAAAACTGTACCTCTATTGTAATTATTTAAACCTTTATTTTGACTTAATTTTTGAATAAAATTTATTATTATTTATTATTATTATTATTATTTCACTGTTTGCCTTCAGGATTTTTATTGTTATTAGGAGAACATAGGATCCGAGAGCGAGCGAAGCGAGCTCGGGACTTAGGGCACCCCGACTCGGACAGGTTGGGTTCGAAGGTTACTTTAAACCTTACTCACAGAAATAGGAGCCCCGCGAAGGGGGGCTCCGTCGACCTATCTTAGTAGGTGGTAGACAACAAATTGACCAAGGATATAAGAGCGAGCGAAGCGAGCTCGGGACTGGGGACACCCCGACTCGGACAGGTTAAGTTCGAAGGAGGGTGGTTCCATCCCCTTCGTGTTAGGTTACTTTAAACATTGCTTACAGAAATAGGAGCCCCGCAAAGCGGGGCTCCGTTGTACCACCTTAGTGGTTCTATAACTCAGGATACAATAGCGAGCAAAATGTGTCTTGGGGCACCCCGACTCGAACTTTTCGACGAAACTCGGACTAATCGGAATTTAAATATTCGGTATTTGTGTTTTTGATGTTTCGGAAAATATATTAAGTCAGAATTTTTGATATTCGGTCTATTGAAATTCGGTATTTTGAAAATAGTAATTATAAACGATAAATTTTTAAATTTCGGAATTATTAAAATAGGAATAATGATCCATCGGAGTATTAGGAACTTTGAACCTATCAGCTATTAATTTTGAACAATCTTTATGAAATGTCATGACAATTACCATGTTTTTGTCAATAAAGCCAGGAGGAATCCTGGCTTCATTGACAAAAACAAGTCTGATTTAAAATATTTAATATAAGAAACATACCGCTTTGAAGTTCCTGCTCTGGTTCAATACTCTCATTTTCTTCCTCACAATGATGTTGTAATTCTTCTTTCATATCAAGATGTACTTCCTCGGGTTCAATACTCTCATGTTCTTCCTTACGATCATCTTCTAATTCTTCTTTGATATCATGGCTTTTTGATTGACGTTCATCAAGTACACAGTTAACATGCACTGTTGGAGTAATAATAAACCCTTTGAAAACCTCTCTCTCATTTTGGTTTATTCTTGGTTTTGTCTGTAACAAACAGTTTAAAAATGGTTGGTCAAATGCTGATTGCATTCACTACAAGCTATTCAAATGTTTACTTTACATCAGATGTCATTTATTCCAGAATTGCCTCTTGTAAATCGTCAGATACGGACCTATCCCCCAAAATCACATTTTGGATTTACCCTGCGGCAGTAATCAAACCAGTCACCACTTTTTTTTTTTTTTTTAAGGTGGTAAAATCATCAAATGAGTCCTCCCGCCCTGGGTGGGGCGGAAGGGACTGTCAGACTCTTACTGACTAAAATCCACCCGTGTTCCTTCCTATGCCCTTTACGTTCCGGGGCCACGGTATCCTAGGTTAAGAAAAAACCCGCGACCCCAGCAGGCATTTGGCGCGAAACACGACGCGCCACTAGAGATGTGCCTGATGGCAATATTCCCACTGCCGGCAATATTCCCAATATTGCCACTGCCGGTAAAATACCAAAATTGCCGGCAACTTTGGCAATATTGCCAAAGTTGCCTGTCAAATAACACCAGTATATTTTATTATCACTGCAGGTGCAGTTTATATTACTGTAGATAATACGTTGCTGCATTAAGTCCGCCTTATAAAAACTACTAAGTTGTTACTCTAAACGGTGATTTACTGACTATGTAAAAATTACCGAAACAAATGCATTAAAATAATGTTATTTTTGTTGATTATTTGTAGTTTTGACAGAGATTTATACTTACATAGTTGTATAGGTACTTATACTCGTTGTTTTTGCTATGTGATTTTGCATGAAAAACTAGTAGCCCACTCAACGAACAGTTATAGAGGGAAATTCTTGGAACACTATTTTGGACTACGTTACTTTGTTTGAACTAGTTAGGAGGTGAATATAATTATCAAAAGTCCCCGCCACTAGCCCTTGAGCTGTGGGGGAGGGGGGTTTAAAGGTTCCATTTTTTGATTTTTCACTTATAACTCGGAAACCATGCCTCCTAGCGCCATGGTTTGTATGAATAAAACAAAGGCTGAATAAATTTCCAATAAGTTTTATTTAGTAACCATTTCGATATCTTGTATAGTTTTCAAAAAACCATATTTACCTTTTTGCATTTGGAAAGTCTTATTTAATATTGCCATAAATCCAGAAAGCAGCAGCAGTCTTTTCAGGCTCTCCCTGTAGTACCTACTCCTCCGTGTGTTTTTGTGGGCAACTCACACTTGACCAAAAATTAATACCTACCTATACGAAAATTGTTTACAACAAAAAAGAACTAAAGTTTCCAAAGATAGTTTTTCCGCATCTCTTATGGGTGCGGATTTCCTCCTACATAGTACAGTCCTACCTAGTCTGTAAGTACCTAGTATAATTTAAAATGAGTTTCTAAGCTAATTTTTACTGCTCCCTCGGTGGGGGAAGACAAGACATATCAAGCTTGATGGTGGTCACCGAATTTAAGAACTACTTAGACCTGGTGGACATTGAGAGAGACCCGAAGGGGTCTCTCAATGTCCGTGGGCCTCCAGATAAATATCTGGAGGCCCATATCACCTCAAGATGCAGCATGCTGGCTCTGTTCATCGCAGGTGGTGAAGGGAGGGTCTGAATCAACTGCTACTGCTTTCTGGATCTATGGCGATATCAAATACAACTTTCCAAATGCGCGAAACTAAAAATGTTTTTTCCCCTAAATTACAGACTTTCAAAAGCGGATACCTACCTCGAAAACTATGAAAACTCGAAAACTTACAAGATATTGAAATGCTTACTGGGTAAAACTTACGGAAAATTGATTTAGTTTTTTATTTGTTCACACACGCTATGCTGCTAGAACGCATGGTATTCCGAGATGTAAGCGAAAAACCAAAAAATGGTACCTTCAACCCCCCCCAGAGCTCATGGTTTTGATATGTTCACCTCCTAACTAGTCCAAACAAAGTTACGTAGTAAAAATGTGTTTCTAGAATTTCCCTCTATGCTTTGAGCATTCGTTGACTAGATTAAACTACAACATTAAAATAAATTATTCGAATTTATGCCTTTTTATTCAATATTTATTCAATATACAATGATCGTCAATTCTTATCTTAAAATGTATGTGTAATTTCTTATATTCACAGTCGTGTGCGGCAACAATGCGCAATATTGCCGGTAAAATACCGGGAATATTGCCAAAATTGCCGGCAATTTTGGCAATTTTACAAAAAAAAAAAAAAAATTTGTATATAATGTAGACCATGGTCTGTAAATGCTAATTTTAAGTGTGTTACATAGTTTTCGCACTCACTTTGACTTAAAATTAAGCAATATTCCCAAATATTTCCACTCCCGGCAATATTGCCGGCAATATTTCCACCTATATTCCCACCTTGGGCAATATTGCCGGCAACGGCACATCTCTACGCGCCACCGACCCGGGCTTGGTCCTTGGTCGGACGGCGAGCTACCCATCACTCACCGTCCGCAAGCCCGCTCCGCCGCTGTGCCCTCTGCTAATCAGAGGGTCACGCGTTGGAGCATCCACACGACAGGCTATTCGCATACGGGCAAAGAGACCAAATCAAATCAAATCATTTATTTTGCCAACATGGGTAAGGGTATGAATAGATCTTACATACTTTGATAGTGTTCTCCATGCTCTGCCGTCACATGGGCATGCAAAATTTACACATAAATTAATAATAATAGATTATCAAAATACCATACTTAATAACAATATTTCATAATTTTTCAAATTGTAAGATTATTTTATTAAATTTTTCAATGTCAAGGAGTATCAAATCAATAGTTAATTAATAATAATTTCGAATAAAAATCATAGAATTACATGTCTTTCTGTCATTCAAAGGACAATGGGCAAAAATGTATGGAACTTGGTCCAAGATCCTCCACTGATGACACTTAATGGTAAATGAAAGTATATGGTTGTGACATCATTCTGGCAGGAGATTATCAAAATCCGTCCTGGAGTTCTTTTTTTATTTCCATTTAAGTGACTACTAACCTAACCTAACCTTACCTATCCAAACCTAACCTAACCTAACTTTTTTTGTTCAGCTGTAAATGATGCCCGACGCATACTGAACCATCTGGGCAGGTGGTTGGCTTATGTGTGTCTTCGACCCACTAAAAATACCAACGAGACCTTAAATTGCTAACCTAACCTAACTTTTTTTGTTCAGCTAAAAATGATGCCCGATGCACACTGAACCATCTGGGAAGGCGGTTGGCTTATGTGTGACCAGGACCCACTAAAAATACCAACGAGACCTTAAATAGCTAACCTAACCTTAAATAGCTGACCTAACCTAACTTTTTTTGTTCAGCTGTAAATGATGCCCGACGCACACTGAACCATCTGAGAAGGCGGTTGGCTTATGTGTGACTTGGACCCACTAAAAATACCAACGAGACCTTAGATAGCTAACCTAACCTAACTTTTTTGTTCAGCTGTAAATGATGCCCGACGCATACTGAACCATCTGTGAAGGCGGTTGGCTTATGTGTGACTTGAACCCACTAAAAATACCAACGAGACCATAAATAGCTAACCTAACCTAACTTTTTTGTTCAGCTAAAAATGATGCCCGACGCACACTGAACCATCTGGGAAGGCGGTTGGCTTATGTGTGACTTGGACCCACTAAAAATACCAACGAGCCCTTAAATAGCTAACCTAACCTTAAATAGCTAACATAACCTAACTTTTTTGTTCAGCTAAAAATGATGCCCGACGCACACTGAACCATCTGGGAAGGCGGTTGGCTTATGTGTGACTTGGACCCACTAAAAATACCAACGAGCCCTTAAATAGCTAACCTAACCTTAAATAGCTAACATAACCTAACTTTTTTTGTTCAGCTAAAAATGATGCGCGACGTATACTGAACCATCTGGGAAGGCGGTTAGCTTATGCGTGACTTACACCGTCTAAAAATACCAACGAGCCCTTAAATAGCTAACCTAACCTTAAATAGCTAACCTAACCTAACTTTTTTTGTTCAGCTAAAAATGATGTCCGACTTATACTGAACCATCTGGGAAGGCGGTTGGCTTATGTGTGTCTTCGACCCACTAAAAATACCAACGAGACCTTAAATTGCTAACCTAACCTAACTTTTTTTGTTCAGCTAAAAATGATGCCCGATGCACACTGAACCATCAGGGAAGGCGGTTGGCTTATGTGTGACTAGGACCCACTAAAAATACCAACGAGACCTTAAATAGCTAACCTAACCTTAAATAGCTGACCTAACCTAACTTTTTTTGTTCAGCTGTAAATGATGCCCGACGCACACTGAACCATCTGAGAAGGCGGTTGGCTTATGTGTGACTTGGACCCACTAAGAATACCAACGAGACCTTAGATAGCTAACCTAACCTAACTTTTATTGTTCAGCTGTAAATGATGCCCGACGCATACTGAACCATCTGTGAAGGCGGTTGGCTTATGTGTGACTTGGACCCACTAAGAATACCAACGAGACCTTAGATAGCTAACCTAACCTAACTTTTTTTGTTCAGCTAAAAATGATGCCCGACGCACACTGAACCATCTGGGAAGGCGGTTGGCTTATGTGTGACTTGGACCCACTAAAAATACCAACGAGCCCTTAAATAGCTAACCTAACCTTAAATAGCTAACCTAACTTTTTTTGTTCAGCTAAAAATGATGCGCGACGTATACTGAACCATCTGGGAAGGCGGTTAGCTTATGCGTGACTTACACCGTCTAAAAATACCAACTAGACCTTAAATAGCTAACCTAACCTAACTTTTTTTGTTCAGCTGTAAATGATGCCCGACGCACACTGAACCATCTGAGAAGGCGGTTGGCTTATGTGTGACTTGGACCCACTAAAAATACCAACGAGACCTTAAATAGCTAACCTAACCTAACTTTTTTTGTTTTGCTAAAAATGATGCCCGACGTTTACTGAACCATCTGGGAAGGCGGTTAGCTTATGCGTGACTTACACCGACTAAAAATACCAACGAGACCATTAGCTATCTGACAGACCTTAAGGTCTCGTTGGTATTTTTAGTCGGTCGAAGTCACATATAAGCGAACGTCCTTCCCAGAAAAAAGTTAAGTTAGGCTAGCTATTTATGGTCTCATTTGTATTTTTAGTCGGTGGAAGTCAAACATAAGCCAACCGCCTTCCTAGATAGTTCAGTATGCGACGGGCATCATTTACAGTTGAATGAAAAAAGTTAGGTTAGGTTAGCTATTTAAGGTCTCGTTGGTATTTTTAGTGGGTGTACGTCACACATAAGCCTTCCCAGATGGTTCAGTATGCGTCGGGCATTGTTTACAGCTAAATGAAAAGTTAGATTTGGTTAGATTAGGTAGTCACTTTTAAACGGAAATAAAAAAAGAACCCCAGGACAGATTTCGATAATCTTTTGCCAGAATGATGTCACAACTATGTTCTTTCATTTCCCATAAGTGTCATAAGTGGAGGATCTTGGACCGCTTTTGCCCATTGTCATTTGGTAAGTATTATTGTCCATAGGGATTCCCTTTAAGATATTCCTTCACACTGTAGTACACTTTATCAGTTAGAAATTCTTTTAGCTTCCGTTTAAATATATGCGTGTTGTCAATATCCGTAATACAACATGGCAGTTTATTATAAATCTTGGATGTCATGCAATATACGCTGGAGTCCATCAAATGAGTTCTGCAAGGTACAGTCTGAACTTTATTTCTTAACACTTCGGAATTTTTCATACATGTTCATATTATTCTTGACAAAGACTGAGATTTCATAGATGTAAAGGCTAGGTAAAGTAAGAATTTTATGTTTTCTGAAATATGGTTCACAGCTATCTGTAGTTTTTAGTTTGTACATTGCTCGTAGGCACTTTTTTTGAGCTTTAAAGGCAGACTCCCATTCAGTCGAATTCCCCCAGAAAATTAAACCATATCTCAGCGTGGATACCACGTATGCATGGTATGCTGTCATGACAGTTGACGTATTTACAATTTTAGTGAGCATGTGTAACTTAAAAGAATATTTATTAAGCTTTAAGCAGACAGATTCCACATGTGACTTCCAATTTAAGTTACAATCCTCATTCAAACCCAAGAATTTTGTTACATCAACCTCCTTAATTTTGGTTCCAGCATGATTTACGTTCAAATCTGTTGGTGGTTTTGTCCTGTTTCTAAAAATCATGAAATTAGTCTTCTGTAAGTTAATTAGAAGATTGTTTGCTCTTAACCAATTGACAATGCGTACTAATGTGGCGTTAATATCATTTTCTAACGATGCATAATCTTTGTTACAAAATATGACTGTACTATCGTCTGCGAAAAGAATCATTGGAAAGTCTAAGGTTTTCGGAAAATCATTAATGTAGATCAAGAACAGTAAGGGTCCGAGGACACTGCCCTGAGGTACACCATATTTCACCTCTGCGTAATCTGAAATATAATCAATTTCTTGTTTTTTACTGGCGCAAAATTTCGTGATTGTTGTCGCTTGTTTCCTATTACTCAAATATGACATAATTAGATCTAAGGCGTTGCCTCGAATGCCATATGCGTGAAGCTTGTTTCTTAGTGCTCTATGGTCTACATAATCAAACGCTTTGGTTAAATCCGTGTATAATGCACAAACTGGTACTTTTTTATCTACATTTTCAGTCACTGATTCTAGAAATTTGTAAATTGCTTTATTAATATTTTTATTTTTTCTAAATCCCATTTGTTCATCGACTAAAATGTTAAATTTTTCTAGGAATTGATATAAGCTATTATAAATTATTTTCTCTAAAACTTTGGAGTATACCGGTATTAGAGCGATTGGTCTGTAACACGACATATCGTTTTTATTATCCTTTTTAAATATTGGTTTTATGATAGTTTTTTTTAGAATGCTAGGGAAGTGACCATGCTCTATGCATAGATTGAAAATATGACTAAGTACTGGACTTATTACAGTGCTTACATATTTCACTATTTTTGTGGCTATGCCGTCAAAGCCAGTACTGTTTGTATTTTTGAGGGATTCTATAATTTTGTGGATGTCAGATGGTGTAACAGGATTTATGAATATTGAATTATTTTGTGAAAATGTTGGTTTATGTCTATTATTATTACTATTATCATTAATCGAATTAATAGGTTTGATTTGGTCAATAAAAAATTTATTAAAATTGTGAGCTATGTCAATCGGATTTTTAATTGTTTTACCCTCAGCATTTATTTGTGAGATGTAATTCTTTGGAGCGTTCATTTTGTTCTTGTTAATGATACTCCAGCTAGCTTTAGATTTATTACAGGCAGTGTTTATGTGGTAGTTATTTTGAGATCTTTGTGTTTGTTTAATTATTCGGTTGAGCCTTGACGAGTATATTTTAAATTTATTTTTGTCTTCGTCACACTTTGTTTGTCGATATTTCCATAGTAGAACTCGCTTTCGCTTAGAACAACTTTTCAAACCTTTGCTAATCCCACCTAATCACACAAGACCACTTGGGCACACAGTGCTTAAGGAAGAGTTTTTACCCGCATCCCAGGGTGCACCGGCCCGAAAAACTGGTCGTCCTCCCGGACGTATCCGAGAAGGAACTCCAGTCCACGGGCGCACGTGGAGGTTTCCTGTCATAGCACCCCAAACAGTCACCACTTGGAACAAACTACAAAAAGACTGGCCTGCATGGCGACCACAGGCTGCATAAGGACTATGCCTACAAACTGGAAGTCATGCTGGGCCTCCCTCTGCTTCACCTGTTCATACAGCAAGAACCAACACTGGCAGCGGTCCATCTCAAAACACTACAACACTGAGGTACGAAAGAGTCACAACAAACCTCGGTACTACAGGGATTTTATGAAGACGTTCCCATGGTAAGTTGTTAAAGACTGGATACGTTAGCAAATTTTCTTCTTTTTCTTTGATAAAAATACAAAATTCAGCTCTATGAGGATCGCCGCTGCGAGGCAGACCCCGGCGGTCTTAACACAGCTAATGGTACTGGTGCTAGAAACTTCTCAGGAGACCTCAACATCCACATGGCCACAGTACTGGTGTTCCACAACACAGTTGTCCAGGCAGAATACATGTGGATTACTCTGGCAGCAACAGCCTTCTCAGCCCACAAGGTAAAGATCAAATAGTATCGGCGTTTTATTGCTTGACAGCCACATTGTCAACTCTTGCCTAATATATGAGTCTTACCTGAGCCTTAATCAAGTAGGTGAGCACAAAAACATAACCATCGAGTGTATCAAAGTACACAGACTCCCGAGGCAACAATGCAGTGGGGATCTCGCTCTAAGGGGATCTAGCTTGGCGGTGGTGGGACCCGAACCCATAGTGCAACTCCTTTCCAGTTACTTACATACTCTGGTCAGGGAACACACAGGAAAATTACATCGAAACATATTGCACGAAATCAATGGCTGCTTCACCAAATGTGTGCTCAGGTTAACAAAGCAGTAGCCATGCATAGTTATAGCCACCCTTACAGGACATGGCTCCTTTAATAAACACCTCTCTGTCCTAGGAGCCACAGACAGCTCCCTGTGCAGAGCTGCATGGTGGAGGACGAGACATCAGCTTGTGTGCTCCAACACTGCCCTGAGGGTACCTCATATAGTACTAAGTACGTTGGTAACCCAGGTACTCTCTATGAGATCAAACACGAAGGCTCCTCTGGGAGTTGGGGTGGATCAAATGATTTTCCAACACGCACACAAAATTTGCAGATATGACATGGAGTTGTGGATACCAGCCTGTTATCCAATACAATACTGATGAGAGCCACACATAATACTTTAGTAACAAGTGCCAGAGAACAAAAGTCAAACCTCACCTCATCATCCTCATGCAAGCACCGGTCTACTGTCTTCAGTTAAAAACTGCAACAAAATTATTGTTAAATTAATTGTAAAAGACAATGCAACTTTTCCTTTGACTGCTGCTCCAAAAATATGAAACCTGTTGTGCATAATCGAAACCTATTCCAACCGAAAGTAAATCTATCCCAGTAAAAAAAAGATAATGGGTAATAAAAGTATTAAAAAGTGTAGATTTTTTTTTCACCTAATTCTAGGTTTTGTTTGTTTTAAACAGATATGGGTCTGGTTTTGTTCTGGAACTACTTCAGGTAGGCCTTTTACAGGTAAGTGTTGTGCTTCAGATTACTCTGACGCGACTGATTGTTCCTGTACGACGTCAGCTTGATGAATAATAGGACTACAACGCAACAATAACACTATTATTATACTATTGTAAGTATGGCAGTTTTAATTTTGACATTTTATAATCCCTACTTCCCCACTATAAATGTGAAAGTAACTCAGTCTGTCTCCTTTTCACGCTTAAACCACTGAACCGATTTGGATAAAATTTGGTGAGAAAACAGTTTGAGAGCCGAGAAGGGACATAGGATAGACATAGGTTAGACCCAAAGGAACGACAAAAGAACGGTATGCGCGTACGAAGTCGCGGGCAAAAGCTAATCTATCTTCTATACTTATAATAAATCTGTAGAGAGGTCAATTCTGTACATGAAATATATTTCCAAAATAACTATCAGGAGGTGATAAGGGATCGATACTGATGCCAAAAATGCAATTAGTAAAATTATTGTCTGTCTGTCTGTCTGTATAACCGTTATAGAAACAAAAACTACTCGACGGATTTTGACGAAACTTGGTACAATTATTTTTCATACTCCTGCGCTGGTTATAGTATACTTTTCATCACGCTACAATCAATAGGAGCAGAGCAGTGAAGGGAAATGTTAGGAAAACTGGAGAAGTTACTCCATACACGCTAATCTTCGGAACTACTGGACGGATTTGATTGTTTTTTTTTGTTGTATAACTATTAAGTCTGGGCAACATATAGGCTATGATTTTTCTTGGAAACTTGAACACCTGATGCAGAACTGCAATAGATCAGCTAAACTATAAGAGATACAAAAATAGCGCCATAGCAAAAATTGTTCCGCGTGATGAGCATTTTCTGCTAAGAAAATAAATTTGAAGATATGGAACACCTGATGTGGAACTCCAAGAGCCCAGCTACACTATTACATACACTGTAATGACGTCTTAGCAAGAGTTGTTCAGCCTGATGAGTACTCCCTGTTGTCGTATAAAAACTGAAGATCTAGAACACCTGATGTGGAACTCCAAGAGCCCAGCTACACTATTACATATACAGTAATGACATCTTAGCAAGAGTTTTTCAGCCTAATGAGCACTCCCTGTTGTCGTATAAAAACTGAAGATATGGAACACCTGATGTGGAACTCCAAGAGCCCAGCTACACTATTACATAATTATACAGTAATGACGTCTTAGCAAGAGTTGTTCAGTCTGATGAGCACCCCTTGTTGTCGTATAAAAACTGAAGATCTGGAACACCTGATGTGGAACTCCAAGAGCCCAGCTACACTATTACATATACAGTAATGACGTCTTAGCAAGAGTTGTTCAGCCCGATGAGCACTCCCTGTTGTCGTATAAAAACTGAAGATCTGGAATACCTGATGTGGAACTCCAAGAGCCCAGCTACACTATAACATATATAGGAATGACGTCTTAGCAAGAGTTGTTCAGCCTAATGAGCACTCTTTGTTGACGTATGAAAATGGAGATCTGGAATCCCAAGAGCCCAGCTACACTATAACATGTATATAATATATGAATAACATCTTAGCAAGAGTTGTTTAGTCTGATGGGCATTTCCTGTTGACTTACAAAAATGAAAGATCTGGAACGTCTGGAATCGTCATGCGCGTCCCGTTGTTTTCCCGTCCCCAGGCTCTAAGAATTCGACATCAGACGTTTCAGATCTTCGATTTTGACGACCCCATTGTCGCTGGCATAAGCAATAGGATCCGCGTACCAAGTCGCTGGCAGAAGCTAGTATCTAATAAAACATTTCTATTTGTTTTAGTTGAGCAGTGGGGAAAAGAAAATGTCTAAACTCAAAACTATGAAATGATTAATTGAACAGTTGGGATCCCAAATGCTCAACTGTTCGTAGTTGAGCAGTTACAGTTGAGCAGTCGAGAAAAAGCGGAAAATCCACATTTTTTGAAAATGTTTGTCACCCTGTATCTTTTTTTTTACTTGGTTAGATTTATTTGGGCCAATATTAAAAATTATCACAAATGATTAGGACTTACGTTTAACATATAGGTTTCAATTGTGCACAAGGGGTTTCAATTTTTTGGGCCAATCGGTTGCTGATTTTGGTTGTTGATTAGGCAATCAAGAAAAAATCAACCGATAAGACAATGCAAGTGTAGGGCAGTTTTCATCAGTAAACGGACTCCACAAATTTTCTGCTCTGTAATGTATATCTCTTGAATACAGATTTCCATGAGACTCACCATGAGTTAAAACCACAATTAGAAGACAGTCATTTTCAGAATGATTCATCTTCGCTGTCTCTTCAATTCGCTTCATATTTTGTGCATTTGACTACAGAATACTTTAGGTTAATCTTGCTTAAAAGATGCGTATCTTCAAAAGTTCATTCTTCTCGTTTGCTTCACAATAAAAAAATTATCATCATCATCATGTCAGCCCGGAATCACCCACTGCTGGGTGTAGGCCTCCCTCTTTTTCAGCAATAACAAAGAACTCTTGCTTGAATAATAATAATATTCCACAACTATCACACAACGCCATCTAGTCCCAAGCTAAGCAGAGTTTGTGTTATGGGTACTAGACAACTGATAAACATACTTAAATATTTCTAAATACATACATATTATAGATAAATTGCACCCAGACACAGGGTCAGGGTCACTAACCACTAGACCAACAGGCCAGTCAAATGAATTTTCTAAACAGATCATTTACTTACTGGAATTCCAGTCAGCTTCTCATAAAGTAGTTGCAGTTCCAAATTGGTAACCATAAACATACGAACATCTTCCACTAAACATATTCTACACATTTGCAGTTTTTCTACTTTCATATTGTAAACTAATTTAATGAATTTGCTAATAATAACACTGGTGGTAACAACAAATTATTAAAGTTTTGTTTGGTTAAGACCATTCAATAATCTAAAAACCAGAAGACTGACATTGACAGTTCGAGCCGGAGCTGTCATCTGTCACTGTCATGTCATGATAATAGGGATGGACGCTATCTGAAATCGATTAATCAGACATACGATTTTAACCGTACAAACAGCTTTAGTAAATCGTCTAGTTTTGAATCGAATGTGAATAAATTATTGTTTGGGCAGCTTAATAGCAGCAAAAAGAGGCGCAAAAGCGGCTACAGCCTGCACGCGTAGCATGGCGATTCTTTCTCTGTTCTACCAAGAAAAGACAAAGTTATTTCATCGTTATTTCTATACAAAACGACTGTTTTTTTTAACGAATATGACACCATTCGTACACTATTGAAGAAAAGAACGTTTACTTTCCATATTTTTTACATTACCATGCATAAAACGCTAAAAATATTTCTACGGTCTGTCATTTTATCTATACTTCCGTCGACAAAACTCCTTTCTACAGCGTCATGCTACGCCTGCTGGTTGTAGCTACAACCTTGGGGTCTTTAAGAGCGCGTATTCGAAAAGTTAGCAATGTCACATATAGCTGTCAAATATTTAAAAGTTTTAATTATTTTCCTATAACTGTATGAAAATAATTAATATGGCTCAGGTGATTCCGTCGATGTAGTCCGCGAAATTGCAAATAACGTAAGAAAATTTGAAAATTTTCTTACGTTATTTGCAATTTGCAGGCCAGTGACATGTTGTAACTTTATCAAAATATGAATTGCGGTAATAAAGTATAATTTTAAATATAAAAATTATCAAAACATTTGCTCCAGCAGCTCTCACATAGAAGAAAAGGTGCATATTGTTAAAATCAATCATCAATTTTTGAGTGCACTAGAGCCATTTTTTTTATTTTCATACAGGTTGGTTATTTGAGAGCTATTCACGGCATTGCGAACTTACGCGCGCCCGTAAGAGTGCATAGGTTACTTCAAGGTGTTCGTGGGGCAAGATGGTGGTCAAGCGTAACCCTACCGTTAAATAAAAAAAAACAAAAGTAGAGTTACAATAGGGTCATATTTTTTTCCCAAACAATGCTCGTAACTTTTTCTTTTATTTTGGGGCGCCGTCAAAAACTTCGCTTTTCGAAATAGTTTCGTCATCAAAAATGTTAGGGAACCGCTACCTACTAGAAACAGTCGCTGTCTTGGGAATGTTTTTCTAACACGTGGTCAACTTGCGCTAGAGGAGCTTTTTCAATGGCAAAAAGAATGGAGATGACCTCTCCCATACCCCTAGCGTAAGCAGGCCTCTTCCTTGGTGGCCGACGACATTGTCCAGTCGCGGGCAATCGATGGAGTGATGGAAGCAATATTTTTTTTAATAAGTAGGTACTTTTCCAGTATGCTCCCAATGATTGTGGCCATACATGACACAGGCGAATTATTCGTATTTTATGATCGTTTACTCATTAATCCATTCGCTCTACTTGTATCATTACAATACCCACATCGTTGACGTCGCCCCGTGATACTGCAGGTTCTCGATCTTTTTTGGCAGCTTCTTGCATTTTCTCTTCTGTAATATTAGGTACGCCATATTTCAGCCACATCTGCGTGGGTTGAGCTATACAACGTGTAACGTTAAATGCGCAAAACCTCTCGTGGAGTAACTCATTACTGAACAATGTTTGTTCTAAGACTTTTGGAAATTCGGAAAAAAGAAATTTTTGTTTTTCATACAAAATGAGAAATTGATCGGGCCCATCAGTATGAAGTCTTTGAACAATAATTGTTCAGTAACATGGGCTGAGTTACCCCACGAGAGGTTTTGCGCATTTAACGTTACACGTTGTATAAGCAAACAGGCCTGGTTGGTGTATAGCTCAAACTTTATATTTATATGAAAGACGGTTATAAGAGCAAAATGGTTTATTGCAACGAAATTGGATACAGGCTTTAAAGGAAGGAAGCGCGCGCGGTCCTTCTAGTTCCAGATGGTACACTGTGCCTTCTCGGGAAAAACTAATGGCAGTCAGGGACACGTCCCCTCCCCCGCGCACTTCCTTTTACAAATGCCGGTCTATTTCGAAATGTTACTGCAACCAGAGCTTACAACAGCTGGTTTCTTCCGAAATGTTTTTGCAGCGCTAACAATGGTGATATTTAGTCTTGTCAAATAATTTAGACTCCTCAGCAAGGTTTTTTAGTTTTGTCTACTTTCTGGCTAAGGGTCAATTAACACCGAGGCGCGGGCACGCACATTTCAATAGAGTGTCTCAAAAACAACTTTATTTTAATACATGAAAAGATACACATTTCCAGAACGTCCTGTCGCGTCTCGGTGTTAACTGACCCTAAAGAACCCTGCTGACAAGCTATATTTGACTGGGCTGTTGGTCTAGTGGTTAGTGACCCTGACTGCTATGCCGGGTTCGTGGGTTCGGTTCCCACCCAGGACAAATGTTTGTGTGATGAGCATGTTCTGTGTCTGGGTGTAATACATCTATAATATGTATGTATTTAGAAATATACAGTGTGTCCGGGCACGAGTTAGCGATATTTGAAGGGGATATTCTTGGCTCATTTTCATCGACAAAAATGCTTAAAAAAAAATTCTTACTCCAATACTTCGCGAATGGCGCCCATTACATGGTAGTCAAAGATGCCAGCTCATAAATTTACGCTGAAACGATTTAGCTCGCCCAAAGAATGCGACATGGGGGTAAGATGAAAAACGGGGAAAGATAAAACCCATCAAAAACATAAATGTGAAATGAGAGCCAAAGCCAAGCATAATAGTTTGGTATTATGCCTTGGTTGTTGACTTCAACAAAAAAAGAAGTGAAATCTAAATGGGTGCCAAGTTCAATGGTCAGTTCTGAAATTTATTTAAAACAACATAAAATAGATTTATTTTTATAACAAGGATCATACATTGTAGCCTAATTTCTGACTTGGCTATTTCTCATAAAATACGAATTATATTGTAGCCTTCATAATTTTAAACCTGTAACTTCTCAGTTTTATTTTATTTTTCCGATGGCTTGCTGGTAGTACTAACCATCGAACAATTCGTATATGAGAACTAGCCAAGCAAGAAATTAGGCTACAATGTATGATCCTTAGTTATAAAAAGAAATCTATTTTATGTTGTTTTAAATAAATTTCAGAACTGACCATTGAACTTGGCACCCATTTAGATTTCACTTCTTTTTTTGTTGAAGTCAACAACCAAGGCATAATACCAAACTATTATGCTTGGCTTTGGCTCTCATTTCACATTTATGTTTTTGATGGGATATCATTACTTTTTGTACATAAATAATGATCTTACACTGTTGATCGCTAAATATTGAAACAATAAATAATAATAAATCTCAGTTAATAACTGTAGTAGACATGGGTAGTTCGCGAACGATTGAAGGAAATGAACTTGTTCATTTCCCAAAATGAACTTTTCATTCATTCACTGGTTTAGTTCAGTGTTAATACGGCGCCTCGCCACCACGTGACCACGGAAATATGTTACTCTATTCACCCTAATAAGTATGAACTTTATTGTAATAGGACTATAGTCTTTACGGGAAACGGACCTAATTAAAGTATGAAGAAAAATCGACATTCGTATAAAACTGAACTAGTGATTTTGTGAAATGCATCATTTCTCTAAATCACTAGTTCAGTGAACTAGTTCAGTGAACTAATTCAGTGAACTAGTCCAGTGAACTAGTCCAGTGAACTAGTTCAGTGAATCATCTCATTCAGTAACTCGTTCTGATTTGATGGACTAAATGAAGTACTTCATCAAGTGAAAAGATATACTTCATTCATTTCTTTTTACTGACACATTTTGCGCATCTCTAAACTGTAGGGGATGTTAGACACGGGACACCGTTCGTTACCGGCAAGAAAGGAAGTTCGATTTTTACGGACAAGGATTTAATACCAATATTTATATTGGTTCATTCATTTGTCTGTTCATAATAAAATTATCTAAAAAAATCATGTTCACAAAACCTTATACTAATCACCTGCCCATCTTAACACCGTGATTCAGGATCGGGACGTAATTGCACAACGCCATCTAGTGGGTTACGTGTAATAAATACGAAGATCAACTATTCTTAACAATAAGTACAAAGACGCGAATACGAGTACATGGATTTTAAAAAATTAGGGTGGTGTTTAACATGTTATGTATTCACGTAAAGATCATAAAATCCACATTTCACAAATAGAGTTTAGGCACTAATGAAGCAATGCCATCTAGTGTTTCTTGAATAAATCAATCCGTCATTGATTTAGTGCTCGGTGCGGTGAGTGTCTGAAAATGATAAAAGGTGGCGCTAGTGTTTGTAGAATACGGTTACGTTACGCGTAATAAATACGAAAAACAACTATATTCGTAATTACAAGTACAAAATTGAGAATATTTGAATTAAAAAAATTAGGGTGGTTTATTATTTAACTCGTTTATATTCACGTAAAGATCATAAAAATCTACATTTCACAAATAGAGTTTCGGCACTAATTGAGCACGCCATCTAGTTCTGTTGAATAAATCAATCCTTCATTGATTTCGTGCATGGTGCAGAAGTTCCTGAATATGATAATAGATGGCGCTACTGGTTGTTGAATACGGATAGTTACACGTAATAAATACGAAAATCTACTATAATTCTTATTTTTTAGTACAAAAACGGGAATATTTGCATTAAAAAAATTAAGGGTGGTATTCAACTCAATAAATATTCACGTAAAGATCTTAAAATCCACATGTAGAGATTTACAGGCACTAATTATAAGTTTATGTGAAAATTATAGTAAAATGAAAAAAAAAATCCAGTTTCTGATTTTTTTCTTTGTATACACGTAATTACCTATCTGCATGCCAAATTTGAACTTTCTAGGTCATCTGGAACTGTGATATAGTTTTGATCTATAGGTCAGTCATAAAAATGACGATTTTTGGTCGTTAAAAACTAAATAACCGTTTGAGATATGTTTATAAAATTTGGAACCCATATCTATCTCGCCAGTCTCAATATATGTGCCAAATTTGACAAGTCTAGGTTAAATAGTTTTTGAGTTATGAGGGGCTAAAAAGTGCCTCCAAATGGTTCGTGTAATATTACACACTGTGAGCGCGCCTGTGCTTTGCTTTGGCTGGCCACGCTCAGTCGCGTGTCTAGAAAAGATACAATAACGCCGAATATAAAGGAAATCTTTTAATGCTGGCAACATCATTGTAGACACCGTTTTGTCTTGCCCCACACCGCAGTCTGCGTCAGTCGCTAAGTGAGAGCATTCGTGTGTTTTTTGACATTTTCCGTACGGACACATTATCCGCGTGAAATTGAAATTTTAGTCATCCATCAAACGGGGTAAGAATAAAATCGTATTTATGTTCATAACCATAAGGTCTGTTTTAGTCACTATTTCATTCTTACCCCTTGGGCATTTCGTCTTACCCCTACATGTTTTCTTCATTATGACCAATTTGAATTACAGTTTTTTCATAATATATTGTTTCTTAAAGATTTCTTTCAACATTATAGAAACAACTTGACCATGCTTTTTTACCCAAAACAAAAAATTTTGCATTTGCATTGAATCTCTTTGTGTGAACACAGTTTCAAATCAACACTGTTCATCTCATCATTTTTTCATTCCAACTTACCCCCACTCACCCCACCTGAAATATTGGGAGTACATGCGCTAAGGAAGGGTTATGTTCAAGTGAGAATAACTCCTAAAATACTTAACGTAGATTGATAATTTTGATATCATTTCATAGACTGACTCAAATACTTTTAATTTAATGCAAAAACCCAAGCAAAATTCAAGGATGCTTATCGAGCTGGAAAAAATGTGAAATTATTCAGTAATTTTTGTGTACAATTTCGTGTTTGCACATGCTTTCTGGTTATTTTTACATATTATTTAGAAAACTATTGAAAGTTTTTGATAAGCCTCAACGTTTAACTTTGCAATAAAGTCATTTACATGTATGTAGGTCTCTTGCATATTTGCATTTTATTGTACATACTCAAGTTCCACAGATCAAAAAACTAAAATGGCCGCCATTCGCGAAGTATTGGAGTAATTTTTTTTTAACTGTTTTGTCGATGAAAATGAGCCTAGAATATCCCCTTCACGTATCGCTAACTCGTGCCCGGACACACTGTATAAGTATGTTTATCAGTTGTCTAGTACCCATAACACAAGCTCTGCTTAGCTTGGGACTAGATGGCAATGTGTTATAGTTGTGGAATATTATTATTATTACGAGTATATGTATATGTCATCGGGGGGCAACATGATCTGTATTGTACGCGGGCGCAAGTAAGTGATTAGGTGCAGGTTTACTAAAATATCTATAAAAAATTTTAATACCGTAATCACGGTATTGGCTCATCAATACCGTAATTAAAAACATGGAGAAATAATATATCCATGAGAACGGTATTATGTGATCATACAATACCTACCGGTATTAAAATCCCTATACACTATACATTGTTCGCTTTCGATTATAACTCTTCTGACATATTACAATAAGCTTAAGTGATATAATATGTAAAAATCAAAAAAGAAACATAAATTACCGACTTATTCCAGAACGTTACTAGCGCAGGCGATCGGTGAACGCCGTCGCCGTACCTTTACGTGCGGCTCAAGGTCAACTAAAGTCATATTTTGAATTAAATGTCAGTTGCGCTACGCCATCGTCGTGATAACCCGTGCTCTCTTTGTTATTAGTTCTAAGCTAGTGTCGAGAAGTAGTCGATGATGTTATACGACGACGATGAACTATTAAATATATATTGCAGCAATCAAACAATGATATTAGTAGTAGTGGCAGTTCAGCGGATAGTGATAATGAATCGGTAAATAACTCTTTTGTTGTTCTAGTCTGTTTATTTATCCTTCAGTCAAAAAGACTAATTACCTAACGTATGTTCGAAGACTGATTAACGTATGTTTGAAGACTGATTTATTTGCTGTACTACACACATCAAAAGTGTCTAGGGATCAAGCATTTTTATGCGGATTTCTTGAGATTGAGATGTGGCTATGTAATAAATTTATGATTTTATAAATTTATATGGATCCTTTTTGGTGCATTTCATAATTTGAATCAGGAACTGTAAATCAAATTCGAGTAAAAGATGAAAATCAGCTGTCAATATTTTCCCTATAAAAACATACAACGCATTGAAGACATTATTAGTGCTACTGTTTCCCTACTACTGATTAAAACCAACGTTATTATGGAGCGGCGACGTCATTTAAGCAGGGAAGAAATGCTCAGAGCCGTGGGAATGATAGAAGCTGGTTCCCGGCAACGTACTGTGGCTTTAGCTCTGAATACAAGTCAGAGTGTTATCAGTCGACTTTGGACACGTTACCGAAGCACTGGTACCGTGGCTGAGCGCCATGGAGGACGGTATCGCTGCACCACACGGAGACAAGACCGATACATTCAAATCTTAACTCGAAGAGCTCCAACAATAACCGCCATGATGTTAGCCGTGAGGCTTCATCACTCTTCAGGGAACTTAATTAGCGACCAAACAGTCAGAAACCGCTTGCATGAAGTGAACCTTCATTCCCGAAGACCGCTACGGGTACCACCTATAGCAATGCACAATCGTAGGATTCGATATCAATGGGCTCTTGAACACAGAAATTGGGCAGAAGAACAATGGCGTTTCGTGTGCTTTTCTGATGAGTCTCGTTTTGGTATGAGACCGGATACAAGACGTATACGACACTGGAGAACCCCTGGACGCCAACAGCGATTAAAATCCTGCCAGGAAGTCCATCCTTATAGTGGTGGAACCATCATGGTATGGGCGGGTATTTGGATCGGCGGAAGAACTGAGTTGATTTGGATCAGAGGCAACCTCAACGCTCAAATTTATGCTGAGACGATTGTATCAGACGTCATCGTTCCTCTACAAGTGCAAATCGGTCCCTTATTTCAGTTAATGCATGATAATGCACGACCGCACACCGCAAGAGTTGTAAGACAGACTCTCGCCGCAGCTAACATCAATGTTCTGCCCTGGCCTGCTCAGTCGCCAGACTTGAACCCGATTGAGCATGCATGGGATATGCTACAGAGAAGAGCTCTGCCGAATATGGAGGGTATCCAGTCGCAAGAAGACCTTTTTTTGTTGTTGCAACGAACATGGGCGGCCATTCCACAGCGTGATTTGGATGAACTCATTTTGAGTATGCCAAACCGATGTTCTTGTGTTGTTAGTGTTTGCGGTAGAAACACGGATTATTAATTGTTTAAGTTACCCAATAAAATTTTAAAGAAAACTGTTATTTCAGTCTTTTTTTCGAACTTTAATGTTAGTGGTTCAAATGTCAAAAATCCCTTTATTAGGAAAATGGCAAATTTCTTTATGAATGCAAAGGTGACTTGGTTTATCGTTACTGTGACAAACGATAACACTTTATTTGATGAATCCTTAAAGAACATTTTAATTAATATCAATCAGGAGAAAAGTTGTTGCAAAAATATATGTTGATCCCTAGACACTTTTGATGTGTGTACTTAATAAAAATAAACTTTTTTTTACAAATTAGTAAGTTTTATTTATTTCATTACTTTGTTTATCGATAACTATATTTTACAACACTATGCTAAATTGTACCTTTTGCTGGCGCTAGATGCACTCCATGCGAATTATGACATGGCGGTTAAAGGGTTAAAAGCCCTATACACTATACATTGTTCGCTTTCGATTATAACTCTTCTGACATTATTTCACATCCTTTAAAGGTTTTTCTTTAGTGTGTATAAGAAAGGTATTTTTAAAGTACTTCTTAGACTGATACTTCTACTTCTGACATAAGTCATATTTGAAAAGTTTTTCAGCAGTATGTATAACAACATGGTTTTTCAAAGTTCTACTGTGACTAAAACTCTTCTGACATATGTCACATTTGTAAGGTTTGTACCCTGTGTGTAAAAGAACATGACTTTTTAAATGACATTTTCGACTAAAACTCTTCTGACATATGTCACATTTGTAAGGTTTTTTACCAGCGTGTACAAGAACATGAGTTTTAAGATAAGTGCGTTGACTAAAACACTTCTGACATATGTCACATTTGTAAGGTTTTTCCCCTGTGTGTATAAGAACATGTCTTTTTAAATGACCTTTTTGACTAAAACTCTTCTGACATATTTTACATTTGTAAGGTTTATTACCAGTGTGTATAAGAACATGATTTTTTAAATTACTACTTTTATTAAAACTCTTCTGACATATTTCACATTTGTAAGGTTTATTACCGGTGTGTATGAGAACATGATTTTTTAAATTAGTACTTTGACTGAAACTCTTCAGACATATTTCACATTTATAAGGTTTGTCATTTGTGTTTGTAAGAACATGACTTTTAAAATGACTACTTTGACTAAAACTCTTCTGACATATGTCACATTGGTAAGGTTTCTCAGCGATATGAATACGAATATGATTTATTAAATTTCTTTTTTTAGTACAACTATAGTGACACGCATCGCAATTATATGTTGTTATTCGGTCATTCGCAGCTGTTTTCTGTATTCTCAATCTATCAGTAACATTCACAATATTACTGATTGGTTGAGAATTTGTGACAAGCTTTGTGAATTTGGAAGGAGCTGCAAACTTCTCGGGGTTCCTTATAATTAGTAAGTCTGGCTGTTCAGTTTTCTTTTGCTGGAATGTCATTGTATCTTCTAGTCTTGTTAGTTGTACGTATAGCTCCGGTTTCTTTGCGTTGGGCGCGCCTGTGAATATGAAACTGTTAAGTATGGGCAACGACGATATATTACTAGACTCCGCATGCACGTTCTAAGGAACAAAAACTATTCTGTTAACTCGCTGAGGTACTACGTAAACGAGGGGGTCGGGGTACTGCGTTGTGATTGGCTAACTCAAGGTCTGTTCTGTCTCAACGTATGTTTACGGCTTACAGGAGTGGTCGAAATGAGACGGATATAAGACTTTTTTGCCTAATGTGTTGACAGACATCGGTCGCCTGTTATTAGGAGTCTAGTAATATATCGTCGTTGAGTATGGGACTGGTTAATATAGCAGCAGAACGCAGAGATTGGGATGTGTTTTTTACCTTGCTTCACACTATGAATTTGTCCTGTGACACTGTTAAACGTAATCATCAATGTGTTTACAACATTTAAACTCACAAACACAAACAGCCTCTCTTCATTCTCTCTGATTGTCTCTCTACAGTAACAGTAGCGGAGCTTTTTCTGAAGGTAGTTGAACAAGTATGACATATTTTTTTATTATATGCTTTGATAAAGAAATCGAAAAAAAAAATTAAGTGCCTTTAAAAATAACCTACAATAACGGTGACTTTATTTTTTATTTCATTGACTTTTTGTCACCGACTTTCGAATGAAAAGTTTTTTTGTAGGTTATTTTGAACTTTTTTTGTGGTTGTTTTGAAGTCGGTTACATTTTTTTTTTGAAAAAGTTTTTTATTTTATCCTTTTTAGTTTCACTATTCAACCCAAATTATTTTTATAAGTAGATACATAGAATACATATAGATCAGTAAGTAGTAATAACATAATTATAAGTACATGTAAGTATAGGTGGACGGGCCGCTGGACCCCCCACCTAGGCGCCGACAGTTCAGTCCGTGCGAGCACAGCAAGCGGGTGCGCTTGTATGTGATTTACATTGTGTTAACGCATGATGTTGACGACGTGCATATTTGCTATTACTAAACCGTAGGCGTTTCGTCTTTGGGCCACCTACCTACACGTCATGACTCAAATTTATCACATCATCCTCGGACAGCCAATAAGAGGACCTCAAAGGATGCCATCGACGAAGCACCAATAGGAGCGGCTTAGGAAGATTCCGTCGAACGTTAACCACTCGGGTTTTCTAGAACAACTAACACATTCGAACCTCAACCTTGCTCTGTATAACTGCTTTTTCAAACCATTAAATTTTGAACCGTTGCCATATTGTAAAAGTACTAACTCTCATTGAAATATACCATTTATATTTTGGAGAAACCAAGGAGTATCATTGCATCTCATCCACAAGCACAAATTGAAGAGGAAGGCGCCTAACGCATGAACATAATTTTGATCCTACGAGCCACATACAAACAACCAGCCCAGGGAGGTGGAGAATCAGACGTGGACACGAACGAGAGACGCGCAACTCGTGCATCATACTTACACGCGAGATCGGGCAGGAGCCACAGTGGCTACAGCCTCTACGCTCCAGACGCTGAAATCGTGTTCGCAAAAACGTGAGTACTCCAGGTTTCTATATCCACCAGAATGTCGGAGTCAGGTTCTACTCATCTAACGGCTGCTCCTAGATCGCCACTTAAGGCCAGGTAATCAGGAATCGACCTATTTTTGATTCAACAATAAACAATCAAATATTCTTTTTTTCGATCCGAAAAAAATATATGTTATAGTTCAATGAACTATCTAAATTAATTTGCAGTTGAAAACGCGATATTTATAACTTGCCTTGATCAAAAAAAATCGCGAAAATAGAGATTTTTTTAACGTTTTTTCAGTGGTACTTGAAGTAGACCATGCTTTTGGTCCTAAAAACATATCAATAGATAGGTAATGATGTTTGTCAGAGGAATTTCCGGTTACTTTTTTTCTAAATATTTCTGTTTTTTTTTACCCTTAACTATATAACGACGTGCCCTACGTGCATTGCTTCAGTCGCCCGCGAGGCGTGTCCGAGGTAGGACCTGTGTCGCTTTTGCTGGCTCGCGCCATTCCCCCCGCTAGTGATCGATATAATATACGTAATATCATTTATTTCTGAGTTTTAACCATTTAGTGTAATTTTGTAGCCACGTTAACAGGAAAGCATAAAACGCAACGGTTAGATTACAGACACAGTGCAGGCGGCATCGAAGTATATTTCTGTCACTGTCGTGTGACAGAGACACCATGATATCTTCGATGTTTCTCTTTTATGGTATCATTGTCTCTATCTAATCTCCCACATAAACTATACAACACTGCTCTAACAAGTCATACACGAAGTTTTTGGTACTAGGCGATCATAGATATGAAAGAGTTTCTTTGACATTAGCGTAAGTAAACAAACATTTATTTTCACGAAGTTCCTTCATTCATTTTTTAAGGGCATTTTTTGACGATCTTACCAGGCAAACATATTACGAAAGATATCATCACGGCGGGCGGTGTTTCAAACTATTTTAGACTTTCAAAACATAAGGGGCAATTTACACTGTCCTAAATTCAGGCTCCGATATTCAGGACGTCCATAATTCAGGAAAGTGTAATTGCATTTAGGACGAGTAGCATCCTAATTAGGACACGATTTAGTACATGCTTTGGCGACTAAGTTTCTTACTCTAAATCATATTCTGAATATCGGATCCTGAATTCAGGACAAGTTATGGCCCCTTATAAATTGTCACGGCCGCGCATCGCTTCACTTCAGTCAGTAAGGCTGCGTTTCCACCAGAGATGTGCGATGGAAATGTGTCGTGCGAGGATGTTTAGCTGTGCTGTAAAAGGTGTGGTTGTTTCCACCAAAGCTGTGCATGAAAATGTGCCTATGAGGATGTGTAGCGTAGCTGTGAAATGTGGCGACGAGGGTGCGGTGTAGTGGGAGTGAAGACACAACACATCCCTCGCAACATATCCCACTTACACATCCCTCGCAACACATCCCTCGTACATATCTCTCGTACACATCCTTCGCAACACATCCCTCTCACACATCCCTCGAACAAATCCCTCGCTTGTTTTGTATGCGCAAAAATCTAGCTCCGCTCAGCCGTTTTCACCAGAGCTGTGCTGACCGAAGCGAGGTAAATGAAGCGATTCTATTGGTTCTTTACAAACACATCCCTAGCTACGCCTCCTCGCACATCTCTGGTGGAAACGCAGCCTTATAGTTTGATAGGAGAGTCGTAAAATTTGCATGCATTTGTCCCGATAGTACCAGGATTACATAAAATGTGAAAGATAAAGCTTCGTCCTCTGCTGTATTTTATCAGAACCAATGAAAAATCATGACATAGTTTATGAACAGCTATTTTAAATGTTTACTCAGCGGACCGCGTAGCCGAACGGAAAAACGCTGGGACTGGTAAGCTACGAGGTTCGGGTTCGATCCTTACTTGATATGATATTCTTTTTGCATTACATAAAGATTTGTTATTTGTTTTTTATTTATTGTTTTCTAATAATATGTTACTTTTACTTTTAGTGCACAAGTAACTTGTGCTTTAACTTGGATACACTATTTTTTATTAAATAAATTGAAGAGAGATGAATTTTAAACATGTTTCAAAGAATTTCTCGAAATAAAAATGCATGAAGGTATGCAATAATATGCCCGTGTCGATATCTCCTTGTATTTGTATTGCGCATTTTTCAAAAGTCAAAAGTTTTTAAATTCCAGCTATGCTTAAAAACTGATAGAATGTCACTAACCAGCAAAAGTACTAGGCTAGTATAGGATCAAGGTGGTATGTCTTGCACTCTGACGCCACGTTACACGCAGCGCAGGGATAAGGTAACTCTAAATGGCCTGCCAAAGTACTAGGCTAGAATAAGCTCAAGGTGGTACGTTTTCCAACGGGGTCAGCGAAGTTCATTTGAAAAGCGCTGTGATGCCACGTGACAGGAGGGGGGGAAATCACTCTAAATGCCTGCTGCGCTCTAAGATATGCGCCCCTTAAATCTCCGTTAATTGCACAAATTAACGCCCTCACACGCAAAAGGGGAGTAATTAAGGGTCGATTGTCCAATTTGCAAAAATATGTTGAGTCATTCCAACAGCCGTTAGAAGCTAACAAAATTTTTGAATTCAAATTACGCATAGATAGTGCTACCTCCCTGTTATCTGAATTTAACGACCTTCAGTCGCAAATTGAAGAATTGTGTGATAATTTAGATGAACATCTGGAATATAGGGAACAGTTCGAACAAAGGTACTTTAGTGTCATCGCGCGAGCTAAGTCTTTGTTGTCTGAGGATAGTAAAACACCTAACAGTTCCAATAACTCTGATCCGCTACAACTAGTAAAGCTACCTACAATTCAATTACCGACCTTTGACGGTTCTTATGAGAATTGGTTGGAGTTTAGAGACACCTTTTTATCCTTAGTGCATAACTCCACACAAATTAGTCCTATTCAGAAGTTCCACTATTTAAAATCAGCTTTGAAGGGTAGCGCTGAATTAATAATCGACTCACTGGAATTATCAGCCAATAATTACAGTATTGCGTGGGAGTTACTCACTAATAGGTTCAATAACAGCCATCTATTAACACACAATCATGTAAAGGCTCTTTTTTCCACACAAGCTTTAACTAAAGAGTCACCCGTGTTATTGCGAAAGCTCGTCGATACAATGTTAAAACATCTACGTGCACTAAAAACACTCGGTGAGCCGACCGATTGCTGGGATACACTCATAATTTACATGATTACGCGGAAGGCGGACCCTGTTACCGAGCGAGAATGGGAAGAGTATGTACTCGCACAAACGGTAAAATGTCCTGCCGATACGAAGCTTAGGTTGAAGGTAGAAGATTTAATTCGTTTTATAGGTCGGAGAGCGGACATGTTAGATAAACTATTAGGGACGCATAGTAAAGGCACACACGATAAGAAACACACAAATGCGTCCGCTTCTAAAGTTCACTGTAACGCTTCTTCGTCCGACACTACGAAACCACTGTCACACAAAACACAGTACAAACCTTGCCCTATGTGTAAGGAAAAACATCCGTTATTTTCATGCCAGAAATTCCTTGATCTGTCCATAGCAGACAAACATAATTTAGTCACGCAAAATAAATTATGTACAAACTGTTTGCGCTCAGGACACAAAGCAAACGACCATGGGCGTAGCCAGCCATGTGCACAGGGTGGGGCAAAATTCTAGATATGTGCTCAGGGTGGGGCAAAATTCTAGAGTTTTTTTGTGTCGTGTGACGATTGTCGAGTGTGAGGTTTCTTACGGATATTAAGTAGGTATTGTATTATGTAAGTACCTACATTATTTAATTTTGGTTAAAAGACACCTAACAAGTCGGAGTCAGGGTGGGGCAAGCACCCCACCCTGCCCCACCGTGGCTACGCCCATGCAAACGACTGTCCGTTAGGACCGTGTAGGAAATGTTGTAAGAAACATAACACACTACTACATCGTAACGAGTCAGAGGACAACACGCAAAATCAACCTCTCTCATTAGTGACAGTAGGACAAGTTTCGCAACCCGCATTAGAATCACACACGCATAATGCGAATTGCGACGGCAACCCCACCACACACGGGCCAGTTGCTGCCAAACCGGTTCTGTTGTCCACCGTGCTAGTCGAGATAGCCGATATTCGAAATAATTATCACACGACACGCGCGCTTCTCGATAACGGTAGTACACGATGTTTTATCACAGATGCGTTATGTAAAAAATTACAGTCACAAAAAATACAGTCCACTTACAATATAACAGGTGTAGGTAACTCAGTTTCCCAGTGCACACAGACCTGTAATGTTACAATTAGGTCCCTGGTGGGTTGCTACACTACACACATACATTGTTTAATTTTACCCACAATAACTGCACAATTACCAGCAGTGTCTTTATCTAGAGATGGTTTTGACATTCCTGTGAACATTCAGTTAGCCGATCCCTATTTCTTCGAGTCTCAACCCATAGATATGCTCATTGGTGCTGACCAGTTCTGGGACCTCCTCGAAAACGGAAGATTCCGGTTGAAAAGTGGTCCACACTTACAAAACACAAAATTAGGGTGGATCATTTCAGGGCCTTTGAGTAATTTTGCACATAGTCATCACGTTTCATGTAATGTCACATCATCATTGGATGAACAATTAGAAAATTTTGGGAGCTCGAGGAGTTAGGCAGATCGACTGATGTCCGCAGTGATGAGGAGCAGGCTTGTGAGAATCATTTTATAAAGACCACCACACGTGACTCTGATGGCAGGTTTTGTGTTTCCATGCCCTTGAAGGAGTCCCCTGACGCATTGGGTGACTCATTTCTTCAGGCCGAACGTCGTTTCTACGCACTAGAGAAACGTCTGCAACGCACACCAGCCTATAAAGAGTTATACATGCAATTCATCCATGAATACATAGCAATGGGTCATATGTCACGTATCCATACATACAACACACCACACTACGTTCTACCACACCACGGTGTATTCCGCGAGCACAGTACTACCACGAAACTACGAGTTGTATTCGATGCAAGTGCCAAAACCACGACTGGAAAATCACTCAACGATATACAACGCGTAGGTCCAGCAATACAGGGTGACTTGTTTACTATTTTGCTCCGGTTTAGGCAACACAGATGGGTAGGATGTGCAGACGTCGAAAAAATGTTTCGACAAATTCTAAAGGATCCGAGTCAGCGGGATTTACTCTTAATCCTATGGCGTGACAATCCCACAGACCCATTAGAAATTTACAGGCTCAATACTGTCACCTACGGAACCGCGTCCGCGCCGTTTACTAGCGTACGTTGTTTAAAACAGCTGGCATTGGAATGTTCTGACCCATTGATTCGTACAGTCATTCAGGATGATTTTTTTGTCGACGACCTAGTGACCGGTGCTGACAGTATTGAGTCGGTAAAACATATAGCTAAGGAAACAACTAAAGTGTTACAAGGTGGTTGTTTCCCACTTCGCAAATGGATCTTCAATTTTGATCAAGATCCACAAGAGTTTCCGTCTCATTCAAAGGAACTTTCACTCGGGGAAAACGCACATCACAAAACCCTAGGTTTAGGCTGGTATAATCAGTCTGACACTTTGCACTTCCACACAGAATACACAAATGACAGTCGGCAATTAACGAAACGCATCATATTGTCGGAGGTATCTAAAATTTTCGATCCATTAGGATTACTTAGCCCTTATGTAATGACTGCAAAGGTTTTACTTCAAAGGCTATGGCTATTGAAATTAGGTTGGGACGATATGTTACCTAGTGACGTCACACGCAGTTGGTCACAGTTCGTAAACGGTATAGCATTGCTAAGTACATTACGAATACCGCGGCACGCTATAGGTATCAATGCTACTCGCGTAGAACTACATTTATTTACCGATGCTTCACAAACAGCTTACGGCGCGTGTGCTTACATTCGTTCCATAACAGACAATGGCATGGTTACAGCGAAGTTACTGTGCGCTAAAGGAAAAGTTGCGCCCTTGAAACCCGTCAGTATACCACGGTTGGAATTGTGCGGCGCCCTTTTAGGAGCCCAGTTACATGACAAAATCACAAAGTCTCTTCGTTGTACCTTTGACAGTGTCACATTTTGGACAGATTCCACTATTGTAATCGGTTGGTTACGCATGAATCCTAACTCTTTAAAACCTTTTGTACAAAATAGGGTCGCGGAGATACACGAATTAACAAAGGAGATGCCCTGGAACCACGTTTCTGGTAAGCAAAATCCAGCTGATCTAGTATCACGCGGTGTGACTTTGGATATACTTAGTTCATGCACGCTGTGGTGGGAGGGGCCATCTTTTCTTTCAGATCCGTCATTTAACATAGCCGATCAAAATAGCTCTGACCACATGGACTACACAACACTTGATTTACCTGAGATTAGGTCTCAAACACACAGTCATAAAATCTCGGATACGGATAGTTGGTTCCCGTTTCATCGTTTCACTCGATTCAGTCACATGAGACGTGTTTGTGCCTATTTGTTACGTTTTGTATATAATGTGCGAAACAAAGTTGCAAGGCGTACGGGCTCATTAAACGTCAGCGAGTTAAACGAAGCACTAACTATTCTCACAAAGGCGTCACAGTCACAATCATTCCCCGACATTTTAAATAGTTTAACAAAACACAAACCGTTAAATCACTCACACAATTTAATAAAATTAAATCCATTCATCGATAAACAAAATGTAATTAGAGTCGGGGGACGTTTGTGCAATTCACCAGAGTTTTCTTATAACAAGAAGCATCCAATATTATTATGCAGCAAGCACACATTCACGCGGCTGTTGTTTACCGCTGAGCATGAGCGACTAATGCACGCCGCGCCGCAGGCCCTCTTGTACACACTCAGAGAGACGTGGTGGCCGGTCGGGGGGAGAAATCTCGCCAAACAAGTTGTGCATAGTTGTGTTCGATGCGCTAGGTTCCGTGCTAGGCCTATTGCACCTATTATGGGTAACTTACCTGCACAACGCTTGTCTCCAGGGTTTCCTTTTATGACAACTGGTGTGGACTATGCGGGACCAGTTCTCATATTGAACCGTAAAGGAAGGGGTGCTAGAACCGTAAAGGCATACATATGCATATTTATATGTTTCACTACGCGCGCGGTTAACTTGGAACTGGTAGGTGATTTGTCAACAGACGCTTATTTATTAGCTCTCAAGCGTTTTGTCTCGCGTGGAGGCAAACCGTCACACATTTTTTCAGACAACGGAAAGAATTTCGTTGGTTTAATGAATTTATTTTCAAAATTCCTTTCCAAATGTTCACAAAATATCATAGATTACGCCACAAGATATAAAATTTAGTTTTATTCCCCCTTACGCTCCGCACTTTGGTGGATTATGGGAAGCTGGGGTAAAATCATGTAAACACCATTTACGCCGTGTTGTAGGGAATTTGCACTTAACCTATGAGGAGTTCAACACTGTTTTGACACAAGTGGAAGCAGTCCTGAACTCCCGGCCTCTTAGTCCTATGTCCACAGATCCCCATGATTATCAACCCCTATGCCCAGCTCACTTCTTGGTTGGCCGTCCGCTGACAGCGCCGGTCTGTGAGGACCTGATCGACAAATATTCACACTGTCTGTCACGCTACCAGCGAGTGGAGCAGATTCGTCAACATTTTTGGAGCAGGTGGTCCACAGAATATATTTCCGAATTGCAGACCAGGACAAAGTGGAAGTCAAGGCAAGCTGATCTGAAGCCAGACACACTGGTACTTATAAAGGATGATCACGCACCGCCACTGAAATGGTGTCTTGGCCGTATCATCAGCATCGTTCCAGGCAGCGACGGAGTTGCACGAGTGGCTGATATCCAGACCGAAAAGGGCATCATAAGAAGGGCATTTTCCAAGATTTGTCCACTGTGGGAGAATGAAGCTGAGCAAACGCGTTGAAAGATCATCTTTCAAGGCCGGGAGGATGTTAACGCATGATGTTGACGACGTGCATATTTGCTATTACTAAACCGTAGGCGTTTCGTCTTTGGGCCACCTACCTACACGTCATGACTCAAATTTATCACATCATCCTCGGACAGCCAATTAGACCTCAAAGGATGCCATCGACGAAGCACCAATAGGAGCGGCTTAGGAAGATTCCGTCGAACGTTAACCACTCGGGTTTTCTAGAACAACTAACACATTCGAACCTCAACCTTGCTCTGTATAACTGCTTTTTCAAACCATTAAATTTTGAACCGTTGCCATATTGTAAAAGTACTAACTCTCATTGAAATATACCATTTATATTTTGGAGAAACCAAGGAGTATCATTGCATCTCATCCACAAGCACAAATTGAAGAGGAAGGCGCCTAACGCATGAACACATTGTTTGTCAAATTTTATACGTATCTTTTAAAATATAAGTCTCCAAAGCTACTAAATCGTTTAACTTCGCCGATAACCACCTACAACATTTACAGTCAAATACATAATTTTCTTATATGTGCACAAAATTTTTGTAATCCACAGCACCGGTAATAACAACGCCCATGACGTTTGTATGTACACAATGAGCCAAACATAAAAACTACTGCACCAAACTAAGGGGCCAAATTGCAATTATAACATCACGCAGTCACCAATAGGAACGGAGAAGTAATGAGAAATGTTTCAAAATCGGGAAAATGTATTCCTTTTCGAGAGCTTCCGTTGCGTGCGCTGCGTAAACGGTTAAAGATACGCAAAAATTATGTACTACGAAATTAATTCCTCATAAAAAGTTCTAAAATAAAGTCTGCGAGGGCGTCTATCTATCTTTTAAGGTTATGTCTCTATAACCACATTTATGGAAATCAAATTGGTTTTAAAGTAATGCTTTATTTGCGAAGGTATTTTCATTAACACGATATAAATCCTTATCAAAATAAATACATTAATCATCACAAGCATTTAATTTTGAACAAAATTGCCCTTGACATCGTTTGATTTCAATGAATATCTAAGGAGATATTATAGTTTCAAAATAATACCACAACAAAATAATGACTGCCTGGGAATGTCATAATTGCGGCGGTAAGATCGCTGTTTGAGGAGTGGTTGGAGAGGCGCTACGGCGTCCTCACCTTCAACCTGACGAAGTCCGATCCGAAGCCCTCCCGGGCACTGTTGTTTACGAACGTACGTCAGGGATTCGGCAACAGGCGAGGGGAATGGGGAGCAATTGGAACGCGTGAGGGAGAGGGCATCGGAAATCGCGGGTCATATTCCAGCCGCTTGTGGACGGGGAGTAATGGGTAGCTCGCCGTCCGACCAAGACGAGAACCGAGTCGTGGCGCGTCGTGTTCCACACGCAAGGGAACTCATGGGGACAGGACCATAGGGCCAACGCCTAACATGACGCGGGTGAAACCGCGGGCAGAAGCTAGTAAATTATATTCAAAATGACGCACTATGGCTATAATAATATACTATTTTCACAAACTAAAAATGACGTTCGTACAAAGATACGTCGTTACACGCCGCCGTTGACTAGTTGCTTCGGCCCGGAACGACAGCGGTGGGTCAACAAACTGGTGCCACTTTCGTCTTTCGGTGGGGCCTGTCCTCACGATATAAGTCAATGATTTTGGTATACAAAAAGGATGATTGATGAGCATTTTATTTGTAGCCTTATATAATACTTACTTTCTGTCTCTCCGGATATTCGTTCTTTCGTAAATTCTACTGGCTCTATTTTCACTTCAGTTTCAAACCCTAAGAAAGGTGTCTCAACTTCCGAGTCTGATTCAGTACAGTTTGGAACTGGTAGACTATCTAGATATTCGAATTCTGTAAAGAAAAAATATTTTTAACCAACTGCGCTAATAGGAGGATTTTTTTTTCTAGTGTCTGAACACGGGAACACCCAAATACTCCGAAATATTTTATTCCGAATTTAGGTATTCCGATTTCCGAAACTCTGAATATCATAATACCTAAAAATTACAATATTTATTATTAAGAACCTCGAAATTCATTTGACCGAAAGTCGTATATGTCCGATTTCTTCGTTTTTCGATTTTCACATATTCGAAAAATGTAATGCTCAATGAGTTCTTATTCAGAAAAACGAAATTCCTATTTTCAATATTCCGAATAAACTGATTTTTTCGGGATATTGAAAATCGGAATTTCGTTTCTCATTCTACAAAGTCAGTGACAGAAACGAATTGGTGCAAAACCGGCTCCACGTAGTTTTGTCTACCGTACTCCCAGAGTGTTATTTATGCCGGAGGCAGAGGCCAGAGGATATGTGTAGGCACGGAGTGGCGAGGCGTATCCTCTTAACTTTCACTGTTTGCCTTCAGGATTTTTATTGTTATTAGGAGAACATAGGATCCGAGAGCGAGCGAAGCGAGCTCGGGACTTAGGGCACCCCGACTCGGACAGGTTGGGTTCGAAGGTTACTTTAAACCTTGCTCACAGAAATAGGAGCCCCGCGAAGGGGGACTCCGTCGACCTATCTTAGTAGGTGGTAGTCAACAAATTGACCAAGGATGCAAAAGCGAGCGAAGCGAGCTCGGGACTGGGGACACCCCGACTCGGACAGGTTAAGTTCGAAGGAGGGTGGTTCCATCCCCTTCGTGTTAGGTTACTTTAAACATTGCTTACAGAAATAGGAGATCCGTTGAACCACCTTAGTGGTTCTATAACTCGGGATGCAATAGCGAGCAAAATGTGTCTTGGGGCACCCCGACTCGAACTTTTCGACGAAAATCGGACTAATCGGAATTTAAATATTCGGTATTTGTGTTTTTGATGTTTCGGAAAATATATTAAGTCAGAATTTTTGATATTCGGTCTATTGAAATTCGGTATTTTGAAAATAGTAATTATAAACGATAGCAATTTTGAAATTTCGGAATTATTAAAATAGGAATAATGATCCATCGGAGTATTAGGAACTTTGAACCTATCAGCTATTAATTTTGAACAATCTTTATGAAATGTCATGACAATTACCATGTTTTTGTCAATAAAGCCAGGAGGAATCCTGGCTTCATTGACAAAAACAAGTCTGATTTAAAATATTTAATATAAGAAACATACCGCTTTGAAGTTCCTGCTCTGGTTCAATACTCTCATTTTCTTCCTCACAATGATGTTGTAATTCTTCTTTCATATCAAGATGTACTTCCTCGGGTTCAATACTCTCATGTTCTTCCTTACGATCATCTTCTAATTCTTCTTTGATATCATGGCTTTTTGATTGACGTTCATCAAGTACACAGTTAACATGCACTGTTGGAGTAATAATAAACCCTTTGAAAACCTCTCTCTCATTTTGGTTTATTCTTGGTTTTGTCTGTAACAAACAGTTTAAAAATGGTTGGTCAAATGCTGATTGCATTCACTACAAGCTATTCAAATGTTTACTTTACATCAGATGTCATTTATTCCAGAATTGCCTCTTGTAAATCGTCAGATACGGACCTATCCCCCAAAATCACATTTTGGATTTACCCTGCGGCAGTAATCAAACCAGTCACCACTTTTTTTTTTTTTTTTTAAGGTGGTAAAATCATCAAATGAGTCCTCCCGCCCTGGGTGGGGCGGAAGGGACTGTCAGACTCTTACTGGCTAAAATCCACCCGTGTTCCTTCCTATGCCCTTTACGTTCCGGGGCCACGGTATCCTAGGTTAAGAAAAAACCCGCGACCCCAGCAGGCATTTGGCGCGAAACACGACGCGCCACCGACCCGGGCTTGGTCCTTGGTCGGACGGCGAGCTACCCATCACTCACCGTCCGCAAGCCCGCTCCGCCGCTGTGCCCTCTGCTAATCAGAGGGTCACGCGTTGGAGCATCCACACGACAGGCTATTCGCATACGGGCAAAGAGACCACTTGGGCATACAGTGCTTAAGGAAGAGTTTTTACCCGCATCCCAGGGTGCAACGGCCCGAAAAACTGGTCGTCCTCCCGGACGTATCCGAGAAGGAACTCCAGTCCACGGGCGCACGTGGAGGTTTCCTGTCATAGCACCCCAACCAGTCACCACTTGGAACAAACTACAACGCCTAAAAAGACTGGCCTGCATGGCGACCAGGGTTGGCATGATTAAAACAAGTTGTTTTAAAACACCTGTTTAAAACAGTGTTTAAAACAGTTTGAAATTAAACAGTGTTTTTTATTACCCGTTTAAACTACTTTTCAAGGCAGATGAATGCATATAAAATGAAAATAAATTAATATTCAGTAGTCTAAATAGTTTGACATAAAACCTTTTGAGTCTAATGCCATTGTTATGTCATATTTTTAACTTTTATTGGCATTGTAATGAAACAATGCATAAAGTTATTCGAAAAAAAAACATCACATGTTTTTTTTTCATTGATCATTTTTCGTAAAAATTTCACTACAAAGGGTGAATTTGAAAAGATGTAGTCTAGAAATGAAATATAATTGATTTATACGTTTAGACATCAACAAACAAGGTGGAATTAATTTGAAAAAAAAAACAGAAACTAAAAAAAAACACTTGTTTAAAACATTTTGAACTGTTTGTTTTATAAATTTGAAAAAGAACTGTTTTTTTCCAACCCTGATGGCGACCACAGGCTGCATAAGGACTATGCCTACAAACTGGAAGCCATGCTGGGCCTCCCTCTGCTTCACCTGTTCATACAGCAAGAACCAACACTGGCAGCGGTCCATCTCAAAACACTACAACACTGAGGTACGAAAGAGTCACAACAAACCTCGGTACTACAGGGATTTTATGAAGACGTTCCCATGGTAAGTTGTTAAAGACTGGATACGTTAGCAAATTTTCTTCTTTTTCTTTGATAAAAATACAAAATTCAGCTCCATGAGGATCGCCGCTGCGAGGCAGACCCCGGCGGTCTTAACACAGCTAATGGTACTGGTGCTAGAAACTTCTCAGGAGACCTCAACATCCACATGGCCACAGTACTGGTGTTCCACAACACAGTTGTCCAGGCAGAATACATGTGGATTACTCTGGCAGCAACAGCCTTCTCAGCCCAGAAGGTAAAGATCAAATAGTATCGGCGTTTTATTGCTTGACAGCCACATTGTTAACTCTTGCCTAATATATGAGTGTTACCTGAGCCTTAATCAAGTAGGTGAGCACAACAACATAACCATCGAGTGTATCAAAGTACACAGACTCCCGAGGCAACAATGCAGTGGGGATCTCGCTCTAAGGGGATCTAGCTTGGCGGTGGTGGGACCCGAACCCATAGTGCAACTCCTTTCCAGTTACTTACATACTCTGGTCAGGGAACACACAGGAAAATTACATCGAAACATATTGCACGAAATCAATGGCTGCTTCACCAAATGTGTGCTCAGGTTAACAAAGCAGCAGCCATGCATATACTGAGGAGAGCCACACATAATTAAATACTTTAATAACAAGTGCCACAAAACAAAAGTCAAACCCCACCTCATCATCTTCATTCAACATCTGAGTGAACAGCTTCTCTGCTTCCAGACATTTCCTCTGCAATTGACAGCATTGCTTTAGTCTAGTGTAGCAGAAGATACAAGCAAGCACCGGTCTACTGTCTTCAGTTAAAAACTGCAACAAAATTATTGTTAAATTAATTGTAAAAGACAATGCAACTTTTCCTTTGACTGCTGCTCCAAAAATATGAAACCTGTTGTGCATAATCGAAACCTATTCCAACCGAAAGTTCTAACCATTTATTATAACTTTTACTAAGGGACCAAATAAATCTATCCCAGTAAAAAAAAGATAATAAGTAATAAAAGTATTAAAAAGTGTGGATTTTTTTTTTCACCTAATTATAGGTTTTGTTTGTTTTAAACAGATATGGGTCTGGTTTTGTTCTGGAACTACTTCAGGTAGGCCTTTTACAGGTAAGTGTTGTGCTTCAGTTTACTCTGACGCGACTGATTGTTCCTGTACGACGTCAGCTTGATGAATAATAGGACTACAACGCAACAATAACACTATTATTATACTATTGTAAGTTTTAATTTTGACATTTTATAATCCCTACTTCCCCACTATAAATGTGAAAGTAACTCAGTCTGTCTCCTTTTCACGCTTAAACCACTGAACCGATTTGGATAAAATTTGGTGAGAAAACAGTTTGAGAGCCGAGAAGGGACATAGGATAGACATAGGTTAGACCCAAAGGAACGACAAAAGAACGGTATGCGCGTACGAAGTCGCGGGCAAAAGCTAATATCTAATAAAACATTTCTATTTGTTTTAGTTGAGCAGTGGGGAAAAGAAAATGTCTAAACTCAAAACTATGAAATGATTAATTGAACAGTTGGGATCCCAAATGCTCAACTGTTCGTAGTTGAGCAGTTACAGTTGAGCAGTCGGGAAAAAGCGGAAAATCCACATTTTTTGAAAATGTTTGTCACCCTGTATCTTTTTTTTTACTTGGTTAGATTTATTTGGGCCAATATTAAAAATTATCACAAATGATTACGACTTACATTTAACATATAGGTTTCAATTGTGCACAAGGGGTTTCAATTTTTTGGGCCAATCGGTTGCATTGACTTTTGAGAAGACAATGCAACCGATTAGGCAATCAAGAAAAAATCAACCGATAAGACAATGCAAGCGTAGGGCAGTTTTCATCAGTAAACGGACTCCACAAATTTTCTGCTCTGTAATGTGTATCTCTTGAATACAGATTTCCATGAGACTCACCATGAGTTAAAACCACAATTAGAAGACAGTCATTATCAGAATGATTCATCTTCGCTGTCTCTTCAATTCGCTTCATATTTTGTGCATTTGACTACAGAATACTTTAGGTTAATCTTGCTTAAAAGATGCGTATCTTCAAAAGTTCATTCTTCTCGTTTGATTCACAATAAAAAAATTATCATCATCATCATGTCAGCCCGGAATCACCCACTGCTGGGTGTAGGCCTCCCTCTTTTTCAGCAATAACAAAGAACTCTTGCTTGAATAATAATAATATTCCACAACTATCACACAACGCCATCTAGTCCCAAGCTAAGCAGAGTTTGTGTTATGGGTACTAGACAACTGATAAACATACTTTTATATTTCTAAATACATTCATATTATAGATAAATTACACCCAGACACAGGGTCAGGGTCACTAAGCACTAGACCAACAGGCCAGTCAAATGAATTTTCTAAACAGATCATTTACTTACTGGAATTCCAGACAGCTTCTCATAAAGTAGTTGCAGTTCCAAATTGGTAACCATAAACATACGAACATCTTCCACTAAACATATTCTACACATTTGCAGCTTTTCTACTTTCATATTGTAAACTAATTTATTGAATTTGTTGATTTAAACACTGGTGGTAACAACAAATTATTAAAGTTTTGGCAAAGACCATTCATTAATCTGAAAACCAGAAGACTGACATTGACAGTTCTATCCTGTCGAGCCGGAGCTGTCATCTGTCACTGTCATGATAATAGGGATGGACGCTATCTGAAATCGATTAATCAGACATACGATTTTAACCGTACAAACAGCTTTAGTAAATCGTCTACAGCTTGACATAAAAATGTAGAAAACCGGAAGTCGCCACTGTCTTCGCGCTACCAGCACTTTGAATGATTTTATTTTATTTATTTTCACTTATTACGTTAGTTATATGGCACAATAATAAATCTAACAAACCTGCGGGCTTTGTTTACATCAAATAACAAAGATTTTAAAACGCTGTCAGAAATAAAAATTTTAGTTCCGTTTCAACCCGTTCTGGCCAAGCTGTAGTTTTGAATCGAATGTGAATAAATTATTGTTTGGGGAGCTTAATAGCAGCAAAAAGAGGCGCAAAAGCGGCTACAGCGTGCACGCGTAGCATGGCGATTCTTTCTCTCTATTCTACCAAGAAAAGACAAAGTTATTTCATCGTTATTTCTATACAAAACGACTGTTTTTTTAAACGAATATGACACCATTCGTACACTATTGAAGAAAAGAACGTTTATTTTCCATATTTTTTACATTACCATGCATAAAACGCTAAAAATATTTCTACGGTCTGTCATTTTATCTATACTTCCGTCGACAAAACTCCTTTCTACAGCGTCATGCTACGCCTGGTGGTTGTAGCTACAACCTTGGGGTCTTGGGAGCGCGTATTCGAAAAGTTGGCAATGTCACATATAGCTGTCAAGTATTTATAAGTTTTAATTATTTTCATAAAACTGTATGAAAATAATTAATATGGCTCAGGTGATTCCGTCGATGTAGTCCGCGAAATTGCAAATAACGTAAGAAAATTTGAAAATTTTCTTACGTTATTTGCAATTTGCAGGCCAGTGACATGTTGTAACTTTATCAAAATATGAATTGCGGTAATAAAGTATAATTTTAAATATAAAAATTATCAAAACATTTGCTCCAGCAGCTCTCACATAGAAGAAAAGGTGCATATTGTTAAAATCAATCATCAATTTTTGAGTGCACTAGAGCCATTTTTTTTATTTTCATACAGGTTGATTATTTGAGAGCTATTCACGGCATTGCGAACTTACGCGCGCCCGTAAGAGTGCATAGGTTACTTCAAGGTGTTCGTGGGGCAAGATGGTGGTCAAGCGTAACCCTACCGTTAAATAAAAAAAACAAAAGTAGAGTTACAATAGGGTCATATTTTTTTCCCAAACAATGCTCGTAACTTTTTCTTTTATTTTGGGGCGCCGTCAAAAATTTCGCTTTTCGAAATAGTTTCGTCATCAAAAATGTTAGGGAACCGCTACGTACTAGAAACAGTCGCTGTCTTGGGAATGTTTCTCTAACACGTGGTCAACTTGCGCTAGAGGCGCTTTTTCAATGGCAAAAAGAATGGAGATGACCTCTCCCATACCCCTAGCGTAGGCAGGCCTCTTCCTTGGTGGCCGACGGCATTGTCCAGTCGCGGGCAATCGATGGAAGCAATATTTTTTTAATAAGTAGGTACTTTTCCGGTATGCTCCCAATGATTGTGGCCTTATATGACAAAGGCGAATTATTAGTATTTTATGATCGTTTACTCATTAATCCATTCGCTCTACTTGTATCAATACCCACATCGTTGACGTCGCCCCGTGATACTGCAGGTTCTCGATCTTTTTTGGCAGCTTCATCTTGCTTTCATCTTGCATTTTCTCTTCTGTAATATTAGGTACGCCATATTTCAGCCACATCTGCTTGGGTTGAGCTATACAACGTGTAACGTTAAATGCGCAAAACCTCTCGTGGAGTAACTCAGCCCATGTTACTGAACAATGTTTGTTCTAAGACTTTTGGAAATTCGGAAAAAAAAAATTGGTTTTTCATACAAAATGAGAAATTGATCGGGCCCATCAGTATGAAGCCTTAGAACAATAATTGCTCAGTAACATGGGCTGAGTTACCCCACGAGAGGTTTTGTGCATTTAACGTTACACGTTGTATAAGCAAACAGGCCTGGTTGGTGTATAGCTCATCAACTTTATATTTATATGAAAGACGGTTATAAGAGCAAAATGGTTTATTGCAACGAAATTGGATACAGGCTTTAAAGGAAGGAAGCGCGCGCGGTCCTTCTAGTTCCAGATGGTACACTGTGCCTTCTCGGGAAAAACTAATGGCAGTCAGGGACACGTCCCCTCCCCCGCGCACTTCCTTTTACAAACCCCGGTCTATTTCGAAATGTTACTGCAACCAGAGCTTACAACTGGTTTCTTCCGAAATGTTTTTGCAGCGCTAACAATGGTGATAGTCTTGTCAAATAATTTAGACTCGAACAATAGTGATATTTAGTCTTGTCAAATAATTTAGACTCGAACAATGGTGATATTTAGTCTTGTCAAATAATTTAGACTCGAACAATGGTGATATTTAGTCTTGTCAAATAATTTAGACTCCTCAGCAAGGTTTTTTAGTTTTGTCTAAGGGTCAATTAACACCGAGACGCGGGCACGCACATTTCAATAGAGTGTCTTAAAAACAACTTTATTGTACTACATGAAAAGATACACATTTCCAGAACGTCCTGTCGCGTCTCGGTGTTAACTGACCCTAAAGAACCCTGCTGACAAGCTATATTTGACTGGGATGTTGGTCTAGTGGTTAGTGACCCTGACTGCTATGCCGGGTTCGTGGGTTCGGTTCCCACCCAGGACAAATGTTTGTGTGATGAGCATGTTCTGTGTCTGGGTGTAATATATATTATCTATAATATGTATGTATTTAGAAATATACAGTGTGTCCGGGCACGAGTTAGCGATATTTGAAGGGGATATTCTTGGCTCATTTTCATCGACAAAAATGCTTTAAAAAAAATTCTTACTCCAATACTTCGCGAATGGCGCCCATTACATGGTAGTCAAAGATGCCAGCTCATAAATTTACGCTGAAACGATTTAGCTCGCCCAAAGAATGCGACATGGGGGTAAGATGAAAAACGGGGAAAGATAAAAAAGATACAATAACGCCGAATATAAAGGAAATCTTTTAATGCTGGCAACATCATTGTAGACACCGTTTTGTCTTGCCCCACACCGCAGTCTGCGTCAGTCGCTAAGTGAGAGCATTCGTGTGTTTTTTGACATTTTCCGTACGGACACATTATCCGCGTAAAATTGAAATTTTAGTCATCCATCAAACGGGGTAAGAATAAAATCGTATTTATGTTCATAACCATAAGGTCTGTTTTAGTCACTATTTCATTCTTACCCCTTGGGCATTTCGTCTTACCCCTACATGTTTTCTTCATTATGACCAATTTTAATTACAGTTTTTTCATAATATATTGTTTCTTAAAGATTTCTTTCAACATTATAGAAACAACTTGACCATGCTTTTTTACCCAAAACAAAAATTTTTGCATTTGCATTGAATCTCTTTGTGTGACAACAGTTTCAAATCAACACTGTTCATCTCATCATTTTTTCATTCCAACTTACCCCCACTCACCCCACCTGAAATATTGGGAGTACAGTGGCGATCAAAATTCCATGCGTACGCTATCAAAAAAATTGCATAACGTTTAGTGTGACTTATGACCTTCTACTTTCGAGATACACAATAATCCTTCAACTATTAAGTTCATAATTTCAACGTCTAAATATGAGTCCAGTTGGCTCAGTGGTTTTGGCATTTAGGACATAAATGCGTTAGTCGAAAGAGGTGCGAGTTCAAATATCACGCAGCAGTTGATAGACTTTTTGTGGGTTTTTACTCGATTGTTAAAAATTATAATTTTTAACACACAAATATTGCGTTTGTTTGGAATTCCCGTGTGTTTTTTCTTGTATTTGTTGGTTAGTGTCGTGTGATTTAATATAATTATAACGGTATTGTTAAATATTCTCAAAATGCAAGCAAAAATTAATATAAACACAAAAATAATACTTAATTCAATAACTAATATATAACTTATTTAAAAATAAATAAGCGTTATAACAAAATAAAAATAAATAAGTTATTTATTAAAAATATTATCATAAAATCAACTGACATTTCAAAAGTTAAGATTCGAACTCAAACTTCATTGATCGTGAACCCACGTTATCGGCACAATCTTAATGTTAGATCATTACTAATGAAAGTAATGCAATGGTCACCATCTGTTTTTGTTAGTCAAATATTTTTACTCGTTTCGTTAGTCTAGTACTACTTATTGTCATTTTATTTCGTTTTAAATTTTTAATAATGATGATAATTTATTACCTACAGGGTTTATAATAAATAAAACATGTAATAACAATATTAATATATATTTTAGTTGAAATTATTATAATTCTATGTTTAAAGTTATAAAACTGCTAAAATTATGAATATTATTACTCGACCTGGATATAATGTGAAATAGATGTCGAAAATCATAGATGCAATTTTTATTAATTAAACAAAATTATGAAATTATTAAAATTAATTTAAGTTATATAAAACAATAAATAAGAAAATTTAAAAATTCAAAATAAAAACATTATTATTCTCTTCAAATTAAAATAAGTGGTTTTAACAAGGGTAACTTACGTATTATTATAAGCTAATTAGCAATTACAGGGTATTTTTATACATTGCGGACATTTTTAACCGACTTCAAAAAAAGGAGGAGGTTCTCAATTCGTCGGAATCTTTTTTTTTAACAAAGTTATCATTATTAAAGCCGTTTATTTGGAAACAGTACCAAGGCACCGCGGCCATGAAACGCAAAGGGCCAGTTGCCTTTTTGCGTTCCAGTGCCGCAAAACCGAGGAAGGCGAGCTCGCTATTTGGGTCATCCCGACTCGGACATGTTAGGTAGGCCCTGGAACACAAAAGAGCAGTTGCCTTTTGCCTTCCAGATCCGCAAGAACGAGCGAACTGAGCTCGTGACTTGGGTTATTCTGACTCAGACAGATTATCTTAGGCCCTGGAATGCAAAGGGCCAATTGACCTTTACGCTCAAGACACATTTCCATAATATAACTTTTTTTCACTAAATTGAATTTGGTGAAACTGAAGAAACTTGTTATGCTCAATAAAAAAAAAAAATTGACACCGCGGTACTGGAACGCAAAGGGCAACTGGCCCTTTGCGCTCCAGGGCTGCTGTGCTAAAAGGCGATTATTTTGTAACAGTAACGGGGCATAGCGGCCCTGGAACGCAAAGGGCCAGTTGCCCTTTGCGTTCCAGTACCGCGGTGTAAGTTTCTTCAGTTTCACCAAATTCGATTTATTGAAATAAAGTTATAATAAGGAAATGTGTTCTACTTCTGAAATAGAACCACGGAAAAAAATATCCAAACTACATAAAAAATACCCTGTTACAAGTTATTGAGGTAAGTTTAAGGATCGTTTTCTTTACGAAAAGATGTTTGAAACCATACCTCAATTCTTAATCCTTGAATAATAAGTTATCAAATGATGTTTACGTTTTCAGTCTATTTACAATAAATAAACAAAATTAATATCAATAAAAGGTCCTCGAGACAATCTTAATGTTTTTTTTATTCCTTTAAACATAACAGTTTTTAGTTGATAGTCGTTGATGCCTTCAATGTTGAGTACACGATGAACGGTTATTAATTTTGTGTTGAATTAGTTATATGGAAACCATTTTCCTTCGTATTCATTCACCATTCCCGGACGTCCCTGACGTCCCTGTTTATTCTTAACAACTCATCTCATCATCATGCCATATCTCATCCCACAGACTCATAGTATTTCGTCACTGGAATAAAACATAGAATACTATTAATTATTTATGCAAAAACAGCTATTGATCTATTTTACTACTAAGAAAAAACTTTAAAACCACATACTAAGTATCAATTACTTTTTTTACTTTTAAACAAATACTTTTGAATAGGGAACCTTATTTATAAAAATATAATTATTAACATGTGGAATGATCAAAATTTAAATGTTAATACTCACACTTAGTCTGGTTTCATTTGATATTTGTTTTAAGTTTAATCCACATATTTATGCAGGGCTTTAATGTTCGCCCTCAATATTTATATAAATCCAATTGTTAATATTTCACTGCAAAACCACAGGACAGTGTAACACTTATATGATGTTTACATAGTCACACAAAATAACCAAGAATCAACAACGTTCAATTAGGAGACTCAAAACGAGATAACATAGTTATGCCTACCGCACAAATCGAAATAATTCACTTTTGTTTTTTTTCTACGATCTACCTACAAAACTTTATTAAACTTAAGCATAGATATAGATAGACCAGCTATATCTGTGATTATAACGAACGACCCACAACACTAATGACTTATTATGCCTACCGCACAAATCGAAATAATTCACTTTTTTTTTTTCTACGATCTACCTACAAAACTTTATTAAACTTAACCATAGATATAGATAGACCTATATCTGTGATTATAACGAACGACCCACAACACTAATGACTTATATTAGTAGTTACACAAAAATCAATTTTAATTATCAAATTCCTACTAAAAAAATTACTAAAAATAACAAAAAGAATAAAGTAATTATTAAAAATTAAATTAAATAAAGTATTTGGGAAAAAAAAGTGGGATTCGATCCTCCGCAATCGAACGAACAGAAGTTCTATCCGAGCACGATTACCATTGCGCCATCATTACTTGTAGATTAATAGTTGAAATTATGAACTATATCAAAAGTTAATTTGATATGTATAGTAATAAAACAACTTATAACAAAAGGTCGTAAGTCAAAGTGAAGCGTCAGTCTATTGCTTTGAGAAGTTTATAATTCATTTTTGAACCTGACTGTACATGCGCTAAGGAAGGGTTATGTTCAAGTGAGAATAACTCCTAAAATACTTAACGTAGATTGATAATTTTGATATCATTTCATAGACTGACTCAAATACTTTTAATTTAATGCAAAAACCCAAGCAAAATTCAGGGATGCTTATCGAGCTGGAGTAAAAAATGTGAAATTATTCAGTAATTTTTGTGTACAATTTCGTGTTTGCACATGCTTTCTGCTTATTTTTACATATTATTTAGAAAACTTTTGAAAGTTTTTGATAAGCCTCAACGTTTAACTTTGCAATAAAGTCATTTGCATGTATGTAGGTCTCTTGCATATTTGCATTTTATTGTACATACCCAAGTTCCACAGAACAAAAAAATAAAATGGCCGCCATTCGCGAAGTATTGGAGTAAGAATTTTTTTTTTTTACTGTTTTGTCGATGAAAATGAGCCTAGAATATCCCCTTCACATATCGCTAACTCGTGCCCGGACACACTGTATAAGTATGTTTATCAGTTGTCTAGTACCCATAACACAAGCTCTGCTTAGCTTGGGACTAGATGGCGTTATGTATATGTCATCGGGGGGCGACATGATCTGTATTGTACGCGGGCGCAAGTAAGTGATTAGGTGCAGGTTTACTAAAATATCTATAAAAAATTGTAATACCGTAATCACGGTATTGGCTCATCAATACCGTAATTAAAAACATGGAGAAATATATCCTTGAGAACGGTATTATGTGATCATACAATACCTACCGGTATTAAAATCCCTATACACTATACATTGTTCGCTTTCGATTATAACTCTTCTGACATATTACAATAAGCTTAAGTGATATAATATGTAAAAATCAAAAAAGAAACATAAATTACCGACTTATTCCAGAACGTCACTAGCGCAGGCAATCCGCGAACGCCGTCGCCGTACCTTTACGTGCGGCTCAAGGTCAACTAAAGTCATATTTTGAATTAAACGTCAGTTGCGCTACGCCATCGTCGTGATAACCCGTGCTCTCTTTGTTATTAGTTCTAAGCTAGTGTCGAGAAGTAGTCGATGATGTTATACGACGACGAAGAACTATTAAATATATATTGCAGCAATCAAACAATGATATTAGTAGTAGTGGCAGTTCAGCGGATAGTGATAATGAATCGGTAAATAACTCTTTTGTTGTTCTAGTCTGTTTATTTATCCTTCAGTCAAAAAGACTAATTACCTAACGTATGTTCGAAGACTGATTAACGTATGTTTGAAGACTGATTTATTTGCTGTACTACTTAATAAAAATAAACTTTTTTTTACAAATTAGTAAGTTTTATTTATTTCATTACTTTGTTTATCGATAACTATATTTTACAACACTATGCTAAATTGTACCTTTTGCTGGCGCTAGATGCACTCCATGCGAATTATGACATGGCGGTTAAAGGGTTAAAAGCCCTATACACTATACATTGTTCGCTTTCGATTATAACTCTTCTGACATTATTTCACATCCTTTAAGGTTTAAAGGTTCTTTAGTGTGTATAAGAAAGGTATTTTTAAAGTACTTCTTAGACTGATACTTCTACTTCTGACATATGTCATATTTGAAAAGTTTTTCAGCAGTATGTATAACAACATGGTTTTTCAAAGTTCTACTGTGACTAAAACTCTTCTGACATATGTCACATTTGTAAGGTTTGTACCCTGTGTGTAAAAGAATATGACTTTTTAAATGAAATTTTCGACTAAAACTCTTCTGACATATGTCACATTTGTAAGGTTTTTTACCAGCGTGTACAAGAACATGAGTTTTAAGATAAGTGCGTTGACTAAAACACTTCTGACATATGTCACATTTGTAAGGTTTTTCCCCTGTGTGTATAAGAACATGTCTTTTTAAATTACCACTTTGACTGAAACTCTTCTGACATATGTCACATTTATAAGGTTTTTCATCAGTGTGTATTAGAGCATGATTTCTTAAAGTACGACTTTGAATAAAACTTTTCTGACATATGTCACATTTGTAAGGTTTTTCCCCTGTGTGTATACGAACATGTCTTTTTAATTCGCTACTTTGACTAAAACTCTTCTGACATATGTCACATTTGTGAGGTTTGTACCCTGTGTGTAAAAGAACATGACTTTTTAAATGACCTTTTTGACTAAAACTCTTCTGACATATGTCACATTTGTAAGGTTTATTACCAGTGTGTTTAAGAACATGATTTTTTAAATTACCACTTTGACTGAAACTCTTCTGACATATGTCACATTTATAAGGTTTTTCACCAGTGTGTATTAGAGCATGATTTCTTAAAGTACTACTTTGAATAAAACTTTTCTGACATATGTCACATTTGTAAGGTTTTTCCCCTGTGTGTATACGAACATGTCTTTTTAATTCGCTACTTTGACTAAAACTCTTCTGACATATGTCACATTTGTGAGGTTTGTACCCTGTGTGTAAAAGAACATGACTTTTTAAATGACCTTTTTGACTAAAACTCTTCTGACATATGTCACATTTATAAGGTTTATTACCAGTGTGTTTAAGAACATGATTTTTTAAATTACTACTTTTATTAAAACTCTTCTGACATATTTCACATTTGTAAGGTTTATTACCGGTGTGTATGAGAACATGATTTTTTAAATTAGTACTTTGACTAAAACTCTTCTGACATATGTCACATTTGTGAGGTTTGTACCCTGTGTGTAAAAGAACATGACTTTTTAAATGACCTTTTTGACTAAAACTCTTCTGACATATGTCACATTTGTAAGGTTTATTACCAGTGTGTTTAAGAACATGATTTTTTAAATTACTACTTTTATTAAAACTCTTCTGACATATTTCACATTTGTAAGGTTTATTACAGGTGTGTATGAGAACATGATTTTTTAAATTAGTACTTTGACTGAAACTCTTCAGACATATTTTAAATTTATAAGGTTTGTCATTTGTGTGTGTAAGAACATGACTTTTAAAATGACTACTTTGACTAAAACTCTTCTGACATATGTCACATTGGTAAGGTTTCTCAGCGATATGAATACGAATATGATTTATTAAATTTCTTTTTTTAGTACAACTATAGTGACACGCATCGCAATTATATGTTGTTATTCGGTCATTCGCAGCTGTTTTCTGTATTCTCAATCTATCAGTAACATTCACAATATTACTGATTGGTTGAGAATTTGTGACAAGCTTTGTGAATTTGGAAGGAGCTGCAAACTTCTCGGGGTTCCTTATAATTAGTAAGTCTGGCTGTTCAGTATTCTTTTGCTGGAATGTCATTGTATCTTCTAGTCTTGTTAGTTGTACGTATAGCTCCGGTTTCTTTGCGTTGGGCGCGCCTGTGAATATAAAACTGTTAAGTATGGGCAACGACGATATATTACTAGACTCCGCATGCACGTTCTAAGGAACAAAAACTATTCTGTTAACTCGCTGAGGTACTACGTAAACGAGGGGGTCGGGGTACTGCGTTGTGATTGGCTAACTCAAGGTCTGTTCTGTCTCAACGTATGTTTACGGCTCACAGGAGTAGTCGAAATGAGACGGATATAAGACTTTTTTGCCTAATGTGTTGACAGACATCGGTCGCCTGTTATTAGGAGTCTAGTAATATATCGTCGTTGAGTATGGGACTGGTTAATATAGCAGCAGAACGCAGAGATTGGGATGTGTTTTTTACCTTGCTTCACACTATGAATTTGTCCTGTGACACTGTTAAACGTAATCATCAATGTGTTTACAACATTTAAACTCACAAACAGCCTCTCTTCATTCTCTCTGATTGTCTCTCTACAGTAACAGTAGCGGAGCTTTTTCTGAAGGTAGTTGAACAAGTATGACATATTTTTTTATTATATGCTTTGCTAAAGAAATCTAATTAAAAAAAATTAAGTGCCTTTAAAAATAACCTACAATAACGGTGACTTTATTTTTTATTTCATTGACTTTTTGTCACCGACTTTCGAATGAAAAGTTTTTTTGTAGGTTATTTTGAACTTTTTTTGTGGTTGTTTTGAAGTCGGTTACATTTTTTTTTGAAAAAGTTTTTTATTTAATCCTTTTTAGTTTCACTATTCAACCCAAAGTATTTTTATAAGTAGATACATAGAATACATATAGATCAGTAAGTAGTAATAACATAATTATAAGTACATGTAAGTATAGGTGGACGGGCCGCTGGACCCCCCACCTAGACGCCGACAGTTCAGTCCGTGCGAGCACAGCAAGCGGGTGCGCTTGTATGTGATTTACATTGTTTGTCAAATTTTATCCGTGTCTTTTAAAATATAAGTCTCCAAAGCTACTAAATCGTTTAACTTCGCCGATAACCACCTACAACATTTACAGTCAAATACATAATTTTCTTACATGTCCACAAAATTTTTGTAATCCACAGCACCGGTAATAACAACGCCCATGACGTTTGTATGTACACAATGAGCCAAACATAAAAACTACTGCACCAAACTAAGGGGCCAAATTGCAATTATAACATCACGCAGTCACCAATAGGAACGGAGAAGTAATGAGAAATGTTTCAAAATCGGGAAAATGTATTCCTTTTCGAGAGCTTCCGTTGCGTGCGCTGCGTAAACGGTTAAAGATACGCAAAAATTATGTACTACGAAATTAATTCCTCATAAAAAGTTCTAAAATAAAGTCTGCGAGGGCGTCTATCTATCTTTTAAGGTTAAGTCTCTATAACCACATTTATGGAAATCAAATTGGTTTTAAAGTAATGCTTTATTTGCGAAGGTATTTTCATTAACACGATATAAATCCTTATCAAAATAAATACATTAATCATCACAAGCATTTAATTTTGAACGAAATTGCCCTTGACATCGTTTGATTTCAATGAATATCTAAGGAGATATTATAGTTTCAAAATAATACCACAACAAAATAATGACTGCCTGGGAATGTCATAATTGCGGCGGTAAGATCGCTGTTTGAGGAGTGGTTGGAGAGGCGCTACGGCGTCCTCACCTTCAACCTGACGAAGTCCGATCCGAAGCCCTCCCGGGCACTGTTGTTTAGGAACGTACGTCAGGGATTCTGCAACAGGCGAGGGGAATGGGGAGCAATTGGAACGCGTGAGGGAGAGGGCATCGGAAATCGCGGGTCATATTCCAGCCGCTTGTGGACGGGGAGTAATGGGTAGCTCGCCGTCCGACCAAGACGAGAACCGAGTCGTGGCGCGTCGTGTTCCACACGCAAGGGAACTCATGGGGACAGGACCATAGGGCCAACGCCTAACATGACGCGGGTGAAACCGCGGGCAGAAGCTAGTAAATTATATTCAAAATGACGCACTATGGCTATAATAATATACTATTTTCACAAACTAAAAATGACGTTCGTACAAAGATACGTCGTTACACGCCGTTGACTAGTTGCTTCGGCCCGGAACGACAGCGGTGGGTCAACAAACTGGTGCCACTTTCGTCTTTCGGTGGGGCCTGTCCTCACGATATAAGTCAATGATTTTGGTATACAAAAAGGATGATTGATGAGCATTTTATTTGTAGCCTTATATAATACTTACTTTCTGTGTCTCCGGATATTCGTTCTTTCGTAAATTCTACTGGCTCTATTTTCACTTCAGTTTCAAACCCTAAGAAAGGTGTCTCAACTTCCGAGTCTGATTCAGTACAGTTTGGAACTGGTAGACTATCTAGATATTCGAATTCTGTAAAGAAAAAATATTTTTAACCAACTGCGCTAATAGGAGGCTTTTTCTTTCTAGTGTCTGAACACGGGAACACCCAAATACTCCGAAATATTTTATTCCGAATTTAGGTATTCCGATTTTCGAAACTCTGAATATCATAATACCTAAAAATTACAATATTTATTATTAAGAACCTCGAAATTCATTTGACCGAAAGTCGTATATGTCCGATTTCTTCGTTTTTCGATTTTCACATATTCGAAAAATGTAATGCTCAATGAGTTCTCATTCAGAAAAACGAAATTCCTATTTTCAATATTCCGAATAAACTGATTTTTTCGGGATATTGAAAATCGGAATTTCGTTTCTCATTCTACAAAGTCAGTGACAGAAACGAATTGGTGCAAAACCGGCTCCACGTAGTTTTGTCTACCGTACTCCCAGAGTGTTATTTATGCCGGAGGCAGAGGCCAGAGGATATGTGTAGGCACGGAGTGGCGAGGCGTATCCTCTTAACTTTCACTGTTTGCCTTCAGGATTTTTATTGTTATTAGGAGAACATAGGATCCGAGAGCGAGCGAAGCGAGCTCGGGACTTAGGGCACCCCGACTCGGACAGGTTGGGTTCGAAGGTTACTTTAAACCTTGCTCACAGAAATAGGAGCCCCGCGAAGGGGGACTCCGTCGACCTATCTTAGTAGGTGGTAGTCAACAAATTGACTAAGGATGCAAAAGCGAGCGAAGCGAGCTCGGGACTGGGGACACCCCGACTCGGACAGGTTAAGTTCGAAGGAGGGTGGTTCCATCCCCTTCGTGTTAGGTTACTTTAAACATTGCTTACAGAAATAGGAGCCCCGCAAAGCGGGGCTTCGTTGAACCACCTTAGTGGTTCTATAACTCAGGATGCAATAGCGAGCAAAATGTGTCTTGGGGCACCCCGACTCGAACTTTTCGACGAAACTCGGACTAATCAGAATTTAAATATTCAGTATTTGTATTTTTGATGTTTCGGAAAATATATTAAGTCAGAATTTTTGATATTCGGTCTATTGAAATTCGGTATTTTGAAAATAGTAATTATAAACGATAGCAATTTTGAAATTTCGGAATTATTAAAATAGGAATAATGATCCATCGGAGTATTAGGAACTTTGAACCTATCAGCTATTAATTTTGAACAATCTTTATGAAATGTCATGACAATTACCATGTTTTTGTCAATAAAGCCAGGAGGAATCCTGGCTTCATTGACAAAAACAAGTCTGATTTAAAATATTTAACATAAGAAACATACCGCTTTGAAGTTCCTGCTCTGGTTCAATACTCTCATGTTCTTCCTTACGATCATCTTCTAATTCTTCTTTGATATCATGGCTTTTTGATTGACGTTCATCAAGTACACAGTTAACATGCACTGTTGGAGTAATAATAAACCCTTTGAAAACCTCTCTCTCATTTTGGTTTATTCTTGGTTTTGTCTGTAACAAACAGTTTAAAAATGGTTGGTCAAATGCTGATTGCATTCACTACAAGCTATTCAAATGTTTACTTTACATCAGATGTCATTTATTCCAGAATTGCCTCTTGTAAATCGTCAGATACGGACCTATCCCCCAAAATCACATTTTGGATTTACCCTGCGGCAGTAATCAAACCAGTCACCACATTTTTTTTTTTTTAATGTGGTAAAATCATCAAATGAGTCCTCCCGCCCTGGGTGGGGCGGAAGGGACTGTCAGACTCTTACTGACTAAAATCCACCCGTGTTCCTTCCTATGCCCTTTACGTTCCGGGGCCACGGTATCCTAGGTTAAGAAAAAACCCGCGACCCCAGCAGGCATATGGCGCGAAACACGACGCGCCACCGACCCGGGCTTGGTCCTTGGTCGGACGGCGAGCTACCCATCACTCACCGTCCGCAAGCCCGCTCCGCCGCTGTGCCCTCTGCTAATCAGAGGGTCACGCGTTGGAGCATCCACACGACAGGCTATTCGCATACGGGCAAAGAGACCACTTGGGCACACAGTGCTTAAGGAAGAGTTTTTACCCGCATCCCAGGGTGCAACGGCCCGAAAAACTGGTCGTCCTCCCGGACGTATCCGAGAAGGAACTCCAGTCCACGGGCGCACGTGGAGGTTTCCTGTCATAGCACCCCAACCAGTCACCACTTGGAACAAACTACAACGTCTAAAAAGACTGGCCTGCATGGCGACCACAGGCTGCATAAGGACTATGCCTACAAACTGGAAGCCATGCTGGGCCTCCCTCTGCTTCACCTGTTCATACAGCAAGAAGCAACACTGGCAGCGGTCCATCTCAAAACACTACAACACTGAGGTACGAAAGAGTCACAACAAACCTCGGTACTACAGGGATTTTATGAAGACGTTCCCATGGTAAGTTGTTAAAGACTGGATACGTTAGCAAATTTTCTTCTTTTTCTTTGATAAAAATACAAAATTCAGCTCCATGAGGATCGCCGCTGCGAGGCAGACCCCGGCGGTCTTAACACAGCTAATGGTACTGGTGCTAGAAACTTCTCAGGAGACCTCAACATCCACATGGCCACAGTACTGGTGTTCCACAACACAGTTGTTCAGGCAGAATACATGTGGATTACTCTGGCAGCAACAGCCTTCTCAGCCCAGAAGGTAAAGATCAAATAGTATCGGCGTTTTATTGCTTGACAGCCACATTGTTAACTCTTGCCTAATATATGAGTGTTACCTGAGCCTTAATTAAGTAGGTGAGCACAACAACATAACCATCGAGTGTATCAAAGTACACAGACTCCCGAGGCAACAATGCAGTGGGGATCTCGCTCTAAGGGGATCTAGCTTGGCGGTGGTGGGACCCGAACCCATAGTGCAACTCCTTTCCAGTTACTTACATACTCTGGTCAGGGAACACACAGGAAAATTACATCGAAACATATTGCACGAAATCAATGGCTGCTTCACCAAATGTGTGCTCAGGTTAACAAAGCAGCAGCCATGCATATACTGAGGAGAGCCACACATAATTAAATACTTTAATAACAAGTGCCACAGAACAAAAGTCAAACCCCACCTCATCATCTTCATTCAACATCTGAGTGAACAGCTTCTCTGCTTCCAGACATTTCCTCTGCAATTGACAGCATTGCTTTAGTCTAGTGTAGCAGAAGACACAAGCAAGCACCGGTCTACTGTCTTCAGTTAAAAACTGCAACAAAATTATTGTTAAATTAATTGTAAAAGACAATGCAACTTTTCCTTTGACTGCTGCTCCAAAAATATGAAACCTGTTGTGCATAATCGAAACCTATTCCAACCGAAAGTTCTAAAAAGATAATAGGTAATAAAAGTATTAAAAAGTGTGGATTTTTTTTTCACCTAATTATAGGTTTTGTTTGTTTTAAACAGATATGGGTCTGGTTTTGTTCTGGAACTACTTCAGGTAGGCCTTTTACAGGTAAGTGTTGTGCTTCAGTTTACTCTGACGCGACTGATTGTTCCTGTACGACGTCAGCTTGATGAATAATAGGACTACAACGCAACAATAACACTATTATTATACTATTGTAAGTATGGCAGTTTTAATTTTGACATTTTATAATCCCTACTTCCCCACTATAAATTAATGTGAAAGTAACTCAGTCTGTCTCCTTTTCACGCTTAAACCACTGAACCGATTTGGATAAAATTTGGTGAGAAAACAGTTTGAGAGCCGAGAAGGGACATAGGATAGACATAGGATAGACCTAAAGGAACGACAAAAGAACGGTATGCGCGTACGAAGTCGCGGGCAAAAGCTAATCTATAATATAAAAATGAATCGCAAAATGTGTTGGTAAGCGCATAACTCAACAACGCCTGGACCAATTTGGCCAATTTTATTTTTTTAAATGTTCGTTGGAGTTCAAGGATGGTTTTTACGGCGAGAAAATTTCGAATAATTGCCGGAAAAACCCTTAAAACAGCCCTTTTCTTTTTCCCATACAAACGTTTTCTAACTAAAACGTAGTCAATTTGAGCTTTTTTTTGTTGTATAGGTATTAAGTCCGGTTAACATATAGGCTATAATTTATCTTGGAAACTTGAACACCTGATGCAGAACCGCAACAGACCTGCTTAACTATAAGAGATACAGAAATGATGCCAAAGCAAAAATTGTTCCACGTGATGAGCATTTTCTGCTGAGAGAATAAATTTGAAGATCCTGGACACCTGATGTGGAACACCAAGAGCCCAGCTACACTATGACATATACAGGAACGACGTCTTAGCAAGAGTTGTTCAGCCTGATAAGCACTCTCTGTTGCTGTATAAAAATTTGAAAATCTGGAACACCTGATGTGGAACTCCAAGAGCCCAGCTACACTATAACATATAAGTGAATGACGTCTTAGCAAGAGTTATTCAGCCTGATGAGTACTCTCTGTCAACGTATAAAAATTGAAGATCTGGAACACCTGATGTGGAACTTCAAGAGCCCAGCTACACTATAACATATACCTAGGTACAGTAAAGACGTCTTAGCAAGAGTTGTTCAACCTGATGAGCACTCTCTGTTAACGTATAAAAATTAAAGATCTGGAACACCTGATGTGGAACTCCAAGTGCCTAGCTACACTATAACATATACAGTAAAGACGTCTTAGCAAAAGTTTTTGAGCCTGATGAGCAACCTCTGTTGTCGTATGAAAATTGAGATCTGGAACACCTGATGTGGAACTCCAAGACCCAAGCTACACTATAACATACCCATATAGGAATAACGTCTTAGCAAGAGTTGTTCAGCCTGATGAGCACTCTCTATTGACGTATAAAAATTGAAGATCTGGAACATCTGATGTGGAACTCCAAGAGCCCAGCTACACTATACTTAATATACATACATAGGAATGACGTCTTAGCAAGAGTTGTTTAGTCTGATGGTCATTTCCTGTTGACTTACAAAAATGAAAGATATGGAACGTCTGGAATCGTCTCGCGCATCCCGTTGCTTTCCCGTCCCCAGGCTCTTAGAATTCGACGTTTCAGATCTTCGATTTTGACGACCCCGTCGTCGCTGGCATAAGCAACAGGATCCGCGTACGAAGTCGCGGGCAGAAGCTAGTATCTAATAAAACATTTCTATTTGTTTTAGTTGAGCAGTGGGGAAAAGAAAATGTCTAAACTCAAAACTATGAAATGATTAATTGAACAGTTGGGATCCCAAATGCTCAACTGTTCGTAGTTGAGCAGTTACAGTTGAGCAGTCGGGAAAAAGCGGAAAATCCACATTTTTTGAAAATGTTTCTTTTTTTTACTTGGTTAGATTTATTTGGGCCAATATTAAAAATTATCACAAATGATTAGGACTTACGTTTAACATATAGGTTTCAATTGTGCACAAGGGGTTTCAATTTTTTGGGCCAATTGGTTGCATTGTCTTTTGAGAAGAGCTATGCATTTGACTACAGAATAAAAACTAGCTTAAGGTGATTGCTTCGATGTAGCCCGCGAAATTCAATTTTTTTTACGTTTTTTGCAATTTGCAGGCCAGTGACATGTTGTAACTTTATAAATATATGTGTTGCGGTAATAACAAGTATAATTTTAAATATAAAAATTATCAAAAAATTCGCTCCATCAGCTCTCACATAGAAAAGGTGCATCATAGTTAGATTTCGGAGATTTAAACATGATGCACCTTTTCTATGTGAGAGCTGATGGAGCGAGTTTTTTGATAATTTTTATATTTAAAATTATACTTGTTATTACCGCAACTCATATATTTATAAAGCTACAACATGTCACTGGCCTGCAAATTGCAAAAAACGTAAAAAAAATTGAATTTCGCGGGCTGGTTGGAGCATCCCCCTTAAAAGATGCGTATCTTCAAAAGTTCATTCTTCTCGTTTGCTTCACAATAAAAAAGTCATCATCATCATGTCAGCCCGGTATCACCCACTGCTGAGTATAGGCGCCTTTTTCTCCAAGATCCAAGATCTTAGAAAAACTTCTAAACAACCGACTCAAATCTTTTCTGGAAAAAAATAAAATTCTTTCAGACGCACAATTTGGATTCAGGTCAGGAAAGAGCACTGAGGATGCTGTGACCCAACTGGTAGACTATGTGACAGCAAAAGTTGACTCAAAAGAAAAGTGCTTGGGCGTCTTCCTCGACCTCGCCAAAGCGTTCGACACTGTCTGTATTCCAACCCTTGTGGGCAAGTTAGAACGTGCAGGTGTTCGAGGGGACGCGCTGAAAATTTTTAAGGACTACTTAACAAATCGTACACAAAGAGTGAAAATAAGCGAATACACAAGTACCGAAGCGCAGGTTAGTTTCGGCGTCCCCCAAGGTAGTGTGCTTGCCCCGACTCTTTTCCGAATATATATTAACGACTTGTGTACACTTTCATTAAGAAATGGCAAAATATTTTCATATGCCGATGACACAGCGTTAATATTCCATGGAGCGACTTGGGAGGAAGCACACACAAATGCAGAATTGGGACTACATCGAATAAAATACTGGCTAGAAGCAAATTTATTGACTCTAAACCTAACTAAAACCACCTTCATGCCTTTCACCTTTGCCAAGAGCAGGCAACCAGAACTCATAATTAAAGTACACTCTTGTAACTTCTCCAAGAATAGTCCAAATTGCTCATGCTTGTCACTAAAAAAAGTAACATCCACAAAATATCTAGGAGTACTCTTAGACAGTAAACTGAGTTGGAAACTTCACATTGAGCAAATAACCAATCGTACGAGGAAGCTAATATGGGCATTCCGGAGGCTTAGGTATGTGGCAGATACTAAACAATTACGTTCAGCCTATCACGCATTGGCGCAGTCAGTGTTGGGTTACTGCATTACGGTATGGGGTGGGGCATGTAAAACATTCATGATAAACCTGGAAAGAGCTCAAAGATCACTGCTCAAAGTCATGACATTCAAACCATACCGGTTCCCGACCGTCACCTTGTATGAAATTTGCAAGGTGTTATCAGTAAGACAGTTATTTTTACAAAATATTATCATAAGGAAGCATCTTATCACACCTTTCAATCCAAACAGTATACGCAAACGAACCATCCCCAACATCTGTCTCCATGTAAAAACATACTCTGCATCGGCAAGGCGACAGCACGTGTATTTGGCAGCACACATATATAATAAAGCAAACAGACTACTAAACATAAACCCTCTTACACTGAATAATTTGAAATATAAAGTTAAAATCTGGCTTCAGTCGCTCAGCTATATTGACACTGAAGAAATAATTAAATAACACAACACAGACACACCACACCACACATCTTCACACCCACACCTACAAATACCCACTCTCGCACCCACACCTACAAATACCCACTCTCACACCCACACATACAAACACCCACTCACATACACCTCACACACCACACTCATACACACATACAAAATACACACATTCAGCATAATATAGCATTTATGTTTTATTGTGTTTTCTATGTTAATATTTTCCTTATTTTTTTTTCTTTTTTCGATCTTTATTAGATGATTTTGTTGCACATTAATGACATAAAAATGGGAGATGACACTGACTTCTGTAACACAGGCTTCGCCTAGCTCAGTAGTCAGGGTTACAACACACATTGTATCATTGTATTATAAATGTCAATAAAAATATTTTATTATTATTTTATTTCTCCCCCGTTTCTGCAATAGCAAAGTACTCGTGCTTGAATTATCTATAAAGATCATTTACTTACTTGAATTCCAGTCAGCTTCTCATAAAGTAGTTGCAGTTCCAAATTGGTAACCATAAACATACGAACATCTTCCACTAAACATATTCTACACATTTGCAGCTTTTCTTCTTTCATATTGTATATTATTGAATTTGTTGTGATAAACACTGGTGGTAACAACGAATTATAAAATTTTTGGCTAAAGACCACTCAATAATCTGAAAATCTGAAGTGATCTGAAGACTGACATTGACAATTCCTGTCGAGGCGGAGCTGTCATCTGTCACTGTCATGATGATAGGGACGGACGCTATCAGAAATCGATTAATGGTGAACGCACATCTAGCCGCACCGCAGTCCCCGCATTACGAATTCTTTGTATGAAGTTCTATGAAACCTCGCACACTTACCCGCATCGCAGTAGCCGCAGAATCGGTAAGAAAACAGACTGTGGAGACTGCGGTGCGGCTAGGTGTGCGTTCACCATAATTATACATGCAATGGGGATGGCAACTCAAAGCTAATCGTAGATGGCGCTGCGATAGTTGGTCCCCACGTCTACCTTGTACAAAAAAACAAACAAGATTATTTGTTATAAAAATTGAGTATAAATACAAAACAAATATGGAAAATTATTCGTCCATGCAAGTACTATATACTAAAAGAAGAATTAAGACGCCGCGGCGCATCTACAAGAGAAAAAAAGTGATTTAATTGAGTGGTTATACATTTGATTTTACCGTAATAAATCCACAATTACTTGTAGTTGAGGTTTCAATTTTTGAGTTTAGGTATGTTTTACCTGTCCTCTCCTTTATCAAGAATATAATGCTGCTTTTGACTTTCTATTTTGATAAAATATCATAATGTTTTAAGTCAGTAATTTTAACCTTTTTTTCTATTTAGATTCGAGAAATATCACAATATATTTAATTTCTTAACACCACAACTATTACAAAACTCGTTCCAGGTGATAATTCTTCGATTTTCGAGCGATGCAATACTGGTACATAACCTCCAAAAGAAAAGTAGATATTATTTTGAAAAGTGTATTCCATCATTTTTACAGCTTATTACACAACATCTAGTCATTTTACATCAATAAATGTTTTTTTTTTCTGAAAATTCCTTTGATTTTACAGTTCTTTGGGGACCAAACTGTCATTTTCACTTTGACACTTGCCTTCCCCATTTTAACCGTACAAACAGCTTTAGTAAATCGTCTAGTTTTGAATCGAATGTTAATAAATTATTGCTTGGGGGTCTTAATAGCAACAAAAAGAGGCGCAAAAGTGGCTACAGCCTGATTGTAGCTACAACCTTGGGGTCTTTAAGAGCGCGTATACACATGAACTGTATTGTACGCGGGCGCAAGTGATTAAGTGCAGGTTTACTAAAATATCTATAAAAATTGTGATACCGTAATCACGGTATTGGCTCATCAATACCGTAATTAAAAACATGGAGAAATATATCCATGAGAACGGTAGGTATTATATATGATCATACAATACCTACCGGTATTAAAATCCCTGTACACTGTACATTGTTCGCTTTCGATTATAACTCTTCTGACATATTACAATAAGCTTAAGCAGGCCTGGGTCATTCCGCGGTATAGGTATAAAACGGCACGCACACACGCGCACACCGTTCACGGGTCGCCACAGATGGCTTTCGCGCGCCGCCCGTATCGCACGCGCTTCGTGTCGTAATGGGGATGGCAACTCAAAGCTAATCGTAGATGGCGCTGCGATAGTTGGTCCCTACGTCAGATTACTGTCTACGTTGTACAAAAAACAAACAAGATTTATTGTTAAAAAAATTGAGTATAAATACAAATCAAATATGGAAAATTATTCGTCAATGCAAGAGCATATACTATAAGAAGAATAGAGACGCCGCGGTGCATCTACAAGAGGAAAAAAAGTGATTTAATTGAGTGGTAATACATTTGATTTTACCGTAATAAATCCACAATTACTTGTAGTTGAGGTTTCAATTTTTGAGTTTAGGTATGTTTTACCTGTCCTCTCCTATAACAAGAATATAATGCTGCTTCTGACTTTCTATTTTGATAAAATATCATAATGTTTTAAGTCAGTAATTTTACCCCTTTTTTCTATTTAGATTCGAGAAATATCACAATATATTTAATTTATTAACACCACAACTATCACAAAACTCGTTCCAGGTGATAATTCTTCCGCCAGACGAAGCATTTCATGATTTATGGAGCGATGCAATACTGGTACTTAACCTCCAATAGAAAAGTAGATATTGTTTTGAAAAGTGTATTAGATTGTTTAGTTATGCTATAATCATAGAATTTCATTATTAAACTCAACTAACGGCCTGTCTCGGCTTCGCAAGGCTGGATATTTGTTTATTATGTAGCTTTTCCTTAGTTATAATTCAATTTTTGTTCTCATGGCAGTCACAGCAGCAACCCATTATTTCTTGATAGTGTGAATTGTCGGAAATTTGTATGTTCCATCATTTTTACAGCTTATTACACAACATCTAGTCATTTTACATCAATAAATCAAAATTTTTCAGAAAATTCCTTTGATTTGACAATTCTTTTGGGACCAAACTGTCACTTGTCACTTTGACACTTGCCTTCCCCATTATTTGTACAACCACAGTACAAAAAGTGAACTTATTTAATAAAAACGTGGGAAAATATGAAGACAAGCAAATACTGCATAGCTTTTGGTTGCCTAAACGACAACAGAGACAAGAGCCTCACGTTTCATACACTACCGCGTGACGTCGAAAGGTAAGAAAAAAAAGTGATAATATCGAATGTTTATGAACAGTGTTATTCGTACATAATTATGTTTATGAATCTAGGGTTAATTACGAGTATCAATTACCTATCTACCTACTTGTGATACGCATATTTATTATGTCTTTCAAGTGGGTACTTACACTAACTTACACTACTTACCTAAGTAACAAGTTCGGAAATGTATCGAGAGTGCGTAGTACAATTTTTTTTTTTTTTTTTTTTCGGACAAACTTAAATAGAAATATAACATTTATATTCTGCCAAACTGCAGTATAGTTTGTCGGCAGAGCCCTCATGGATATAGCTTGTCTTAACCAAGTAGGTACTTATCATTTAATGTTATACATCGACGCAAAGAAAAACTTAAAATTTACACTAAACACAAACACACTACTCTTAGGCTCATCGTCCTGCCAACCAGGCCAGCATGCGCGACGCTGCAGATTATGTAATGTAAGTAAAAAGTGTAAACATCACCAACCTGCGCAATTCATTCGGGACGACCGTCGCCGCGCCCCACCGCTCGGGAGGCTGCCCAGCGCGAGCGAGACGCCACGACGGACGCCCGAGCACTCAGAACAACAACACGGCGCGCGCGCATGCTAGTCTGGCTGACTCACATGCTACGGACACAATCCCAAATAGTGTTTTCGAAGGACATTTTTTAGGGCATTTTTTTTTTTAGATGCTTCAATTGAGATTTGCGGTGGTAATTCGTTTAAAATTGTTGGAATTAGCCATTACTGAGTTCTTTGGCCTAAGTAGTTTTTATATTTAGGGACTACATATTTATTCCTGTGTGTTGCTTTACGGGTTGGCCGATTATACACTCTCAGTATTTTGTGTTCTGTTTTATTATGACCTAAAATTATAGCTGACTTAACTTTTGACTGTACCGGTAATATTTGATGTATTTTAAATAATTTATCGTACTCCTTATTAATGCTTTCTTTAAGTGCTTTGCTTGATAGTAATTTTAACAATCGAATTTGAAGTTTTTTAATTTTATTTAAATGTACGGGAAACGTTAGTCCATATGAGGCCAGCCCGTAGTTTATTGTTGCATCTGCGAGTGCGTGATACAGTATGTACAGGATTCGCTTACTAACTACATATTTTAAGTTACTCAGTTTCCCTAGGACTGACCGCAGTCTACTGCACACACTGTCTACGTGTACATCCCACGAAAACCGTTCATCTATTGTCAGTCCTAGGTACTTATACTTCGTTACGCGCTCAAGACACTCACACTGACAATTAAGTTTATTAGTATGGAGGCATTCGTACGAGTGGCCCTTAACCGAGATATTAAAATTTTTGCTTAAACGGTTATATGGAGACGATATTAGCATACATTTAGTTTTATTTAAATTAATAAGAATACCGTTGTCATGTGCCCATTTAACTATGCTATCGAGATCCTCTTGCATTGCCGACTGAATCAGTTCAGTCCCGGCCACTGTATGCCAAGCACGTGTCGTCTGCATACATGTAGGTTTTACAATTTTGAATAATGTTGACCATACTATTGACGTGCATAATATACCCAGACGGGCCATAAACTGACCCGGTCGGCACCCCATAGTTGACTTTACAGAGTTCGCTGTCTGTTTCTCTAACCCTGATTACCTAACCTAACCTGACTATTATATTATATTCTATGATCGAGATAGGTAGGTACCTACCTACTCGGGATGCGAGCCTGAGCCAGAAAAATAGACGAATATCAAACCTGACATCACTCTCACTCACCTTATCGCTCGGTAGAAAGTAGAAAGATGTTTGCATTGTTGTTTAAAACTCACGTTCAAACTCAGAAAATGGCCATACTACGCATTCAAGGTCAGCGATCGTAATTCGTTGCGCGACTTTTTTACCATTTACAAAGACCCGCAACACACTAGGTTTAAAGGCATTCTACTCGATAAAAATTCCAAACCGACCGCTAACAGAGGTGACCTTGGTCCAGTTGGTGCGAAAATCTACCGTGAGGACGTTGGTCGACCGACCAGATATAGGCGGAGTCAAACGACCTTTGGATGGCCTTGGTCGAGAGTGCACCCATCCCGACAGGCTGCGTACGTGGTCGGAGTTCGGACCCAATTAACCGTCTGGAACGCTTTCGGCCGACGGGAGAGCGTTGGTTGACGGGACCAAGGTCATCTTTGTCGGCGGACGGTTTGGGTGGTGCAGAAAGCCTCTAAGGGCAAAATGATAATAACTGGCCAGTTTCACAGGTTACGGATAAAGTGTCAAACTTCCTGATAATTTATTTAGTACCTAGCTACGATACCGACCGGGCCACTAAATAACAAGCGGAACGGCAACGTCGCTTCTTTGCGTTTCAATACTGTCTACTACCTACGTTAAATATTTTTATTTGAAAACAGTTTTGAAAACTTAACTATGTACCTAATTAAATAATTTTTGTTCAAAATAATCCAAGTCAACTTATGTAATTTTATCATTATTTATAGAACGAAATTAGTAAGATTCCTATGATAAGAAACGAAACGCATGTGTTTTGACTTGATAAAGGGATTCTTTTTCTAAGTTGATAAAGTTGGGGTGCTATGACAGGAAACCACGGAATAAGTCCACGGGCGCACGTAGAGGTGCGCCCGTGGACTGGAGTTCCCTTTCGGATACGTCCGGGGGGAAGACCAGTTTTTCGGGCCGGTGCACCCTGGGATGCGGGCAAAAACTCTTCCTTAGGTACTGTGTGCCTAAGTGGTCTCTTTGCCCATATGCGAATAGCCTGTCGTGTGAACGCTCCAACGCGTGTCCCTCTGATTAGCAGAGGGCACAGCGGCGGAGCGGGCTTGCGGACGGTGAGTGATGGGTAGCTCGCCGTCCGACCAAGGACCAAGCCCGGGTTGGTGGCGCGTCGTGTTTCGCGGCAAATGCCTGCTGGGGTCGCAACAACTCGAAAATTATCCCGCGGGAACATAAAATCGGGATGAAAACTATCCTTTGTGTTAATCCAGGTTATAAACTATCTGTATACCAAATTTTAGCCAAATCCATTCAGTGGTTTTTGCGTGAAAGAGTAACAAACATACCTACATACAGATACATACATCGTCACAAACTTTCGCATTTATAATATTACTCGGATTATTCCTCACGTAAGGTGCCGTAGGTATGTGTATGTACCTACTATTAACATTCTGTGCTACCAATCGATAATGTATGATGTAATCGACGACGAAACCAAAAATATGTAGGCTGATGATAAAAAACCAAAAATCCTTGAAGAACATAAGTATTTATGTTAATAACGTAATTTAACAAATGCATAAAAAACGTATACCTACCTAACTGTGCGTAAACTCGCGAGTCGCAACCCTATTGAGCTTGACCGACAGTAACCTTTTTATGTCGTTGGCGTCAGCTAAACTAAAATAAACTCTCGCGCGTAACCATTCAGTACATTTTTGCTTGCGCACGGGAAGTTTAGGCTATTATAAAAGTAGGTGGGCGGTACAGCTGCAAGTAAAAATGTACTTTATTCGCTCGTACATAGATTTTATATTTGTTTGATTTTTTTTTGGAAGTGTCATTTCTTGTGCGTAGTACTATTATATGTTCTGTGGCTTAAGTGATATAATATGCAAAAATCAAAAAAGAAACATAAATTACCGAGTTATTCCAGAACGTCACTAGCGCAGGCGATCCGCGAAAATCGTCGCCGTAATTTTACGTGCGGCTCAAGGTCAACTAAAGTCGTATTTTGAATAAACGTCAGTTGCGCTAGCGCCATCGTCGTGATAATCCGTGCTCTCTTTATTATTAGTTCTAAGCTAGTGTCGAGAAGTTGTCGATGATGTTATACGACGACGATGAACTACACACATCAAAAGTGTCTAGGGATCAAGCATTTTTATGCGGATTTCTTGAGATAGAGATGTGGCTTTGTAATAAATTTATGATTTTATAAATTTATATGGATCCTTTTTGGTGCATTTCATAATTTGAATCAGGAACTGTAAATCAAATTCGAGTAAAAGATGAAAAACAGCTGTCAATATTTTCCCTATAAAAACATACAACGCATTGAAGACATTATTAGTGCTACTGTTTCCCTACTACTGATTAAAACCAACGTTATTATGGAGCGGCGACGTCATTTAAGCAGGGAAGAAATGCTCAGAGCCGTGGGAATAATAGAAGCTGGTTCCCGGCAACGTACTGTGGCTTTAGCTCTGAATACAAGTCAGAGTGTTATCAGTCGACTTTGGACACGTTACCGAAGCACTGGTACCGTGGCTGAGCGCCATGGAGGACGGTATCGCTGCACCACACGGAGACAAGACCGATACATTCAAATCTTAACTCGAAGAGCTCCAACAATAACCGCCATGATGTTAGCCGTGAGGCTTCATCACTCTTCAGGGAACTTAATTAGCGACCAAACAGTCAGAAACCGCTTGCATGAAGTGAACCTTCATTCCCGAAGACCGCTACGGGTACCACCTATAGCAATGCACAATCGTAGGATTCGATATCAATGGGCTCTTGAACACAGAAATTGGGCAGAAGAACAATGGCGTTTCGTGTGCTTTTCTGATGAGTCTCGTTTTGGTATGAGACCGGATACAAGACGTATACGACACTGGAGAACCCCTGGACGCCAACAGCGATTAAAATCCTGCCAGGAAGTCCATCCTTATAGTGGTGGAACCATCATGGTATGGGCGGGTATTTGGATCGGCGGAAGAACTGAGTTGATTTGGATCAGAGGCATCCTCAACGCTCAAATTTATGCTGATACGATTGTATCAGACGTCATCGTTCCTCTACAAGTGCAAATCGGTCCCTTATTTCAGTTAATGCATGATAATGCACGACCGCACACCGCAAGAGTTGTAAGACAGACTCTCGCCGCAGCTAACATCAATGTCCTGCCCTGGCCTGCTCAGTCGCCAGACTTGAACCCGATTGAGCATGCATGGGATATGCTACAGAGAAGAGCTCTGCCGAATATGGAGGGTATCCAGTCGCAAGAAGACCTTTTTTTGTTGTTGCAACGAACATGGGCGGCCATTCCACAGCGTGATTTGGATGAACTCATTTTGAGTATGCCAAACCGATGTTCTTGTGTTGTTAGTGTTCGCGGTAGAAACACGGATTATTAATTGTTTAAGTTACCCAATAAAATTTTAAAGAAAACTGTTATTTCAGTCTTTTTTTCGAACTTTAATGTTAGTGGTTCAAATGTCAAAAATCCCTTTATTAGGAAAATGGCAAATTTCTTTATGAATGCAAAGGTGACTTGGTTTATCGTTACTGTGACAAACGATAACACTTTATTTGATGAATCCTTAAAGAACATTTTAATTAATATCAATCAGGAGAAAAGTTATTGCAAAAATATATGTTGATCCCTAGACACTTTTGATGTGTGTATTAAATATATATTGCAGCAATCAAACAATGATATTAGTAGTAGTGGCAGTTCAGCGGATAGTGATAATGAATCGGTAAATAACTCTTTTGTTGTTCTAGTCTGTTTATTTGTCCTTCAGTCAAAAAGACTAATTACGTAACGTATGTTCGAAGACTGATTAACGTATGTTTGAAGACTGATCTATTTGCGGTACTACTTAATAAAAAATAAACCTTTTATTACAAATTAGTAAGTTTTATTTATTTCATTACTTTGTTTATCGATAACTATATTTTACAACACTATGCTAAATTGTACCTTTTGCTGGCGCTAGATGCACTCCATGCGAATTATGACATGGCGGTTAAAGGGTTAAAAGCCCTATACACTATACATTGTTCGCTTTCGATTATAACTCTTCTGACATTATTTCACATCCTTTAAAGGTTTTTCTTTAGTGTGTATAAGAAAGGTATTTTTAAAGTACTTCTTAGACTGATACTTCTACTTCTGACATATGTCATATTTGAAAAGTTTTTTAGCAGTATGTGTAACAACATGGTTTTTCAAAGTTCTACTTTGACTAAAACTCTTCTGACATATGTCACATTTGTGAGGTTTGTACCCTGTGTGTAAAAGAACATGACTTTTCAAATGACCTTTTTGACGAAAACTCTTCTGACATATGTCACATTTGTAAGGTTTTTTACCAGCGTGTACAAGAACATGAGTTTTTAGAATAGTACTTTGACTAAAACTCTTCTGACATATGTCACATTTGTAAGGTTTTTCTCCCGTGTGTATAAGAACATGTCTTTTTAAATGACTACTTTGACTGAAATTCTTCTGACATATTTTACATTTGTAAGGTGTATTACCAGTGTGTATACGAACATGAGTTTTTAAATGGGTACTTTGACTGAAACTCTTCTGACATATGTCACATTTATAAGGTTTATTACCAGTGTGAATGCGAATATGTGTCTTAAGAGTAGAATTTTTATTAAAACTCTTCTGGCATATTTCACATTTGTAAGGTTTTTTACCAGTGTGTATAAGAACATGAGTTTTTAAATTAGAACTTGTGCTAAAACTCTTCTGACATATTTCACATTTGTAAGGTGTATTACCAGTGTGTATACGAACATGATTTTTTAGAATAGTACTTTGACTAAAACTCTTCTGACATATGTCACATTTGTAAGGTTTTTCTCCTGTGTGTATAACAACATGTCTTTTTAAATGACTTCTTTGACTGAAATTCTTCTGGCATATTTCACATTTGTAAGATTTTTTACCAGTGTGTATAAGAACATGAGTTTTTAATTTAGAACTTGTTCTAAAACTCTTATGACATATTTCACATTTGTAAGGTTTATTACCATTGTGTTTAAGAACATGAGTTTTTAAATCAGAACTTGTTCTAAAACTCTTCTGACATATGTCACATTGGTAAGGTTTCTCAGCGATATGAATACGAATATGATTTATTAAATTTCTTTTTTTAGTACATCTATAGTGACACGCATCGCAATTATATGTTTTTATTCGGTCATTCGCAGCTGTTTTCTGTATTCTCAATCTATCAGTAATATTCACAATATTACTGATTGGTTGAGAATTTGGGACAAGCTTTGTGAATTTGGAAGGAGCTGCAAACTTCTCGGTGTTCCGTATAATTAGTAAGTCTGTCTGTTCAGTTTTCTTTTGCTGGAATGTCATTGTATCTTCTAGTCTTGTTAGTCGTAATAGCTCCGGTTTCTTTGCGTTGGACGCACCTGTAAATATAAAACTGTTAAGTATGGGAATGGTTAGTATCGCAGCACAACGCCGAGATCGGGATGTGTATTTTACCTTGCTTCACACTATGAATTCGTCCTGTGACACTGTTAAACGTAATCATCAATGTGTTTACAATATTTAAACTCACAAACAGCCTCTCTTCATTCTCTCTGATTGTCTCTCTACGGTAACAGTAGCGAAGCATTTTCTGGAGGTAGTTGAACAAGTATGACACATTTTTTTCTTATATGCTTTGATAAAGAAATCGAATTAAAAAAAAATGTAAGCGCCTTTAAAAACAACCACAAAAAAGGGTAAAATAACCTACAAAACATTTCTTTCGGAAGTTGGTGGTTTTTTTATTAATTTCATTGTTTTTTTGCCACCGACTTCCGAAAGAAAAGTTTTGTAGGTTATTTTACCCTTTTTCTGGTTGTTTTTGAAAGCGGTTACATTAAAAAAAAAGTTTTTATTTTACTATTTTTAGTTTAAATATTCAACCAAAATTCTTGTCAAATACATAATTTTCTTACATGTGCACAAGAATATTGTAATCCGTAGCACCGGTAATAACATCGTTAACATCTCTTTCATTCCTTCCCTATCTCAAAAACTACAGAACCAATTTTGATGAAACGTGCAGTATTCAACGATACCTAGTACAACAAAAAAAGAATTACTTAAATCGGACTTGTAGTTCCGGAGATATGCGAACACAAACATAATTTATTAAATCAGTCGATGCCGACTCCTTACTAGAGGAGTTGTACCTTCCATCATCAGCTCATCCACCTGAGATGATGATTATCAGATGCAAATACTTAAACAGCTTGAGAAAATATATGAAAATGGTACTTTGTTCCTATAAAATTTGAAGGTTGCCCTCGACTTCCCTGGGATCCCATCATCAGATCCTGACCTGATGATGATGGGACCACTTGGGAAGTATAAAAAAAAATCCAAATCGGTCCAGGCGTCTTCGAGAAATCGGGGAACATAAATAAATAAAAAAACAGATTCCGACGAATTAAGAACCTCCTCCTTTTTTTGAAGTCGGTTAATAAAAAATAAACAGCTTTAATACACAATTTGAAATGGATTGGTAGCAGTTTGTGTTAGTTACGACCTGCCAGTTTCGTGTTATTTCCTTCCAAAACCCAGAATTATTTATTGTTATACTATTCAATAGAAGAAATAGTGAGTTACTTTGTTATCTTGTCAAACAAACAGAAACCATCAAAAAAGACAATTGACGATAAAGAGCGGAGCGAGCTCAAACATTTGTATTTTTAGCATTCAAAATATTAGGTCTGCATCAGTAAAATTATCATAATTTTGCGTATGCCGAGCAATTTTATGAATTTTGAAACTTTCCCTATGAATAGGAAGGGTAGCTAGAGCTCAAACACAGTTATTCAAATGAAGTGAAAGGGGCATACGGGCGATGAATAATGGGGCACTCGCTGCAAATAGTCTTGGCTTCTCGTGACCCCGACTTCTCAGTTTTCCATCTTACTTTTTAATGAGGAATTCTCTTTTCATAGTTTAATGAAGCTGCGATGTTTCGAGCTCGCTACGCTCGAACTTCAACGAGGTTTTGGCTCATTGCGATCTAAATATTGATCAATACAGGTGTTATGAAATTCAGGAAATTGGTGGCATTTACTGTTTAGTCAGACCAAATAATCAAGTGATCAGACGCTACGGCTGTGGTTATCCCATCAGTCACGGGTCGCGGGAATAAAGAGCTACTGTGGCTCCGGAAAGCAAAGGGCTGTTGAAGGACACCGTGGATTTTAGTAAGTACAAGTCTGACAATCCCTTCCGCTCAACACAGGATGAGAGGACTCATTTGAAGATTTTATCACGTGAAAAAAAATAGGGTATGTCTGAGTGATAAGTAAGAGGGACACACGAGTGAAACGACTGCTTGCTACCCAAGTAACACATCAAAGCATTATATCGGCAGTCTTACAGCATTTCTGTAGCGTTAAAGCATTTTGAAGGTAGCCCTATATTAGCCCTACAAACGTTTATGCGGCTGATATAACTCTTATTTGGGCACAAATTTTACGGCTTTAGATCCTAAATGGGTTCACATAGTTGTTTAATTGCATCATAAGCGCATTATATTAGCATTATTGTGGTCAATGAAGATGCCAATCGCATTATAAAAGCATTATTACGGTCAATGAAGATGCCAATCGCATTATAAAAGCATTATTACGGTCAATGAAAATGCCAATCGCATTATAAAAGCATTATACTAGTATTATTATTAATAGTGAAGATGTTAATAGCATTACTAATGCATTAGAGGAGCATAAAAGTGAAGTAGAAGCATGATTGTAGCCATTGAAGTGTTCACAGTTAGAACTTGAATAAATCCCACATCATTGCAAAAACGTCTCTATTACCACGGTATAAATTTTATAATAGAATTATCGTTGTAACTTGACTACTTTGCTTTTTTTATTATGGACAAACATTGACAAACCGTGACTGATGACACCATATTTATTTGCATTAAAACAAAATTTTAAGTTTAGACTCTCTGAAATTGCTTTCTGCCTTCAAATATTACTGCGCAGTCTTGTTTACTGTTAGTATCTATATAAGTTTTATGGATATTTTTCACGCGCCTTCGATATTTGGTGATTTAGATAAAAAAAAATATTTATAGATACGTGTGAAATAACCAAAACAATAATGTTTTTCTAATATAGAACAAATTTTGCATAGTTAACATATTAGTATAGTTTGGGCAGTACTAAATGAAGTCGTATTACTACTATAAAGGCTTATTTCTTTTATAAATAGGTCCAAATGATAATATTTTTAGGTTAGAAAATATTTACAAAATGGTGTCGGTCTATAGCGGCCCGGTGAACCTTTAAAAAAGCGTAATAATGCCGCCAGCTGTATTAATACTCACACATGAACAATCATCAACCCAGAGGCCAGACTGAAGACTTTAGGTGAACCTCTGTAATGCCATGGTCTATTAAGTAGTTTTATTAGGGTTCACCGATACACTGGTAGACTTGATGTGAACTGTACTAGTACCATAACTTGAACGCAATTTTGGGGATCCTTAAGCAAAGCAATAAAACCCATCATCCAAATGACTCAAAGCGTGGAGATTTGGAGTCGCATTATTATGAAAACGAAAAATTATTGAAATTAATTCATTTTTCTTACAATTTCTTCACAACTTACGTATTTCCGATAACATTGTAACGTTGCACCTTGCAAGTTACAAATTAAAAGAGTTTATTATAAAGAATCCTTAAAATTAAGAAACAAATTTACACTTAAAACTATATTATTTACATAAATCTTTAAAAAACTAACCTATTATAATCGAATTAAGTAAACCTAAAACTTAAATAAATAATTATAACTAAATAATAGTATACGGAACCTACGAACGTATATTATCTTAAAGGTTTATCACTTTTATGCGCCCGCGCATCCTTGAAACGATCAATACCGAGCGGCGCCGAGGTATGGTGGTTCGGTTAGGCTCGGAAAGGACGATGACTAGTAGCCTTAGAACACTGGAGATGCTATCTTGATAATGGCAAAAAGTTTATAGTATATACAGACCATTCAGCTCTCAAGTGGTTTCTTAACCTAAATAACCCTACTGGACGCCTAGCTCGTTGGGGTGTTCGTCTCTCAGCGTTCAATTTTGAAATCAAACACCGTCGTGGCGTGGATAATGTTATTCCTGATGCACTGTCTCGCGCATGCCAGGTATCTGCTATAGACACTAGTCCTAGCACTGCAGTTTCTAGTGATCATTGGTACTTAAATATATTTAACGGTTGTCAAAATTCACCAACATCTTTTCCTAATTATCTAGTAAAAAATAATCGCTTATTCCGATACATGAAAACCAAACATCCGCTTAATAAAGAGTTTGAGTGGAAGGAGGTAATTCCTGCTGAGTCTAGAACAGAAATTATTTTAAAAAACCACTCCGAACCAACCGCTGGTCATTTTGGTATTTTTAAAACTTACAAGCGGGTAAGTCTCAGGTACTACTGGCCTGGAATGCATGCTGACGTCGTGAAAGCGATTACGTCGTGTGATATCTGTATTGCACATAAGCATCAAACTCATTCTCCCCTAGGTGAAATGGGTAAACCTAAACAATGTTCGAGACCTTTTCAAGTTATTAGCGTAGATCTGGTAGGACCACTACCGACTACCAGAAAACAAAACTCCTACATCCTAGTCGTGACTTGTTGTTTTAGTAAGTATTGCTTATTATTTCCAATCAAGCGCGCGACAGCTGAAATTGTTACCAAGATCCTAGAGGAACAAGTATTTCTAAACTAAAAAAATAACAATAATCTACTCATCACCAGTCAATATTAAAAGGTCTTTAGCTTCGTCAAGTAGTTCTTTTGGTATCATAGTACTGGTTTTATTTAAGCTATATATATAGGGATCAGAAGTATAAAACAGTATGTGCAGAACGTCTTCCATTGTGGCTGACCTGGAACACTTTCTATCGTGATTTAACCGATATTTCTTATAGTCTTTATTACGAGCTTCTTGAGCATCTTCCGATGGTTGGTCTATTGGTAAAACTGCAAAATGTTCTATTATTTTGGCACCAATGTATAAGAATTTTGTGGACTGAAGATGCCATATAGTACCAGTTATATTTACTCACGTATAACTGTGCAGTCCCCAGCGCATAGTCACCAAACTTGACTGCGTTTACAGAAAATTGTTTGCAGAATTGGTTTGCAGAATGATATATAATCTCTTGATCAACTCTTCATCGCCGATACCTGTAATTTCTGCAGAACATTGATAGTTTTGGAAAAATCTCCTTGCCGTATTTCCGTCATTGCTATTTCATGAACCTAAAAAGCGTGGTAAAATCATCAAATAAAGTCCTCCCACCCCGGGCAGGGTGGGAGGGACTGTCAGACTCGTACTGACTAAAATCCACGGTGTCCTTCAATAGCCCTTTATGTTCCGGGGTCACGGTAATGAGATAAGTCCCGCGACCATTTCCAGAACCTTGACGAGGTTTATCAATGTGTAAACCAAACAATGCCCGGAAACGAGTTTGAACGTACTGCTTTTTTTCTTCTTTAATCTTCTTGTTCTCTGGAGTCGATGCAGACCACTTCTGAAATCCTAGATTATAAGAAATATGCGGAATCATTTCCATACATCTTATCCACGCATGTTCACCGCAAAAAAAATATCATGAGAAAAAATGATTTGGTCGATATTTCGGCTTCTAGCTCGAAATGGCGCAGTAATGACGCAGGTTTTTTTTATTTCCCTGTAACACTGAATAAGTAAGGTATCTTAAAATGTCATTAACTCAACACCGGGAGCCACCGATAACAACAAAACCTCCACTTGAAAATTAGAAAGACGTAAAATTTCCTTATGACGTTTAAAAATTAAATAAAAAAACAGGAAAAAATATATGTCACAAAAACATAACGTAGTCGTAAACTAGAGATCTTGAGCAATTCAAAAATGTATAATACTAATATATTCCCTTGAAGGACATAGAAAGTATCTTAAGTTGAACTTCTATAACGAGTAGTCTAGTTAATATGAAATTTTCAAAGTATAAAGTTTGAATGTAATTTTATGCAAGTAAAACATTTTTTTATTTTTCTTTTCCTTTGGTTTCGGATAGTTCTATTATGTATGAATGTAAAACAATCAAAACAGTTTCAGTAACACGGCTTTTGTCTCAACCACTTTTGAGACGGAAAATACTGTTTGGTCCCATAGTGCGGCGTCCTGACCTACGTATGTATATGACGCTGATCCTCACCGGACAGGGAAGTTTCGGGAGGTACCTGTGTCGGATAGGGAGGGAAGAAACGCCCGGGTGTCACCACTGCGAAGATCGCCCGGAGGACACGGTGGAGCATACGGTGCAGGATTACCCAGCTTGGACAGAGCACCGCTGTGTCCTCACGGAGGCGATAGGCGGAGACCTCTCGCGCCCGGCAATGATCGAGGCCATGCTGCGGGGCGAGACGGAGTGGGAAGCGGTCGCCTCCTTCTGCGAAGCAGTTATGCTCGCGAAGGAGGAGGCGGGCCGTGAGAGAGAGAGGACAGCGTCCTCCCTCCGCCGCAGCCGCAGTGATAGACGCCCACGGCGTCGGACGTCGCAAGACGATCTCCGGCCACCTTAGGTGCGGGCATGCGGGAGGCGAGTAATAGGCAACTCGTCGCCTGACCATGGATCATGCCCGGGTCGACGGCGCGTTGTGTTCCACGCGTGCCTCAAAGAGCGTCAGCAAGATGACGGGCCCCCCCCATCTAGAGGGCCAAACCCTGCCGGGGTCGCGGGACTTATTTCATTACCGTGACCCTGAAACGAAACGAAGGAAAAAAGCAAAAACGAAAAAAAAAAAACGAATAGATAAAATAGGTTAACTGAAACGTGACTTCGATGAAGTAAAAAAAACCCTAACGATAATAGTTAAAAAGTTTTAGGTCAAATGAAATTCGGTCAAACGTTTTTCGATCTTATGATAGGTAACCGTTGTCAATTAAATTTGTCTCGTCAAAATTATAATAAATCGTAATTATACGTAAAACATTGTTGTTCTTAAATAATAGTAGTTAAATAAAGGCCATGCCGCGCCGCCGACGCCGCCGCCGCCGACTTCAAAAAGTCGGCGCGCCGCCGCCGACAAATTGACCATCGGCGCTCATATCTAATTAATACTCACACATGAACAATCATCAACCCAGAGGCCAGACTGAAGACTTTAGGTGAACCTCTGTAATGCCATGGTCTATAAAGTAGTTTTATTAGGGTTCACCGATACACTGGTAGACTTGATGTGAACTGTACTAGTACCATAACTTGAACGCAATTTTGGGGATCCTTAAGCAAAGCAATAAAACCCATCATCCAAATGACTCAAAGCGTGGAGATTTGGAGTCGCATTATTAGGAAAACGAAAAATTATTGAAATTAATTCATTTTTCTTACAATTTCTTCACACCTTAACAACTAACGTATTTCCGATAACATGTTATTAAAAAAAATCATGTACGCATGTCAAAAGTTACATCGATGAAATAAGTACTATCGGCGCCTTTTAAGCATGACCAGTTAAAAATTTTTTCGCTTAAACCTTGCGGAGGCGCCGAGCCACGCCCCCTTAAAGTGTGGGCCTATCAGGAAAGCGTCAACATAATTAGTTGCAATCAGCTTCGTGACGTATCCTCTGTACATTTTTTTTGCGAATTTTTCTGACGAACTTTGGCGCGCTTACCGGACCTTTTGAATAATTGGATACTAATATGAATCGCTTAACGTGATTCATAATTAGTATCCAATTAATTCTAATTCGTTACTTTCTTAAAATAGTTACAAACGCCGTTTATATTACGGATTGTCACTTTGTAATTCATATTATTATCCTATTACGTTTCGACTATAGCGGACATTTTAGGTCTTCGCTGGTTGTGTCCAAAATGTAAAATTTTTAATCTTATTTTTTCAATGCCAATAGAAACATTAAGTATTACTTTCTCTTATTTACGAATATTTCGAATGAGCTTCAGATTAGTTTGATTGAAAAATGATATTCAATGTCTTGGAAAAACCCGAACTCCCATTTTTAGTTAAATCTCAATTTATCAAAGCAATTAGAAATAGCAAAAGGCATCAAAGAATTTTAATCCTTTGCCGACGAAGTTAAAAGAGTGATAATAACAAAGCGCATTATTATGTTTGTAGCTTTATTTTTTTGCTAAAAAATATAAAAAAATATAACTAATTTCTTTGTGTCAAATTGCATGCCGAAGTAAAAATATGCTTTGTTCTAATATCTATATTATGACAACAGGAAAGGGTAAAATAGATATAACTTTGTTTCGATTAAAAGGTATCCCTTTTCAGCTAATAAATATTTTATGAATATCTGTTTGTTTTATTTAGTATAAGTAAAATTGATAAACCCTTAACATTATTTCATTTTTAATTAATACCTAAACGATAATAAGATTTAACAAACAAAGTTTTAGTTAGAAAAAAAATTATATTTAGATTAGTAAAATATTTGGGTGACCGAGCTCCGCTCACGACTAACAGGCAAGGAATTTTCCCAAAGATGAAATCCAGCTAGATCAGATCAACTTTTTACCTGCTAACCCTCATTTTAAATTTCAAATTTAACGGGATTACAAACACTACACTAGCTTACCTATTGCCTGTCACTATTATAGGACTCCTATAGCAAATTAAAAAAAATACAGAATTCTGTATAACTTTTCCGAATTTTTGACACACAAACACAACGTAACGTAAGCCAATTTCAACAAAGTTTTAAAAACACACATGATCAGTAACGCAGGCCAATTTAAATTAAAGTATTTTTATAACTAAAATAGCAGTTTGAAAAAAAAAACTCGTTTGGCGTGCGTCGTCCGTCAGTGCGCTCGGCCGATCGGTATTGTATTTCATTCATTATTTCTATACAAAGGAAACGGGGCGGGGCTAGAGAGCGTGTCTATGTTGTAAGTGCAAGCAAAAATGAGCTTAGTGGTGGTAAAGCGGCGGTGGACGCGATAGTACCTAATAAAGGTGTACTACGTAGTTTTGCATCACAGATGGATCTAGGTACCTATTTTTTCCTTGCATGAAGAAGGTTGAAGACAAAAAGTTCAGATGGGCGCATCCGCCTTTTGAAATCAGTTTCAATTGCGGGGAGGTTGTGGCGTGCCGAGTGGCGCGGTTAACCACAAGTTAATTTTGCTTATTTTAATAAATCGTTACACATACACGTCTTAATTCTAACTTATAATATTTTTAAACCACAAAAATCGCTGTTATTATGTTAATAAAACGTGCTTTTCCCCAATATGGCCGATAAATGGTTTTACGAAAACAGTAATATGAATGTTTATACAGCTTTACGCGTTACAATAACTCACGTGAGAGCTGCTAGCCATACAACAGAACTCAGTTGATCTATAAAAATGCAGGCATTACAATGAGTCAGGTTGGCGCCCTACATTGGCCCTAGGCTTTTATTAAGCATTTAAAAATGCCATTGTAGACCCTAAGGCACTTTAAATAGCCAAAAGCTGTATAGCGGATTTGACTGGCATTACAATGGTTCATGTCTGTGCTATAAAAAAGCCTAAGGCCTTTATTTACATACTTCACGAAATGCCGTTATAGACCCTAAGGTACTAAAAACAGCCAAAAGCTGTATAGCGGATTTGACTGGCATTATAATGGTTCACGTTAATGCTATTAAACAGCATTAGGCATAAATTTACTTCTTAAAATGCTATTGTACATCCAAAAGCACTAACAACACCTGAAAGCTGTACAGCTTCTTTGTGACTTGCTGCACTAAAACTTCAGGTTTTATAACAGGACTGTGATATGCCATTATACAACCGTTATACAGAGTAAAGCATTATAATAATTTTAAAATGCGAATATAATGCGTCAAGACGCTCGGTGAACTTATATACGAGTCTTTATGGATCTTAGGTTCTACATAAGTTTAATATTCGTTTGTTATAATGCTTTTTGTGTTACTTGGGAAAGAAGCTGTACAGCTTTTAGGTGTTGTTAGTGCTTTTGGATGTACAATCGACACAGTGGAATCATGACCCACCATAAGCTTATTTTCCAACAGACATTCAAATACAATTAGGTCCACATTCGCGTAAACATACATATCCATGGTAACGACTTTGATCTTTGTCAATTTGACGGATTCAAACGATTTATTGTCAAAATGGGTCATGATTCCACTTTGTCGATTGTACAATAGCATTTTAAGAAGTAAATTTATGCCTAATGCTGTTTAATAGCATTAACGTGAACCATTATAATGCCAGTCAAATCCGCTATACAGCTTTTGGCTGTTTTTAGTACCTTAGGGTCTATAACGGCATTTCGTGAAGTAAATAAAGGCCTTAGGCTTTTTTATAGCACAGACATGAACCATTATAATGCCAGTCAAATCCGCTATACAGCTTTTGGCTATTTAAAGTGCCTTAGGGTCTACAATGGCATTTTTTTTTATTTGAAATTGACAGACGTGCACAAAATCTAGACACTGTTAATGACTGTATTCTTAAGGTTCAAAATTGGTTTACTGTTAATAATTTAGTTCTTAATGAAAAGAAAACAAAATGTATTAGATTCACTTTACCAAATGTTAGAAGAAGCGAATGTGAAATTTTATTGAACGGAAAAAAAATGGAATTTATTAATCAGACAGTTTTTCTAGGAATCACGTTAGACGATAAATTACAATGGGGCCCCCATATAGCATCTCTAGCAGGGCGACTAAGCTCGGCCGCTTATGCTGTTAGAAAGATAAGGCAGTTGACCGACGTCGAAACTGCGCGTTTGGTTTACTTCAGCTACTTTCACAGCGTTATGTCATATGGCATCCTATTGTGGGGCCGGGCAGCTGACATTGAATCTATTTTTATTTTGCAAAAGAGAGCTGTCAGAGCAATTTACAATCTACGTCGTCGCGAATCTCTTAGGGAATTATTCAAAAAAATTAATATAATGACAGTGCCTTGTCAATTTATTTATGAAAATATAATGCATGTTAGGAAAAATCTTCATCTTTTTAATAAAATAAGCGACAGACATAATTTTAATACGAGAAATAAAGATAAAATTGATCAACCATATTTTAGATTGTCTAAAGTACAAAAATCTTTTATGGGGTTCTGTGTTAAATGTTACAATAAAATACCGAGTGAAATCTTAAATCTAAATGAAAAAAAAAATTAAAAGTTACATAAAAAACACCCTTAGTAAACAAGCATATTATAAATTAGAAGATTATATTCAAGATAAAAATGTTTGGAAACATGCTGGTCCTGCTCCATAGTACAATGTAGGGCTTAAACAAGGTCAAGCTGGTTGAAATTTGAATGCTCACACACTTAAATTATATTTGTAAATTGTGTAATTTCAATATTTTGTTAAAATGTGAACGCCATGTACCTTTTTGCTTTTTTTATTTCTTATTATTTTTTTAATTTTAGTCTAGATTTTCAAGGTACATTGCTTTGACATTAATTATTTCAAACGCTGTTAAAAAATATTGTAAAACATTTTTTTGAAAAGAGTAAGTATGGAGTTTCTTGCCCATTCTTCTCCATACAACCTACCTTAGCGAATGGGTGTAGAATCAATCCCTTCCCTTCCTATTCCCTTTAAATTTAAATATCGACGTTCAAAAGTGCCTCTTTGATGGCCTAATTGGAATAAATGATTTGACTTTGACTTTGACTTTGACATTTTTAAATCTATACTAATATTATAAAGAGGTAACATTTGTTTGTAAGTTTGTAAGTTTGTATGTAGGGGGTAATCTCCGGAAGTAATGAACCGATTTTAAAAATTCTTTCACTGGTAGAAAGCTACATTATCCGTGAGTGCTATAGGCTATAAATTATAAAGATATCATGCATATTAGCCGAAATATCTCAATTTTTGTCTAGCCAGGCGGAAAAAAATTGCTCTTCAACACAGTTATTAGCATGCGCTGCCTTAACAGTTGTATATAATTGAAAACAATGTATTGGAAAAATGTCCGCTTTGAATAGTTCTACAATAAAGTCCGCAACACCATATTTTTATCTTTTATATTTGAGCAGATATAGTAGCTTTTATGAGTTAAAAAAAGTTATTTTCGACGTACTTGCCTTTGGACGATTTTTTACACAACTAAATATTAAACCTTTTCGAAAAAAATATTATTATGATCACAAGAACATCATAGAGATACGATTTGAACCCGAAATAGTATGTCAATTGGTTAAATAGTTTCGAAGATAACATAAAATTACTAAATCGCAAAATGCCGCCGTCCATTCACGAACCGCATTAGAACATGCTTTGTACGGACGTTTTATCCATTTACCTATAGATGGCGTTGTGCAATTACGTGTTGGTCTTTAAAATTGTTTTGGTTGCTCGGTTTCTTAAAACACAAATAGGTACTACTTTGTTCTCATTCTTCGAGTTCGAAGCTGTGGTATTTCTGTTTTTGGGATATCGGAAAGTTTCAGCGAATGTTTATCATGCCTAAAAAGAAATCACAACATTCCCGTCAGACATCCCAGACAAGAGCAGATCGATTACGCCGTACGGAAGAGTCTGCTCTTGAAAATAATCAGCGCCTCTCGAGGTATAGAGAAAATATTTCGCAAGCACGCGCTGGGTGCTAAGACAGGAAACCTCCACGTGCGCCCGTGGACTGGAGTTCCCTCTCGGATACGTCCGGGGGGAAGACCAGTTTTTCGGGCCGGTGCACCCTGGGATGCGGGCAAAAACTCTTTCTTAGGCACTGTGTGCCTAAGGGGTCTCTTTGCCCGTATGCGAATAGCCTGTCAGGTGGACGCTCCAACGCGTGTCCCTCTGAATAGCAGAGGGCACAGCGGCGGAGCGGGCTTGCGGACGGTGAGTAATGGGTAGCTCGCCGTCCGACCAAGGACCAAGCCCGGGTCGGTGGCGCGTCGTGTTTCGCGCCAAATGCCTGCTGGGGTCGCGGGTTTTTTCTTAACCCAGGATACCGTGGCCCCAGAACGTAAAGGGCATCCGAAGGAACACGGGTGGATTTTAGTCAGTAAGAGTCTGACAGTCCCTTCCGCCCCACCCAGGGCGGGAGGACTCATTTGATGATTTTACCACCTAAAAAAAAAAAAAAAAAAAAAAAAAAAAAAAAAAAAAAAAAAAAAAAAAAAAAAAGCACGCGCTGGGGAATCTAGATCCGAGCGTTCACAGCGACTGGCTAACCAAAGCTGAAGAACATCGCAGGTGCTCGGGAATCTAGCGCTGAACGTGCGCAGCGTCACACACAGTGATTTAAGGCAGCATGTCTTTGCAACAAGGGATATAGTCTAGCGCTGAGCGCTCGCAGAGGCTCGCTAGCGAAAGCGCGAGAACATAGCAAGCCCGTACTCCGCGGAATCTAGCGCTGACCGTGCACAGCGTCTCAGTGATTTAGGGCAGCATGTCTCTGCAACAAGTGATAGGAAGTCTAGCGCTAAGCGCTCGCAGCGGCTCGCTAACCAAAGAGTATGAACAACGCAGGCCCGTGCTCGGGAATCTATCGCTGAACATGCGCAGCGCCTAACAACAGAAAGACAGCGGGCAGTTACAGTCAGTATACAATAAAAACAAAACCCTCCTTTTGGCAGTCAGTAAATAAATCATTTTTATTTTATTTTTTTCGTGGTAAAATCGTCAAATGAGTCCTCCCACTCCGGTCAGGGCGGGAGGGACTGTCAGACTTGTACTGACTAAAATCCACGGTGTCCTTCGGTAGCCCTTTGTGTACCGGAGTCGCGGTATACGTATGTCCCGCAACCCCGGCAGGGCTGTGGCCCTCTATAGGGGGGGGCCCCGTCATTATGCTGACGCTCCTTAAGGCGCGCGTGGAACACAACGCGCCGTCGACCCGGGCATGGTCCATGGTCGGACAGCGAGTTGCCCTTTACTCGCCGCCCGCTTGCCCGCGCCTACGGTGACCGGAGATCGTCCCGCGACATCCGTCGCCGTGGGCGTCTACCACTGCGTCTGGGGCGGAGGGAGAGCGGTATCCTCTCTCTCTCTCGCGGCCCGCCTCGATCCTCCTTCGCGAGCATGACTGCTTCGCAGAAGGAGGCGACCGCTTTCCACTCCGTCTCGCCCCGCAGCATGGCCGCGACCAATGCCGGGCGCGAGAGGTCTCCGTCAATCGCCTACGTGAGTACACGGCGGTGCTCCGCCCAAGCAGGCCAGTCCTGCACCGTATGCTCCACCGTGTCCTCCGGGCGGTCCTCGCAGTGGTGACACCCGGGCGTTTCCTCCTTCTTTATCATGCACAGGTACCTCCCGAAGCAGCCATATCCGGTGAGGACCTATGTCATACGGTAGGTAAGGACATGGCCATGTATTTTAACCTCTTAGGTACCGGTAGTTGTAGTAGTATTTCAATATGTATTTGGTACAATAATAATCGACTAAAATTCAGCTCTATGGATGAATTTTTTCAAGCGATTCTGAGCCATAGTGTATAATATAAATAAGGTTGAAGTTGGCTTGTACGCGCGTGCCACGCACGATCCCGATGTGGTTCCTCAGGACTCAACGGTGGTGACCGTTTAGGAACCACATTTGGTATCTCAGGACGATAGAGGTGGCGATCGGCAGGGTTGTATGGGAGTTTCGTACACCTAATAAAATATCGTGTTTTGAGATATTTTTTGTTTTAATTGGTAGTCAATACGATAGGCAAGCCCTTATAAAATTCTTAGATTTTTAGAAGTTGGTACCTAAAAGTTATTACAAGTTTTATTTTTGAGGTTAAGTCCCAACAAATATTATTACGTGTAAGGACATAAACATTGTTTTGGTGAAAAAGGGTGTTGTAGATAGCTGGTGCTATTTTTGTAGTGTGTTACTTATCCTTACGTTGGCAAATTGACATGAGAATTGTATCTATTCAGTAGGGTGCTTTAGGTGAAACCTACGTCCAGCAGCGGTCTGCAATAGTTTGATGAATGATGATGTGCTGATGGAGTTTTGAGTGTGGGTAAATAAATAAAACAACTTTGTTTTTGTAGGAACATACATTTATTTTATTGTACTTAGAGTTACTTAATCTATTCTATTTTATTATATTTCAGCAGCAGTCCAATTGCCCTTTGCATGACACGTATTTCTAAGCTAATTACTATTAATATAATTATTATTTCATAATATATACCTGCTGGTGCTCCAACAAATGAGCAGTATTATCGGGATTCCACTCTTGATCTGATGTTGGGGAGGATAGACTCTGACCACATACAGCACACATCAAATCAGAATGATCACCCTCCAGATGGTCAGGTACTATCGGCGCCATTTAAGCATGACCAGTTAAAAATTTTTTCGCTTAAACCTTGCGGAGGCGCCGAGCCACGCCCCCTTAAAGTGTGGGCCTATCAGGAAAGCGTTTGAAAAAAAAACTCGTTTGGCGTGCGTCGTCCGTCAGTGCGCTCGGCCGATCGGTATTGTATTTCATTCATTATTTCTATACAAAGGAAACGGGGCGGGGCTAGAGAGCGTGTCTATGTTGTAAGTGCAAGCAAAAATGAACTTAGTGGTGGTAAAGCGGCGGTGGACGCGATAGTACAACGGGTTGAATATCTTCATTTGGTGAAACAACCCTTGTTCTTCTAGCTCTTAGCCAACACGGCACACAAGCTTCATCTTCAGAATAAAGCTAAAATAAAAAATTTAAATAAAGAAAAGCTTGCATTTAAAAATACATGGTATTAGTGAAAAAATATTTACATTAACTTATTTCTTAGTTTATATCAAATCAAGATACCTAATTGTTATAGTTATAATAGGTACATGTTATTATACCTCTCGTGGTTGGATCCAAGTAGCAACTGTGTTAGCCATTCTTTGTTCTTCTTCATTTGCACCTTCAATCAAAATCCTGCGTCGACTGATTCTTAGTATGGACCGTCCGCATACAACACAAACACTTTGATGGCCTATGCATCTCCTCGTCATATTATCAGAAGAATGTGGATGAGTAGCCAGCTGCCAACGTGCATGGCAAACATGGTCAGCAGGTGTTATCTGGAAATAATGAAGTAACTTTGAGTATGGTTCAACATTGCTTTATATGACTATGACAATCATACTAACAGAGAAATAACTATTACAACAGTGTTTAGGCAAGTAAACAATACATGTAAAAGATCACTTATGTGTTTGATAATGTACGAACACAAGTGGTTGTTTACAGGACAAATTGTATACATTTTCAACAATTTGTCCTGTAAACAACCACTTGTGTTCGTACATTATCGTATACATTTTCAACGCCGTAGCTATCTGCTTCCCGCCCCCATTCAGAGACCTGACCAAAGAAGAGGCAGAATTAATAAAATCTGACCTTGAGGACCGACTTATGGACACGGACCCCACCACGCCACTCCCTTCCTTCCGCGGATACCCTAGGGTGGCGGAAGGCACGGTGCAGGTGTGGTGTGAGGACGAAAACGCCCTCAACTGGCTGACACAGAATGTTCCCAAAATCCGACTACCAGACACAGACCAATCACTCACGGTGCTAAGACAGTCCGACGTGCCCACCCGCGTTCGAGCCTCGCTCTTCGTCCCTCGATTCACTGGCGACGTGGAGCGACTCCATAGCATTCTGATTCGTCAGAATGCTTGGTACGACATCGCGAGGTGGTCACTGTACAGGGCTACCAGGGTCTGTGGGGACAACCCCGGGACCTACTTGACCCTAGGTTTACCACCGGAGGAAGCTGAGCGGGTCCTGGCCCGGGAGCGACGAATATCGTACCTACTCGGGTCGATATATGTACGCTTCTGGCCCACGCCCCAACCAGCGGACACCGACTGTACTGACGGTACCCACACCACGACGACCCAGACCATTCCGACATCGACCCAGACGAGTGACATGGACATGACTCAACTGGAGGAAGTCATGGCCCGAGCAGCAGTGGCGGACGACTGCAACGCTGTACCGCCCGCATCACCATGCTGGAGCGAAGCCTTGCTAGTCTCGTCGCCTGGTGAGCAACACATAGGCCAACATGGTGTGGAGGAAGCGGAGAACCTATCCAATGGATCCTCCTCCGACTAATTCCACACCACCGCCATCACTGCCGATCCACATCATCCAGACCAACCTCCAACATAGCCAGACTGCCACGGCTAGCTTACGCAGGGCCCTGGAGGTAAAACCCAGAACTATCGCACTGATCCAAGAGCCGTGGATCAGAAACAACAAAATCTGCGGCCTCAGTAACATCGGAGGTAAGATAATTGTCGACACACACAGATCAGACAAACCAAGAACATGTGCTTACATACCCAAAGAAATCCCCACCGCGCCTCTCACTCAATTCTGTTCCAGAGATCTGACAGCCGTCAGGTTGCAGACAGGAAGCGACGTCCCCGATGTCGTACTGGCCTCAGTATACATGCCAGGCGAGGGCACAGACTGCCCGCCGAAGGAAATGGCTGACCTAGTGCGACACTGCGAGGACGCCAAACTAGACCTGATCATATGCACTGACTCAAACGCGCACCACCCACTCTGGGGCAGCGACGCACCGAACGCCAGAGGAGAGGTACTATCCACCTATTTATTCTCTACTAACCTTAACATCGTAAACCGGGGCTCTGAACCCACTTGGGTCACAGTCCGAGGACAAACGATCATAGACCTAACGATTGCTACAGAAAACGCGACTAACCATATCACTAACTGGCACGTATCGGACGAGCCTTCCTGCTCTGACCATAGAAGAATCCGCTTCACACTGACCACCAACACGAGGAAACCCACACCGAGGCGAAACCCGCGGCGCACTGATGTGCCTGGATATAAACGCCTCCTAGCCTCCTTGCTGGCTAGACACCTATCACAAATAACCATAAGAGACCCAACCCAACTAGAATACACAGTAACAAAACTATCGGAATATCTAACAGAAGCTTACCATGCATGCTGTAAACTAAGAGAGCCAAAAACCAGTCATGAGAGGAATCCCTGGTGGAACGCTGAACTTGGTAAACTCAGAGATGCATTACGTAAGCAATTCAACAGAGCCAAAAACACTAGACTCCCAAACGACTGGGAACTGTACAAAGAGACCCAGTACAAATATAAAAAGCAAATCCGAACAGCCAGAAAGACAGCCTGGCGCAAATTCTGTGAATCTATTGAGACTAATAACGAAGCCGCAAGGGTAAGGAAAATCCTCTCAACCGACCAGGACCGAACCCTTGGAACGCTGAAAAAACCCGACAATACATATACACTCACGGACCTGGAAACCAGTAAGGTCCTTCTGGAGACTCACTTCCCCGACTGTAAACTCCTAGAGGACAGGACATGGGAGGCAGAACCAGACTGGACCCCAACGGATATGGACTGGTCCAGAGCCCACAGCATAATAACGGAAGACCGGATAAGGTGGGCCATTAACACCTTTCAGCCCTACAAGTCCCCAGGACTAGATGGCATCTTTCCGGCCCTACTACAGTGGGGGGTTGCACACCTACTACCATGCCTGATGGAGATCTATCAGGCCTGCATAGCACTTAGATATATACCCCGGACATGGCGGGAGGTAAAAGTCATCTTCATACCCAAACCGGGCAAAACGGACTACACCCAACCCAAGGCTTATCGACCTATAAGCCTCACATCTTTCTTACTGAAGACCCTCGAGAGACTCTGTGATAGGTATATCCGAGACGGACCTCTTCGGGAAAAACCGCTTCACAAACAACAGCATGCATACTCCACGGGCAGATCAACGGAATCCGCGCTACATAGCGTAGTATCCAAGATTGAATGTGCAGTGGACCACAAATGCTCAGCACTGGCCGCCTTTATTGACATTGAGGGCGCCTTCGACAAAACCACGTTCAACAGCATCAACATGGCTTTAGACAGGCACAACATAGACCCGACCCTGAGCGGATGGATCAGCAACATGCTCAAGCAAAGAGCTGTACAAGTTACAATAAATGACACTACAAGGGCCATCGTGGCGAAAGGCTGCCCACAAGGGGGAGTCCTCTCACCGCTACTATGGAACCTGGTTGTAGATGACCTCATTAAAACACTAAATGATAACGGCTACTTCACTGTAGGGTATGCCGACGATATAACCATAATAATAAATGGCACTCACGAAAATACCCTGTGCAACCTCATGCGCCAAGCATTGAAAATAGTGGAGGACTGGTGCAACAAACACCAGCTATCAGTAAATCCCTCAAAAACCGAGCTGATCCTCTTCACGAAAAAGAGAAAGCTGACGACTCTACAGCTTCCACGTTTCTTTGGAACCACCCTAAGCCTATCAACTGAAACCAAATACCTGGGCATCTTTTTTGGATAAACAGCTGAATTGGGCAAAACACATCAACTACATCACTACAAAAGCCAGCATATCCCTGTGGCAATGCAAGCGAATGCTTGGCAGAAATTGGGGAATAAGTCCCAAGACCACTCACTGGCTATATACCACTGTCATACGACCGACAGTCACGTACGGCTCATTGGTCTGGTGGCCCAGAACAAACCTGAGCACAACCCAAAAAGACCTCGAAAAGCTGCAGCGATTTGCCTGTATGGCAATCACCAGCTGTATGAGAACTGCACCCACCGCTGCCCTACAGGCAATGCCTGGACTGCCACCTCTACACCTCATCGTGCAGAAAGAGGCGGCCCTGGCCGCCTTTAGGCTTCATGCCTTGGGAACCCTGAACAAAGACTCAAGAATTAAACACACACGAATCAAGAATGATGCGATCGAACAACAGCCAATGATTGCATCACCCTGCGACAAAGCCCCAAGACAATATCACTTTGCAAAACACTACAGTATCACACTTGCAGAAGAGCAATGTGACTACTCAGGCTCGAAAGAGCTGAGGATATACACAGATGGATCAAAGAATGACTCCGGAACCGGGGCTGGAGTTTTCTCACACGACCTTAACATAAATATATCCAGCCCGCTGGGAATGTACAACACCGTCTATCAGGCGGAATGCATGGGCATTATACAAGCAGCATACGCGATAGAGGCCAGAGGAGTTACGGACACCCATATACGTATACTCTCTGACAGCGCCTCTGTCCTTCAATCGTTGGAGAAACAATATACCACTACAAGCTTAATACTAGAATGTCACAATGCACTAGAACATATAACGGTATCTAAACGCAACAAAGTGACACTACAATGGATTAAAGGACACAGCGGATCACTGGGCAACGACGCGGCTGATGAACTAGCTAGGAGAGCATCCAGCGCATCAGTTTGCGGACCTGAACCCATTATACCCATCCCCTTCAACCAGATACGTAGATGGCTGCAGGAGCGCACCCTCACACAAGCAGAGAGATGGTGGACCTCGACAACAGGCTGCAGGCAATCCAAGGAAGCCCTGCCATCCCTAGATGGCAGGCTAACCAGACGTCTCCTACGCCTGGACAGGACCGGCATGCGCCTGCTGACAGGGACCATAACGGGACACTGCTCACTAAACAAACATTTCCACACAATAGGCATAACGGACAGTCCCCTGTGCAGGGCTTGCATGGAGACTGAAGAAACCGTTGCACATGTACTCTTCGAGTGCACAGGTGTCACCCAGATCAGGACAGAGACCCTCGGGACACCCAGGACTTACACAGATGTTCTCCACAGACCAAAAAACCTGATCAACTTCTGGAGGGAGGTGGGCTGGTTGGAATAAGCCACCAAGGCCACTATGGCCCACGCACAATGGTCCACTTAAAGGACTAAGTGCGGAAACCATAACCCCTAACATAGAACATACATTTTCAACCACAACAGTGTTTGTTTTTTTTTTTAAATAATGTTTAGATTAGTTTTAGTTACATACATTTACTATGTGATCACGTAGTCTATACGGCAAGTCTACGTTTTAAAACGTGAAAGTTATCACTTCGTAACTTGCACACTCGTACGCAAAATGTTATTTGGAAACTACTTACATCTCTAGGATATGTCCACAGCCGAATAGTATTGACGATGTCTTCACTCTCATCAGATAAAGCGTTCCTTCTTATTCGCGACAAGCGAACGTTGCAATTGATGCATTGTAAACTCGTCATTATAAAGCACGTTCGCACACAGCACAATTAATAAAGCGACCTTTCGCGAAAGTACTATCAACAGATAGAGTACGGAGGAGCAGCGGCTCGATTCATCGTAAAAATGGCCAGATAATTTGCTAAATTGCTCAGATGCAGTTACAAAACACAGACCAAAACAACAGCAAAGAACTGAACAGACCATGGATGACAGATGACAGAGACTTAAAAAGATTTCCGTAACCTGTCAATAAAATAATTGCCAACACAAAAAAACACTGTTGGTAAAAAGATTCCTTTCATTAAATAATTAATTATTAAGATTGTATGCAATAATTATTTATTTTAAGGTATAATGTGTAACTGGTTAATTATATTTACTATTATTTCTATTTTTAAATAATTATTTATCACTAGCTGTGCCCGCGACTTCGTTCGCGTGGATGTCGGAATTTAACAATGTATTTTTTAGTGCGAAGCGTTTAATTCTCGCCACGTTTTTCATTTTAAACCCTGTCTATTTCGAATTCAAGAATATTTGACGTGTTTGTAATAAACGCCCTCTGTTGTTCAAAGGCAGTACCATTCAATTGCTATTGGATAAGAGTAGTTTGTATATCCATTTGAATTCGATATTGTTTAATGAATTAAATAAATGTTGGTAAGGAAAAAAAAATTATGGAACCTACTCTAAATCCTATTTCAGCGCGCGTGAACGTAAAGCGACAAAAAGACCCGCTCCACTCCACTCCACTCCACCCGCTCCACTCCACTCCACCCGCTCCACTCTACTCCAACCCGTCCACTCCACTCCACCCGCTCCACTCCACTCCACCCGCTCCACTCCACTCCACCCGCTCCACTACACTCCACCCGCTCCACTCCACTCCACCCGCTCCACTCCACTCAACCCGCTCCACTTCACTCCACCCGCTCCACTACACTCCACCTGCTCCACTCCACTCCACCGGCTCCACTACACTCCACGCCGCTCCAGTCCGGACCACTCCACTCCACTCCACTCCACTCAACCCGCTCCACTCCACTCCACCCGCTCTACTACACTCCACCCGCTCCACTCCACTCCACCCGCTCCACTCCACTCAACCCGCTCCACTTCACTCCACTCCATTCCATTCCATTCCATTCCTCCACTCCATCCATTCCTTCACTCTACTCCACTCCATTCCATTCCAGTCCAGTGCATTCCATTCCATTTTGTTCGATTCCTTTAAATCGCTTTAATTAATTTCGGGTGTGAATTGATTACGATGAAACAAAATACCGTACATAAATGTTACTTCAATAACACCTCTATTCCAGGTTTTCTTTAAACGCCATCTGCCGTGCGTTGAAATAATTATGTTTAAATTTAATAATTGAATAAGTAGTTTTTCCATTCGAAGCTAGATCGCGCTACTGACCTGCGCGTCTCGGTGTGAACTGACCGTAATTTTTATTCTGGAACACTTTAAATTCAAATATCTTTTGATAGACTGAACCGATTCCAATGAAACAAAAACTAAATGTTACTTCAAGTTACGGCCAGTCGTTGTGTATTAAAGTTATCTACAAAACTTTCGTACATTTTACGTGATGCCCGAACAAATAAACATACAAACAGACAAACAGACAAACAGACAAAAATTCTAAAAATGCTAGAAATGGGTTCTATTGGTTGTCCTTTAACACCCTGGCTATATTTTTTGAGTTTTTGTTTAATGTACAAAAATTATTTTTTTACAGTTTTATTATATGTATAGATATAGATAGATTTCGAGCCTAGTTATATTTAACAAATGGCAATTTCTAAAAACAGAACTACTATTAGTTGCGTTTAGTTTATGATTATATTACGTTTAATTACTTGAATCTTTTAATTGATATAATTCATTAATGCAGACTTCTAAAAACACTAATGTGTCATGAAAATGAATGGTTTAGTTGCCTTAATAAGTGGTAAAAATTCTATCACAAAACACCAAAAAAGTATGTTGTACGAATCCTGCCGATTGCCTTATCTTATAATCTTTTTATTAACTTCTTAATAATTTTATTTTAATGTAACATAAGCAAATAATTCATTATAAGAATTTAATTTAATTTATGTGTGAAAAATTTCAAAATTTTGTTTTTGTTGTTTTTTTCCTTAGTATAATATTTTTTAAAGAAGCAGTGTTTTATTTATCCTATAGCATAACTATTCAGGCATACGTACACAAAATTTTAATGCAAAATATCAAGAAACTAAAAAGTTACAGATTTTTGAGATGAAACGCACAGGTTCGTCCCATAGTGCGCCGTGACGTCTCTCCAGCCACTCCTCAAAGAAGGGTCTTACCGCCGCGCTTGCGGCGTGCCCGATATAAACTTACTTGGAAAATTGCATATCGCCATCTTTTTCTTTCGCTTGTTTCAAACAAGCGTCGCAAAATACTTGGTCGCCCAACACTGTTCGTTTTTTTCCCTCAATATTAACAACTAACTGACCAAAATAGGTCCAACAAAAACTGTGCTTGTTTGCTGATAACTTGGACAACACAAAATTTTTCATGTCAAAGAGTTTCGTATACGTTTACCTCTAGTGCCGCCATTTTAACAGCATTTATTATCGTGCGTTCGGTTTGGTCAGCGTGTTAGATTAACATTAAACTGAACGCCGCGGTTCGGCGCGCCGGCGCCTGAAGACGGCGGCGACGGCGCGGGGGAAATCACGGCGGCGGCGGCGCGCCGGCGCGGCGCTCATATCTAGTATTAATACAGCTGGCGGCATTATTTCGCTTTTTTAAAGGTTCACCGGGCCGCTATAGACGGACACCATTTTGTAAATAATTCTAACCTAAAACTATTTATAAAAGAAATAAGCCTTTATAGTAGTAATACAACTTCATTTAGTACTGCCCAAACTATACTAATATGTTAATTATGCAAAATTTGTTCTACAAATTATGGTCATGGCCGAACGTTTGTTAATTTTGAACAATCTTTACTAAATGTCATGGAAATTATCATTTTTTCGTCAATAAAGCCAGGAAGAATCCTGGCTTTATTATTAATTGTTAATTTTGAACAATCTTTACTAAATGTCATGGAAATTATAATTTTTTCGTCAATAAAGCCAGGAAGAATCCTGGCTTTATTATTAATGTCAGGAGCTATTGTATTAAAGTTTGAAAGTCGCAGTGCAGTTGTCTGTTGGGCTGAACGCTTAATAAAATCCAAATTAAATAAAAAAACAAAAAACCCGACTGCGTAAAAAACTAACTTTATTGAAAATTGCCTATTCAAATTATACCAATCAAATCTTCCCAAGGGGCCTCGAGCAGTCATGCTCGCGAAGGAGGAGGCGGGCCGCTTGAGGGAGAGGATACCGTCCTCCCTCCGCCCGAGACGCCCACGGCGACGGATGTCGCGGGACGATCTCCGGCCACCGTAGGCGCGGGCATGCGGGCGGCGAGTAAAGGGCAACTCGCTGCCCGACCAAGGACCATGCCCGGGTCGACGGCGCGTTGTGTCCCACGCGCGCCTCAAGGAGCGTCAGCATAGTGACGGGGCCCCCCTATAGAGGGCCACAGTCCTGCCGGGGTTGCGGGACATACGTATACCGCGACTCCGGCACACAAAGGGCTAACGAAGGACACCGTGGATTTTAGTCAGTACAAGTCTGACAGTCCCTCCCGCCCTGCCCGGGGTGGGAGGACTCATTTGATGATTTTGCCACGTAAAAAAAAAAAAAAAAAGGGGGGGCCTCGACTTCTCAGGGCAGTATGGAGACAACGACTGTCGCAACCGAGGTTCGGGCACGCCGCAATCGCGGCGGTAAGACCCCTCTTTGAGGAGTGGCTGGAGAGACGTCACGGCGTCCTGACCTATCGGATGACGCAGGTCCTCACCGGACACGGAAGTTTCGGGAGGTTCCTGTGTCTGATAGGGAAGGAGGAAACGCCCGGGTGCCACCACTGCGAAGATCGCCCGGAGGACACAATAGAGCATACGGTGCAAGACTGCCCCGCTTGGGCAGAGCACCGACGTGTCCTCAAGGCGGCGATAGGCGGAGACCTCTCGCGCCCGGCATTGGTTACGGCCATGCTGCGGGGCGAGACGGAGTGGGAAGCGGTCGCCTCCTTCTGTGAAGCAGTAATGCTCGTGAAGGAGGAGGCGGGCCGCGAGAGAGAGAGGACGGCGTCCTCCCTCCGCCCCAACCGCAGTGGTAGGCGCCCGCGGCGTCGGACGTCAGCAGACGATCTCCGGCCACCGTAGGCGCGGGCATGCGGGCAGCGAGTAAAGGGCAACTCGCTGCCCGACCATGGACCATGCCCGGGTCGTCGGCCTCAAAGAGCGTCAGCATAATGACGGGGCCCCGTCAAAAAAAAAGGGGCCCCGACCGTGAGCGTGAATGGGTGAATCCTAAACTACTGGGATTGTTTCTTTTCTTTTTAGTTTTTATTAAAGTTATTTTTTTACGCAGTCGGGTTTTTTGTTTTTTTAAATATTTTATTTTACTTTTTTTTGCATTTATCAGCCCAAATAAAATTGAAACATGTATGGTATATTTATTTTGATAAACCATTTTTAAAATCCTTTACTTTGAGACCCCACTTGATAGAATGTGAGAGATTTAAAAAAAAATATTTTCAGTTCGGAACCCTTTGCACGCAAGTTCGACTCGCACTTGGCAAGTTTTATGTACCCAGTGACACTCTCACGTTTAAGACGAATCTAACGACACCTCTCAAGTTAAAATCCATCAAGCCGTTTAGGCTGCAGAACGTGCCTGAGAAATAAACCCACATACATACATACACTCGAAAAACATGATCCTCCTTCTGGGGCAGTCGGGTAAAATATTTAATATTATAAGAAACATACCACGTTGAAGTTCCTGTTTTGGTTCAGTACTCTCATTGTCTTGTTCACAATCATCTTGTAATTCTTCTTTGATATCATGATGTTCCTCCTCGCGTTCAGTACTCTCATTGTCTTGTTCACAATCATCTTGTAATTCTTCTGTAATATCATGATGTTCCTCCTTGGGTTCAGTACTCTCATTGTCTTGTTCACAATCATCTTGTAATTCTTCTTTGATATCATCGCTTTGTGATTGACATTCATCAAGTACACAGTTAATATGCACTGTTGGAGTAATAATAAACCCATTGAAAAACTCCCTCTCATCTTGGTTTATTCTTGATTTTGTCTGTAAACAGTTTTATAAGATATTCAGTCAAGTCCTGATCGCAGTCACTACAAGCTATTCAAAGTTTACTTTTGACAGCTGCATGAGAAATCACCATATTTCTTATAAAAACCTTTTATAAGAAAACAACCACAAAAAAGGGTAAAATAACCTATAATTGCCGTGTAGTAGTGTGAGGTTAGCTGCTGTTAAGACTATTGTCTACCGAGCGCTCGTCCATACTAAAAGAGAAAACGTTTTTCTGCCCCTAAATGTTATCCTATCTCAATGATTTTTTAGAATGCTTCTGACACTGTAAAAAACTAGGTTTATAGGTTTTCTTTTTTTCAAAATTTATAATAGTTTGAAAGTAACAGGCGCCTAAAAGTTACTATTTTTATGACAAAATCTTCATTGAAGTAAAACCTTTGTATTTTAAAAACAATGAAGTTTTAGAGAAAAATCAAAACCTACAAACCTAGAATATAATATGCTGAAACGATTGACACCAGAATCTAAGAGATTGGACGTGATTTAGTATGTGAAAAACGTTTTCTCCCGAGAGACAAATTTCATATAAAAAATACTCACAGTCAGTCACGAGCTGCAACGCTCTCTATCGCACGATCGGGGGTTTTTCAACGCGCGAGAGGGACAGCACGAGTTTTTCTAAATACCTATTTTTTGAAAAGGCAGCCGCTATACAATCCTCTTAAGATATGTGCAAGTGAACGTAGTTCGTTAGTATTTTCAGTGTACATACATGCCAACAGATAGTGCGGATACTTAGTTAGAATTCACGGAAGTATTAGGTGAAATAAATGCAGTGAATAAGAGTTGTGACAGTGAGTCCACTATAATTCTTGGTGACTTTAACGCTCATCCAAATGAGTTATTCTTTAGGGAATTTTCTAATTTTTGTACGGAGCGGAGCTGGCTCTGTGCGGATGCGGACGTGATTAAATTTAAGGCTTTTACGGAAACGCACACTTTTGTTAGTGAAAGCCATATTAATTGTAAACGATGGCTTGATCACTGTCTGACGACAGAGGCAGCTTGGCAGTGTGTGACTAATGTTAATGTATTGTATGAGTATTTTGGTCGGATCATTTTCCGCTGGAAGTTTATTGTAACTTAGGAATACTACAGAGCAGGAAATATTTTAATGTTAATAGCTACAATGAAGTGAGATGGGGTGAGAGAAACGCTGAACAGATCAGGTTATATAGCGAGTTCTGTAACAGCAAACTTAGGGACATTGATTTTCCGATGGAACTTAGTCTGTGTGCTGATAAGAATTGCAGTAATGAAAGTCATTATACAATAATTGATGAGTTTTATAACAGTATTATTAATGCTTTGACAATAGCTGCGCGTAGCAGTAATAGTCAGAAAAAGAGCAAAAAGTATGTCATTGGTTGGAACACACAATATGTGCAAAAGCACACCAGATCGCGCGAAGCAGCTTTCGGACCTGGATGCTGTATGGAAAACCCAAGTCTGGTAATATTTATGACTAGCTGTGCCCGCGACTTCAATTCATTCGCGTGGTTGTCGGAATTTAACAATATAGTGCGAAGCGCTTAATTCTCGCCACGTTTTTCACCTATATTTAGAATTTTCTTAGATTTTTCAAGAATATTTTTGACGTGTTTGTATTAAACGCCCTCTGTCGTTCAAAGGCAGTACCATTCAATTGCTACTGGATTATAGTAGTTTGTTTATCGATTAGAATTTTCGATATTGTTTAATGAATTCAATAAATGTTGGTATGGAAAAAAAAAATGATAGAATCTACTCTATATCCTATACCAGCGCGCGTGAACGTAAAGCGAAAAAAAGATTTAAAACTCCAAAACAAATAAAATAGATCTAATTGTCTAAGAAACAATATGTAAGTACCTACAATGGACATTTTTTTTTTTTTTTTTAGGTGGTAAAATCATCAAATGAGTCCTCCCGCCCTGGGTGGGGCGGAAGGGACTGTCAGACTCTTACTGACTAAAATCCACCCGTGTTCCTTCGGACGCCCTTTACGTTCCGGGGCCACGGTATCCTGGGTTAAGAAAAAACCCGTGACCCCAGCAGGCATTTGGCGCGAAACACGACGCGCCACCGACCCGGGCTTGGTCCTTGGTCGAACGGCGAGCTATCCATTACTCACCGTCCGCAAGCCCGCTCCGCCGCTGTGCCCTCTGCTATTCAGAGAGACACGCGTTGGAGCGTCCACCTGACAGGCTATTTGCATACGGGCAAAGAGACCCCTTAGGCACTGTGTGCCTAAGGAAGAGTTTTTGCCCGCATCCCAGGGTGCACCGGCCCGAAAAACTGGTCTTCCCCCCGGACGTATCCGAGAGGGAGCTCCAGTCCACGGGCGCACGTGGAGGTTTCCTGTCTTAGCACCCCACCTACAATGGACATACAAAAATATTAACAAAAATAAAATTTAAAAAACCCCCGACACAAAACCCAAGATCCCTTTAAAAAGTACTAAATAATAAAAAAAAACTAAATCTTAAAGTACCTAATTATGTATTAATAATTATAAAAAAAATACGTCACGTTGGGGGACCGAAAAAAATCGTAGATAATAAATAATTTGGAGCGGTTGGATAAAACGGTCGGATGGGCTGTTCATTTGAGACCCCACTCGTGTATATTTGCAGACATTCGGTTATTTTTCCCCACTTTTGACCCCTACAACTCGGCTCAACCGATTTTCATCAAACACATCTATATTCTAAGAACACTCGACACGTAAGTCACCATTATTACAAAAAAAAACTAAATTGAAATCGTTGACATACACACAGACAAACATACATACAAACAAACAGACAGACACATCAAAAGACAATGCCAGTTGCTACTTAGAGCTATGACCCACCAAATAAAAGTTGGCTTCCAACTATACCAAATGTAGCATTCTATTTGTCCTTTATCAGTGATAACTAAAATTATGATTAAATGTCTTTAAAAGTGCAGTTTCTGTTTTATTGGATAAAATATCACATTTAGGTTAGATACCTATGTCGAGCATATGTTAACGTCACGTCCCTATTTTCACAATGCTGGTCTAGCCACAAAGCACACACAATACAATACTAACAATCTTGACGGATTAAAGATGTTGGTGGAAGCTGTAACATAATTCAAACACATTTATAATTTGTAATAAACAAACACATTAGTTCACCCAAAAATCAAATGACTTTGTCTATAATGCCAGTTGTGACATTTTGACACAAGGATAAAATACACAAACAATATACGAAATGGACTGAGCACTCATGCCGTAAAAACGTGCTGAGAGAGACAGCTCCGATGGGGCCAGTTGTCTCTTTCTAATAGGGTAGGTCTCGTCCAAAATACCTCAGTGCCTCAAGTCGAAAGTTTTCGACCAATGTGTGTTACCAGTGATGACGTATGGCGCCGAAACGTGGTCCTTTACTATGGGCCTCATTAGTAAGCTCAGTGAGTCCAACGAGCTATGGAGAGGGCTATGCTCGGAGTCTCTCTGCGCGATCGACTCAGAAATGAGGAGATTCGTGGACTAACCAAAGTAACCGACATAGCCCAACGAACTAGCAAGTTGAAATGGCAGTGGGCAGGCCATATAGCTCGCAGAACTGATGGCCGATGGGGCCGTAAGGTTCTCGAATGGAGACCACGCACCGGCAAGCGCAGCGTAGGACGTCCACCCACTAGGTGGGTAGACGATCTTATGAAGGCCACAGGATCACGCTGGATGCAGGCCGCTTACAACCGGTCCTACTACAAGTCCAAAGGAGGCCTATGTTCAGCAGTGGACGTCTTACGGCTGATATGATGATGATGATGATGATGATTAGGGTAGGTAACCAAAATACATGTTATTACGTTTTTAAATATTTCTTAAAAAAAAAAAAACATTTATAAACATAAAAACAGTAGTCCGCCGGTGTGGGAGCGGGGTCCAAACTACCGGTGGTTAGGGCTACAGAAACAGGAACCTCCTCACAATGCGGGCCGTATTTAGGAACACTGCCTTCAAAATCAGGCCCTTGATCCAACTACCTAGAGAGAGCCTCGAAAGGTATTCGTCGAGGCCCTTTGCCATCAGGCCATTGGCTGTAACGATAAATCGGCACAATGATAGCCGAGCTCACATTCCCACTTCGACAACCGCGCGTGCTAAGTTGAGATATTTCATTTATTTATATTTCTCAGCTTTCAGTTCAGAAGGTTCTCGTCATGCGAGATGGTATCATCGATTATTTATCATTACGCGGCGCACCGATCTGTCTATCACAACAATATCAGGGACATTGGCGACAATAGCCCGAATAAAAATAAAAAAGGAATATTGAAAAATAAACCTGAAAGCAATTTTAAAGCCGAAAAAGTAAATAAGGTTAGCAAATAAGAGTTATATTTTACTGTTTCTATCCATACTACTTTCAGGGAATAGGAGGAAAGGGACAAGCGCCATCCAAGTTGCTCTTCTCTTTCGTCATGCTAATTATAGCAAATCAAAAAAAAACCTAAACGGTGGCGATTACGGTTCATTTTTGGGTACTAGGTAACTTGAAGTGCTCAGTCCAGATTTTATGATAGGGCTATGTTTTGATTAGGTATTTCCGCGTCAATGACGTTTCGTTGTACCTCATCATTCATGCTCAAATGTGAAATATTTTTAAGAGTGTATATTCATAATGTGATTTATTTAAAAAAACATTATTTTCGTTAAACACACTTATTGAAAATAATGTTTTATTAAAACTGAATATTGCATATTTAAATCCGAACAATAACACATTAAGGGGGATGCTCCAACCAGCCCGCGAAATTCAAATTTTTTTACGTTTTTTGCAATTTGCAGGCCAGTGACATGTTGTAACTTTATAAATATATGTGTTGCGCAAATAACAAGTGTAATTTTAAATATAAAAATTATCAAAAAACTCGCTCCATCAGCTCTCACATAGAAAAGGTGCATCATGTTAAAATCTCCGAAATCTAACTACGATGCACCTTTTCTATGTGAGAGCTGATGGAGAGAATTTTTTGATAATTTTTATATTTAAAATTATACTTGTTATTAGCGCAACACATATATTTATAAAGTTACAACATGTCACTGGCCTGCAAATTGCAAAAAACGTAAAAAAATTTGAATTTCGCGGGCTACATCGAAGCAATCACCTTAAAAGGTGTCATTTGTCATTTTCTCTGCGTGTAGGTATGCTTAAGGGGCAGGTCTTTTAAAATTCACTCGCGCCGAACTATTTGCGTAACTTTGTTTGTGATTTTTTAACAAAATAGTGCAATAGCTTGAAATATTATGATTGCCCACAAATAACCATAATATAAGTAACAGCTAGTTATTTTTTTTAAGTTGATTTAAGTGGATTATATTAGGTAAATCAAGCGTTCAAAACAGCTCTTTCCTGCCCAACGTCATTTCGAGTTACGTTGGTGCACTCAATCTGAGACAATGAAGAATTAATTTAAAAATCTGAGCAGCGCATAATGACCGCAATATCCTCGTCTTCCAACTGCGCTGATTAGTTTTTTATATTTATCTTTCATTTTCTAAATTAAGATGGCAGAGTATCATCAAAATTCTCGGATTTTATCTCTTAATAAATAGTTTTTTTCTTAATACTTATGCATCGTAGGTACGTAATATTTAGATTAATTTGATGCCAACTGTTCAATAAAGCAAATACAAAAAAAAAATTGTACCTAAAGCGCTTTTTTTCATCAATAAAAAATATCTCAAATAACCTCTCAAAAAGTGTTTATAAACGAGAATTGCAAGAGAAATTCCTTAGTGGCCGGTGGACGGCCGGAGCGATTGGACGTGAGGTCCACGACGAATTTTTATTGGTCCCTCTCGCTCGCACCTTCTCTCGCTCTAACGGTGATTACGCACAGTTACGCATCTCAGGTTGCTCTACTTTATTAAATTAAAATATATTTTTTAACCGACGGAAAAAAGGAGGAGGTTCTCAATTCGACATGTATATATATATATATATATATATTTTATTTATGACCATTCATTACTTTTTCTTACGTGGTCCAATTTCAAAAATTCTTTTTTTTTTTTGTTGTACGTAGTGTATCTGAAAGTTGGTCCCATTTAAATATCAAAACTAAACGCGGCCTATATGGGTAGAAAAAAAGGAATTAATTGTCAATTTTCCTACAGAATTTTCAGTTGTGAACCGATTCTGTTGAAATAAAGTTAACATAATGTAGTCCTGAGGACATTATAATTATACTATATAGCAGAGATATGGAGAAGTAACTCAACAGGTTCGAGCGAATTCCGACCTTATTGCCATTTAAAATTTAGTTTGTTTCTTCTCACATTCACGTTTGCTAACATTGCTCATCATCGTCCGCTTGACCTCAGCGCGTAAACACGTACTATCTGTGCGCTCGTACTTAGAATTGAAAAGTGCTTAATTTAACGAATATTTATCAATTAATTGTATACGATTGTGTAGCGCAATACATAAACTATACATCGTAAGAAAAGCAGCCCTTCTATCTCTGTTAGTAACTGCATAATAACAATATTAACTAAAAACGGTTGCAAAAATTTCCAAATCTAAAATACGGAGTGTGTGAATCATCGGGTCGTCAGCTGGCCGATCTACACATCGTGGTCAACGACCGGCCTTCGGCGGCGCTTCGAGGACGCACTCGGCTATCGTCGGGTGACATCGGGCTACTGTGGAAGGACACGGACGGCCCGCGTACCGATAGCCGCTGGCGCATACCTCCATTTTTCTGACTATTTGAGTAAGCACTGTTCTCTTATTATACTATTATGGATAAATCAATGTCGGAATCTGACTTAGACCAATTATGTCAAGATAAAACTCCCCCCAACTATGAATTTATTCGCGCTAAAAGGAGGAGAGAGGAGTATGAAGGAACAACCGACATTAAGAGTTTTATATCCTCTCTTATGACTGAACAACAGCTGGAAATTAAAAAGATTAGCTTGTTATTGTCTAACATTCAACAAACGAACACAAGTATTGAGAGTTCGATTGCCTTTCTCACAGCTCAAAATAAAGACATGCAAAACAAAATTGAGCAATTGGAAAAACAGTCTACCAAAGACAAAGACTATATTATGGTGTTAGAGAATAAAATCGAAGACCTGCAGATATCTAATCGAAAGGCTAATTTTCAACTAAAAAGCGTGCCGAGGACGAGTGGGGAAACAAAAGAAGACCTGATTGGGATGGTACTCTGTCTGGCGAACACTGTTGATTGTAAATTTGAAAAAAAGGACATCAAGGACATCTACAGAGTGAGTAGCAAGAAGGATGAACTTAATAACCCTATTATTGTGGAAACGTCCTCTACACTCTTAAAGACCGATTTCCTTAAATGCTGTAAATCTTTTAACACCGGACAGAAATGCAAGCTTGCTGCTAAACATGTAGGATGCCGCACCAATTCAGATGCTCCCATTTTTGTGTCAGAGCAGCTAACTGCTAAAGGCTCTCGTCTGCACTTTTTAGCACGTGACCTGGTTAGGTCTAAGAAGTTCAAGTTTTGCTGGACGGCTTACGGCAGAGTATATCTGAAGCGAAATGAAACATCACAAAGAATTACAGTCATGTCTGAAGCCCAGATCCACCAGCTGTCACAGGAAAATTGACTAGAATTAAAACTTTATGTACGGAACTCTGGTTACGCCTATTTATGCCTATTTTTGCCTATTTTGAATGATTTATTCCTTTTTTCATTTGTTTTCTTAGTATTTTTTTCGCAGATCTCTAAAAATGTTATTATTATGTTTCTTACACACAATAACACTGCCACTCATAAACATAACACATCAACATACAGCTTTACTCTCACAAGCTATACCACAACATTAACGTACACTTACACCCCATACTCAAGGTATTACACACTCCCTGTCTTCACTCCCGCATATCTAGAAATCTTACAGCTAGCAAATTATACCGCAAGTTTTCATAACTATTTTGCTATATGTATATCAGTTCATGTGTATGAATTCAAATACTATTCGAAGCTCACTCCTATATTCATAATTTGTCGCTTAAATGGATAGTTCTCTCCTCACACTAAATGAAATAGACAATACTAACATTGCTCAGGCTGTTCAATGTGATATTGAAGACTTAACTAAACACATTAATATACAAAAGAAAGACCTCAAAATATTCTGCCAAAATATAAGAAGCGTGTATAGCAACCTTGATGACTTGCAATTGACACTATCGTCTTTAAAATTTGAGCCCGATATATTGATACTGACTGAGGGACAACTAAACCCTAATAAACCTATACCTATTATTTCAAATTATTCAGTGTTCCACACTACAAATCATTTGAACAAAAATGATGGTGTAGTTGTTTATACCAATCATAATACTCAAGCCTGTGTTAGGGAAATTAAATTAAATAATTCTTCCGCAATGGAAATTAAAGTTAACAACAATATCATATTGGGTGTATATCGTTCCCCTTCAATTGCCAACGCGGAAACGTTTATTAACTCGCTCGACTCATATCTAGACTCTATAAAATCTTATAATTGCATTACTTTGACTGGGGATATAAATATAAACCTTATATCAACACAAACTGAGCAGGCCCAGGACCGAACAAATAGGGAAAAGTATTTAGCAATGTTAACAATGCATGGGCTGATGACAGGACATACTTTTCCTACTAGACTCAACAATTGTCTAGACCATTTTATGATAAAGCTTAATAAAGAGAAATCATGTGCCCATATTGCTATTCTTAATACATCTATCACTGATCATTCGCTATTATTTCTAAATTTATCGAAAGCAAAAATAAGGAATAAAATTCAAAAAACCAAAATAACAACAGATTTTGACAGTGCACTGGAATCCTTACGGCATAAAAATCTTAGAGAACTTTTGTTTTCTAATGACCCAGAATACATAGTCGATCTTTTAATTAAAAAAATAACGGAAGTTTTAGAGGAAAATACTATTAAGACTAGAATCCCTAAATCTAGACGAACTATAAAGCCCTGGATAACTCCAGGCATATTACGGTGTATCACAAATAGAAACCGAATGCAAAATAAATTGAGACTTGAACCACATAATGAAATATTAAAAATTAGTTACAAAAGGTATCGTAACTATTGTAATCAGTTAATTAAAAAATTAAAGCGTAAATATGAGAAGGATCTATTACTAAATTCTACTAAAAACAATAAAAGACTTTGGAAAAATATTAAAACCATAACGCACATGAAGCAAGCTAACACAGATAATTCTAAACTCTTAGATGGACAGCCCTCTCCAATAGAAGCGGTCAATCATGCCAATGATTACTTTGTAGGAGTAGGGAAACAACTTGCAGAAAAGATCTTGTCAGATTCTAAAACAAATGCTAGATCTACCTTGGGTGCTCATAATGCACAATTATCATCATTTGTACTTTTGGATACCGACTTAGACGAAGTGTACCATTTACTTATGAACTTAAAATCAAATTGCGCTCCGGGTTGTGATAGCATTCCAACAAGTTTCTTAAAATTAGCCAAACACGAGATTGTTCCAATCATTGTTCACCTAGCCAACTTGTGCTTTGAGAAAGGTATATTTCCCAAACTACTGAAGAAATCTACTATAACGCCAGTGCATAAGGATGGGGCAAGAGATGATATTGGCAACTACAGACCTATATCGGTATTGCCTGCACTATCAAAAGTCCTAGAGAAACTCCTAAACAAACGACTAATAGAATACTTAAATAAATATCATATATTATCTGAGTCACAATTTGGATTTAGACAGGGTAAATCAACCGAAGATGCTGTGATAGCTATCACATCTCACATTACTGAAAATCTTGATAGAGGTAAGAAATGTCTTTCAGTCTTTCTTGATTTAAGAAAGGCTTTCGACACAGTATCTATCCCCATCCTTGTACGCAAGTTAGAACACATAGGAATCAGAGGCACTCCCTTAGAAATATTTAAAAGCTACTTAACAGACCGAACACAAAGTGTTAAAATCGGACAGCATGTAAGCAGGGACGCTGATGTAACCTTCGGTGTACCACAGGGCAGCGTACTTGGGCCCACCTTATTTCTTATATACATAAATGATCTGTACGGATTAGAGGCAGGTGGCGCCCAGGTTTTCTCGTATGCTGACGATACTGCATTGGTATTCTGTGGCGAGAGTTGGGAAATGGTTCGTAGAGAAACGGAAGTGGGACTCTCTAGAGTTGCGTCTTGGCTAAGAACAAATCAACTAACATTAAATAGCCAAAAGACAGTATATATGTGTTTCACCCTAACCAGAAAGACCCAGCCTGATTCCAACTTCCGTGTTAAGGTACACCAGTGCGATAGCACTCAGGGCTGCGACTGCTCTTGTCCGGTTATTGAGAGGGTCGAAAAAACCAAATACTTGGGTATTATACTCGACCAGCGGCTCTGTTGGCATGACCAAATACAGTTGGTTGGTGACCGATGCAAGAAATTAATTTGGATTTTTAAACAATTAAGACATGTAGCGTCATCTAAATTAATAAAACAAATTTACACTGCTCTTGCTCAATCCGTCCTAACTTATTGTATTCCCGTCTGGGGGGGTGCCTCCAAAACAAAATTTTTAGGTGTAGAACGGGCACAGCGATCCCTTCTAAAGACTATGTATTTTAAACCATACCGTTTTCCTACGAAAGACCTCTATAAACTTTGTGACCTACTAACTGTCAGAAAATTGTTCATTTTAGTGTCCACCTTAAAAATGCATAAATCAACAGAGTTCAACCCTAGCGTATTATCGAAACGTAGGAACTATGGAGGTATAACTGGGACTAGAGTACGCACTGCATTTGCTAGACGACAGTATGTCGCACAAACTACTTTTCTCTATAACGCAATAAACAAAAAGCTATCGATTTACCGAAGGACATACAGTGACTGTAAAAACATATTAACTACGTGGCTAAAGGCTCTCAGTTATGAAGAGACAGAAACACTTCTACATCCTATAATATAATATATTTACCAAATTTCTAGTCTACGTGGTTCATTAACTACATTTACTACTCATAAACACACGCACAACCCCTCATACACTCACTCACACACACACACACACACACACACACACGGTCACTCACTCACTACACTCCTCAATTCACTCAAACCCTTTACTCATCCCATGCACTCTTTTATTCCCACATTTACTTTTACATACATTATCTTATTTTATTTTTAGTTCAAAGTCAAACTGTATTTTAGTTTTAAGTAATATTATTAACAGGCTTTGTATTTTATATAAGAAATATGGAAGAGTGAGGTCTTCTGGCACAGGTATCTTCATACTTAAAAGAAGATCTCTACAATGTTTTATGTTAAAACCTGTTAATTTATGAAATAAATTATTATTATTATTATTATTATTGCTCCTTCATTAAAATCCGGTTTTGCATAAATGTCAGTAAGGTCGAAAATCGTTTGAACATGTTTTTTAAATTGCTTAACGATAGCGAGTTAAAAAAACAGCTTCAAGCGATTTTCGACCTTATTGACATTTAAAATTTAGTTTGTTTTTCTCACATTCACATTTGCTAACATTGCTCCTTCATTAAAATCCGGTTTTTGCATAAATGTCAATAAGGTCGAAAATCGTTTGAACCTGTTCTTTAAATTGCTTAACGATAGCAAGTTATTGTCTCACATTCACGTTCGCTAACATTGCTCCTTCATTAAAATCCAGCAAGGAACAAAAGCGTTAGTTACTCTGTCTCCAGGTGGTAATGGACTGTGTCTATGACAAGGAGGGCAGTCCTTGGATGTTACTGTGGTACCCCGGCCAGGGCGGGAGGGACTGTCAGACTTGTACTGACTTAAATCCACGGTGTCCTTCAAATAACCCTTTCATGTTCCTGGGTCACGGTAATAAGATAAGTACCGCGACGCCAGCAGGCTTTAGCCCTCTAGAGGGGGACCCCGTCATCATGCTGACGCTATTTGAGGCGCTCGTAGAACACAACGCGCCGTCGACCCGGGCATGGCCCATGACTGTTTTTACCCGACTGCGCCAGGAGGGTTATGTTTTTCGAGTGTATGTATGTATGTATATTTCTTTGTGTTGCTCTGCAGCCTAAACGGCTTGATGGAGTTTAACTTGAGAGGTGTCGTTAGATTCGTCTTAAACGTGAGAGTGTCTCTGGGTACATAAAACTGGCCAAGTGCGAGTCGAACTCGCGTGCAAAGGGTTCCGAACTAAAAATATTTTTTTAAAATCTCTTACATTCTATCAAGTGGGGTGTCAAATCAAAGGATTTTAAAAATGGTTTACCAATATATAAATATACAACTTATACGTTTCAATTTAATTTGGACTGATAAATGCTAACAAAAACTAAAAATAGTAAAATAAAATAAATATTTAAAAAAACAAAAAACCCAACTGCGTAAAAAAACTAAAAAGAAAGAAACAAGCCCAGTAGTTTAGAATTCACTCATTCACACTCACAGTCGGGGCCCCTTGGGAAGATTTGATTGGTGTAATTTGAATGGGCCCCGACTGTGAGTGTGAATGAGTGAATTCTAAACTACTGGGCTTGTTTCTTTCTTTTTAGTTTTTTTACGCAGTTGGGTTTTTGTTTTTTTAAATATTTATTTTATTTATCATGGTAAAATCATCAAATGAGTCCTCCCACCCCAGGCCAAGCGGAAGGGACTGTCAGACTTGTACTGACTTAAATTCACGGTGTTCTTCAATAGCCTTTTACGTTCTCGGTTTACAAGGGTATACAAAGCGCCGTCGACTCGGACATGGTCCATGGTCGGACAGCGAGTCGCCCATTACGCGCTTACAATGGCCAGAGTTGACCATGACCGAGTCACCGTGGGCGTCTACCACTGTGGCTGGGATGTAAGGTTTACGCTGTCCTCTCTCTCACGCGTCCCGCCTCTGCCTTCGCCAGCATCACTGCTGCACTGACCTTTTTTTAGGTTTAATTAGTTAAACACGATTGTTATTATTATTATTAAAACACTTGTGTGATACTCGTATTATTACAAACCAAGTCATATTAAAACTCCTTATTAAGCAACAATTTCTATAACTCCTTTTGAATAATCCTTAGTAGAGCAATGTTCTTACCGCATCAAAATTGTTTTATAATAATTCAGTAGGCAGGATGTATGCGGGGGGTTGCGGGGAGGGAGCCCGAAATTTGACGTACGATCGACTGGCCGAACGCGATTTTATTTTGTGCAAACCAAGACTGAAGCCTTAATGCGTAACGCACATGGCCGCGATGAAAACAGGAAATGGTTTTTGGGTTTTCGAAATCCTTTTATCACTAACTTTTTAAAAGCGTCTTTTGCAGAATAACAATTATGTAATCAGGGGTCTTATTTTCATTTAATATTTTTCATTAGTTTATATTTCCTGTATCTTGGGCTGAAAGGTGGGGCAGGATCTGGCATTGTCATTTATAACACCCCTCTTTTTCCGTCGGGGGTTAAATATGAGCTATCAGAAGAGAGGTCAAGAACAGCGAATGTCAACCTTATTGGAAGCGCGAGTGATGCGAGCGCGAAATTTTTTAGGTTTTTGGAATAGGACAAGGTAATTAGGTAACGCAGTTAGCTGTAAAAGTAAAACGTTTCCGGACTTCAAGTTTAATCTAAAAGTGAGGTCAAATATTTGAAGTCTTTAGTGCTTAAACCTAATCTTCTTCTATCTATATCTTCTATACTTATAATAAATCTGTAGAGAGGTCAATTCTGTACATGAAATATATTTCCAAAATAACTATCAGGGCGTGATTAGGGATCGATACTGATGCCAAAAATGCATTCAGTAAAATTATTGTCTGTCTGTCTGTCGGTCTGTCTGTCTGTCTGTCTGTCTGTATAACCGTTATACAAACAAAAACTACTCGACGGATTTTGACGAAACTTGGTACAATTATTTTTCATACTCCTGGGCTGGTTATAGGATACTTTTCATCACGCTACAATCAATAGGAGCAGAGCAGTGAAGGGAAATGTTAGGAAAACGGGAGAAGTTACTCCATGCACGCTAATCTTCGGAACTACTGGACGGATTTGATTGCTTTTTCTTTTGTTGTATGACTATTAAGTCTGGGCAACATATAGGCTATAATTTATCTTGGAAACTTGAACACCTGATGCAGAACTGCAATAGATCAGCTAAACTATAAGAGATACAAAAATAGCGCCATAGCAAAAATTATTCCACGTGATGAGCATTTTCTGCTGAGAGAATAAATTTGAAGATATGGAACACCTGATGTGGAACTCCAAGAGCCCAGCTACACTATTACATATACAGTAATGAAGTCTTAGCAAGAGTTGTTCAGCCTGATGAGTGCTCCCTGTTGTCGTATAAAAATTGAAGATCTGGAATACCAACTTGATGTGGAACTCCAAGAGCCCAGCTCCACTATTACATATATAGGAATCACGTCTTAGCAAGAGTTGTTTAGTCTAATGGGCATTTCCTGTTGACTTACTTTTGTAAGAAAACTGGATCGTCTGGAATCGTCACGCGCGTCCCGTAGTTTTCCCTTTCCCAGGCTCTAAGAATTCAACATCAGACGTTTCAGATCTTCGATTTTGACGACCCCATTGCCGCTGGCATAAGCAACAGGATCCGCGTACGAAGTCGCTGGCAGAAGCTAGTCCTATATATAATAATTATAAGATCTCAACTATTTTTTTTTTTTTTTTTTTTTTAGGTGGTAAAATCATCAAATGAGTCCTCCCGCCCTGGGTGGGGCGGAAGGGACTGTCAGACTCTTACTGACTAAAATCCACTCGTGTTCCTTCGGATGCCCTTTACGTTCCGGGGCCACGGTATCCTGGGTTAAGAAAAAACCCGCGACCCCAGCAGGCATTTGGCGCGAAACACGACGCGCCACCGACCCGGGCTTGTTCCTTGGTCGGGCAGCGAGTTGTCGGGCTCTATGGTGCCACAGACAGACAGACAGACAAACAGACACGTCAAACTTATAACACCCCTCTTTTTCCGTCGGGGGTTAAAAATAAAAAGGATTTGGGCTCAGCTTTTATGTAGGTAAGATTTAGATTTTGAAAAGGTCGCTGGAACAATTTTATAAACTTGTCGGAAATGATTTATTTTATCCTATAATATTAGTGCGAGAGCCGACTGCAAAAATACCTACCTTATCGGCTACCCCAATAGTCTATGTATAGATCGTTAACCGACACCTAAACACGTAAAAAAAATCAGGTCTGCCAGAGCCGATCCTGCCGGGTCATAGAAATAATCGAGATTTTTTGACGTAATTTTTTGGTAAAAATTACGTCATAAGATACCCGAATGAAAGTGCTGGCAGCAGTTAACCATTGATTAGTTATGTAAAAAAAAGTGGGTCTGCCATTGCGCACTTTGCCGGAAGTACTTGGCAGACCCCTAAAATATGCCCTTCTGAAACACTAAACCTACCTCATCGAGTACCCGGATGGGACCAACGCTAAATAATAACCGAGATGCCTCTGATAATGGATCAAAAGGTCTGCCAGGTCTAAGCTTGCCGGAACTTAGTGTTCAAAGCATTTGAAGTTGATAGGGAGCATAATTTCACCTGAAGTCAAAGTAACATTTAACATTTAAAATAACATTTTTTAAACATTATTTTGTTTCTGATTTTATACTTTGTGAATATTAAATATTTTTTATCAAAACATTAAATAAAACAACAAGTGTAGAGATAAAAGATGTACATTCAAAATTTAGCAACAATCACTACGAGTTCAATATCATGCTTACAATTTATACAACATTATTTTTTGTTTATGCGAAACCCGATACACCTGTCCAATATTTTTGTGTAAAGAATCTATATACAAAATTTTAAAACCGTAGCATAAAAAATCACAAAGTTATAAGTTTTGTATATTACCTGGTTGTCCGTTCAAAGACATGCTCATTTTACGGTACACCCGCGTAAACCGCGTCTCCTGTGTTCAATCAATCTATGTTCAGGTTTCGCATATACTAAAAATAATGTTGTATACTTAGTTACAACTACGAGTATCAAAACTTAGTTTAAGTTGGCATTACAATTACCTGAATTCTGTATACATGTAGGTTTAGGGAACTAAGTAGGCTTCCGAGTGTAGAACCTGTTATTGCGTAAATCATCGTAGGAACGCCGAAAGGTAGTCAACGCCTAATCAACCTGACCACCACCAGGATCTTTCTAGTCCACCGAAATCAGTTCAAAGTTTAAACATTCATGGTTAGGTTGACTAGCCATTTACTGTCAATACCTGAGTAGGTACGATAACTGTATAAATTAAAAAAGACGAGTGTTTGTGTGTAGTTTCAGTGAACGAGATCAACGACGGGCTAGCGGAAACTGTCCGCGCGGTAGGGTCTATGTTTTTTAGACCCTGCCGTAAAGATAGACCTCAGAAATTGACCGAGCAAACCTTAAGCCTCATGGCTGAACGACGCTTGCTACAGTTGCAGTCTTCCGATGACGTTAAGTCATATAAGCGGCTCAATAGACCTATATCTAAGTCCTTGCGACACGATTTGCGTCTCTCGAATGCGAATCGTGTTAAAGAGACCATACAGCGAAACCAAGGCTCTAAAGTGAAGTGCTTGTATAATAACGCCACCATGTCGGTCCGAGTACAGGAGCAGAGCACGAAGGCGATTCCAGTGAGAAGAGGCGTAAGACAGGACGTTATCTCCCCGAAACTGTTTACTGCCGCAATGGAAGACGCCTTCAAGCTCCTGGAATGGCAAGGACTTGGCAGCAACATCAACGGCAAATACGAGTTCACTCACCTTCGGTTTGCCGACTACATCGTAGTCATGGCAAAGTCGATGGAGGAACTCAGCATGATGCTCTAAAGCGTCGACCGAGTTTCACAACGGTTGGGCTTGAAAATGAACATGGACAAGACGAAAATTATGTCAAATGCCATGCCCACCCCAGTCTCTGTTGGAAACTCGGTACTCGAAGTTGTTGAACATTATTATCTACAGTAGACATACCTCAGTGCCTCAAGACAAAAGTCTTCAACCAATGTGTATTACCAGTGATGACTTACGGCACCGGAACGTGGTCTTTCAGTATCGGCCTCATCTCAAAGCTCAAAGTCGCTCAACGAACTATGGAGAGGGCCATGCTCGGTATTTCTCTGCGTGATCGAATCCGAAATGAGGAGATCCGTAGACGAACTAAAGTCACCCATATAGCCCGCCGGATTAGCAAGCTGAACTGGCAATGGGCAGGCCATATTGCTCGCAGAGCAGATGGCCGATGGGGTCGATAGGCACTAGAGTGGAGACCACGGACTATAGCAAGCGCAGCGTAGGACGTTCACCAACAAGATCGAAAGACGACCTTATAAAGGTCGCCGGAAGACGCTGGATGCAGATCGATTCCAACCGGTATATTATATGTATGTGGAAATCTAAAGGGGAGGCCTATGTTCAGCAGTGGACGTCCTATGGCTGAGATGATAAGAAAGATCCTGGTGGTGGTCAGGTTGATTAGGCGTTGACTACCTTTCGGCGTTCCTACGATGATTTACGCAATAACAGGTTCTACACTCGGAAGCCTACTTAGTTCCCTAAACCTACATATATACAGAATTCAGGTAATTTTAATGCCAACTTAAACTAAGTTTTGATACTCGTAGTTGTAAGTATATAAATTGTAAGCATGATATTGAACTCGTAGTGATTGTTGCTAAATTTTGAATGTACATCTTTTATCTCTACACTTGTTGTTTTATTTAATGTTTTGATAAAAAATATTTAATATTCACAAAGTATAAAATTAGAAACAAAATAATGTTTAAAAAATGTTATTTTAAATGTTAAATGTTATTTTGACTTCAGGTGAAATTATGCTCCCTATCAACTTCAAATGCTTTGAACACTAAGTTCCGGCAAGCTTAGACCTGGCAGACCTTTTGATCCATTATCAGAGGCATATCGGTTATTATTTAGCGTTGGTCCCATCCGGGTACTCGATGAGGTAGGTTTAGTGTTTCAGAAGGGCATATTTTAGGGGTCTGCCAAGTACTTCCGGCAAGGTGCGCAATGGCAGACCTACTTTTTTTTACATAACTAATCAATGGTTAACTGCTGCCAGCACTTTCATTCGGGTGACGTAATTTATTTCAAAAAAATTACGTCAAAAAATCTCGATTATTTCTATGACCCGGCAGGATCGGCTCTGGCAGACCTGATTTTTTTTACGTGTTTAGGTGTCGGTTAACGATCTATACATAGCCTATTGGGGTAGCCGATAAGGTATGTATTTTTGCAGCCGGCTCTCGCACTATATCTTTATTCCAGGTTTTTGTATGACTATTTTCCTAATGCCCGCTCTATGCAAATGAATGATTCCGTTCTATTCTGTTTCATTCCATTCCATTCCATCCCATTCCACTCTACTCCACTACTCTACTCTACTCCACTCCACTTCACTTCACTCCACTCCACCGCACTCCACTCTACCGCACTCCACTCCACCGCACTCCACTCCACCGTACTTCACTCCACCGCACTCCACTCCACCGCACTCCACTCCACTCCACTCAACTCCACTCCTCTCCACTCCACTCCACTCCAATCCATTCCAGTCCATTACATTCTGTTATATTCTATGATTCCTTAAAATCGCTTTAATTAATTTATATTTTTTATAAGGTGTGAACTGATTACGATGAAACAAAATACATAATTTACTTCAATTTAAACACCTCTATTCCAGGTTTTCTTTTAACGCCATCTGCCGTGCGTTGAAGTATGTTTAGATTTATTATTTGAATATGTAGTTTTTCTATACGAAGCTAGATCGCGCTACTGAACTGCGCGTCCCGGTGTGAACTGACCGTAATTTTACTTCTGGAACACTTTAAATTCAAATATCTTTTGATAGACTGAACCGATTTCAATGAAACAAAAACTAAATGTTACTTCAAACTACGGTCAGTCGTTGTGTATTAAAGTTATGTACATAGCATTCGTACATTTTACGTAATGCCCGAACAAATAAACATACAAACAGACATACAGACAAACAGACAAAAATTCTAAAAATGCTAGAAATGGGTTCTATTGGTTGTCCTTTAACACCCTGGCTATATTTTTAGTTTTTTTTTTAATGTACAAAAATTACTTTTCTACAGTTTTATTATATAAAAAAAAAAATGGGAACCGATCAATTTACCGAATTTTGTTTGTTCGAATTTCATTATACCGAAAACTATTGACCGACATCTCTTTTGCTATATGCATTATTTGACATATTTTCAGATCATCGAAGTATCATTAGCCATGAGTATTATTTTACCGAAGTATTTTCCGCCGATTAACAAAATAACTTTTTACTATTGACCGAAGCCTCTTTTAAACTTTTTTTAGTTGCCAAATGATTTATTTGCCATATTTTCACCATACCGAAACAACGTTTTACCGAAAATTTAATTACTGTTATAAAAATTCAATATATTGTGCTACAAAACTTTGTGGCGGAAACGAAATGCTGCAAAGTCGACTTTACGTAGTCTTGTCTGCCCTACCCCTAGAGTGTAATTTAAAATCGCGTAGGCGCGGAGGGGTGGGGTGGCCCGCGAGCTGAGGAGCAGGTGTTTAGAACGGCCGCCGCCGCGGCTGAGGCTGGCCGGCGGAGCCAGCCAGTAAGCCGAAGCTGCGGTGGTGAGCGTTCAAATCATCTGCGAAGACAAGCTCGCGTGGAGCCACCCAAAACCCCGCAGCGCCGGAGCCATGACAGAAACAATACAAATACAAATACAAATACAAATATTTTTATTTGTTGAACATAGGTGGTCAGGTACAGATGTTGTCATTATTAGTGAACGCTATGTTTAGCCGTCATGGGCGTACAAATAATGTTATTGTTTATGCATGTGCTGAATATAATAATCAAACAATGAAATTTTAACATAAAAGAAAACTTAAAAAATTGTGACACATTATTCAATAATATAACAAATTGTCAGCACATATTATAATAACAATATATTCTAATTCTAATAAGTCAATAAATTAATTACAAGTCAAAAATAAATAGGTAATTATAATATGTCAGTTAGGTATTCGTTCACGGTGTAATATGTTTTTTCATTTAAAATTTTAAGTAAAGCCTTTTTAAATTCGTGTATGTTATCTATTTCTCTAATTCGTTTCGGGATCTTATTATAGATTCTTGGTGCCATACCCAAAAAACTCTTTGCATAAAGAGCAGTGCTATGTGGCCTAGCGCATATCTCTTTGTTGCGTCGTTTAGATCTCAAAGTTTCAAACAGAAGGGAGTTGGATTTGACAAATACTGCCATCTCAAAAATATATATACATGGCAATGTCAACAGCTTAAATTTTTTGAAATATGGAACACAGCTATCAGTTGGTTTCAATTTAAACACAGCACGCACACATCTTTTTTGGGCCTTAAACGCAATTTCCCTGTCAGTAGAATATCCCCAATAGATTATACCAAAACGTAATGTCGATGTCACATAGGCCTTGTAAGAAACCAGGACAACGGACACATTAACTATTTTTGCTAGATTATGGAGCGCGTACGAGTACTGGCTTAATTTATTACAAACAGTTTCTACATGACTTTTCCAAGTTAATTGACTATCCAAGTGAAGTCCCAGAAATCTAGCACTGCTGGTTTCAGCTATTGTTTGGTCTGCATAAGATATCTTTAGGTTAAGTTTTTTTGTTCTTTGATAGAATGTCATAAGCTTTGTTTTGTCAATGTTTATTTTTAATTTATTTATAAGTAACCAATTTATGATGCAAAGAATGGAATTGTTTATATCATCTTCGTAAGTTTCTATATTTTTGCATGGAACAATCAGTGTACTGTCATCGGCAAACAAAACCGTTGGGTGATCGGTGCATTTTGGCAAATCATTAATAAATATGTTGAAAAACATAGGCCCAAGGACACACCCTTGAGGTACACCACATATTGTATCTCTAGTAGATGACGTGTAAGTAATTTCAGTCTTTGATTTAGAACAAATTCTATTTAAAACAGTGACTTGCTTTCTTCCAGTGAGAAATGTTTTGACTAGATTTAATATGTTTCCTCTGACGCCGTATCGTTCTAACTTGCCCAGCAATATTTCGTGATTTACATGATCGAATGCTTTAGACATGTCCATTAGTACAGCTGCAATTGGATTTTTCTTATCGACATTACTAACAATTTTTGTAAGCAGTTCGTATACAGCTTTATTGATATTTCTGTTTTTTCGAAAACCATATTGCTCTTTAGCCATTATACCGTTCGCTTCGAAAAATGAGTTAATAGATTTATAAATTACCTTTTCAAAGACTTTTGACATTACCGGTACCAGAGCTATTGGACGGTAATTTGAAACAGCAACTCTGTCGCCTTTCTTATGCAATGGTTTAATTATGGTAAGTTTTAACAAACTAGGGAAGTGGCCATGTTCTATGCATAGGTTAATAATAAAACTCAACACAGGTGCAATTATATGCGAGACGGATTTTAAAATCTTTGTAGTTATGCCATCGTGACCCGCGCTATTTGTGTTCTTTAATGAATTGATAATTTTAAATATTTCCAACGAGTCTGTTGGGGTCATAAATATAGATTTTGGATAATAATTTACGTTAGATATAGCATTACTAGTATTATAATTAATGTCAGGATGAATTGAGTCTATAAAGTAATCATTGAATGTCGTAACTATTTCTTTAGGGTCACTTATTAATTTATCGCCATTGAGTATTTTGTTTACGGATTCAGAGGGGAAGTTTGATTTACATCTATTAATTATTTTCCACGTAGCTTTAGTTTTATTCTCAGCAGTATTAATTATATGACTGTTTTGAGCTATTTGTGTCGAGTGTATAACTTTTTTTAATCGTTTGGAGTATTGCTTAAGTAACTGTTTATTTTCAATACTACGTGATCGCCTATACTGCCATAACATTTCTCTCTTTCTTTTACTACAACTTCTGATACCTTTAGAAATCCATCTCTGGGATTTACGAGTAGAAATCTTTTTTCTTACACTCGGGAAACACAAGTCGTAGAAAAGTTTAAATAGCTCATGAAATGAGTTAAAAGCTAGTTCTGGGTCGGTACTATTGTATACTTCTGCAAAACTTAGATTACTAATGGCTTCGATAAACTTACACTCATTCTCAGAGCTATAATCTCGGCTTGGTACGTACCAGTGATCACTCGAACAGAACTTTTTTACCGGACACTTGAAAAGTTGAGCTGTGTGGTCAGATAAGGCCAATTCTAATACTTCACCACTACCACCCTTGACATTGTGGAAAATGTTGTCGATACATGTTCCTGTCACTATGCGTGTAGGTTCTTTTATACTTGGTTTCAGATTATAATTAAGTAGTAAATGTAGAAATTCAATAGATAGTCTGGTATTTTTCAAGAGATCAATGTTGAAATCACCACACAGCAATACCTTTCTTCCTAAGTTTCGTCCACAACGATTTAATATAAGTTCAAGTTTTTCAAAGAAAATCGATATCGAACTTCTATTTGATTTTGGGGGTCTATAAACACAAATGATTGTCACTTTATGAGTTACTAATTCAATGGCACAACACTCCATAATACCGGGAACGCAAAAATTCCCAATATCTATAACCCTAAACTCGTGTCCATGTTTAATTAGTATACCCGTACCACCTTTCCTGGTGCTTCTTGATGAGTATGTAGAAAGTTTATAGTTTGGAATATACAATTGAATGTCATCATCACCTATCATATTGTGTTCCGTAATACATATCACATCCACTATTTTACCTTTATGCATAAGCTCGTTTAAGTGTATACTTAACAAGTCTGCCTTTCCTATCAATCCGTTAATATTTTGATTTAAAATAAATAAATTACTATGATTATAAACGAAAAAGATCATTGTCACTTTCATTATGAGTTCCATCGGTTTGTGTTGCTTGATCCGTATATACGAGTGGTTCATTCGTGTTGTCTGATTGGTTGAAAGTATTTTTGACAGCAATATTATCAAAACACTGATGAGAAACCAGATTATTAGAGACCTCTGCTTGCAAGCCTATACAATTCATAAAATGTAATAAGTTTTTAAGAATGATGGCAACTGCCTTATTATTTACCCTTGCGTTATATTTCCAGAACATTTCGTTTGTGTATTCTAGAAAGAAATTGGAGTCAAAAAGATATGCGCTTTCACACAATTCCACATCCAGATACATACAATGATTAAACATTTCAATTCGTTTATTAAAAATTGCAAAATTATTACTTAGTTTAAAATTTGGTAAACATATTATAATATTGGTATTCATTACATTTTTAAGCTCATTTTTAATAAACTCTATTAAAAGTCTATAGTTGTTAGAGACTTCAAAGTCTCTTTCGCCTATGTATATAATACAATAATCTTCATGAGTAAAGTTTGAGAGTTTCTTATCTAAATGTGCGAACAACTGTTTTATACCTGCATTTGGCATGCTATAGTGACACAATTCATATCCAATGAACGTATTTACTCCTATATCTAATATTTTATTAAAATTGTTACTAGAAATCATACATAGTTTTTTGGATCTACGGTTCTCTGTTATAGTGTTTGATTGGAGGTTCATCGGAGTCATAGATTGTACTTCCAAAATGACGTTGCTATTTAAGTCTTTAGGTTCTTGAGTGTTTGCGGTTTGACTATTTTTAGATTTATGTATATCTGATGTAAGTGTTTCGGAATCCAATACAGTTTGTTGATTGTCTTTCATAGCATGCAACAATGATCCATCTTCCACGGCCCCTTTCTGTTTTATTTGCTTTGTTGACTTCTTTTGTGGTGTTGTCAGCTTCATGTTTTTTGGATTTGGTGAGCCTGGTCGTATACCAGTTGTTATACTCGTAGCGGCTTTTTTTAAGAGCTCATATTTTTTACTGAGGTCATTTACTGTAGATTTTAGATCATTATTCTCAAGGGATAACTGGTTAATTTCTTCGTGTGCTGCTGATAACTCAATAGTAAGTTTTTCTATTTTACATTTTAAATCTTTAATTTCGTCACATTCATCGTCGGATATGTTTGGCAGACTACTTGTGCTGCCATCTAGCGTGGAGTTAATCGTACTAGTTTCTATGATAGTAGTGTCTGATTGTGACTTGGTTCTATTTCTACGTAGCGTGATATTCTCGAAAAAATTCATTGCTACAAATAATGATCAGAACACAATGTGAAAAAAGAAGTGTAGTTGGCGTGATTCGAACTCGCAATCAATCGAGTAAGGCGATTTCTTAGCCGGCAGTGCGACCGCTAGACCAGGCGAACATTAACAAAACGTTCGAATATGTTGACCAGTTCTTCTTTTGGTATAAGTTAATTGGGCGATGGGTCCAAAGGTCATTTCTTTGTTCTATCAACATAAACGATGACTGTTAAAAATTTAAATAAACCGTTTTTTCTTTTTAAGTTCATAAACACTTTTTATTAACACCGAAATGTTGAATATTGATATTCAAATAATTAATGTGTTAGCACATGCACTGGAGATGTTGTGTGATGGTGGTTTATTGTTTATTTACACTGTAGTCCGGTTTTCACAGTCTTACACAGTCTTTTAATTAATCGATTGTATCTTCACTATTTAGCACAATTGTCACTGGATAATAATGTCACACGTTTGTTGTTGTTTACTTTCACTAATTGAGTAGTTTTTAACACTTAATAATGATAGTTGTACTTTTAAACAGTTTTTTAGTACGGAGCTTATGTTTACACCGGCAACAGCGCCATCTAATCAATGCTTGTTGCATGTTGCATGCTTGCTTGAATGCTGCGTGTTTGCTGCATGTTGCATGCTGCATGCCTGCTTGCATGCTGCATGCTTGCTTGCATGATTTTGTGGTGCTTGTTTGCATGTTGCATGTCTGTTTGTATGCTGTATGCAAGTATGTCACAATATAGAATAGAATAGAATATACTTTATTGCACACCAAAATTGTCACACATTTGTTGTATGAAGTTGCTAATTCAAGGGTTACAATGGCGGTCTTATCGCTTATAGCGATATCTTCCAGACAACCTGAATATAAACCTTTTTACAAACACAAGAACAACACAATATGAAATAAAAAGTCACAAAAGAGTTTCAAGAATCACACAAAATGCGCAAAAAGATTCGAACACACGCTAGCCAGAACACCCCTTGTTATGATTGGGGTCGGGAAAAATAACTATAAACTTTAATTTGCAGCGATTTTTATTTGCTATCGTCTATTTTTTCATAGTGACATCAAACAGTTATTTCTTTTAATTTGTCAATCTGACTCATCTCTAAAAAAAGTATCTATATCCACAACATCCTCCGGCCCCGCGAGAAAGCGGAATAATACACTACACTATAAGGGAATAATACAAGTAAAAATTATAAATACCTCATGGGCAGTTTGACCAGCCGACCAGAACGAGTGACATGCTCTTTAGTAGGCAGCTGCTGTGCAGGTACAGTGGCTGGCACATCCCTATGACGAACCTCTAAAGGGAAGAGACGCTGTAGAGGTCTGATTAATTCGCCTTTCGCGGTTCTAACCCGTGCTACACGCCTATGACCATCCACCCCTTGCAACATCTCTACAACCATACCTAATGGCCATTTAACTCTCTTTGTATCTTCCGATCCTATCAGCACTACATCCCCGATTTCAAGTGGTTGACTGATATTATTATTCGTTGATTTTTCAGTGAGTAAAGCCAGGTATTCGCTGCGAAAACGCTGTTTCAGATTGCCGCACAAATCTTTGATATAACGCCAACGTCCAGTCAAGAGCTGACCATCAATATGCCCCATATCTAGGACATCTTTCCCTTCTTTTCCTACGTATAAAAACATTGAAGGAGTTAACGGAACTAAATTTTCTGTATTGTCTGCTATATAGGTTAGTGGCCGAGAATTAACCATCGCTTCGGCTTCACACAACACCGTCAATAGTTCATTGTACTTCAGTGCTGCCTTACCAAGCACTCTCCTAAGCATTTCTTTAACCGTCCGTACCATTCTTTCCCAGAATCCTCCCCACCATGGCGCTGACGGAGGTATAAAGCGCCATTCAATCCTTTGCGTTGAGGTCTTCTGTACTATTTCATTCCACTTGATGTTCTTCAATAATGAACTAGCTCCGCGGAAATTCGTTCCATTATCTGTATATATTATCCTTACAGAACCTCTTCTTGCCACAAACCGGCGGAACGTTAGCATAAATTCTTCTGTAGACAGCGAGGAACACAAGTCTAAATGGACTGCACGATATGTTGCGCATGTGAACAAAACGATCCAGCACTTTTCTCCTGTCTTCAAATACAGTGGCCCAGCCAAGTCTATACCGGTTACCTCAAATGGACTCCCACATTGTATCCTGTCTGCCGGCAACGGTGCGGCGGGAGCTGTACAACTCTTGCTGCTGAAACGTTTACAAACGACACATTGACGCACTACCTTTTTCGCAAGGCGGCGTATGCTTATAATCCAATATCTTTCACGAAGTTTACTAATTAACGTTTGTGATCCCGCATGAAGGTATTTTACGTGAAAATATTGTACAATTCTCTCAACAATAATATTATCACTTGACAGCAATATAGGTGACATGAAACCGTCGCTGTCATTGCTCATTGTTAAACGAGTTTTAACACAAACGAGTCCCTTATCGTTGAAAAAGGTTTGCAATTTCTTATTGCCTTTAGAAAAATCCGATAAACATTCTCTTTGAAGAACAGCGAGTAAGTGATTTTCAGCTTCTGTGTACTCCTCTGCTGATAAATCTCCTGCTTTTCTGTGTTCTTTCTTCATGCTTAACCTGCAGTTATTTCGGAACCTTAAACACCAGCCAACCATTCTCACTATCTTCGAATATTTCCCAAAGTAAAGTAGGTTTTTTGTAGGTAGCAGCAAGAGTTGTACAGCTCCCGCCGCACCGTTGCCGGCAGACAGGATACAATGTGGGAGTCCATTTGAGGTAACCGGTATAGACTTGGCTGGGCCACTGTATTTGAAGACAGGAGAAAAGTGCTGGATCGTTTTGTTCACATGCGCAACATATCGTGCAGTCCATTTAGACTTGTGTTCCTCGCTGTCTACAGAAGAATTTATGCTAACGTTCCGCCGGTTTGTGGCAAGAAGAGGTTCTGTAAGGATAATATATACAGATAATGGAACGAATTTCCGCGGAGCTAGTTCATTATTGAAGAACATCAAGTGGAATGAAATAGTACAGAAGACCTCAACGCAAAGGATTGAATGGCGCTTTATACCTCCGTCAGCGCCATGGTGGGGAGGATTCTGGGAAAGAATGGTACGGACGGTTAAAGAAATGCTTAGGAGAGTGCTTGGTAAGGCAGCACTGAAGTACAATGAACTATTGACGGTGTTGTGTGAAGCCGAAGCGATGGTTAATTCTCGGCCACTAACCTATATAGCAGACAATACAGAAAATTTAGTTCCGTTAACTCCTTCAATGTTTTTATACGTAGGAAAAGAAGGGAAAGATGTCCTAGATATGGGGCATATTGATGGTCAGCTCTTGACTGGACGTTGGCGTTATATCAAAGATTTGTGCGGCAATCTGAAACAGCGTTTTCGCAGCGAATACCTGGCTTTACTCACTGAAAAATCAACGAATAATAATATCAGTCAACCACTTGAAATCGGGGATGTAGTGCTGATAGGATCGGAAGATACAAAGAGAGTTAAATGGCCATTAGGTATGGTTGTAGAGATGTTGCAAGGGGTGGATGGTCATAGGCGTGTAGCACGGGTTAGAACCGCGAAAGGCGAATTAATCAGACCTCTACAGCGTCTCTTCCCTTTAGAGGTTCGTCATAGGGATGTGCCAGCCACTGTACCTGCACAGCAGCTGCCTACTAAAGAGCATGTCACTCGTCCTGTCACGGTCGCCAGATGTTATGATTGGGGTCGGGAAAAATAACTATAAACTTTAATTTGCAGCGATTTTTATTTGCTATCGTCTATTTTTTCATAGTGACATCAAACAGTTATTTCTTTTAATTTGTCAATCTGACTCATCTCTAAAAAAAGTATCTATATCCACAACACCCCTAATAGTCCAACTACCTATGTAATTAACAGCAAATGTCATTAATGATAATGCAATACCCGTCAGAGTTTTAATATAGTATAATGATATGACATTTGCACCATTATTTTGTATCATTTGGTGAAATGAAAATATGGCAATTAAAACAGTGGTATACTGAATGTTTGGAAACATAATACTTCTAGCAACCGTCGTTTCGAGTAAGTGTAACATCGGTTAAAAGTTTTTCGGCCAAATGAAGTGTTGGAGTAACGAAAAAAAACGAATAGATAATAAGTTAACTGAAACAGTGGCGTGACTTCGATGAAGTAAAAAAAAAAACAAATGATAATAGTTGAAAAGTTTTCGGTCAAATGAAATTCGGTCAAACGTTTTTCGATCTTATGATAGGTAACCATAAAAAATACTAGCTGAGCCCGCGACTTCGTTCGCGTTGATGTCGGAATTTAACAATGTATTTTTTAGTGCGAAGCGCTTAATTCTCGCCACGTTTTTCATTTAAACCCTTTATTTAGAATTTTCTTAGAGTTTTCAAGAATATTTGACGTTTTTGTAATAAACGCCCTCTGTCGTTCAAAGGCAGTACCATTCAATTGCTACTGGATTGTAGTTTGTTTATCGATTTGAATTTTCGATATTGTTTAATGAATTAAATAAATGTTGGTATGGAAAAAAAATTGATGGAACATACTCTAAATCCTATTTCAGCGCGCGTGAACGTAAAGCGAAAAAAAGTGTTAAAACTCCAAAACAAATAAAATAGATCTAATTGTCAAAGACACATGTAAGTACTTACAATGGATATAGAAAAATATTACAAAAAAAAAAAGTTTGGGCTCAGCTTTTATTATGTAGGTTAAAGGTAAGATTTAGATTTTGAAAAGGTCGCTGGAACAATTTTATAAACTTGTCGGTAATGATATATTTTATCCTATGATAACATCTTTATTCCAGGTTTTTGTATGACTATTTTCCTAATGCCCGCTCTATGCAAATAAATGATTCTGTTCTATTCTGTTCCATTCCATTCCACTCCACTCCACTCTACTCTACTTCACTCCACTCCACTCCATTCCATTCCACTCCACTCCACTTCATTCCATTCCATTCCAATCTGTTCTATTCTATGATTCCTTTAAATCGCTTTTAATTAATTTATATTTTTTATACGGTGTGAACTGATTACGATGAAACAAAATACATAATTTACTTCAATTTAAACACCTCTATTCCAGGTTTTCTTTTAACGCCATCTGCCGTGCGTTGGAATATGTTAAGATTTATTATTTGAATATGTAGTTTTTCTATTCCAAGCTAGATCGCGCTACTGAACTGCGCGTCTCGGTGTGAACTGACCGTAATTTTACTTCTGGAACACTTTAAATTCAAATATCTCTTGATAGACTGAACCGATTTCAATGAAACAAAAACTAAATTTTACTTTAAGTTACGGTCAGTCGTTGTGTATTAAAGTTATCTACATAGCTTTCGTACATTTTACGTGATGCCCGCACAAATAAACATACAAACAGACATACAGACAAACAGACAAAAATTCTAAAAATGCTAGAAATGGGTTCTATTGGTTGTCCTTTAACACCCTGGCTATATTTTTTGAGTTTTATTTTAATGTACAAAAATTACTTTTCTACAGTTTTATTATACAGGGTGAGGTGATTTTTTTGTCACCATCCAAATTTTGATATATTAATCTTTGGCGAAAATCCTTGAATACGTGTTTTTTCTTTTTGTATCACTCAATACAAAAATATCGAGATATCACGTCTCAATGTTATCTATAAAAAGTTGATGAATCTGGACACCGCGCTGTGGTGTGTCGCTCAGGTGTAGCGGGGCGGGGCGGGGGGTCAGCGGGGTGCGCTCTGTCCGTTTCATGCGTCGGCAAGTGTATATTATTAACGTTTAGCTTAGTGACCACACAGAGCGGATGAGAAAATGATTTAATATGACAATTTGACGTATCGATTTTTTTTTCAAAAATGGGGTTAGTGATTGATACCTAATTTCTAGAAAAATTTTGGACGGTGGTAAAAAAGTCACCCTGTATGTATAGAATAGATATGTATATGTATAGATATAGATAGATACCATGTGTGAAACCAGAAGGCGCTTTAAGTCTAAGCTTAAGTGGTGTCAAGACAACGTTGAGCGTATTAAAATGGACATCTTAGCCACTCACCACAAGGATAAGGACTTCAAGCGCTTTTGGAAGCATACCAGGAAACTGGAATCTGGCTTGTGTGTGCCTGCGTGTAGTGAGGGTAGGAATGAGCCCCAGCAAATTGCTGAGCTGTTTAGGGCACGTTTTAAGGTCGAGTCGCCCTTAACAAGTGTGCGGCAGGTGCTTGATGCTGAAGTCGATGAAGGTGTGAGGTTCAGATTTAAAATAAAAGAAGTCGTTCAAGTTATTAAGAGTATGACTCGAGGTAAGGATCCAGGGCACGACGACCTAAATCGAGCACCTGCAGCACGCGGGGAGTCATTTGCCTAGAGTGTTGGTCATGTTCTACAATTTGTGCTCGGGACATTCGTATTTACCCCAGGAGCTTATGAAGACCACTGTCATTCCTATTATTAAGAACAAGACGGGTGATGCCTCCGACGGGAACAACTACAGGCCCATCTCATTGGCTACAGTGATTGCCAAGGTGCTGGATGGTTTGCTTGACCGTCACCTTAGTGAGCATATACATCTGAATGATGCTCAGTTCGGATTTAGAGCTGGGCTATCAACAGAAGCTGCTATACTGCGGCTCAAGCAAACTATCCAGTACTATGTGACGAGGAAAACGCCTATTTACGGCTGCTTTTTGGACCTGTCGAAGGCATTTATCTTGTGTCTTAAAACGTGCTGTGGGATAAGCTCCGGGAAGAAACTAGCACACCTAGGGACATGATCAATATATTCAGATATTGGCATTATATTCCAAACCAATAATGTTAAGTGGGCGAGTTCATATTCCACTGAGTACAGGTTGGAGTGTGGTGTGAGACTGGGAGGCCTGACATCACCGCGGCTCTTTAACCTGTACGTTAATGGACTGATAGAGGAGCTCAGCAGGGCCGGGGCTGGTTGCTCGATAGATGGCACCTGTATGAATAACGTTAGCTACGCCGACGATATGGCACTGCTGAGCCCTTCTGTTAAAGCCCTTAACAAGCTCTTAGACATATGTGAGAGGTACGCAGTGTCACATGGCCTCAGGTACAATGCCAAAAAGAGTGAACTACTTGTCTTCAAGGCGGGCAATAAAACTCCCACTAATATTCCCCCGGTAAGACTGGCAGGGAGTCCTATAAGTAGAGTCACCAAATTCAAGTACCTGGGGCACTGGGTCACTGAGGACCTCTCCGATGACTTGTATACTGAGAGGGAACGTAGGGCATTGTCAGTGAGATGCAATATGCTGGCGCGCAGGTTTGCGTGGTGCACAAAAAATGTTAAAATTACTTTGTTTAAGGCGTACTGCCAGTCAATGTACACCTGCAGCCTGTGGGTTCGCTATACGCAGAAAGCTTTCAGTGCCCTACGAGTCCTCTATAATAATGGGTTTAGGATGCTGATGGGGTTGCCTCGTTACTGTAGCGCATCAGGGATTTTTGCGGAAGCCAACACCGACTGCTTTAGGGCAATAGTGCGTAAAAAAGTGGCCTCCCTGATGCGTCGTGTGCGAGGCAGCTCTAATGGCCTTCTGAACACCATGAGGCACTGGAATAAGGTACACGGTTCAGGTGGTGTCCTTTTTAATGTAAAATGAGCATGTAGTAATAATTTACTACATGCTCCATATTACATAACATAATTCCATATTTAATTAAATTTAATATGGAATTATGTTCTATTTTAAAATATAAATAATAAATGATTTTGATTCCAATTCTAATTCTGATTTTAATTGAAATTTTATTTTAATATTTGAATTGTATTTTTATTGTATCGTTTTTCTTATTTTATAATGTAATTTTATTGTTATTTATATTTTAATTAGTACCTACTAACATAGATTTTAAGCTCCCATTGTTACTAACCATTATGGATCAATGTTATCTGAATCAGGTTATTTTACCTTTTTTTTGTGGTTGTTTATGAAGGCGGTTACTTTTTTTTATAGAAAAAGTTTTTATTTTACGTTTTTTCGTTTAAATATTCTGTGAAGTTCTTAGAAACAACAAGTGAGACGAAGGTTGCGTATGAGAAATAAAGCTAAAGCATTTTATATTACATTAAAATTTATAATAAAGCCTAATACAATAAAATATGTTTTGACACACAAGTTATTTTTTCATAATCTAATTACCATGGCAACAAATGCCATAGCGGAATAGTCATAAAGAATAAGATATGTATGTAGAACATACTTCACATATTCAACCACAATTCTTGTCAAATACATCATTTTCTTATATGTGCACTAGAATATTGTAACCCATAGCACCGGTAATAACATCGTTCACATTTCTTTCATTCATTCCCTATCTCAAAAACTACTGAACCGACGAAACATAATTTACTAAATCAGTTGATGCCGAGTCCTTACTAGACGAGTTGTACCTTCCATCATCAGCTCAGCTAGATGAGATGATGATTTCCATACGCAAGTACTCAAATTACTTCATAAGACATGCGAAAAACTATGTGTGAGCCAATAAAATTTGAGGGTTGCCCTCGATTCCTCCAAGATTTTTGACTTCAAAAAAAGGAGGAGGTTATCAATTGGACTGTATTTTTTTTTATGTTTGTTACCTCATAACTTACTACTGGGTGAACCGATTTTCATGATTCTATTTGTTTGAAAGCAGATTGAGATGATGAATGGTTCATGATGAAGAAATTATTGTAACCAATCATACAGATAAAATAGTCTGATGACATAATTATATCATCATAAACTCTTATCAGTAATGTTTCCACCTACATTAATATCACCGCTAAGACTCACATGATAGTCAAATAAAAATTCAGAAACCCTATTATTGAAGACACATAATACTTTAATAACAAGTGCCACAGAACAAAAGTAAAACCTCACCTCATCATCCTCATTCAACATCTGAGTGAACAGCTTCTCTGCTGCCAGACATTTCCTCTGCAATTGACAGCATTGCTTTAGTCTAGTGTAGCAGAAGACACAAGCGAACATCGGTCTACTGTCTTCAGTTACAAACTGCAACAAATCTATTGTTAAATTATTTGTAATTTTATGAATGAAGAACTTTGCATTTGATTTTAAAATGGTTATATATTATTAAATCTTGCATAAAAGATGCGTAGGTATCGTCATAAAGTTCATTCTTCTTTCAAGTACCCGTGCTTGAATTATCTTTAAGGATCAGTTACTTACTAGAATTCCAGTCAGCTTCTCAAAAAGTAGTTGCAGTTCCAAATTGGTAACCTTAAACATACGAACATCTTCCACTAAACATATTCTACACATTTGCAGCTTTTCTACTTTCATATTGTAAACTAATTTATTGAATTTGTTATATATACACTGGTGGTAACAACAAATTATTAAAGTTTTGGCAAAGACCATTCATTAGTCCTGAAAACCAGAAGACTGACATTGACAGTTCTACTATCCTGTCGAGCCGGAGCTGTCATCTGTCACTGTCATGATAATAGGGATGGACGCTATCTGAAATCGATTAATCAGACATACGATTTTAACCGTACAAACAGCTTTAGTAAATCGTCTAGTTTTAAATCGAATGTGAATAAATTATTGTTTGGGGAGATAAAAGCGGCTACAGCCTGCACGCGTAGCATGGCGATTCTTTCTCTCTATTCTACCAAGAAAAGACTAAGTTATTTCATCGTTATTTCTATACAAAACGACTGTTTTTTTAAACGAATATGACACCATTCGTACACTAATGAAGAAAAGAACGTTTACCATATTTTTTACATTACCATGCATAAAACGCTAAAAATATTTCTACGGTCTGTCATTTTATCTATACTTCCGTCGACAAAACCCCTTTCTACAGCGTCATGCTACGCCTGCTGGTTGTAGCTACAACCTTGGGGTCTTGGGAGCGCGTATTCGAAAAGTTGGCAATGTCACATATAGCTGTCAAATATTTATGATTTAATTATTTTCATAAAACTGTATGAAAATAATTAATATGGCTCAGGTGATTCCGTCGATGTAGTCCGCGAAATTCAAATTTTCTTACGTTATTTGCAATTTGCAGGCCAGTGACATGTAACTTTATCAAAATATGAATTGCGGTAATAAAGTATAATTTTAAATATAAAAATTATCAAAACATTTGCTCCAGCAGCTCTCACATAGAAGAAAAGGTGCATATTGTTAAAATCAATCATCAATTTTTGAGTGCACTAGAGCCATTTTTTTTATTTTCATACAGGTTGATTATTTGAGAGCTATTCACGGCATTGCGAACTTACGCGCGCCCGTAAGAGTGCATAGGTTACTTCAAGGTGTTCGTGGGGCAAGATGGTGGTCAAGCGTAACCCTACCGTTAAATAAAAAAAAACAAAAGTAGAGTTACAATAGGGTCATATTTTTTTCCCAAACAATGCTCGTAACTTTTTCTTTTAATTTGGGGCGCCGTCAAAAATTTTGCTTTTCGAAATATTTTCGTCATCAAAAATGTTAGGGAACCGCTACCTACGTACTAGAAACAGTCGCTGTCTTGGGAATGTTTCTCTAACACGTGGTCAACTTGCGCTAGAGGAGCTTTTTCAATGGCAAAAAGAATGGAGATGACCTCTCCCATACCCCTAGCGTAGGCAGGCCTCTTCCTTGGTGGCCGACGACATTGTCCAGTCGCGGGCAATCGATGGAGTGATGGAAGCAATATTTTTTTTAATAAGTAGGTACTTTTCCAGTATGCTCCCAATGATTGTGGCCATACGTGACACAGGCGAATTATTCGTATTTTATGATCATTTACTCATTAATCCATTCGCTCTACTTGTATCATTACAATACCCACATCGTTGACGTCGCCCCGTGATACTGCAGGTTCTATCTTTTTTGGCAGCTTCTTGCATTCTCTTCTGTAATATTAGGTACGCCACATTTCAGCCACATCTGCGTGGGTTGAGCTATACAACGTGTAACGTTAAATGCGCAAAACCTCTCGTGGAGTAACTCATTACTGAACAATGTTTGTTCTAAGACTTTTGGAAATTCGAAAAAAGAAAATTGGTTTTTCATACAAAATGAGAAATTGATCGGGCCCATCAGTATGAAGTCTTTGAACAATAATTGTTCAGTAACATGGGCTGAGTTACCCCACGAGAGGTTTTGCGCATTTAACGTTACACGTTGTATAAGCAAACAGGCCTGGTTGGTGTATAGCTCAAACTTTATATTTATATGAAAGACGGTTATAAGAGCAAAATGGTTTATTGCAACGAAATTGGATACTGGCTTTAAAGGAAGGAAGCGCGCGCGGTCCTTCTAGTTCCAGATGGTACACTGTGCCTTCTCGGGAAAAACTAATGGCAGTCAGGGACACGTCCCCTCCCCCGCGCACTTCCTTTTACAAATGCCGGTCTATTTCGAAATGTTACTGCAACCAGAGCTTACAACAGCTGGTTTCTTCCGAAATGTTTTTGCAGCGCTAACAATGGTGATATTTAGTCTTGTCAAATAATTTAGACTCGAACAATGGTGATATTTAGTCTTGTCAAATAATTTAGACTCCTCAGCAAGGTTTTTTAGTTTTGTCTACTTTCTGGCTAAGGGTCAATTAACACCGAGGCGCGGGCACTAGGGTGTCCCGAAAATTTTTTTTTTAGATTTTCACAACGCAAGACGTCTCAAAAGTTGCGTAATTTATTGTAGATTACTGGAAAAATAATTAAAAAAATATCAAATTTTATCTTTAGGGCTCTACCGGTCTGCAAAGTTACGAAAAATTGACATTTTTATTGTGATATTTAGTTGTCCCCAATTTTGGCTATTGAACTACATTATAGTTTAAAAAACATTTTTTTTAGATTAATTAGGTGTCATACATACACAAAAATCCTAGTTGCACCCTTAGAAACGGAAGGTTTTATAGTTTTTGACATGCAAACACCCTTCAGTTTCTACAAAGCGCGATGATTTTCTGCACTTGACCTGCGAATGTTTTTTTCGTATCTAATTACGGTTGTTCTTGTGTTTAATCGTTCTTAAATAATGAGTTCGAAGCGGATGAAACTGCTTGTGATTTATTGAGGCCTACAAAGAACTTGACGAACGACAGCTACCAACTATAAGGAACGTCATTAAATATGGTTTATTTTTTAAGAATGACCTAAAGTTAAATTAAAATAGAAAGAATCCATCCAATTTAGATGTGTTTTCGATTATTTCTGAAAAGATCAATACTATTTGGATTAAATCGTCGATTCCTATCGCACCTTACAGCTTTACTTAAATATTGTTAAGCCATCACAAAATTTACAACTGCTTGTCAACTACATTGTTCGGTTTCGTTCCTTTTCAAACTAAAGAAGTCTTTTAAGGACGGAGCCAAACATATTCTTCATATCTGAAGTTGATGTTGTTGAGGTTGATGTTGTACTCTCGAATTTCACTTGAAAATCTGAGCTCTGTTGTGAATTCTATCACTACAAGAAATGCTTATCAGAAAACCTTCTTGCCAGCACGCTTTATGATGACAGAGATCACATTCAGGAGCTGGTTTTTCGAAGAATACTAAAAGCTCGAGGAGCTAAAAGTAGCTGTAAACTCAGGATATTTAAACCATTAATAAAAAATAGAGATTACACCGAAACGAGTATGTGGCACAACTTTTAGGTGACAGCAACACTTGTTTTTAAACGTATTTATAACGAGGACCATCAAATCATGGTAAAAGTAAGGGCTTGTAAATAATTGACTTTTTCTGTCACACACAAGCTGTGGGAAGATGCGTTAAACCATAACAGAGGCCTCATAAAGTCTAACTGACGAAACTTTAACAGATAGTTACTTTAGAACGGATTTGAATGGAAGTGCTAAATTTTGACATTAAAATAATTTTGAATTTCACGTTTTGAATAATATATATAGCTTAAATTTCTTTTCTAATGCTTTGTTTTACTGATATAAATAATAAAATACCCTTTTTAACTGATTTTTATATTCTGTTAACCATACGGTTTCTGTCTGTAAAAATGAAAATTTACAAAACTTCAAGCTCCGGTAGAGCCCTAAAGATAATACTTAATTATAGTTTTTTTAGCATATTCGTAATCTATATAAAATTACGCAAGTTTTGATACCTCTTGCGATTGTGTAGCTTGAAAAAAAATTTTTTTCATACATCGACGGGACACCCTAGCGGGCACGCACATTTCAATAGAGTGTCTCAAAAACAACTTTATTGTAATACATGAAAAGATACACATTTCCAGAACGTCCTGTCGCGTCTCGGTGTTAACTGACCCTAAAGAACCCTGCTGACAAGCTATATTTGACTGGGCTGTTGGTCTAGTGGTTAGTGACCCTGACTGCTATGCCGGGTTCGTGGGTTCGGTTCCCACCCAGGACAAATGTTTGTGTGATGAGCATGTTCTGTGTCTGGGTGTAATACATCTATAATATGTATGTATTTAGAAATATACAGTGTGTCCGGGCACGAGTTAGCGATATTTGAAGGGGATATTCTTGGCTCATTTTCATCGACAAAAATGCTTAAAAAAAAATTCTTACTCCAATACTTCGCGAATGGCGCCCATTACATGGTAGTCAAAGATGCCAGCTCATAAATTTACGCTGAAACGATTTAGCTCGCCCAAAGAATGCGACATGGGGGTAAGATGAAAAACGGGGAAAGATAAAACCCATCAAAAACATAAATGTGAAATGAGAGCCAAAGCCAAGCATAATAGTTTGGTATTATGCCTTGGTTGTTGACTTCAACAAAAAAAGAAGTGAAATCTAAATGGGTGCCAAGTTCAATGGTCAGTTCTGAAATTTATTTAAAACAACATAAAATAGATTTATTTTTATAACAAGGATCATACATTGTAGCCTAATTTCTGACTTGGCTATTTCTCATAAAATACGAATTATATTGTAGCCTTCATAATTTCTAAACCTGTAACTTCTCAGTTTTATTTTATTTTTCCGATGGCTTGCTGGTAGTACTAACCATCGAACAATTCGTATATGAGAACTAGCCAAGCAAGAAATTAGGCTACAATGTATGATCCTTAGTTATAAAAAGAAATCTATTTTATGCTGTTTTAAATAAATTTCAGAACTGACCATTGAACTTGGCAACCATTTAGATTTCACTTCTTTTTTTGTTGAAGTCAACAACCAAGGCATAATACCAAACTATTATGCTTGGCTTTGGCTCTCATTTCACATTTATGTTTTTGATGGGATATCATTACTTTTTGTACATAAATAATGATCTTACACTGTTGATCGCTAAATATTGAAACAATAAATAATAATAAATCTCAGTTAATAACTGTAGTAGACATGGGTAGTTCGCGAACGATTGAAGGAAATGAACTTGTTCATTTCCCAAAATGAACTTTTCATTCATTCACTGGTTTAGTTCAGTGTTAATACGGCGCCTCGCCACCACGTGACCACGGAAATATGTTACTCTATTCACCCTAATAAGTATGAACTTTATTGTAACAGGACTATAGTCTTTACGGGAAACGGACCTAATTAAAGTATGAAGAAAAATCGACATTCGTATAAAACTGAACTAGTGATTTTGTGAAATGCATCATTTCTCTAAATCACTAGTTCAGTGAACTAGTTCAGTGAACTAATTCAGTGAACTAGTCCAGTGAACTAGTCCAGTGAACTAGTTCAGTGAATCATCTCATTCAGTAACTCGTTCTGATTTGATGGACTAAATGAAGTACTTCATCAAGTGAAAAGATATACTTCATTCATTTCTTTTTACTGACACATTTTGCGCATCTCTAAACTGTAGGGGATGTTAGACACGGGACACCGTTTGTTACCGGCAAGAAAGGAAGTTCGATTTTTACGGACAAGGATTTAATACCAATATTTATTTTGGTTCATTCATTTGTCTGTTCATAATAAAATTATCTAAAAAAATCATGTTCACAAAACCTTATACTAATCACCTGCCCATCTTAACACCGCGATTCAGGATCGGGACGTAATTGCACAACGCCATCTAGTGGGTTACGTGTAATAAATACGAAGATCAACTATTCTTAACAATAAGTACAAAGACGCGAATACGAGTACATGGATTTTAAAAAATTAGGGTGGTGTTTAACATGTTATGTATTCACGTAAAGATCATAAAATCCACATTTCACAAATAGAGTTTAGGCACTAATGAAGCAATGCCATCTAGTGTTTCTTGAATAAATCAATCCGTCATTGATTTAGTGCTTGGTGCAGTGAGTGTCTGAAAATGATAAAAGGTGGCGCTAGTGTTTGTAGAATACGGTTACGTTACGCGTAATAAATACGAAAAACAACTATATTCGTAATTACAAGTACAAAATTGAGAATATTTGAATTAAAAAAATTAGGGTGGTTTATTATTTAACTCGTTTATATTCACGTAAAGATCATAAAAATCTACATTTCACAAATAGAGTTTCGGCACTAATTGAGCACGCCATCTAGTTCTGTTGAATAAATCAATCCTTCATTGATTTCGTGCATGGTGCAGAAGTTCCTGAATATGATAATAGATGGCGCTACTGGTTGTTGAATACGGTTAGTTACACGTAATAAATACGAAAATCTACTATAATTCTTATTTTTTAGTACAAAAACGGGAATATTTGCATTAAAAAAATTAAGGGTGGTATTCAACTCAATAAATATTCACGTAAAGATCTTAAAATCCACATGTAGAGATTTACAGGCACTAATTATAAGTTTATGTGAAAATTATAGTAAAATGAAAAAAAAAATCCAGTTTCTGATTTTTTTCTTTGTATACACGTAATTACCTATCTGCATGCCAAATTTGAACTTTCTAGGTCATCTGGAACTGTGATATAGTTTTGATCTATAGGTCAGTCATAAAAATGACGATTTTTGGTCGTTAATAACTAAATAACCGTTTGAGATATGTTTATAAAATTTGGAACCCATATCTATCTCGCCAGTCTCAATATATGTGCCAAATTTGACAAGTCTAGGTTAAATAGTTTTTGAGTTATGAGGGGCTAAAAAGTGCCTCCAAATGGTTCGTGTAATATTACACACTGTGAGCGCGCCTGTGCTTTGCTTTGGCTGGCCACGCTCAGTCGCGTGTCTAGAAAAGATACAATAACGCCGAATATAAAGGAAATCTTTTAATGCTGGCAACATCATTGTAGACACCGTTTTGTCTTGCCCCACACCGCAGTCTGCGTCAGTCGCTAAGTGAGAGCATTCGTGCGTTTTTTGACATTTTCCGTACGGACACATTATCCGCGTGAAATTGAAATTTTAGTCATCCATCAAACGGGGTAAGAATAAAATCGTATTTAACCCTTAACCAGGCCCCGGTACGATTCGGCCCCACATCTTTTTTCGTTGTCCTTTCCAGGTTCTGGTAATAGAAACTCCACAATTTATAAAAATGGCTACCCTAAATATATTATCTATGGGTCCAGAATAAAAAACTGTGCATCCGAACGCAAATGTCAAAGTGACAGCCATTTGATTTCGTGAGTCAGTTGCGCGCCTCTGTTTTCGTAGCACAGTGAACATTTTTATTAATAATGTCGAAAAAACAAAAGGTAAGTCGTGTAATTTTTGGATATGTTGTAGATTATTTGTTTTTCTTGTGGATTTAACATATTTTTTTGTAGATTATTGTAAATATTTATCACAATATCTTCCCAAATGTTGTGGGACATATGTGACCGTTGCCTGTTAATGTTTTTGTTTTGTGGGACTTATGCTACCGTTGCCTGATTATGATTATACTATTTTAGAAAACCGTTAAAGACCACGAAATTGAGAACATCCTCCAATGTTGGCAGTCGTCGGAAGAAAGTAGCGAGGATGACGATTGCGAGGAGAGTCTTAAAGATTACTATTCTCAAGTTATGGACACTGCTTTGGACAACATGCAAGGTATTTCGAATGACGATTTGTTGCATATACTTGAGGGTAGTCCTGCACAAGCACAACTGTTACAAGAAAATGACCACTATTTGTCAAATTCAGACCAGGAGGTTCTGCATGTCGACAAAAAATATAAATCACATCTTGTATCGAAATCTTCACTTGCTGATGCAATGCTAGGTCCATCACAGGGCGACACAGAAGCTTCATCTAAGTGTCCACCAAAGCGCACACTACCTACTTTAATATGCACATGCAGAGATTGCTTGTCTCGGCGTCTACCAGCACACGACACACCAGAATCTGCGGCCAGCACATCCCAGTTTTTGCAGACACCGTTACATCTGGACAATGCTGTTTCTGGTCATTCCCAGCTTTCACCTATGTCTCAGAGTCCACCAGCACACAACACACCAGAACCTGTGGCCAGCACATCCCAGTTTTTGCAGACACCGGCACATCTGGACAATGCTGTTTCTGGTCATTCCCAGCTTTCACCTATGTCTCAGAGTCCACCAGCACACGACACACCAGAACCTGTGGCCAGCACATCCCAGTTTTTGCAGACACCGGCACATCTGGACAATGCTGTTTCTGGTCATTCCCAGCTTTCACCTATGTCTCAGAGTCCACCAGCACACGACACACCAGAACCTGTGGCCAGCACATCCCAGTTTTTGCAGACACCGGCACATCTGGACAATGCTGTTTTTGGTCCTTCCCAGCTTTCACCTACGCTACCTGGTGCCAGGACGATTTCACCCGATGCTTCACCAGAATATACATTTCCGTATAACACCGCGACAACTTCATCTCAACATCTGCCGAAATCTAAGTTTCCACATACCAACAGAGAAAATGTGTCTCAGAGTCTGGGAGATTGTGAGCTAACTCCTGAGGTTATAGTTGAACAAGAAGAGTTGGCCATTTCCTTAGCTCCCGACGATGATCAACTTTGTGTGCTACTTGAGCCAACTTATGCTGAATTACAGGCGAAGCAAAGAAAGTGGAGTACAAAAGTAGGTTACTTTGAAGATCGTGATTTTAGTAGAAAGTTACAACCTACTACAAAACACAACAACAGAGGTACCCCATTTGACCATTTCATGGATATGTTCCCTGATGAATTATTTCAGCTCATTGTCGAAAACACCAACAAGTATGCGAGCTTAAAAGGCAGCCAGTTTTGGAAGGATGTAGACAGTAATGAAATTAAGGCATTCTTGGCTATAGTGATTCTTATGGGAATTGCCCCACAATCAGATATCGAATTATACTGGAATTCAGACCCATTTTACAATAATCAGGAAATATCTGCAACAATGCCTTGTAAAAGATTTAAAAAAATATTAGAGAATATACACGTTTGCGATATTACTACTCATTTACCAAAAAATCATAAAGATCATGATAAACTTCAAAAAATAAGGCCAATGTTGAACATTTTAAATAAAACTTTTCAAGAAAACGCTACCAATTCTCAATCACAATCAATCGATGAAAGCATGATAAAGTTTAAAGGTCGTGATTCCAAAAAACAGTATATGCCGGGTAAACCGATTAAACGAGGGTACAAGGCGTGGTGTAGATGTGATGCGAAAACAGGATACCTTTACCAATGTGACATCTATACAGGTAAAGATAAAAATGCCGACAGTGAAGGACTGGGTTACAGAGTGGTGAAAAATCTGTGTGTTAACGTACCAAAGGACACATTGATAGTCTTTGACAATTTTTTTTCCTCTGTCGCTCTTTTGGAATATTTATATTACAAAGGAATATTTGCTATTGGTACTGTTAGACTATCACGAAAAGGACTTCCTGAAGATTTTGTCAAAAAAGAAAGTAAGAAAGAACAACTACAACCAGGAGAATTCACATACAGATACTGTCACCCTGTTGGGGTAGTTAAGTGGAAAGATACTAAAGACGTGACCGTCCTTACAACAGCCGTAAACCCTAGAAAAATAGAACTAATAGAAAGAAGACAAAAGAATGGCGAAAAGAAGAAAATGTATTGCCCATCTGCTATTGCTGATTACACCCGAAACATGGGTGGAGTTGATCATTTTGATCATTACCGTAGCTCATACTCCATTGGACGCAGATCCAAAAAAACATGGCCAAGATTGTTTTGGTTTTTATTTGAGTGTGCTGTAATTAATGCTTATATCATATATCAACATGAAAATGAAACAAGGAAAAACATACATCGAGATTTTCGTTTGCGTTTGGCCAGAAAATTAAAGTCTGAGTACATAAATATCCAAAAAGACAACCCAATAATTTGGAAAAATAAAAAAGGAGGAGTGTTTGGCGTACCAGATGAATTAAGACTGGGTTACAAAGGGCAGCATTACTTGGAACCCATGACCACTAGAAAGAGGTGCAGATTCTGTAGTACGAGACAGAAGGATACCCGTTCGAAGTACATGTGCCAAATATGTAAGGTAACCCTTTGTGTGTACCCCTGCATGAAACATTTTCACCAAACCTCAGAACAACAATGTTGATCTTAGATGAATGTTTACCAAAAACACTTTTTTTATATATTTGAAAAATAAAATAGTCCTCCAAATAAAACCACTTTCATTACAGTACATCATATATTTATAATACCCCGCGCTATCTCAGCGAAGTACCCCCTGCATTTTGAGTCAATTATTAACCTAACAAGAAAAAAATCCAAGAAAATTGTGTTCAAATATTAAGTAGTCGCACTTAGTTTTTTTAATTTCTTTTCAGGCAATGGGAATATGTTGTCCCACGTGTTTTTCCTTTAGTTTTCCAAGTCATTTTCCAATTTTCTTTGTTCGTATGCCATAACAATTATAATAGTATATAGAATCAATAGTTAAAAGTTATGTAAGTTGTGTAGTTCTCTTGGGCCTGGTTAAGGGTTAAGTTCATAACCATAAGGTCTGTTTTAGTCACTATTTCATTCTTACCCCTTGGGCATTTCGTCTTACCCCTACATGTTTTCTTCATTGTGACCAATTTTAATTACAGTTTTTTCATAATATATTGTTTCTTAAAGATTTCTTTCAACATTATAGAAACAACTTGACCATGCTTTTTTACCCAAAACAAAAATTTTTGCATTTGCATTGAATCTCTTTGTGTGACAACAGTTTCAAATCAACACTGTTCATCTCATCATTTTTTCATTCCAACTTACCCCCACTCACCCCACCTGAAATATTGGGAGTACATGCGCTAAGGAAGGGTTATGTTCAAGTGAGAATAACTCCTAAAATACTTAACGTAGATTGATAATTTTGATATCATTTCATAGACTGACTCAAATACTTTTAATTTAATGCAAAAACCCAAGCAAAATTCAGGGATGCTTATCGAGCTGGAGTAAAAAATGTGAAATTATTCAGTAATTTTTGTGTACAATTTCGTGTTTGCACATGCTTTCTGCTTATTTTTACATATTATTTAGAAAACTTTTGAAAGTTTTTGATAAGCCTCAACGTTTAACTTTGCAATAAAGTCATTTGCATGTATGTAGGTCTCTTGCATATTTGCATTTTATTGTACATACCCAAGTTCCACAGATCAAAAAACTAAAATGGCCGCCATTCGCGAAGTATTGGAGTAAGAATTTTTTTTTAACTGTTTTGTCGATGAAAATGAGCCTAGAATATCCCCTTCACATATCGCTAACTCGTGCCCGGACACACTGTATAAGTATGTTTATCAGTTGTCTAGTACCCATAACACAAGCTCTGCTTAGCTTGGGACTAGATGGCGTTGTGTGGTAGTTGTGGAATATTATTATTATTACGAGTATATGTATATGTCATCGGGGGGCGACATGATCTGTATTGTACGCGGGCGCAAGTAAGTGATTAGGTGCAGGTTTACTAAAATATCTATAAAAAATTGTAATACCGTAATCACGGTATTGGCTCATTAATACCGTAATTAAAAACATGGAGAAATATATCCATGAGAACGGTATTATGTGATCATACAATACCTACCGGTATTAACCCTTTATAGGACGGCTCATACAAAGTGGCCAGTAAACTGGACAGTCACTTCAAGGTCGGTATCTCATAGATTTTTGTTTATATATTGAACCTTATGAACATTTACGACCCGCAATAGAGCACACTGGCCCGTCAACAGGCCAGCATTCTAGTTCGCAGCGCGACATTTTAAATTCGCGCCTTTTTTCGAGATGGCCAGTGAACTGGCCACCGTGCACCCGTGCAGGAACATTTGCTGTCATCGCGTGTGTACGTTATGTGTTTATGAGTTTTATGGTGATATCAAATCATGTCTTCTTGGAAAAGGTAAGTGAAACTATTATTTTATAGTTTATACTAAGATGTTCTGTGAAAATCTAATCTAGGATAATAAGAAAAATATACAATATTTGGGATTGAATATAAACCGGCTTGCTGAAAAATGATTACCCAAACATTACCTACCTAACTTTGAGATGTTGTGTTGAGTATTTATTTTCGAGTAATCCGTATGAAACATTTAGTTTTACAACAAGTATATAACCAAGTTTTATAATATAATAATAAATTTGCGATAAACAATCTTGTTCGGAAGTTATAACCGATTATTATGAAAATTTTCGGTTTTTATTGCCGTTTTTTTATGCAAATGTGTGGGTACTTATGAAAATCGTAATTAATTAGTTTTGCACTGTAATTTTCTCATTGTTTTAGACACACATACACTTAGCGAGAGTTGGAGTCACTAAACAAGGTCTAATGGAATGACTTAGTGGGTATGACTGAAGACCAGTCCACACAATCAGACATCGGTGGTGATTCCGATACTGATGATTGCTTCGACGAAAGTTTTAGTACACCAGAACACAGAGCACACGTATTTGAAATCAAGGCTCATGTTCTGGCACATCGTCTTCATCGCAACCACCACAGGAGTTATATTTTCTACCATCAACCCCACCTCTGCAGCCGCCGCCATCTCTACGGCCACAGCTGCTATCACCAAACATCAAGTATCACGAGATAATTTATCCCGAAGACGTAGCTCCTCGAGAGAAAATAATGCATGAAGATAGAGGAGACATAGAAAAGTAAGATGAGTAACAAAAGATATCGAGAATCACCAGTACCTATACAAGAACAGTACAAATTAAAAATGATGTTTTCTTTTATATGAAACTGTGATGTTAATTCTATCTGTAATTAAAACTGACTGTCAATTGATGTTCTGTTATAAAAGATTGATGAGGAAACACATTTATTTTAATATTATTATCATCTTTTCGTAAAAAATAAATAGATTTCATTAGTGTCCATTTTACTGGCCAGTGATATTGCTGTGATAGTTAGTGACGCAGAACGTTCAGTGGCCAGTTTACTGACCATATGATTTTCATGATTTTCTCGAAAAACAAAGATTTTCAGGTCTTTTTTCAAAAACATGTCATTATGACTTACGGCAAGGAATATGTATTAATCACAAAATACTAAGAGTTCAAAAAAAAGTTAGGGTGTGCGTTAAAGGGTTAAAATCCCTATACACTATACATTGTTCGCTTTCGATTATAACTCTTCTGACATATTACAATAAGCTTAAGTGATATAATATGTAAAAATCAAAAAAGAAACATAAATTACCGACTTATTCCAGAACGTCACTAGCGCAGGCGATCCGCGAACGCCGTCGCCGTACCTTTACGTGCGGCTCAAGGTCAACTAAAGTCATATTTTGAATTAAACGTCAGTTGCGCTACGCCATCGTCGTGATAACCCGTGCTCTCTTTGTTATTCGTTCTAAGCTAGTGTCGAGAAGTAGTCGATGATGTTATACGACGACGATGAACTATTAAATATATATTGCAGCAATCAAACAATGATATTAGTAGTAGTGGCAGTTCAGCGGATAGTGATAATGAATCGGTAAATAACTCTTTTGTTGTTCTAGTCTGTTTATTTATTCTGCAGTCAAAAAGACTAATTACCTAACGTATGTTCGAAGACTGATTAACGTATGTTTGAAGACTGATTTATTTGCGGTACTACTTAATAAAAAATAAACCTTTTATTACAAATTAGTAAGTTTTATTTGTTTCATTACTTTGTTTATCGATAACTATATTTTACAACACTATGCTAAATTGTACCTTTTGCTGGCGCTAGATGCACTCCATGCGAATTATGACATGGCGGTTAAAGGGTTAAAATCCCTATACACTATACATTGTTCGCTTTTGATTATAACTCTTCTGACATTATTTCACATCCTTTAAAGGTTTTTCTTTAGTGTGTATAAGAAAGGTATTTTTAAAGTACTTCTTAGACTGATACTTCTACTTCTGACATATGTCATATTTGAAAAGTTTTTCAGCAGTATGTGTAACAACATGGTTTTTCAAAGTTCTACTTCGACTAAAACTCTTCTGACATATGTCACATTTGTGAGGTTTGTACCCTGTGTGTAAAAGAACATGACTTTTCAAATGACCTTTTTGACTAAAACTCTTCTGACATATGTCACATTTGTAAGGTTTTTTACCAGCGTGTACAAGAACATGAGTTTTTAGAATAGTACTTTGACTAAAACTCTGCTGACATATGTCACATTTGTAAGGTTTTTCTCCTGTGTGTATAAGAACATGTCTTTTTAAATGACTACTTTGACTGAAATTCTTGTGACATATTTTACATTTGTAAGGTGTATTACCAGTGTGTATACGAACATGAGTTTTTAAATAGGTACTTTGACTGAAACTCTTCTGACATATGTCACATTTATAAGGTTTATTACTAGTGTGAATGCGAATATGTCTTTTAAGAGTAGAATTTTTATTAAAACTCTTCTGACATATTTCACATTTGTGAGGTTTGTACCCTGTGTGTAAAAGAACATGACTTTTCAAATTACCTTTTTGACTAAAACTCTTCTGACATATGTCACATTTGTAAGGTTTTTTACCAGCGTGTACAAGAACATGAGTTTTTAAATTAGAACTTGTTCTAAAACTCTTCTGACATATGTCACATTTGTGAGGTTTGTTGTACCCTGTGTGTAAAAGAACATGACTTTTCAAATTACCTTTTTGACTAAAACTCTTCTGACATATGTCACATTTGTAAGGTTTTTTACCAGCGTGTACAAGAACATGAGTTTTTAGAATAGTACTTTGACTAAAACTCTTCTGACATATGTCACATTTGTAAGGTTTTTCTCCTGTGTGTATAAGAACATGTTTTTTTAAATGACTACTTTGACTGAAACTCTTCTGACATATGTCACATTTGTAAGGTTTTTTACCAGTGTGTACAAGAACATGAGTTTTTAGAATAGTACTTTGACTAAAACTCTTCTGACATATGTCACATTTGTAAGGTTTTTTACCAGCGTGTACAAGAACATGAGTTTTTAGAATAGTACTTTGACTAAAACTCTTCTGACATATGTCACATTTGTAAGGTTTTTCTCCTGTGTGTATAAGAACATGTCTATTTAAATGACTACTTCGACTGAAATTCTTCTGACATATTTTACATTTGTAAGGTTTATTACCAGTGTGTATAAGAACATGAGTTTTTAGAATAGTACTTTGACTAAAACTCTTCTGACATATGTCACATTTGTAAGGTTTTTCTCCTGTGTGTATAAGAACATGTCTTTTTAAATGAGTACTTTGACTGAAATTCTTCTGGCATATTTCACATTTGTAAGGTTTTTTACCAGTGTGTATAAGAACATGAGTTTTTAATTTAGAACTTGTTCTAAAACTCTTCTGACATATTTCACATTTGTAAGGTTTATTACCATTGTGTATAAGAACATGAGCTTTTAAATTAGAACCTGTTCTAAAACTCTTCTGACATATGTCACATTGGTAAGGTTTCTCAGCGATATGACTACGAATATGATTTATTAAACTTCTTTTTTTAGTACAACTATAGTGACACGCATCGCAATTATATGTTGTTATTCGGTCTTTCGCAGCTGTTTTCTGTATTCTCAATCTATCAGTAATATTCACAATATTACTGATTGGTTGAGAATTTGTGACAAGCTTTGTGAATTTGGAAGGAGCTGCAAACTTCTCGGTGTTCCGTATAATTAGTAGGTCTGTCTGTTCAGTTTTCTTTTGCTGGAATGTCATTGTGTCTTCTAGTCTTGTTAGTCGTAATAGCTCCGGTTTCTTTGCGTTGGACGCACCTGTAAATATAAAACTGTTAAGTATGGGAATGGTTAGTATCGCAGCACAACGCCGAGATCGGGATGTGTTTTTTACCTTGCTTCACACTATGAATTTGTCCTATGACACTGTTAAACGTAATCATCAATGTGTTTACAATATTTAAACTCACAAACAGCCTCTCTTCATTCTCTCTAATTGTCTCTCTACGGTAACAGTAGCGAAGCATTTTCTGGAGGTAGTTGAACATGTATGAGACATTTTTTAGGGTTCCGTAGTCAACGAGGAACCCTTATAGTTTCGCCATGTCCGTCCGTCCGTCCGTCCGTCTGTCCGCAGCTTAACTCAGAGACGCCCAGTACTAGAAAGCTGTAATTTGGTGTGAATATACGGATTTGTTGTGCCGAAAAAGTGGTAAAATAAAATCTCGTAAAATATTTTTTTTTTAGGGTACCTCCTGTACACGTAAAGTGGGGATGTTTTTTTTTTTTCTCGCGTACCCCTTAGTGTGGGGTATCATTAAATAAGTCTTTAAAAAATATTGATAGTTTTCATTAACAATTTTTTGATAAAAAGATTCGTTTGTGAAATATTAAGCTTTAAAGTGCTAATTTTTGCTCGACTCGAGTGTCCCCCCCCTCTACCAGCTAAACGGTTATGTTTGGGGGTGTGAAAAAATTCACAATAATAGTATATACACTTCTCATCAAAAAAATCGAAACACCTCGCAGTTTATGATTTGATAAGGATTATCAGAAAAATGTGTATATTTAGGAATAAATGTAAAATGTCATTTAATAGTGAGTAGTATGAGGTTTTTAAATCCTAATGTTAATGTTCTAAATTCAAATTAAGTCTTCATAGGTTTCGTATTTTGTATAATGAGTAATTTTTACCCTGTATGGAATATGAAGGAAATGGGTAAAACAACACGCGTAAATGAAAAAAAAATGTAAGAAACGTTTATTTAATAACTTGTATTCCCTCCGCGAGCTCTTATTACTGCTTCCATACGGTTCTTCATCGATCGGATGAGAGTCACGATCACATGTTGTGGTATATTATCCCATTCCTCTTGGATTGCATTTTGCAGCTGGCTAAGTGTTTCTGGGGCTGGATCTCTTGCTCGAATTCGTCTCTTTAATTCATCCCATAGATGTTCAATGGGATTCATGTCCGGGCTTCTTGCTGGCCATACCATAATGGAGATACCGACTTCGGTAAGATAATCTCGTACGACGCCCGCGGTGTGAGCTCTAGCATTGTCGTGCATGAATATGAAGTCGTTGCCAATAAAATGTGCATAGGGCATCACATGAGGTTCAAGACACTGTTCGATGTACCGATGAGAGTTTAGTGCAGGCAGCCGTGGCCCAGACACAAAGGCAAGTTCTGTCTTACCGTCGGCGCTGATTCCTCCCCAAACCGTCCACGAACCGCCACCATAGCTGACCTTTTCTTCAATGCAGCATTGTGCAAAGCGTTCTCCATCTCTTCTGTAGACCTTGTTCCTTCCGTCGTTACCATACAGCATAATTTTACACTCATCAGAAAACAGTACTTTGCTCCACTGAAGGTATGACCAAGTTAGGTGCTCGCGTGCAAAGTTAAGGCGCGCTCTTCGATGGTCTGCAGTTAATTTCGGCCCATTCGCTGGCTTATGCGGTGCCAATCCGCGTTCCTTCAACCTTCTTCTTATTGTAGAGTCACTTACAGCTACTCTTCGTACAACGCGAAGCTGCTGCTGCAGTTGAAAAGCGTTAAGGCGTCGATTTCGTAAAGAAGTTGTTACAATAAATCGATCATCTCGCTCAGAAGTGACCCGATTCCTGCCAGATCCTGAACGGCGCGTGAACGAACCAGTCTCCCGATAGCGTTTGTAGACTCTATGAACAGATGATAAGCTTAGATGCAATCTTGCAGCCACAACACGCTGACTAAGACCAAAATCCAGCAATGCCACCACTTGGGCGGCTTCTGCGGGCGAAGTATCCATATGTTTTAGAAAAAAAAGTTTTTTCAGACGTCCCAAAGTCACAGTAAATGAAATAAGAAACAGAAAGTTTAAAGACAAGCGCTAATTTTTAGTTTTTAAACGAGAAACGTACTCCAACCCTAAATACACATTTGTCTCAAAACTGTGATTAATTTCATTTATAGGATAAACAAATGAAATTATTTCGAATTTTGATTTTTTTCTTCTTACTGTAATGACCAAACTGCCAGCTACACAGTAATGTTTTTTTTTTCATGGAATTAATTCTCTTTTGTAAAAAATTAGGACAAAAACAATAAAAACGAAAGTGTTTCGATTTTTTTGATGAGAAGTGTATAACGAAATTTTAAGGAAAATTATCGTGACTAAGGGCGGATACGACCAAACCGGAATAAATGTTATTCTGGAGTAGATCGCTACTTTACTCGAGAATAAATCAATTTCACGTTTTACTAACTTTAATTTGAGGAATAACGTGTCTATTCGGGAATAGTGACTATACCACAGTACAGGATGGAATAGGGAGCTTATACCAAGAATATCAAAATGGCGTTCCATTGTTTCAAGCTGTTTGGGTCAAATGCTACCTGCTTGTTGATGCATCCTTGTTGTTTCCATCTTTTTTATGCTCTCTCATTGAACTTTCAAATGTTGCCCTGCCCGAGAACAGTGGGTTGTACAAGTACAGCTATTATATTGGTCAGCAATAATTTGCCATTGAGCCGTTTTTTTATTGTATTATTTTAAAATGTAGGTATCTTTACAAGGCTTAAAAAAAATTCTTTTTCAGACAGCGGCTAATTTACTGTGCCTACCTACGTTTACGCATAATGTCACTCATTTTGTAAAGTCCTTAATATTTATTTTATTAAATTAGTAAACTTAAAAGTTTTATTTTCAAAACTACTTTGACATTGATACATAGTTTTGCTCGCTATAATACGACATATTCAAATTGACATGTGTATGCTTCTGCTCTCTCCTGTTTGTCGGACAACTTTTTTTTTGCCGGGTGTTACATTCGTTCACATCATGTTGGCATTCACTCCGTTGTTCGCGCGTTACTAATCCAAGTATAGCTATACGCTTGATTGCATGGAAAAACGACTGTTGATTTATGCGAGAATAAAATCATGGAATTAGCTATTCCTGGTATAGTTACTCGTGCATATACTCGGACTTGGTCGAATCCGCCCTAAGTAGGCTTTACAAGTTTACGAGTAATAGTCGACCAACTTATAAAACGTACTTGGACAATATATTTTCCTAAACAAAATGTATCGCAGAACTTGTTCTTCAACTGCAAATGTAAGTTTGTCAACTTTATTTTTACAGCTATAATAGGTGGGTATGTTTTGGGGATAGGTAGGTTTTTATTGTCAACTATTTTTAACTAATTTCAAAAAAGGAGGAGGTTCTATATTCGTCGTAATCTTTTTTTTATGTATTTTCCCCGATTTCTCAAAGACTCCTCGACCGATTTTGAAAATTCTTCTTTTTAAAATTAAATTCAGCGAATCAGTTTAGTTAGTTCGCATAAGTATTTTGATGGGCAACTACGGAACCCTACACTGTGCGTGGCCCGACACGCACTTGGCCGGTTTTTTTTTTTCTTATATGCTTTGATAAAGAAATCGAATTAAAAAAAATGTAAGCGCCTTCAAAAACAACCACAAAAAAGGGTAAAATAACCTACAAAACTTTTCTTTCGGAAGTTGGTGGTTTTTTTATTAATTTCATTGTTTTTTTTGCCACCGACTTCCGAAAGAAAAGTTTTGTAGGTTATTTTACCCTTTTTTCTGGTTGTTTTGAAAGCGGTTACATTAAAAAAAAAAAGTTTTTATTTTACTATTTTTAGTTTAAATATTCAACCAAAATTCTTGTCAAATACATAATTTTCTTACATGTGCACAAGAATATTGTAATCCGTAGCACCGGTAATAACATCGTTAACATCTCTTTCATTCCTTCCCTATCTCAAAAACTACAGAACCAATTTTGATGAAACGTGCAGTATTCCTTAAGTTGAACGATACCTAGTACAACAAAAAAAGAATTACTTAAATCGGACTTGTAGTTCCGGAGATATACACAAACATAATTTATTAAATCAGTCGATGCCGACTCCTTACTAGAGGAGTTGTACCTTCCATCATCAGCTCATCCACCTGAGATGATGATTATCAGATGCAAATACTTAAACAGCTAGAGAAAATATATGAAAATGGTACTTTGTTCCTATAAAATTTGAAGGTTGCCCTCGATTGCCCTGGGATCCCATCATCAGATCCTGACCTGATGATGATGGGACCACTTTTATTGTGGGGACGGGCGGCTGACATCGAGTCCATCTTTATTCTCCAAAAGAGAGCGATCCGAGCTATATATAATCTCCGTAGACGCGATTCTCTAAGGGAACGGTTTAAGGAAATTAACATCTTGACGGTTCCTTGTCAATATATCTATGAAAACATAATGTACGTTAGGAAAAATCTGCATCTTTTCTCTAAAAGAGGTGACAGACATAATTATCATACTAGAAATAGGGACCAGTTAGTTCAGCCGGGCTTCAGACTCGCCAAAGTAGACTCTTCCTTCATGGGTTTCTGTTTAAAATGCTATAATAAGCTACCACAAAACGTTCTTGAACTGTATGAAACTAAATTCAAAACATGCATTAAACGCACACTTTGTAAGCAGGCATATTAAAAACTGAGCGACTATATCGCTGATAATAATGCTTGGCTCCATGCTGGTCCTGCTCCATGAGACAGTGAATGTATAAATAAATTGATAGTGGAAGTATACTTAATACCATTGTTGGAGCTGCTGAAGATTGTACAACTGTTTTTGCATTGTATAGATTCAATCTTCCTTGTATTATATAGCTTCATAGCCGACATTGTGTGAGTACTATGTACTTCAGAGCTGTCATTCACTGAGTACCTACGTCTCTTGTTGACTTGAACGACCCTGGCGGTTGAGAGTGTGTCATGCTCACTCAAATGTCTAGCTGATGGTGGCGCGTGTGTCGGATCATTTGGCTCCCTTCAAAATGGTTGAGCCGAATGGTGCTGATGCATGTGTCATGTTCGTGAACGGGCGCTGTCAGTTGCGACTGGTCATCTCTTAGCTGCCACGGTTTATTTTAATTTATTGATTTTTATTTCTGAATTGTCTTTGTTTTAAATTTTACTATGGACACTTTTAAACTTGCTACATCGTTCTCACATAATGTACCATCTAAGAATGAATGATGTAACAATGATTCTGTAATAATTTTGGCGATCTGAAAAGAGTGTCCATGGAGTTTCTTGCACGTTCTTCTCCATAGAGATCTACGACTTGGAACGTGCATCTACGGTACTTTCACAGTTTTTATGTCTTGTGACTGGGACTGTAGCACCATAACTTTTTAGTGTTTAATCCTACTACTATTATAAAGGCGAAAGTTTGTAAGTATGGATGTATGGATGTTTGTTACTCTTTCACGCAAAAACCACTGAACGGATTTGGCTAAAATTTGGTATACAGATAGTTTATAACCTGGATTAACACATAGGATAGTTTTTATCCCGATTTTATGTTCCCGTGGGATAATTTTCGAGTTGTAGCGGGTGAAGCCGCTGGCAACAGCTAGTACTTAATATTCCTTTAATTGTCTATGACAATTCAAAAGTGCCTGTAACTGGCCTACTTGAAATAAATGCTTTGATTTTGATTTTGAAGTATAAAAAAAATTCCAAATCGGTCCAGGCGTCTTCGAGAAATCGGGGAACATAAATAAATAAAAAAACAGATACCGACGAATTAAGACCCTCCTCCTTTTTTTGAAGTCGGTTAATAAAAAATAAACAGCTTTAATACACAATTTGAAATGGATTGGCAGCAGTTTGTGTTAGTTACGACTTGCCAGTTTCGTGTTATTTCCTTCCAAAACCCAGAATTATTTATTGTTATACTATTCAATAGAAGAAATAGTGAGTTACTTTGTTATCTTGTCAAACAAACAGAAACCATCAAAAAAGACAATTGACGATAAAGAGCGGAGCGAGCTCAAACATTTGTAGTTTTTAGCATTCAAAATATTAGGTCTGCATCAGTAAAATTATCATAATTTTGCGTATGCCGAGCAATTTTATGAATTTTGAAACTTTCCCTATGAATAGGAAGGGTAGCTAGAGCTCAAACACAGTTATCCAAAGTCTTATTCAAATGAAGTGAAAGGGGCATACGGGCGACGAATAATGGGGCACTCGCTGCAAATAGTCTTGGCTTCTCGTGACCCCGACTTCTCAGTTTTCCATCTTTCTTTTTAATGAGGAATTCTCTTTTCATAGTTTAATGAAGCTGCGATGTTTCGAGCTCGCTACGCTCGAACTTCAACGAGGTTTTGGCTCATTGCGATCTAAATATTGATCAATACAGGTGTTATGAAATTCAGGAAATTGGTGGCATTTACTGTTTAGTCAGACCAAATAATCAAGTGATCAGACGCTATGGCTGTGGTTATCCCATCAGCCACGGGTCGCGGGAATAAAGAGCTACTGTGGCTCCGGAAAGCAAAGGGCTGTTGAAGGACACCGTGGATTTTAGTAAGTACAAGTCTGACAATCCCTTCCGCTCAACACACGATGAGAGGACTCATTTGAAGATTTTATCACGTGAAAAAAAAAATAGGTTATGTCTGAGTGATAAGTATGAGGGACACACGAGTGAAACGACTGCTTGCTAGTAATGCACTGATATATATTTGCTTAGAGGTGCGGTGCACACGCACACATACTTAACACTGACAATTTGGTCAATATTCTCCAAAAGATGCTTCGTGCATCCATAAATAGGAAACAGCAGCTACCAATAATTATGGTGATATCCAAATGTTTGTTAATTTTGAACGATCTTTATGAAATGTCATGGCAATTATCATGTTTTCGTCAATAAAGCCAGGAAGAATCCTGGCTTCATTATTAATGTCAGGAGCTATTGTATTAAATTATGAATGTGTGTCGCAGTGCAGTTGTCTGTTGGGCTTGAGCTGAACGCTAAAAAAAAGTCCAAATTAAAATATTTAATATAAGAAACATACCGCTTTGAAGTTCCTGCTCTGGTTCAATACTCTCATCCTCTTCCTCACAATCATCTTGTAATTCTTCTTTAATATCATGATATTCCTCCTCAGGTTCAATACTCTCATTTTCTTCCTCACAATGATGTTGTAATTCTTCTTTCATATCAAGATGTACTTCCTCGGGTTCAATACTCTCATGTTCTTCCTTACGATCATCTTCTAATTCTTCTTTGATATCATGGCTTTTTGATTGACATGTATCAAGTACACAGTTAACATGCATTGTTGGAGTAATAATAAACCCTTTGAAAACCTCTCTCTCATTTTGGTTTATTCTTGGTTTTGTCTGTAACAAGCAGTTAAAAATGGTTGGTCAAATGCTGATAACAAGCTATTCAAATGTTTACTTTACATCAGATGCCATTTATTCCAGAATTGCCTCTTGTAAATCCTCAGATACGGACCTATCCCCTAAAATCATACTCTGGATTTACGATGTGGCAGTAATTAAACCAGTCACCACTTGGAACAAACTACAACGCCTAAAAAGACTGGCCTGCATGGCGACCACAGGATGCATAAGGACCTACGCCTACAAACTGGAAGCCATGCTGGGCCACCCTCTGCTTCACCTGTTCATACAGCAAGAACCAACACTGGCAGCGGTCCATCTCAAAACACTACAACACTGAGGTACGAAAGAGTCACGACAAACCTCGGTACTACAGGGATTTTATGAAGACGTTCCCATGGTAAGTTGTTAAAGACTGGATACGTTACCAAATTATCTTCTTTTTCTTTGATAAAAATACAAAATTCAGCTCTATGAGGATCGCCGCTGCGAGGCAGACCCCGGCGGTCTTAACACAGCTAATGGTACTGGTGCTAGAAACTTCTCAGGAGACCTCAACATCCACATGGCCACAGTTCTGGTGTTCCACAACACAGGTGTCCAGGCAGAATACATGTGGATTACTCTGGCAGCAACAGCCTTCTCAGCCCAGAAGGTAAAGATCAGATAGTATCGGCGTTTTATTGCTTGACAGCCACATTGTCAACTCTTGCCTAATATATGAGTGTTACCTGAGCCTTAATCAAGTAGGTGAGCACAACAACATAAGTGGGGATCTCGCTCTAAGGGGATCTAGCTTGGCGGTGGTGGGACCCGAACCCATAGTGCCACTCCTTTCCAGTTACTTACATACTCTGGTCAGGGAACACACAGGAAAATTACATCGAAACATATTGCACGAAATCAATGGCTGCTTCACCAAATGTGTGCTCAGGTTAACAAAGCAGCAGCCAAGTTATAGCCACCCTTACTGGACATGGCTCCTTTAATAAACACCTCTCTGTCCTAGGAGCCACAGACAGCTCCCTGTGCAGAGCTTGCATGGTGGAGGACGAGACATCAGCTTGTGTGCTCCAACACTGCCCTGAGGGTACCTCATATAGTACTAAGTACGTTGGTAACCCAGGTACTCTCTATGAGATTAAACACGAAGGCTCCTCTGGGAGTTGGGGTGGATCAAATGATTTTCCAACACGCACACAAAATTTGCAGATATGACATGGAGTTGTGGATACCAGCCTGTTATCCAATACAATACTGATGAGAGCCACACATAATACTTTAGTAACAAGTGCCACAGAACAAAAGTCAAACCTCACCTCATCATCCTCATTCAACATCTGAGTGAACAGCTTCTCTGCTTCCAGACATTTCCTCTGCAATTGACAGCATTGCTTTAGTCTAGTGTAGCAGAAGACACAAGCGAGTATCGATCTACTGTCTTCAGTTAAAAACTGCAAAAAAATTAGTGTCAAATTAATTGTAAAAGACAATGCAACTTTTCCTTTGACTGCTGGTCCAAAAATATGAAACCTGTTGTGCATAATCGAAACCTATTCCAACCGAAAGTTCTAACCATTTATTATAACTTTTACTAAGGGACCAAATAAATCTATCCCAGTAAAAAAAAGATAATGGGTAACAAAAGTATGAAAAAGTGTGGATTTTTTTTTCACCTAATTATATGTTTTGTTTGTTTTAAACAGATATGGGTCTGGTTTTGTTCTGGAACTACTTCAGGGAGGCCTTTTACAGGTAAGTGTTGTGCTTCAGATTACTCTGACGCGTCTGATTGTTCCTGTACGACGTCAGCTTGATGAATAATAGGTTGATCTTCACTATCCGCAATACGCTGAGGAAGGTTTCCTCGCTAGGTTGCATTGTTAGTCATAGGTCGCATTGTTGGATGCGATCCCAGCGAGGAAACGGACGTATATAATATATACGTCTTCCTCATTGTTAATGTGAGCGAAAAAATGAAAACAGTAGTATGGTCAGTGGTAGTGAACGCTGCCTTTGAACCAAGGATAGTAGAAAAATCAGTGGTGACCGTAATCACTAAACTTACTATCATGTGGAAGCGCTGATTGAACATAAATATTATCAATGACGTGAAAATGACGATTACAATATCCGCAGTCATAGTTAGAGCGATTGCGCACTAAATCCGGTCCGAATCCGTGAAAATAACGTTCCAAAGCAATCCATAAAACTATTTATATTTTTTATCAGTGATTTAATTACAGCAACACTATTCATAAAGTTCCTGTATTTAAACGAAACCGAATAAAATGCAGTGCGAAAAATAATATTGGTCCGAGTTTTTATAAAGGTACCTATTCTTATTTTCACGGATGCAGTGCGTAACCACTCTTATTCTTCGAACGCGCAGTACAGATTAGTGCTCGACCGAAATTTCGGTTTCGGTTTCGGCCAAAAAATCTAGTTTCGGCCTTAGTTTCGGTTTCGGCCAAAATATAGCCGAAACTTTCGGCCTTGCCAAAACTCAAGCGTTCGTGCATTTTCGTGCGTCGCGTCGTTTGGCAAAATTCGTAGCAAACACGTACTTGCTCACCAGCGGGGCCCCGACTCAGTTCACCACTGTTCATTTAATCGTGAGTAACGTGAGTTGAAATTATTTTTTGAGTTTACTGCCAAGAATAAGTCTCGTATATTCATGTCATAATAATAGTTATTTGTTATACAAGAGTGCAAAGTTGCTTTTTAACCGCGTGCTCAATTTTGATGACCGAGCAAGCGAATGATTCTAAAATTGAATCACGAGTGCAACGAGTGATTCATAAATTAGAATCATGAGCGGTAGCGAGGGAATCAAAAGAGCACAAGGTGAAAAATCTTTGCACTCGAGTGCAACACGTAACTTTTCATCCCACCTCAGCGAGAAAATCACTAGATGCAAAAAAAACCTACTTTGTACAAATACAAGATAGGTAGGTACTTTTATTTCAGTTTAGGTATTAACTACTACATTATTATAGGTAAGTATTACAGAATAATTTTTAAATTATAACAAATAATATACTTAGGTAGTATGATTTCAAGTTTCTTATTTTTATCTTAGTTTGTCTTAACAACAAGTATGGCGTGAAAAGAAAAGCGCACAAAGCAAATTAAAAAATAAAGGTAAAAAGAAGTTCAGAGTCAAGAAGGTTCCGAGTCTGAGGTTGTAACAAAATAGTAGTAGATTACGCACCAAAGGATTCTGGTTCGGGATTCAAGTTAGCCCAAGTCAACGCAGCTTTACTCGTATCCGTTTCGACCGCGCGGCCATGACGTTTTTTTTAAATAAAAACCATCCCAAGTTTTTGTAAAAAAATGTAAAAGTCGATTCCCAAAAACCATAAATTTGTCAAAGCAATGGTTAAAAAGTTATAAGGGTTTGAACGTGGCCGCGCCATCGAAACTTTCCGAACCGCGCGGCCATGGAGATCTTTAAAACTAAGAGTCGCAGAGACCTGAAATTTTGGGAAATAGTAGATTGAATTTGTAAACCAAATGTAAAAATATAGAAAAAAATCCTGTGTTTGTATTTTAGGAGTTTTAAGGATAAAACCTCGTGTCCGCGCCATTGAAACGGTGACAAAAACGTTATCGCCGATATCTCACTGAAAAAGAATCTCAGACGTCTGAAATTTTTTGTAAAACACAGATTTGCATTTGTCAAAACTAGTAAAAATACAACAAAAAATCATAGGTTTATATTTCAGGACCTGTAAGACTAAAACGCCATGGCCGCGCCATCGAAACGTTGAAAATTTAGTTTTTCGCCAATATCTCGCTGAAAAAGCATCGCAGAGGTCTGAAGTTTTTTGTAAAACACAGATTTGAATTTGTCAAAACTAGTAAAAATACAACAAAAAATCCTAGGTTTATATTTGAGGAGCTGTTGAAGAAAATCTTCAATGCGTCTTGAATATGTCGATTAGGGTGACCACGGATTATTATTTACAGAGAAAAATTCCACCTTTTCATAAGAAATGATATCCCAAGGATTCGTCGAACAATGAGGAGCAATAATATGGCTATATCTTTAATCAAAATCACATAAATTAGAGATGTTCGATGTTGAGTGCTCCATTTAAAGACAGCCCCGTCTTTAAATGGAGCTTATTCTCACTATAGTTTTTAAAATTCTCCTGTTGTTTAATATCTTAATAGTCATCGATTAAACCATATGTTAAATTATGTATCGTCTTACACCTACCTGACACAGACCTGAATTTTTAATTTAATTATTACTTTTTAAAAAACATATACCAACAATCGAACAATCTCTAACTTATGTGATTTTTAAAGATTTTGTTCAACGAATCCTTGGGATATCATCCTACTACTATTATAAAGGCGAAAGTTTGTAAGTATGGATGTATGGATGTTTGTTACTCTTTCACGCAAAAACCACTGAACGGATTTGGCTAAAATTTGGTATACAGATAGTTTATAACCTGGATTAACACATAGGATAGTTTTTATCCCGATTTTATGTTCCGGGTAACGGTTCGAGTAATTAAAAATAAATAATTTTCGAGTTGTAGCGGGTGAAGCCGCTGGCAACAGCTAGTTTTTAATAAAAAGGGTGGAAATTTCTCTGTAAATAATAATCCATCCATCCAATAATAATATGTCGATTACGGTGACCACCGTAATCGACATATTCAAGACGCATTGAAGATTTTCTTCAACAGCTCCTCAAATATAAACCTAGGATTTTTTGTTGTATTTTTACTAGTTTTGACAAATTCAAATCTGTGTTTTACAAAAAACTTCAGACCTCTGCGATGCTTTTTCAGCGAGATATTGGCGAAAAACTAAATTTTCAACGTTTCGATGGCGCGGCCATGGCGTTTTAGTCTTACAGCTCCTGAAATTTAAACCTAGGATTTTTTGTTGTATTTTTACTAGTTTTGACAAATGAAAATCTGTGTTTTACAAAAAATTTCAGACGTCTGAGATTCTTTTTCAGTGAGATATCGGCGATAACGTTTTTGTCACCGTTTCAATGGCGCGGCCATGAGGTTTTATCCTTAAAACTCCTAAAATACAAACACAGGATTTTTTTCTATATTTTTACATTTGGTTTACAAATTCAATCTACTATTTTCCAAAATTTCAGGTCTCTGCGACTCTTAGTTTTAAAGATCTCCATGGCCGCGCGGTTCGGAAAGTTTCGATGGCGCGGCCACGTTCAAACCCTTATAACTTTTTAACCATTGCTTTGACAAATTTATGGTTTATGGGAATCGACTTTTACATTTTTTTACAAAAACTTGGGATGGTTTTTATTTAAAAAAAACGTCATGGCCGCGCGGTCGAAACGGACACGCTTTACTCCCGAGGACAGTACTCTGCTTTTCACACATAATGCGAGGAAAAAAATTCTATTTTTGAAATTTGATGTGGTACGACCACCTTCGAACGTAAAATGGGCACCACAACAAGCGACCAGCTGTTGGGGTCAGCAGCCGCCATTACTGGTACAACTCATTATTGCACACGATGTTCTAAATTGAATTTACTTTATCCACTAGAGGATAAAAACGGCTTTTACGCTCAGATATCGAAGAGAAAAAATAGCCTTTCCGAGATGGGGGGATGAAAAATATTTTTGTTACGTACTTTAATGATTAAAGAACTTATCAATCGTGAAGGCAGTGACTATATTCGAAATATAATTTAACGGTTTCTTCTTTGAAATAAATAATGTAAATTTTTATTAGTTTTTTCGATAAGTCGGCGATAGACACAGGTGTAATGTTACAAGGACGCCCGTACGGAGGCGTGGCCTTGCTGTGGCGGAATACAACATTTGACTCAGTTACTGTGATTCCATGTAGTAGTGATCGTGTTGTTGCTATTAAAGTCCATAATTATGTCGGACCGGTCTAGTTTGATTGTGAATGTATACATGCCAACCGATACACCCGACAATCTGTTAGAATTTGTTGACTGCTTAAGTGAGATTGCGGCCATAGTAGAAAGTAGTGATACTGAAAATGTTTATTTATTAGGAGATTTAATGCGCACCCAGGGGAACTTTTTGGAAAAGAAATTTTGAACTTTTGTTCGGAACAAAACTGGTTTTGTGCGGATTTAGTTAAGTTGGGGACTGATTCTTATACCTTTATAAGTGATGTACATGGTAGCCGGCGGTGGCTAGACCACTGTCTGGTATCTGAGGCTGCATGGAAAACTGTAACATCTGTTAAGGTACATTATGATATATACTGGTCAGATCACTTCCCGTTAGAGGTACAATGTAATATGATGAGAGCCATTCCAAAGTCAACCGCGTCTCAGGGTTTTCAAATAAATAAAGTGTCATGGGGTGAACGTAACGTACTAGTCAGACTTGTACTGACTAAAATCCACGGTGTCCTTCGGTAGCCCTTTGTGTGCCGGAGTCGCGGTATACGTATGTCCCGCAACCCCGGCAGGCTTTGGCCCTCGGAGAGGGGGGCCCCGTCATTATACTGACGCTCTTTGAGGCGCGCGTGGGACACAACGCGCCGTCGACCCGGGCATGGTCCTTGGTCGGGCAGCGAGTTGCCCTTTTTTCGCTGCCCGCGCCTACGGTGGCCAGAGATCGTCTCGCGACGTCCGTCGCCGTGGGCGTGCACCACTGCGGGTGGGGCGGAGGGAGGACACTGTCCTCTCTCGCTCGCGGCCCGCCTCCTCCTTAGCGAGCATTACTGCTTCGCAGAAGGAGGCGACCGCTTCCTACTCCGTCTAGCCCCGCAGCATGGTGGTCGTCCCCTCCATGCTGCCCTGAGATCGCGCCGGAGCTCTTCCCGCCGCGCCTCGACTTCTCGAGGCAGCGGGGTCACGCCCCGACGCTGCGCCTCCACGCGCCACTCATAGACGCGCTGGAGGGCAGTCGCCTCCAGATCCCAGGGCAGCAATCCGGCAAGGAGGTTGGCCGATTCGCCGGCAATCGTGCGGTATCCCCGGATCATCCGGATAGCCATGACCCTCTGGCATGCGACCAACTTTAGTGGTCGCGTCCGGATGCTCAGGGCCCACACAGGGGCCCCGTAGAGGGCCATGGACCGCACGACGCCGGCGTACAGCCTACGGCAGGAGGCGTTTGGCCCGCTGAGATTGGGCAGGAGTCGCCTGAGGGCGGCTGCTGCCCGGTTCAGCTTTGGGGCCAAACACAGGAAATGCTCCCTGAAGTTCCACCGGCTGTCGAGGACGAGTCCCAGGTACTTTGAGAGGGTTTTAAATTTTAAGTACCTAGGGCACATAGTGACTGAGTCCTTGAAAGACGACGAGGACATGGAAAGAGAGCGGAGGGCGTTGGCTGTTCGATGCAATATGTTGACCCGCAGGTTTGCACGTTGTACACCAAAAGTGAAAATAACGCTTTTTAAGGCATTCTGCCAGTCTTTGTACACGTGCACCCTGTGGGTTCGGTATACGCAGCGGCATACAACGCCCTTAAAGTTCAGTATAACAACGCCTTCAGGATGTTGTTGGGGCTCCCACGTTACTGCAGTGCATCAGGAATGTTTGCCGACGCACATATTGATGGTTTTAAAGCCATCATAAGAAAGAGGGTAGCGTCCATGATGCGCAGAGTGCGTGGGAGCGGCAACAGCATTCTGAGGGCCATTAGTGATAAGCCGTGTTGCGCCATTTTTGCACACTGGGTGCATGTACATGTACCCGGTGTGTTGAGTGTACGCAGGAGATATTTAAATTAAGATCTGTGCTGTATTTTTATTTTTACTAACATAGTTTTAAGGGTGTGTGACTACTAACATAATATGGACTACGGTCTGAATTAAAGTATTTTTATTTTATTTATTTATTTAATTAATTTCGTGTTACTGAATATAGTGCGATTGTTGAGACTTCGAATCCAGTGAAACATTGAAAACAATAATTTAAAAAATAATTTAGAATAGATTATGGCTCACTAGAAGTTAAAATAATAACATAGAAAAATATAAATTTCTTAAAAATCTGCAATTTCCATAAGTTCCATAAGCCTTCCCAGAATTTTATCCTTATTAGCGACTCTATCGAATGGTGTAATGAAACAAGGTGTGATTTTTTTCCACATTAGCGGTTTCGATTCTTGGCCAGGATTATAGATTTTTCTAAAATCCAATGATGCAGTTTTAGCTATCATCAAAATCGGTTTTGAGACACCATTCAACCTTTTCTCGAAATTCCTCATAGTTAAAGATATACCTAGTCATCCACGCCCAGTTGAAAAATTCACCCTGTATTTCTTATGTGTTAATAAATGTTAAAAAAAAAAGTAAATTTCAGAAAACAAATCGAAATTTTTAATGTGTCAAAAATTTTTCGGTTTCGGCCGAAACTGAGAGCAAGGCCGAAAGTTCGGTTTCGGTTTCGGTTTCGGCTGAAAAATCAGTTTCGGTCGGACACTAGTACAGATTATACTTACTGCATAGCAAACACACTTGGTGTCGTTGCGGTAAGAACATTTTCCAAATATATCAAAGTCCGGTAAGCACAGCAAATGTCAGAGTATTAAGAATCGTTCGGAGTGCAGGGCACACTTATAGAAGAAAAATCATGATAATCGCACAGTAACGCACCGAAAAACAAGCTATAGACGACTGCGAAGAGCTTGCACATTATACCAATCCAATCGGGTCAAAAAGTAAACAAGTAATAGGGATGCAGGTATACTTCCCTTTTTTTATCGTGATAAAATCATCAAATGAGTCCATTGGCAGGAGCCAATGGCAGGGCAGGACTGTCAGACTTGTACTGACTAAAATCCACGGTGCCTTTCAATAGCCCTATACGTTCCGGGGTCACGGTAGCTCGTTAGTCCTGCGATCATGACCGTGACCCCGTTATTGAGCTGACAAAGAGCTAGCTCTTTGAGGCGTGCGTGGAACACAACGCGAGACCCAGGCATGGTCAAGAGCGAGTAAATGAGTCAGTAAAAAGAAATGATGAAGAATATCTTTTCACTTGATGAAGTAGTTCATTCATTTAGTTCAGTACTTCATTTAGTCCAGCAAATCAGAACAAGTTCCTGAATGAGATGATTCACTGAACTAGTTCACTGGACTAGTTCACTGAATTAGTTCACTGGACTAGTTCCCTGGACTAGTTCACTGAAATAGTGATTTAGTGAAATGAAATCACTAGTTCACTGAACTAGTGAAATTAAATCACTAGTGATTTATAGAAATTAAGCATTTCACTAAATCACTAGTTCAGTTTTAAACGAATGTCGATTTTCTTTCATACTTTATTTAGGTCCGCTTCCCGTAAAGACTGTTTTCCTATTACAATAAAGTTCATACTCATTAGGGTGAATTGATAACTACTGATAACATATTTCCGTGGTCACGTGGTGGCGAGGCTGCGTATTCGCTCGTTACTTTATCAGTTGAAATTATCCGATCAGCCGACGAAGTAACACGAACATGTACAAGTGAGAGAGTGCCTTGGCTGAATGTGTTCACACACATTCAGCCAAGGCACTCTCTAGAGAGTAGAGCAGGCTTATCGTCAATGGCCCATTGTGTACTCAGCCATCAGCCATGTATGAGCGAAAAGATACACTGAACTAAAGACACATTTGAATGACCAGTGAATGAATGAAAAGTTCATTTTGGGAAATGAACTAGTTCATTTACTTCAATCATTCGCGAACTACCCATGTCTACATTGGTACAGCAGCAGCGTGCAAACTAACACGCTTTATAACACATCCCGTTGCAATAAATGTCTCAAAAAAACACAGGTTTTTAAAATATTTGTCCCCCTGTATCTTTTTTTTACTCATTTAGATTTATTTGGCCCCATGTTTAAAATTATCACGAATGATTAGGACTTACGTTTAGCATATAGGTTTCAATTGTGCACAAGGGGTTTCAATTTTTTGGGCCAATCGGTTGCATTGTCTTTTGAGAAGAACTATGCATTTGACTACAGAATAGTTTTTGATTAATCGTGCTTAAAAGATGAGTATCTTCAAAAGTTCATTCTTCTCGTTCATTTTTTATTATCAGCCCGGAATCACCCACTGCTGAGTATAGGCCCCTTTTCCTCCCCCGTTTCTGCAGTAACAAAGTACTCGAGCTTGAATTATCTATAAGATCATTTACTTACTTGAATTCCAGTCAGCTTCTCATAAAGTAGTTGCAGTTCCAAATTTGTAACCTTAAACATACGAACATCTTCCACTAAACATATTCTACACATTTGCAGCTTTTCTTCTTTCATATTGTATATTATTGAATTTGTTGTGATAAACACTGGTGGTAACAACGAATTATAAAATTTTTGGCTAAGACCATTCAATAATAATTTGAAAATGAAAATCTGCTGAAGAAGTGAAGACTGATTGACAGTTCTATCCTGTCAGCCGGAGCTGTCACTGTCGTAATAATAGGGACGGACGTTAACTGAAATCGATTAATCAGACATAGGATTCGTACAAGCTCGACATAAAAATGTAGAAAACCGGAAGTCGCCACTGTCTTCGCGCTACCAGCACTTTGAATGATTTTATTTCATTTTTTTTCACTTATTACGTTAGTTTTATGGCACAATAATAAATCTAACAAACCTGCGGTCTTTGTTTACATCAAATATCAAAGATTTTAAAACGCTGTCAGAAATAAAAATTTTAGTTCCGTTTCAATCCGTTCTGGCCAAGCTGTACAAAAAGTTTTTGTAAATCGTCTAGTTTTGAATCGAATGTGAATAAATTAAAAATAGCAGCAAAAAGAGGCGCAAAAGCGGCTACAGCCTGGTTGTAGCTACAACCATGGGGTCTTTAAGAGCGCGTATTCGAAAATTTAGCAATGTCACAAATAGCTGTCAAATATTTACAAGTTTAGTTATTTTCTTATATCTACAACTGTATGAAAATAATTAATATGGCTCTTTAATGCACTATACTAAACAATTGATATAGGAATGCAATTAAAACACTGAATTTGATGTTGTAACCATTTCAGGTGTAAAAAGGGCATTTATTAAGTTCTCAAATACTTTTTATATCTCAAACTATTTAATCGGTGATACGATATTAATTATTGCATTCCTTAATCAATTTTTTAGTGCAATAAAGAGCCATTTTTCTTATTTTCATACAGGGTGATTATTTGACAGCTTTTCACGGCATTGAGAACTGTTTTATGCGCGCCCTTAAGAGTGCATAGGTGACTTCTAGGTGTTCGTGGGGCAAGATGGTAGTCAAGCGTAACCCTATCGATAAATAAAAAACAAAAGTAGTGTTACAATAGGTTCATATTTTTTTTGTCAAACAATGCACGTGGACCCGGGTACGTCCTTAAACTACGTCCAGCCACCGAAGGACGGGCAGCAGCGTCCTTTGCAAACATACGGTGACCCTACTGCGATCCCCAAGAAGCCTGCCAAGCGTGGGGATTATGGCAACCCCCCCCCCCATTATGATTGACAATAATAGCACACGGCCCCCAGTCCCCGGCAGCTCCGCTATTCCTGGTCTGGGTAGCGGATCGGGTAACGGCGGAGCAGGGGGTGCTAAGAATCCCCGGCAGATGCCCCGCTACCACCCCCAACGGACTTTGGCCCTTGCAACACACAACATCCGCACACTGAGGACCGATGAGAAGATTATCGAGCTGGAGGAAGAATTGAGCAAAATGCGATGGGATATCTTGGGATTATCTGAAATCCGAAGAGAGGGTCAGGATACGATAGTTCTAGATTCCGGCAACATGCTCTTCTACCGGGAAGGAGACCGTAAATACCAGGGTGGTGTTGGATTTCTCGTCCGCAGGTCCCTCATCAACAACGTTGTGAAAGTTGACAGTGTGTCGAGTAGGGTAGCATACCTTATACTCAGAATAACCAACCGGTATTCGTTGAAGGTCATACAGGTATATGCGCCGACCTCGACACATTCTGATGATGAAGTAGAGGCATTGTATGAGGAGATATCCGAGGCCATACATGCCTCCAAAACATACTTCACCGTTGTTATGGGGGACTTCAACGCGAGGGTGGGCGCACGGAATGGCGATGAGTTGAGAGTGGGGCCATTTGGGTATGGGCAGCGAAACCGTAGGGGCCAGCGACTGGTCGACTTCATGGAAAAGTAAGAACTTCATTTAATGAACTCCTATTTCCAGAAGCGGCCATCCAGGAAGTGGACGTGGATGAGCCCCGATGGTACTACCAGAAATGAGATCGACTTCATCATGACGACCAAGAAGCGAATGTTCAGTGATGTCTCTGTGATCGCTAAGGTAAAAACCGGTAGCGATCACCGAATTGTCAGAGGCACACTGAATATCAATGTCAAGCTTGAAAGGTCTCGTCTGGTGAAGTCCACGCTCCGACCTGGTCCTGCCCACATCCGGAACCCGAAGACTTTCAACTCGAACTGCACAATCGCTTCCAGTGCCTAACCGAATGCGAAACTTGGACGAAATCAACAATGGGTTGGTGGAAACTGTCCAAGCTGTGGGGTCCAAGTTCTTTAAGACCCCGCGCCGCAATAAGCCTCAAAAGCTCTCGAACGGAACCATCAAGTTGATGCAAGACCGGTCCGAGATGAGGCTGCAATCTTCAGCTGATATGTCGGAATATGGCAAACTCAATAGACGAATCTCTAAATCAATGCGACGTGACCTGCGTTCCTTTAGTGCGGCACGGATCAAAGAGGCAATCGAGCGGAACCAGGGCTCAAAAGTCTTCGCAAAGAATTCGTCTATTGGGCAGAGCCAAATGACTAAGCTGAAGATTAACGACGGCAGCATCATTTCGTCGAAACCGGAGATCCTAAGAGAGCTTGAGAGGTTTTACGGACAGTTATACACATCAACACGACAACCCAGTGTCGGTACAGCTCGAGACGCAAGAGCTAAACTGACTCGACACTACACTGAGGATATCCCGGACATCAGCCTGTACGAGATTAGAATGGCTCTTAAACAGCTCAAGAATAACAAGGCGCCGGGTGAGGACGGAATCACAACAGAACTTCTGAGAGCGGCTGGAAAACCGGTACTTCGGTCCTCCAGAAGTTATTTAATTCCGTCATACTCGAAGGTTCTACGCCAGAAGCATGGCACAGGAGTGTGGTTGTTCTTTTCTTCAAAAAGGGTGACAACACCTTGTTGAAGAACTACAGGCCAATCTCACTTCTGAGCCATGTGTACAATCTGTTCTCAAGAGTCATTACGAACCGTCTCGAACGCAGGTTTGATGACTTCCAGCCTCCCGAACAAGCCGGTTTCCGAAAAGGTTTTAGTACTATAGACCGTATACACACGCTCCGCCAGATTATACAGAAGACAGAGGAGTATAATCGGCCATTGTGTTTAGCGTTTGTGGACTATGAAAAAGCCTTCGATTCAATCGAAACCTGGGCAGTATTGCAGTCCCTCCAACGATGTCATATCGACTATAGGTATATCGAAGTGTTGAAGTGTTTGTATAGGAAGGCCACCATGTCCATCCGACTTCAGGAAGAGAGCACGAAACCAATCCAATTGCAGAAAGGCGTGAGACAGGGAGACGTTATTTCTCCGAAACTGTTCACGAACGCGTTGGAGGACGTTTTCAAGCTCTTGGAATGGAACGGACTCGGCATCAACATCAATGGCGAATACATCACTCACCTTCGTTTTGCCGATGATATAGTCATCATGGCAGAATCGTTGGAGCACCTCAATGCTATGCTCAGCGACCTCAGTATCATTTCCCAACGGGTCGGCCTTAAAATGAACATGGACAAGACGAAAGTCATGTCGAATGTCCATGTGGCACCCGTACCGGTTGTTGTTGGGAACGATACTCTCGAAGTTGTAGACCATTATACTTACCTTGGACAGATTGTTCAGTTAGGTAGGTCCAACTTCGAGAAAGAGGTCGCCCGAAGAATCCAACTCGGATGGGCAGCGTTTGGGAAGCTACGTGATATCTTCTCATCGAGAATCCCACAGTGTCTCAAGACAAGGGTGTTTAACCAGTGTGTGTAGCCAGTGATGATTTATCGTGGTTATTTTTTTTGAAGCAGAGAAGCTAGATTTATGGCTCGATAGATACAATGATTCACATGATTGAATTATAATCCATGTAGTTACGTGAAAATAATGTGATTTTTTATAATTATTATGATTATTAAGTAACATTAAAAGAAAGTTGTCTTTTAATGTTTATTGATTAAAATAATATGACTTAAAAATTAAGCTAATCTGAATTTTGTATACAGCTCGGCCAGAACGGATTGAAACGGAACTAAAATTTTTATTTCTGACAGCGTTTTAAAATCTTTGTTATTTGATGTAAACAAAGACCGCAGGTTTGTTAGATTTATTATTGTGCCATAAAACTAACGTAATAAGTGACAAAAAATAAAATAAAATCATTCAAAGTGCTGGTAGCGCGAAGACAGTGGTGACTTCCGGTTTTCTACATTTTTATGTCAAGCTGTAGGTAACACAAAGCTGTATTTGTAACAGTTAAGTATTACCTACACAAAATTCAGACACTCCATGGACAGGACAATAATTATGAATCGTCATTTATACAGGACCTTTGTTACATCATTCATCTTGAGATGGGATTTTCAATAGACAATTTCGTGTGTAAAACAGTGTTACAAATTGTGCGGGACGACCAAATAATCGTTTAATCGTGTACATAGTGAAGTAAGTGGTGTAAAGTTGTAAACAAACTGATAAGGACAGTGTTATTTGATAGCCTTATAAGATTTTCATTCATCTTAAGATGGGATTTTTATTTTTTAATAGACAATCTCGTATGTGAAACAGAGTTACAAATAAATAATGCCTTAATAAAAATATCAGAGATAGAATAGATGAATAAATTGTGTGAAAGTTTTTTTTTTTTTTTATTTAAGGCGATTGCTTCGATGTAGCCCGCGAAATTCAAATTTTTTTACGTTTTTTGCAATTTGCAGGCCAGTGACATGTTGTAACTTTATAAATATATGTGTTGCGGTAATAACAAGTATAATTTTAAATATAAAAATTATCAAAAAATTCGCTCCATCCAGCTCTCACATAGAAAAGCTGCATCGTAGTTAGATTTCGGAGATTTTAACATGATGCACCTTTTCTATGTGAGAGCTGATGGAGCGAGTTTTTTGATAATTTTTATGTCACTGGCCTGCAAATTGCAAAAAACGTAAAAAAAATTGAAATCTCAATTTTTTTCTGCTCTAGTAAAGTAATTCCGGAATTTTGGACATATCTTTCACTGTATAATTATGTACATGAATAACTCTACCTAATTCCGACCTATGCTATCATTAGCATACAATATAGGATTTTAATTGTCATCAATTGAAAATGTATTTAACTGGCCTGCTTTAAGTAAATGATTTGAATTTTGTATAGGTAATACATAACTGTTACAAATACAGCTTTGTATTACCTATACAAAATTCAGATAAGCTTAATTTTTAAGTCATATTATTTTAATCAATAAACAAAATTTAAAAAAAGACAACTTTCTTTTAATGTTTCTTAAGTATACTCAACAAAACGCTATGGCTAAAGAATTAAGATAATAATTGTAACTGTTGTGTACATTACAAACCGTGCATTAAGAGGAAAGTATAGCGGCTGCCATTTCAAAAAATAGGTATTTGGAAAAACTCGTGCTGTTCCTCTCGCGCGTTGAAAAAACAACCGATGCAGATGGTGCGATAGAGAGCGTTGCAGCTCGCGACTGACTGTAAGTAATTCTTATATGAAAGGAGATGTTTCATTTTCGGCCATCAGAAGTACATTATATCAAAAAAGAGGAAAAAATACCACAAATTCGGGAAAATATTCTCTGGTGGATTTGAGCCTGATTTGTTGTGTACAAAATAAAAATAGTTTTTCAATTATTGCCATGTTTTATTCAACATGGCGTCTCGTTTGCTTGCATAATTCATTCGTTCTGAAATGATGTCTCATCAAATTAATGTTATGTAGAAAAAAAAAATGACTGTATTCTTGAAATGTTTAAATAAACTATTATTCTATTGTACATATTTTTGAGTAAATATAATTAAGTACCACGATTTCATCGTTGCAAAAATCTTTTAATCGTGTTTCTGAACCCACAAAATGACCGCTTGTTGATTGGCGTAAAAGACCAAAAGCCATGCCATAAAAATATTAATAAAAAAACGTTCCTGAGGTGCTAAAAGAAACTATTAATCTTTTGTACATATTTTTGAGTAAACATAATTATGTACCACGATTTAGAACTTAGAAGACTATTTAGGAAGTTGGTTCTGATGAACAAAAACAAACAAAACAATTATAAGTAATGTAAATGTCATCTCTACAACCTGTCATGGCTGTCATGTGATAACTCTTAGGAAAAACGTCAAACATTTTTTTATTTTTGGAACGAAGTTCCTTATCGCGCGTTGTGAAAGGGGGCTAGACGGAAAAAAATCTTACGAAAAGTTGGCACGACACTTTTTTGCCTCGCCCCGCACCTCGCGCCTGCACCCCGCGCCCCGTACCCCTCACTCAACCCCCGTTCCTCGTGACTCTTGTCGTATTGCGGCGTGCACAGTTTTCTCTGTCTCTCTCTCTCTAATAGAAAGCAAGCCAGATATTTTCGTTTCGTCTTTCTATTTCGCATTGAACAGTGTGGTGTTGCGATGATTATTTTTGTTAACTTCGTTCCATCCGGGTGTCCCTTGACACCTCTCAAGTTTTTTTATCTTGTACATAAAATCCATTTAATATTTTGAAAAAAATGTTACTTTATTCTATTCAGGGGTAATTTTCCCAGCTGTGGTAAAATGTACATGTTATGGCCGGAGCGCCATATAAAAGTGAAACGTCTCCTTTGTCTCTCGGGAGAAAACGTTTTTCATATATGTAATGAATCACAGCCTATCACTTAGATTCTGGCGTCAATTGTTTCAGCATATTATATTCTAGGTTTGCAGGTTTTGTTTTTTTTTTCTAAAACTTCTTTGTTTTTAAAAAAACTAAGGTTTTATATCAATGAAGATTTTGTCATAAAAATAGTAACTCTTAGGCGCCTGTAACTTTCAAAATACGAGTATTATAAATTTTGAAAAAAAGAAAACCTATAAACCTAGTTTTTTACTGTATCAGAAGCATTCTAAAAAATCATTGAGATAGGATAACATTTAGGGGCAGGAAAACGTTTTCTTGTTTAGTATAGACGAGCGCTCGGTAGACGATTGTCTTAAAAAAAAAAATACTGAAAAATACGTATTCATTATCATTATTAACCATTAGTTATGGTACAAAATTTCGTCAAAACAGATTTAGCATTCTTTCTATCGGGAAGGGGCTTTCAAACGTTTCAGGACCTACTTCCAGCACTACTTCTTCAGACAAGATGGAGGTTAACCAGGGTTAGCAAGTTGGAGTAATACTAATAAATAAAAGCTGATGATCCTCTTCTTCTGCAATGGCAGAGCAAAGATGCGACATCACAAGCGCTAATCGTGACAAGAATGTCTGAAGAAGTGATGATACATTTATTGACTCTCTCTGGCTAAGGAAACTGTCATAACACAAGCATAGTGTATACTTGTCGAGTGGGGTCCTGGTGACCTGTAATACAGGTATTGCTATACCTACAATAGGCACCAGTCTCTCACAAATTTTGGTAATTATGCATTGTTAGTGTTAGAATGATTATTGCGTTATAAGTTTGTGATGAGAAAATAAATATTATTATTATTATTATTGACATGCAATGCTGCAGCAGAAACGTGGCGTAAATTAACAACAGTCGACGAGCAGAAGTCAGAGACAAGCCGTTATTTATTACAACAAAGGTCTTTCAATACAAAGTGGCAACATTGTTTTAAGTTTTAAAAACGATTTTTCTCAGGAATTTTGGTTCGTACGAGTATAATGCGTGCGTAAATAAAGTTCCATTATTTATTTAAGGGAAAGACTTTTCTTTACTTAACTTCTAATATATATTTATTTCTCTATTTTGTTCAAGAAAGTTATACAAAGTTACGCAAATAATTCGGTGCAAATGAATTTTGCGAGACTACGAGACAGTGGCTACTTTGGTTGGATGAAACTTTTATGACATATTTCACATTTGAAAAGTTTTTAACCAGGGTGTTTACGAACATGAATTTTTAAACTCCCACTTCGACTAAAACTCTTCTGACATATTATTTTACATTATAAGGTTTGTCCCTCGTGTGTAAAAGTATGTCGTTTCAAATGAGTACTTGTATTAAAACTCTTCTGACATATGTCACATTTGTAAGGTTTTTCACCAGTGTGTATAAGAACATGTTTTCTTAAATTAGATCTATCCCTAAAACTTTTCTGGCATATTTCACATTTGTGAGCTTTTTCACCAGTGTGAATTAGAACATGACTTTTTAAATCGCAATTTTGATTAAAACTCTTCCGACATATTTCACATATATAAGGTTTTTCCCCTGTGTGTATACGAACATGTCTTTTTAAATTACTACTTGCGCTAAATTTCTTCTGACATATTTCACATTTGTAAGAATTTTCACCAGTGTGTAAAACGACATGTTCTTTAAAATAAGCTTTTTGTTTAAATCTCTTCTGGCATATTTCACATTTGTAAGGTTTTTTACCAGCATGTCTAAGAACATGAATTTTTAAATTGTATCTTTGACTAAAACTCTTCTGACATATGTCACATTTGTGTGATTTTTCACCAGTGTGTATAAGAGCATGACTTTTCAAATTACTATTTTGATTGAAACTCTTCTGACATATTTCACATTTGTAAGGTTTTTCACCTGTGTGAATACGAATATGTTTTATCAATGCGTTTTTTTTAGTACAACTACGGTGACACACATCGCATTCATATGTTTTTATTCGATCATTCGCAGCTGTATCAGTATTACTCACAATAATACTGATAGATTGAGAATTTGTGACAAGCTTTGTGAATTTAGGAGCTTCAGACTTGTGCTTCTCAGTGTTCCGGATAATTAGTAAGTCAGTCTGTTCAGTTTTCTTTTGCTGGAATGTCATTGTATCTTCTTGTCTTGTTGATCGTACGTATAGCTCTGGTTTCTTTGCGTTGGAAGCACCTGTAAATATTAAACTATTAAGTATGGGACTGGTTAGTATCGCAGCAGAACGCAGAGATCGGGATGTGTTTTTTACCTTGCTCCACCCTATGAATTATTTGTTCTGTAACGCGTTGATTATAATCATCAATGCGTTTACAATATTTAAACTCACAAACAGCCTCTCTTCATTCTCTCTGATTGTCTCTCTACGGTAACAGTAGCGGAGCATTGTCTGAAGGTAGTTGAACAAGTAAGACAATTTTTTTTTAAATGCTCTGACATAACGATAAAAATAAATTAAAATAAACAGCTTTTATACAAAATTTTAAATGGATAGGTAGCAATTGTATTAGTTACTACCTGCTAGTTTTGTGTTATTTCCTTCCAAAATCCAGAATTATTTGTTGTTTTACCATTCAATATACGAATAGCGGGAAAAAATAAGACAGTAGAGGATCGAGAGCGGAGCGAGCTCAACACTTTTTTTTAACGTTTAAAAAATTAGCTCGGCGTCCCTATAATTATCATCATTTTGCGTGTGCCGAGCAAATTTATGAATTTTGAAACCTTCCCTATGAATAGGAAAGGTAGCTAGAGCTCAAGCACAGTTATCCAAAGTCATATTCAAAAGAAGTGAAAGGGGCATACGGAAGGCGAATAATGGGGCACTCGCCGCAAATAGTCTTGGCTTCTCGCAAAGTCAAAGTCAAAGTCAAATCATTTATTCCAATTAGGCCATCTGAGGCACTTTTAAACAAAGTCGCGACCCCGTTTTCTCAGCTTTCCATCTTACTTTTTAATGAGGAATTCTCTTTTGATAGTTATTAGAAGCTGCGATGTTTCAAGCTCGCTACGTTCGAACTTCAACAAAGTTTTGGCTTTTTGCGATCTAAATATTGATCAATACAGGTGTTATGAAATTCAGGAAATTGGTGGCATTTACTGTTTAGTCAGACCAAATAATCAAGTGATCAGACGCTATGGCTGTGGTTATCCCATCAGCCACGGGTCGCGGGAATAAAGAGCTACTGTGGCTCCGGAAAGCAAAGGGCTGTTGAAGGACACCGTGGATTTTAGTAAGTACAAGTCTGACAATCCCTTCCGCTCAACACAGGATGAGAGGACTCATTTGAAGATTTTATCACGTGAAAAATAAAATAGGGTATGTCTGAGTGATAAGTATGAAGGACACATGAGTGAAACGACTGCTTACTAGTAATGCACTCATGTATATTTGCTTAGAGGTGTGGTGCGTCAGCACACGCACACATACTTAACACTGACAATTTGGTCAAAAGATGCTTCGTGCATCCATAAATAGGAAACAGCAGCTACCAATAATTATAGTGATGTCCAAATGTTTGTTAATTTTAAACAATCTTTATGAAATGTCATGTCATGGCAATTATCATTTTTTCGTCAATATAGCCAGGAAGAATCCTGGGTTTATTATTAATGTCAGGAGCTATTGTATTATATTTTGAAAGTGTGTCGCAGTGCAGTTGTTTGTTGGGCTGAACGTTAAAATAAAGTCTAAATTAAAATATTTAATACACTCGAGAGCAATGAATCCGGGTCACTTAAAGAATGTTAAAAATCTCGGAAACTAAAAATGATAGGTTAATGCAATAAATTGTATTTAATAGACAATGTAATACTCCTTAAATGAAAGTAAAAAAAATATGAGTCACAATACATTTTATTAACACAAAATTACATAAAGAAAAAAACTGCTGATCTCTCCTTAAAACAAAAATAGGAAACATGAAATTTTTGAACTTTATTACGATTTTCTTGAATTTTAATACTTCGTATTGCCTCCTCGTGCTTCCATTACTGCGTTTACGCGGTTTGGCATGCTGTACACCAAGTTCCTTATACGATTTTGGGGAATATTCTCCCATTCCTCTGTGAGAGCAATTTTGAGCTCACGAAGCGTGATTGGGGGAGGGTTTCGTTGTTTTACGCATCTGCCTAGCTCGTCCCAAGCATGCTCGATCGGGTTCATATCCGGGCTGCGCGCTGGCCACTCCATACGAGTAATGTTCATCTCTTGAAGGTAGTCATTCACAATCCTACCTGTATGAGGTCGGGCATTGTCATGCATAAATATAGCATCCTCACCTAAATTGACCATAAATGGACCATAAATGGACCAACGTGATCATTGAGGATTTCTTCCACATATCTTACGCTAGTTAAAGAGCCGTTTTCTAGGATCACCAGCTCTGTGCGACTTTCAGAAGAAATTCCGGCCCACACAAGTACAGACCCACCACCGTAGGCTACTTTTTCTTCGATGCATGCTTGCTTGAATCTTTCCCCTGGTCTTCGATACACTCTGTGTCTTCCATCGTGCTTGTAGAGCATAAATTTTGATTCGTCGGAGAACATAACTTTTGACCAATCTTCAATACTCCAGTTTACGTGGCTCTGGGCATATCTTAGTCTTGAAATACGATGCCCACGCTCCAGTTTAGGGCCGTTTGCAGGTCTAAGGGGTTTTAAGTTAGATTCAGCAAGCCGACGTCTTACTGTCCATGCACTTGGGTTACTTCCTCCGAGGCGTCGAAACTGATTGGTGAGTTCAGTTCCTGTGAGAAAGCGATTTCGAAGCATGGTGTTCACCAAGTATCGGTCTTCTCGTGCTGTGGTACACCTGGTTCTGCCCGTTCCTGGTCTGCGTAGATTAGAACCAGTTTCTTCGTAACGTCGGAGAACTCTTTGTACTGTTGACAGCGACACACCGACAGTCCTGGCTGTATCGCGCTGACTCCGGCCGGTTTCCAGCATTGTAAGTATTCTGGTGCATTCTTCAGGCGTAAGCGACATAATTTCAGCTTGAATAATGAATATAGAGCACTATCAACATGGTTTATGTACCCACATAAATGACAGATTACAAACAAAAGCAAAACCAAATGCTGTAATTTCATAGTTCCATCTTCGAAAGTGGCCCTTTTTCAAATTTGATTTTTTTATGATATAACTTTACAATAACTAAGAAGTTTTAATACCTTCATTTAAGGAGTATTACATTGTCTATTAAATACAATTTATTGCATTAACCTAGCATTTTTAGTTTCCGAGATTTTTAGGATTCTTTAAGTGACCCGGATTCATTGCTCTCGAGTGTATTAGAAACATACTACTTTGAAGTTCCTGCTCCGGTTCAATACTCTCATTCTCTTCCTCACAATCATCTTGTAATTCTTCTTTGATATCATGATGTTCCTCCTCGGGTTCAGTACTCTCACTGTCTTGTTCACAATCATCTTGTAATTCTTCTTTAATATCATGATATTCCTCCTTAGGTTCAATACTCTCATGTTCTTCCTTACGATCATCTTCTAATTCTTCTTTGATATCATGGCTTTTTGATTGACACTTATCAAGTACACAGTTAACATGCGCTGTTGGAGTAAAACTTATAAACCCTTTGAAAACCTCTCTCTCATTTTGGTTTATTCTTGGTTTTGTCTGTAACAAGTAGTTAAAAATGGTTGGTCAAATGCTGATAACAAGCTATTCAAATGGTTTACTTTACATCAGATGTCATTTATTCCAGAATTGGCTCTTGTAAATCCTTAGATAAGGACCTATACCCCAAAATCATATTCTGGATTTACGCTGCGGCAGTAATCAAACCAGTGATTACCTCAAATTGGTTTATCACCGCTTGGAACAAACTACAACGCCTAAAAAGACTGGCCTGCATGGCGACCACAGGCTGCATAAGGACTATGCCTACAGAAGCACTGGAAGCCATGATGGGCCTCCCTCTGCTACACCTGTTCATACAGCAAGAAGCAACACTGGCAGCGGTCCGTCTCAAATCACTACAACACTGAGGTAAGAAAGAGTCACAACAAACCTCGGTACTACAGGGATTTTATGAAGACGTTCCCATGGTAAGTTGTTAAAGACTGGATACGTAAACAAATTTTCTTCTTTTTCTTTGATAAAACATACAAAATCCAGCTCTATGAGGATCGCCGCTGCGAGGCAGACCCCGGCGGTCCTAACACAACTAATGGTACTGGTGCTAGAAACTTCTCAGGAGACCTCAACATCCGGGTACATATTTGACTATCGAAGATTAAAATATCTACGCTTAAAATATCGATGTTCAAAATATCGAAAATGAAAATATCGAATAACCATAAAATCGAAAATTAAAATATCGAATGATTAAATGATCTACGTCCAATATATCTAAAATCTAAATATCTACAAAAGTTACATCGAAAGATCTAAATATCGAAATACAGATTATCTAATGTCCTAAATATCGAAGTACAGATTATCGAATGTCCGAAATATCGAACCTAACAAGTCGACGGAGCCTTTTTTGCAAGGTGATGATGATGTAACATTTTTAGATATTTTGTAACAATCGATATTTTAATTTTCGATATTTTGAACATCGATATTTCAAGCGTAGATATTTTAATCTTCGATATTCAAATATGTACCCCAACATCCTCATGGCCACAGTACTGGGGGTCCACAACACAGTTGTCCAGGCAGAATACATGAGCATTACTCCGGCAGCGACAGCCTTCTCAGCCCAGAAGGTAAAGGTCAGATAGTATCGGCGTTTTGCTGCTTGACAGCCACATGGTCAACTCTTGCCTCATATATGAGTGTTACCAGAGCCTTAATCAAGTAGGTGAGCTGAACAACATAACCATCCAGTGGATCAAAGTACACAGAGACTCCCGAGGCAACAATGCAGTGGGGATCTCGCTCTAAGGGGATCTAGCTTGGCGGTAGTGGGACCCGAACCATAGTGCCACTCCTTGTATTGTATTGTATAACGGGCTGGTATCCGCAACTCCACGTCATATGCGCGTATTTTGCGTGCGGGTGGGAAAAAAAAAATCATTCGATCCACCCCAGCTCGCCGAGGAATGCCAGCAGCGCCTTCGTGTTGCCGACGATCTCGCGGAGAGTACCTGGGTTACCGAAGTACTTTGCCCTGTATGAAGCAATCTCAGGGCAGTTTAGGAGCACATGGGCTGCTGTCTCGTCCTCCGCCATACAGGCTCTGCACAGGGGGCTGTCTGTGATACCTAGGACAAAGAGGTGTTTATTAAAGGAGCCGTGTCCCGTAAGGGCGGCTGTCATTGTTCGTAGTTGCTGTTTGGTTAACCTGAGCACTAGTTTGGTGAAGCGGCTATTGATGGCGGGTAGTGCCTCCTTGGCTTGTCTGCACTCATCCTGATCCTGCCACAGGCAACGGTGTAAATTACCTGTGCGTTCCCTGACCAGAGTACGTATGTAACCGAAGGGGAGTGGCAGTATAGGCTCGGGTCCCACCGCCGTCAAGCTAGATCCCCTTCGAGCGAGTTCATCCGCTGCGTCGTTGCCTCGAGAGTCGCTGTGTCCTTTGATCCACTGAATGGTTATATTGTTATGCTCACCAACCTGGTTTAGGCTCTGGTGGCACTCGTATATTAGTCCAGAGTTGACCGTGTGGCTGTCAAGCGCCAGCAGCACGGCCATGCTGTCTGATAGTATGCGAATTGAGTGGTCCTTTACCTCTCTGGCTGCGACCGCTGCCGCTGCCAGAATGATGCCCATACATTCTGCTTGGAAAACTGTGTTGTGGACCCCCAGTGATTTGGCTATGCGGATGTTGAGGTCTTCAGAGAAGACTCCAGCACCGGTACCGCTACCTGTTTTAGATCCGTCCGTGAAGATCCGTAGCTCCGCCGGGGTCAGCCCCTCGCAGCGGTGGTCCTCATGGAGTTGGATTTTGTATTTCTTATCGAATATAAATTGTTTGGGTACCCGGTCTTTAATGGCCTTTGCTATTGGAAATTCCTCATAAAGTCCTTGTAATACCGAGGTGTGTTGTGATTCCCTCTTACCCCAGAGTTGTATTGTATCGAGACGAGCCGCCGCCAGCGTCGCTTCTTGCTGTATGAACAGGTGCAGCGGAGGAAGGTCCAGCATGGCTTCCAGGGCTGCCGTAGGCGTAGTCCTCATACAGCCTGTAGTCGCCATGCAAGCCAGTCTTTGTATTCGTTGTAACTTGTTTGAGGCGGTGACTAACCTGGTGCGAGGCCACCAGACCACGGCTCCGTAGGCTATCATGGGTCTAATGACTGTACGATAGATCCATAGTATGATTTTGGGAGATAGGCCCCATCTCTTACCTATCATTCTCCTGCATTGCCAGAAGGTGATGCAGGCTCTGTTTAGCTTGTTTTCAAGATGGCTACTCCAGTTTAGCTTACTGTCTAGGATGACTCCTAGATACTTGACCTCGTTGGCTAACTGGAGCTCTGTTTCAAATAGTTTTGGTAGACGAAACGGTCCAAGTGATCGTTTTTGGGTCAACATTACCAATTCTGTTTTCGAGGGATTTACTGAAAGAGGGTACCTCATATAGTACCCAGGTACTCTCTATGAGATCAAACACGAAGGCTCCTCTGGGAGTTGGGGTGAATCAAATGATTTTCCAACACGCACACAAAATATGCAGATATGACATAGAGTTGTGGATACCAGCCTGTTATCCAATACAATACTGAGGAGAGCCACACATAATACTTTAATAACAAGTGCCACAGAACAAAAGTCAAACCTCACCTCATCATCCTCATTCAACATCTGAGTGAACAGCTTCTCTACAGAATACACAAGCGAGCACCGGTCTACTGTCTTCAGTTAAAAACTGCAAAAAAAAATTTGTTCTATTAATCCCATCCCATCATATTTCCTTAATTTTAATATTCGACGTTTAAAAGTGCCTCTTTGATGGCCTATTTGAAACAAATGATTTGACTTTTGAGAACTATGCATTTGACAATAGAATGGTTTTTGATTAACACGTTGAACGCCATGGCGGTCAGTGCTGACCGACAGCGAACTTTTCCTCCAGGCCAAGCAAAAATCACAGTTCCGTCCAAATTTAGACCAACTGTTTTTTTAATCAGATACTTATATCTAACGTCCAAATGTATGTTTTTATTAACAAAAGTTAACTTAAGTCATTATTTATGGAGATAGTAAACGTCAGACAGCACTGACCGACGCGGCTCCTAGAGACGAAAAAGCGACTTTCCGTTAAAGGGGGCCGCGCGGGTCACGGTGTCAGGTCATCCCGCACCTCCAGAGTTTGCAAGCTCGCACGCCCCTTACGCAGTTTACGCCCGTATCTTGAGCTAAGACGTCGTTACATCGGACAATTGTTTCAATAGTGTATTTATCTACATCTATAGGTATATTATATAAAAGAACAGGGTTTTTTTTTAAGACTGTTGCAGTCTTCTATGTAGGGAAGCAATAAGACGGAATTTTACGAAAATCCTCCTCTAAGGGGGTGAAAAGTGGTGAAAACGTTTGTATGAAAAATCTTATTCTTTGGGTTTATAAGTTTGAAACATGACACAAATAATAACACAAGAAAATAAAAAAAAGATTGGCTCTATTTAAACTACACTCCATTGGTAATCTAGGAGTTGTTAAAGTTTGTATGGGAAAATCATAACGCGTGAGTTGATGAATGTGAAAATCAGTATTTGTATACTAGATCAGAAATAATTATACACGTGTCTTTGGATTTTTCGAAAATCACCCCCTAAGTTAGTGCAAAGGGGTATTTAAGTTTTAAGGGGAAGACCTCTAACCGCTAAAGGTTTAACCTAATTTTTGGTCGGTAGTTGCAATTTATTATGATGTGATCACTAAGAAGGGATTTTGCGAAAATCTACCTATAAGGGGGTGAAAAGGGGTGAAAATCTTTGGATGTAAAATCTTATCCCTGTTGAAACTAGGTACGGATATGAGTATAAGTAAATAAAAAAGATGGACATTATTAGTTTTTTAAAACTAGGTTCCATTGGTAATCTAGACGTTTGTATACACACACACACATATAAACATACTCACAAATACACACAGACACACGAAAACACACAAAAACTTGTGGATTTATAATATTACTGAAGCACTCATCGATAACGCTGCTTACCATTAGTGAAAGATTTTTTTAAATCAGATGAGTAGTTTTATAGATTACTTTTTACATCCACACTCACAGTCCTGCACAATTTACTTCTTTATCCTCATCAGCCCGGAGAAATCTACTGCTAGACAAAGGCCTTTCCAATTTCGCGCCATACAAATTTTCACTCATAAGTAATTGTTGTTTTTCTTCTAAGTCTTTTACGTTGTTCAAAAACCATCATAGTTCGGCGTAACTAGAGGGCCACGCGGGTCAATGAATATAGGATTTAGTTTGATAGCACTGCCCTACGGCCTGTGTGGTTGGATCAAAAACACTCGTAAAACACGGTCAGCACTGACCGACGCGGCCCGAACGGAAAGTCTAGTTGTCGACTATCTCTGACCGACGTGGCTCGAACGGGAAGATGCATTTTTTTTGTTGGCAGTCAACGTGTTAATCTTGCTTAAAAAATGCGTATCTTCAAAAGTTCATACTTCTCGTTTGATTCACAATAAAAAAGTCATCATCATCATATCAGCCCGGAATCACACACTGCTGAGTATGTAATCTGTGGTATAGGCCCCTTTTTCTCCCCCGTTTCTGCAAAAACAAAGTACTCGTGCTTGAATTATCTATAAAGATCATTTACCTACTTACTTGAATTCCAGTCAACTTCTCAGTAGTTGCAGTTCCTAATTGGTGACCATAAACATACGAACATCTTCCATTAAACATATTCTACACATTTGCAGCTTTTCTACTTTCATTTTGTATTGTAAACTAATTTATTGAATTTGTTGTTATAAACACTGGTGGTAACAACAAATTATTAAATTTTTGGCTAAAGACCATTCAATAATCTAAACCCCTAGCACGAATATTAAAAGGAGGTGTTTTTTTTTCCTACAATCATGGCCAAACCGTGTACCTCAAGGAGAAAAGTACGAAATTATAGGAAAAAAATCGTAGATTTTGAATAAAAATATGTTGGATTTATTCGCGCATTTGTACCACCAGAAATTGTCGATCAAAGATGTTAAAACTTGCAACCCAAGAATTGATTTTCATTCTAGCAATGTCATACGTCTCCGACATGATGCGTTTCGTTACTTCATTTATAAACGTGTGAAAACCCAAAAATGTACTTTATAGAATTTATTTATGTATTTCAAATAAGTTTTAATTACTAGTACACATTTTTTGTGAATAATCATGGGAAAAAGAATAAAAAAAAATACATTTATTTCACCTTACGTATTATTTTTTGCGTTTGGTTATCTGCCGACCAAAAGCCAGGGTTCCCGACCTAGGCCGATAGTTTTTTTCTATTGTTGTTTATATTCATTGTCAACAAGCTGTCAAATAATGAAACACCGATGTCATATTTTGACGTGATTTTGACAGATGAAACAGATTGACAGCCGTAAATGCTGTCATAAACGTTTCTTTGAACGCAGTTTCGTTGCGAAGTAGTGTTTTTTCATATACTTTTATTTCTTTTTCTATCAAGTACTGAAGGATTTTAAATACTGCTAAAAATACTAATTATTGGAAGGGATTTTAATAGTAATTTGTACCTCGGTACATGTTTGGGCCGAAAAAAAAACACCTCCTTTGTAGGTTTCGTGTCGTCACTGCCGTATACCGTCTCGTGCCGTAATGACAATGACAGTTCTAGGGACGCTATCTGAAATCGATTAATCAGATATACGTTTTTTGAACCGTAAAAACAAACGAAATGGGAATAAATTGAAGTACTTTTAAATAAATTGAAGTACTTTTAAATACCATCCAATCAAAATTATGACCTGAACCTAAAGTTTGTTTTTTAATCTCGTAGACCAAATTGACAAATGATAATGTCAAAACTGACATAAATTCTATTGAAATTCGTGTCAGTTCGCCATTTGCACCTGTCAATTCAGTCTACGAGATTAAAAAACGACGTATATATTATGCATGGACCTAAAAAAAAAGGCGGACGGAACTTCACTAAGAAACAATTGAAGCACCCATAGTAAGTCAGTGCGCTAATGTGGACAAGCCAGCACGCACACATTCACACCATAGTAAGTCAGCCGTCGGCCATTACGCTTCGAACGACACTCGCGGTTATAAACGGTGTTATTTTGTCTAATAAAAACCAAAGTATGCCGTCATGTGTTGCAAAAAGTTGTCTAAACCATAGTAGTTCAATTAAAAAGCCAGGGGATCACTTTTCATAGTTAAGCATGTCAATTTGAAGCTTATTTCTCGATTTTACGTCAATAAATTTAATAAACATCTCGAAATCAATCAGTGTTGCAAATATTTCAAGGTTCAAATTATTTTAAAATTGGGAGATTTATATTTTATGTTACTATTTATCGTTATTGTATTCTTCTATATTTTTACAGATTTCCCCAAGGCAAATGATGCATGGAAAAATGATTGTATAAAAATAATAAGGGAGTGTAGACATGGAATAGGAATGTAGACGTGTAGGAATGGAACATAAAATAGCTTTAATTAAATATATAAAGCCGAAAAATACTTAAACATTCGTGTATAAAATTGAAAAGGGCTTCTTGAGGAATTTATTGAATAAAACTTTCTCAGCAGTGCGTAGTGATCCAGTATAATTTTGTAAGTGAGCATGACATGTGAAATTGAACAATCAATGTTTAACGCCTGATATAATTCTAATAGCTACAACTAATACTAATTAACATTGCGCATAAATATTTTGAAGAATAAAAGTGAGGGACAGTCATGCGTGAACATGCCCCCGGCCGTTGAAAGCTCGCCTTTCAACCAGCTGCTTCCAGTTACGAACAAATCCTTGAAAAGGTCTCCTAATAGCTCCTCTTGACGTCTCAACTGCGGAGATCTGCCATCATGCTGTCAGTGCCAGGATGAAGAGCAATAACTCAACTAATCTTCTCCGAAGGCGGCAGGATAACGTCCCTTATTATAACGAGGGAGTTCAGGTTTAAGTAGTCCCTGGCCAGTGCGCCACTTGAATCGCTGCTGGAGACAGTCCTTGCCCCATTTAATCAAAATTATATCATCATTTGTCGACATGTTGATGGAGCTTGAAGTGATGGTCAGAGTAATATTTATCTGTCTCATACTATTTAATTCGCCTAAGAGACGTTAATGGCCCTCTAGTTAAAGTGACCTGGAGTGAGAGGCAATAAGTCTTCAGCATTCTACGGTAAAGGTGTAAGTGGCTAAAATCTAAAAATACCATAAATCTAAAATAACTCGGAGTTAAGCTCCTATTACGTCGAATAACAATTTCCCAACACTCATTAGAGAATTGGTCAATTGGACACCCGCCTCCTAATGACAGCTGAAATGTGGAGATTAGGCTAAAATAAAAGAAGTAACCTTCAGTTAAGGAGTCACAGTTGGACAACAAAAAATTTGCAAGTTCATTGCAAAAATAATATTATAATAAATGTTGAGAGGTTTACTCTCCGAGACATAAACCGACGTAATGCCTGTAAATAATTACTACACGTCAAATCACCAACCAACTTTAAAATCAAATAAATGGCCTTAGTGTTAAAGCACATGAAAATACCTTTACCAATCTACATTCACAACCATGACGACTAGCCGAGATTATAGAATACATGTAGTCAACTGCTACGTATTGGAAAGGTAGGTCAGCTGGTGAGAGTCTGCTCAATTGTGGATTACCCTTAAGGGGAACAACTGTTTGTTCCTTAAGTAGCTGACATAATATTGACGATTACAAGCTTTGGTTATTACGACCACCAAGTGGCCAGTATAGGTATATGTCTGTTATTTTATTTAATAATAATTATTTTAATATTAAGAAATGTTAATAACCTAATAATTGAAGAAATGATAGCTAAGTATGTAAGCTTATAAGTGGACTGTATGATAATTATTATGATGTTTCTTCTCGAATGAAAACTTGAAATGTGGTTTACCACTGACATGAACATAAGTTTCATCGAGAAACACATTTAATTTTAATAAAATGAAATGATAATCTATAAAAAATGAATAAAGGGATTTTAATAAAAGTTAATACTCGTAAGTCATTCGGATAAGTTAATTTTGAATGACAATACAATACAACAACAATACTGAACAATAATAAAAATCATCTTGTTGTTCCTTAGAACTTAACGTAAGTATCACTATGTGAAACGTCATAACATGCGTTACTTAATAAAACGAAAAAGTATGACAAAATAAAAAATAGAACGCAGCAAAGTGAAATCATGAAATAAGATGACTGAACAAAGTCGATCAGTCTTTTAAATGAATGTAAATGTAAAGATCATCATATTTGGTTAAATTTATTAATGAGGAACAAAACATGATTTCTGGTTGTTAACAATAACACATTCCGACATATTATTATGATCTATGGAAATGTACTCAGACGTACAATCCTTATACGTTTTGTCAAGTGAGGGTATTTTAAGATTTCTGCGCTCAAGTGACAGAAAACATCGTTTCGCGCGACAGAATGAATTACCCCGACTACCTGACGATTGGTCAAATTGTGTTTTACCGTTAGAGCGACCAGCTGATGTATGTGTTGTATTTTTTATTATAAAGTGGTTTTCACACTGTTTTTAGTTAAGTGAGTAGATGATTTTCGACACGCTTTTTCGAGTTGCGAAAAACGCATCTTTTGGTTTTGAGTAACATCTAACTCACGAGAACTTGAAGAATTTTTAAAATTAGTTTGTAAATGAGTGATATTACATTTTATGGCTGATGAGTGAGACCTAATATGATGATAGCCGCCGTTAATTGGGCCACAAACTAGCCAACCAAGTCTAGTTTGTTGAAGTGTTGGTTTCTCATCACCTAAAATAATTTTATCTGATTGTAATAAATTCCAAAATACGTCAGCACCTAGAATTATATCAATTGGTGCGGGTGTATGGAAATACGGATCAGCTAACTGAATATTTGGCGGCACGTTAACGTGTACCTGCCTAGTGGGAACGTTATCTGTGATTGTGGGCAAAACAAAACATGTTAAATCGTTCGTGTAAGCTTCATTCAAGGACTGTATGTGAACTCGACACATTTTATTCACGTGTGAGAAAGAATTATTAATTCCTTGAATGGACTTATTAGTTTTTGAATACGGAAGATTTAACTTTTTAAATAATTGTTCTGTCATTAAACTTGATGAACTGGCTGAATCAAGAAGGGCGCGTGCAATATGCTCTTTATTATTGGCATCATAGCACCTAATTAATGCAGTGGACAACAAGATGTCGCCTGCGCTGCTTGCATGCGAATGCGCTGTGACATTAGCTGAGAGCGCAACGTGAATATTATTGTCCGCGGTGGAAGATGCCTCGACCTTATCGTTATCGGTCATCCCGTCAGCTGATTGACTTGAAACCGGTTTTGATTTGAAATCTGTGTTATGAATTAGCGTGTGGTGTTTGCGCTTACAGATGTTGCAACCGGATTTCTTACAATTATTGGGATAGTGACCGTGACGAAAGCAGTTATAACAAACTTTAAAACGAGGCAGTATTGACATTCTATCGTTGACATTCAGTGCTAGAAACTCTGGACAAGAATTAAGATAGTGATCGCCATTACATTTTGGACAACTTTGTGATGATGAAGTACTATTTGAATCAGTGTTTTCAGTTGAAATCATAGCTTTAAGTTTGAAATTATTCTTTAAATTAGTTGTAGAATGACGTGATTTCTCCAGTGTTTCCATGAAATCAGCACGATTTTGTATGAATTCGATTAAGTGCTGAAGTGTGATTCGCTTAGATTTATCTAAATGCCCTTTGTGTTCCTCCCATTCTCTAAATGTTTTGCTGTCAAATTTTTTGACGAATAATATAAATTAATAAAGTGTCCCAATTATGAATAGGTTCGCCTAATGTTTTTAGTGCTCTAATGTTTTTGTTGACATTGTCGATAATAGACTTTAATCCAGTTGAGGACTCCTTTGTGATCGATTCGATGTTGAACAGCGCCGTGACGTGATTTTCAATTAATAACCGTTTGTTATCGAATCTCTCACAAAGAAGTTCCCATGCTTCGTTGTAGTTTTGAGCAGAAAACTCAATTAAATTAATTAGAATAGCAGCAGATCCTTCCAATGACGATCTCAGGTAATGAAACTTATTTATCTCGTCTATTTCATCATTGCTGTGAATGAGACTAGAAAATGTGTCATGAAACTCGAGCCAGGTATCGTAAGATCCCGAGAATTTTGGTAATTTGATGGTTGGTAATTTGACGAATTGACGCTTATAACTACTGTGACTAGATTTAATATCATCTTGTTCCGATTTTGAATGATTACAAATCATAATTTTAGCTTGAGCCATCAAACCATAATATTGCGAGTCAATCGAGGTTCTCTCGAGAGCTTCAGCGTCAATGTTATCACAAAGGCATTCTATTTTTAATTGAATGTCATTAAAATCATCGTACAAATTTTCCAATTTATCGACACGCAACTGTAACTCCATTACCTGACAAGGGGATAACTCAGTATCTTTTAAAATACTTAAGTACGTTCCGAATACTGTTAATCTTCCCTTATAGCTGCTACGCTTCTTTTTAAGATCCTTAATATCAGTCATTTTGAAGGTGGGTGTCGTTGACCCTGAAATTATACAGTAAAAATGTTAAAAAACAATGTAACAATAATTATTTATAACAAAAACCAATCGTAAAGAGACTATAATAACAATTGGCGTTAATGCGTTAATTAATAACTAGATATAAGTTTGATTTAAAATTGTATCACTACTAATTTAATAATGAACTGCTGTAGGTAGGAATTTAAGGTATATGAATAATTAAAAAATAATGTAACTGTTAAATTGATAATATCTACAAAGATATACGATGCAAACACTAAAGGTGTTAATTAATAACAATTGTATTTAGAATAACTGAATAGTTAACTAAATAATGTAGCTATGACTAATGCTACTGTACTGTATTTTATAAGTACTGGCTAACCATATTGAGAATACAAATGAAAATTAACCTAATTAATGTGTATAATGCTTATAAATAAATTTAAATAATATCTTTGTAAAATAAAAATATAAAAACACGTTACTAACCTTATGATTCCTAAGTACCTAATTGATGAAAGTTTTATATTATATTACCTGATTATTATACCAATTTATTGAGTGTTGGGTGGAAATTAATAAATATTATATACCTAATGCTGAACACTGTCCGTTTTTAATATTAAAACACTAATGTTCATGCCACTTTTTCCATCCAAAAACTCGTGTCGCACTTTGACCTCGTCACTCCGGTACACGGCGATATTTTTTGTAATTAAATTGCAGATAATATTCTTAATTATTCCTCTTCTGCTGGTAATCCTTTGGTATCCGGTTTGTAAGGGCCATGTATAAAATTGAAAAGGGCTTCTTGAGGAATTTATTGAATAAAACTTTCTCAGCAGTGCGTAGTGATCCAGTATAATTTTGTAAGTGAGCATGACATGTGAAATTGAACAATCAATGTTTAACGCCTGATATAATTCTAATAGCTACAACTAATACTAATTAACATTGCGCATAAATATTTTGAAGAATAAAAGTGAGGGACAGTCATGCGTAGTGATGGGCGGAGAGTAAATACTCAGATGATAAATACTCGAGTATTTATCCGAAATGAGTAAATACTCGTATTTTCTCGTTTTTATCGGATATTTACTCAAAATGATGGATATTTATATTTTTTGCGAATGGAATGGTTATTTTTTCAAATTCAATGGCAAGGATTGTTATTTGGGCTTTCCAAAAATTACATTACCGATTATTAGGTCTCAGAAGTCTCTCCAGTGAAGGAGAAGCAATGTACTCGGCCTCTTTTCTATGCCGTTTATCTCGTCTGCGTATCTTGGATCTGCGGATATCCTGTTTGGCTTCTGCAAAAAGTGTATGTGAGGGATTTGACTGACTGACAAGGCCCCCATAGAGGGACAAACGCCTGTTGGGGTCGCGAGACTGTCAAAACAGGTAACCGTGACCCTGAAACGTAAATGGCTAGTAAAGAAACACCGTGAATTTTAGCCAGTACAAGTCTGGGCGACTCATTTGCCGGTTTATCCACGTTAAAAAAGGGCGAAGGAAGCAATCGGGGTGAGAACATCTTGGCAGTGTCTCTCGTCATGACGAACGTCTTCCAGGCTTTGCCCTAGAGTTAAATTAAGGAAGCGCTCCGCTATTACGAAGTTTCGAATTCCAACCATCTCCGGTGCACCGTCGCCATCGGAACCTGGCACACTGTTTCTGCTTGACCGAGCGCTTCGTGGTACAATCCTCCATGATATCGGCGTTGTCTACTACGCCGATGACATGTTATAACTGTAAAATAAATAGGTTTTCTTTCTTCTTAACGACGCGGAAGAGGACGTACCGTGACTAGTCACTACGGATAACAAATGAACAGGGGTTGAACAAATGAACAGGTCCTGCCACAGATCCAGCAATTAGGCCTTGAGATGACGTCAATAAGGCCAAAGCCCTATGTTAGGTAAGGGTTGAAAACAAGTTTTGTTGTCATGTTTTATAAAGGAAACCGTTTACTCGTAACTTGAAACAAGTAGATTCAAATCAAATCTCGTAGTAAGACTCGGTGTCGAGTACGGTTAGGCTCAGTAAGACTCGATAAGACTTGGTTAGACTCAGTCAGACTCGGTAAGACTTGGTAAGATTCTGACATACGGTAAGACTCAATCAGACTCGGAATCAGATTCAGTTAGTCTTGGTAGGACTCGGTCAGACTCGGAATCATACTCGTTAAGACTCCGTAAGACTCGGTAAGACACTGTCAGGCTCGGTAAGAATCAGTCAGACTCGGTCAGACTCAGAGTCAAACTCGATCAGACTTGGTAAGACTCGGTCAGACTTGGTAGGACTCGGTTAGTCTTGGTAAGACTCGGTCAGACTTGGTAAGATTCGGTCAGTCTTGGTAAGACTCGGTCAGTCTTGGTAAGACTCGGTCAGACTCAGAATCATACTCGTTAAGACTCCGTAAGACTCGATAAGACACGGTCTGACTCGGCAAGACTCGGTCAGACTCGGCAAGACTCTGTCAGACTCGGTAAGAATCAGTAAGACTTGGTCAGACTCATTCAGACTCGGAGTCAGACTTGGTAAGACTCGGTCAGACTGGGAATCATACTCGTTAAGACTCCGTAATACTCGATAAGACATGGTCTGACTCGGTTAGACTCGGTCAAACTCGGTAAGACTCGGTAAGAATCGGTCAGACTCGGAGTCAGACTTGGTAAGACTCGGTCAGACTCGGAATCATACTCGTTAAGACTCCGTAAGACTCGATAAGACATGGTCTGACTCGGTAAGAAACGGTCAGACTCGGTAAGACTCAGTAAGAATCGGTTAGACTCAGTCTGACTCGAAGTCAGACTCGGTCAGACTTGGTAAGACTCGGTCAGACTTAGGAAAACTCGGTCAGACTCGATATCATACTCGTTAAGACTCCGTAAGACTCGGTCAGACTCAGTAAGAATCGATCAGACTCGGTCAGACTCGAAATCGTACTCGACACCGTAAGACTATAAGACTTGGTCGGACTCGAAGTCATGCTCGTTAAGACTCCGTAAGACTCGGTAAGACTCAGTCATACTCGGAATTAGGATCAGAATCGGAGTCAGTCTGACGGATACACTCAGATATACTCGGTTAAATTTGATCAGACAAAAATGTGCGGTCGCGCGTCCACATCAGTTCTACTTTATAATTAATTAGAAAATGAAAATTTATGTATTATTCAAGGTTTTGATTAGAAAATTGAAAAAAAAACAACGTATTTGGAAAAAACTGGAATATTTCCTACTTTTTCTAACGCTTTTAGTAATAGTTATTATTAAAGTGATTAAAAAAGTACTTTACGAATCGTATATTATCAGATTTTCATGTATTTCAATCATTTTTCTTGTAAAATAACAAAATTTACGATGAACAAATGTAACATAAACTGTAAGTAGTATTTATCCACTGTTTTGGATAAAAACTCGAGTAAAAATGGAAATTTATTGAGTATTTACTCATTTTGAGTATTTATCCGGATAAAAACCCATCACTAGTCATGCGTGAACAATTCGTTTTCACCACTTCAGTAAATTAGAAGGGATTTCTAGATGTGTCGATAGCAAAAGACAAGTCTACAAAAATTTGAATCACCAAAAGGGATTGTAAAACTTTATTAACATTAAACGAGTTGTAAATATTTTAATATCCAATGTGCTTAAATGATTTTACCTTTATTTTAAAAATAGGTATCCGTCACAAAAAAATTGTAATTAAACTTAAGTTCAAGGGAGATCTTAATTAAATATTGTTTAAAAATGGGTAATTTTTTCCTTCATCTGGCATCCCTATACACACTCACACATATTAACGCCGCCGCCATTGTGGTGCTTCAATCGTTTCTTAGTGAAGTTCCGTCCGCCTTTTTTTTAGGTCCATGATATTATGTAGGTACCTTATTATTTTTTTTCTTGTAATTCTTTTGAGGACAGAATCTGTTCTTTTAATTAATAAAGTGTTATAAAATGTACCATTTTTCTTTTTTATTTTACCTATCGGAATAGAATGGACAGAACTCAGAAGCGATACATTTTTTGGTGACTGTAAGAATCTAGCAGCAGGTCCACCGAAACCAGTAAAATTTTGAAAGTGGTCCACGAGAAAAATAACTTTGGGAACTATTGATGTACATCTTTACATTATAGCTGCTGTAAACCTATCTAGTCTGTGCTGCTGTGCGTGAAGCCCTTTACACAGACTACATGACGCAACCGATCACAACCGATGAAACCGATTTGAGCCGGTCATAGACATAAAATGATATGGACTAGAAATACCTACACAAAAAACGTGTATACCACGTGTATACCTACAAGTGTAACAATAAATGGCGGCCAATGATAGGAATGTGCCAATCAAGAAACATAGTGTCACTGTAACGAGTATCGATACTAGTATCCCAAGTACTTTTATGGTGAACGCACACCTAGCCGCACCGCAGTCTCCGCAGTCCGTTTTCTTACCGATTCTGCGGCTACTGCGATGCGGGTAAGTGTGCGAGGTTTTATAGAACTTCATACAAAGAATTCGTAATGCGGGGACTGCGGAGACTGCGGTGCGGCTAGATGTGCGTTCACCATTAGGATTACATCATAATAGTATATGACTAGATACAATGATTGACATTATTGAATTAAAATCCATGTAGTTACGTCAAAATAATGTGATTTTTTATAATTATTATGATAATTATAATTAACATTAAAAGAAAGTTGTATTATAAATTTTGTTTATTGATTAAAATAATCTGACTTAAAAATTAAGCTTATCTGAATTTTGTATAGGTAATACAAAGCTGTATTTGTAACAGTTATGTATTACCTATACAAATTTCAAATCATTTACTTAAAGCAGACCAGTTAAATACATTTTCAATTGATGACAATTAAAATCCGATATTATAATATATGCTAATGATAGCATAGGTCGGAATTAGGTAGAGTTATTCATGTACATATGTAATTACACAGCGAAAGACAATGATATTATAAAGAAAGATACGCCATGTTCATACTAAATGGCGTTCAGATTTCGTTGCGTTGTTATTATAAGTACTAACTTAAATGTATACAGTAATTTAAAACTACGACAGCGACAGATAATACGGAACGTATAAGATAGAAAGAGATAGCTAGTTTTAGTGTGTTGCGCTTGAAGTACAGTCCACACTACACTAGAGTATCATAGAGTTTGTCGATTCACCACAGAACAGACATTGAATATAACAAATAGGCAAGCGCGTGGGGTGCGCGCTTGGTATAATTATTTATTATTTTTATGCCGATTACCAATGTACAGCTACTAAGTACTGCGAAGGAAAATTTATCTTCTTACAATTATATTATATTTTAAATACTGTCAAATATTTGTATCAAATTTCTGAAGACAGTTTTATTTATATTTATAGTTTAGTCGAATACGTAATAGTAGTTTATCTACTCTCATATCGTAAAATTCGAAATACAAAACTCAAAACGAGTTTATAATGACATACTTTATACCATAGAGTATCGTAATGAAATTAAAAAATTAAATTATAACACTGTTTCTCTAACAAAACAATGTTATAATTTAATTTTTTTTCATTATGATACAGATTACTGACCATAGATACATCTATTTCATTTTTTTATCTGTGGCTGCGCGCGCTTTAAATAGGAATGTTGGAATTTTGACGTTTGTATTTCGGTGGATGAATATTAGTGTTAATTAATTTTTATCTTTTATTACACTCGTGTATAATACCCCTCATTATGTACCAGTTACATAAACTACTATTATGTAACTGGTACATAATGAGGGGTATTATACACGAGTGTGAGTTTAAAAAACGAGCGAAGCGAGTTTTTTAATAGTATCACACGAGTGGTATAATACCTAGTTATGTACAGTTTCATACACTACTTCATCTACTCTCATTGAATACGAACATATCAAATAAAAGATAAAAAATTATTAACACTAATATTCACCCACCGAAATACAATCGTCAAAATTCCAACATTCCTATTTGAAGCGCGCGCAGCCACAGATAAAAAAAATGAAATAGATGTATCTATGGTCAGTAATCTGTATCATAATGAAAAAAAATTAAATTATAACATTGTTTTGTTAGAGAAACAGTGTTATAATTTAATTTTTTAATTTCATTACGATACTCTATGGTATAAAGTATGTCATTATAAACTCGTTTTGAGTTTTGTATTTCGAATTTTACGATATGAGAGTAGATAATAGCTGTTAGTTACATTGGCGACTTTCATAAAAATGAAATAAATGTGTAGGATTTTAATAATTAATAATATACTTCAACACAAGCGCCTGTGAGAATAAGTAGATTTCTTATATTGGTACTGAGTTGGTAATGAATGATGTTTTAAATAAAACAACAAGCAAAATTGAATTCTATTTATGACTATAACTTTATAACTATAACTATAAATTTGTAACTATAACTAACCTCATTCTATATAACATTAATCATAAAAAGTTTAAAGCGCAACGCTATAATTTGTGCCTACCATTTCGCTTCTGTTTGAATAATCTATGACCCGACTTATGACGGATGCTATTTGTCTCTGTCACGCAGCAGATTGCCATCCTATTATCTATCCTTTTCGAACCATGGACCTAAAAAAAAGGCGGACGGAACTTCACTAAGAAACAATTGAAGCACCCATAGTAAGTCAGTGCGCTAATGTGGACAAGCCAGCACGCACACATTCACACCATAGTAAGTCAGCCGTCGGCCATTACGCTTCGAACGACACTCGCGGTTTTATACGGTGTTTTTTTGTCTAATAAAAATCAAAGTATGCCGTCATGTGTTGCAAAAAGTTGTCTAAACCATAGTAGTTCAATTAAAAAAGCCAGGGGATCACTTTTCATAGTTAAGCATGTCAATTTGAAGCTTATTTCTCGATTTTACGTCAATAAATTTAATAAACATCTCGAAATCAATCAGTGTTGCAACTATTTCAAGGTTCAAATTATTTTAAAATTGGGTGATTTATATTTTATGTTACTATTTATCGTTATTGTATTCTTCTATATTTTTACAGATTTCCCACGGCAAATGATGCATGGAAAATGATTGTATAAAAATAATAAGGGAGTGTAGACATGGAATAGGAATGTAGACGTGTAGGAATGGAACATAAAATAGCTTTAATTAAATATTTATAGCCGAAAAATACTTAAACATTCGTTTTCACCACTTAAGTAAATTAGAAGGGATTTCTAGATGTGTCGATAGCAAAAGACAAGTCTACAAAAATTTGAATCACCAAAAGGGATTGTAAAACTTTATTAACATTAAACGAGTTGTAAATATTTTAATATCCAATGTGCTTAAATTATTTTACCTTTATTTTAAAAATAGGTATCCGTTACAAAAAAATTGTAATTAAACTTAAGTTCAAGGGAGATCTCATGGACCTAAAAAAAAAGGCGGACGGAACTTCACTAAGAAACAATTGAAGCACCCATAGTAAGTCAGTGCGCTAATGTGGACAAGCCAGCACGCACACATTCACTCCATAGTAAGTCAGCCGTCGGCCATTACGCTTCGAACGACACTCGCGGTTTTATACGGTGTTATTTTGTCTAATAAAAATCAAAGTATGCCGTCATGTGTTGCAAAAAGTTGTCTAAACCATAGTAGTTCAATTAAAAAAGCCAGGGGATCACTTTTTATAGTTAAGCATGTCAATTTGAAGCTTATTTCTCGATTTTACGTCAATAAATTTAATAAACATCTCGAAATCAATCAGTGTTGCAACTATTTCAAGGTTCAAATTATTTTAAAATTGGGAGATTTATATTTTATGTTACTATTTATCGTTATTGTATTCTTCTATATTTTTACAGATTTCCCACGGCAAATGATGCATGGAAAAATGATTGTATAAAAATAATAAGGGAGTGTAGACATGGAATAGGAATGTAGACGTGTAGGAATGGAACATAAAATAGCTTTAATTAAATATTTATAGCCGAAAAATACTTAAACATTCGTTTTCACCACTTAAGTAAATTAGAAGGGATTTCTAGATGTGTCGATAGCAAAAGACAAGTCTACAAAAATTTGAATCACCAAAAGGGATTGTAAAACTTTATTAACATTAAACGAGTTGTAAATATTTTAATATCCAATGTGCTTAAATTATTTTACCTTTATTTTAAAAATAGGTATCCGTCACAAAAAAAATGTAATTAAACTTAAGTTCAAGGGAGATCTTAATTAAATATTGTTTAAAACTGGGTAATTTTTTCCTTCATCTGGCATCCCTATACACACGCACACATATTTACGCCGCCGCCATTGTGGTGCTTCAATCGTTTCTTAGTGAAGTTCCGTCCGCCTTTTTTTTTAGGTCCATGTTTCGAACCATTACGTCAATAATACGAAATTTATTTGAAAATGAGGAATAACTCGTAAAAAAAATACAAAATTGATATATTTTTAATAGACTTGCTTTATGTCACTCCACAACTCTTATTTTTCTTGGCACCATAGTTTTTGCACTTTCTGAAGACACAACTTTGCGTTTTTGTTACGCCGCGCACTCACGTTACCTCGCTCGCTGTTGTAATCCGACTAAATGAGGGTGCCACAATTGTGTTACATTCTCCTCAACATTTTGTGCGTGCTAGTGCGATATCTACCTCTTTTTATTTATAATATCATTGGCGAAAGATATGTCCAAAATCCCGGAATTACTTTACATCATACAGAAAAAAATCGAGATTTATTAAATAAAAAAGTTTTAACTTTCACACAATTTATTTATCTGTTCTATCTCTGATATTTTTATTATGGCATTATTTATTTGTAACACTGTTTCACACACGAGATTGTCTATTAAAAAATAAAATCCCATCTCAAGATGAATGAAAATCGTATAAGACTATCAGATAACACTGTCCTTATCAGTTTGTTTACACTATTCACTTCACTATATACACGATTAAACGATTATTTACTCGTCCCGCACAATTCGTAACACTGTTACACACGAAATTGTCTATTAAAAATCCCATCTCAAGATGAATGATTTAACAAAGGTCCTGTATAAATGACGATTCAAAATTATTATCCTGTCCATGGAGTGTCTTCTCCATAGAGATCTACGCAGTAGACAACTTCTACTACCACCACCACTCTTCTTTTTTTTTTTGTCTAATGACTGTAGGTCGAAATGATTCATTAAGTTGTTTTTGCTGGTCGTCTGAAAAAGAATGGAATACACATTACTATCTATATAACTTAGACTTAAAAAAAGGCAGTTATTTAACAATAATATTAATACACTTACCGAAAATATTGTAGGTACAGAGTTCTCATGTAACCTAATACCATCAAAGTTTTCTGTTAAAATATTTTCAGTCTTTACTTCGAGGACTAATATTTTCCTCAACGATAGAGTCCAACCAATTTTTCTTTAGTCGTTCATTTTCGGGAAACCTATAAAAGATAAGTATTTATGTATCAATATATTATCATTAAAAGGTAACAGTTTCAGTGTAACGAAGCGACTAGTATCGGGAACTAATACAGAACGGTACAACACTATTATTATTGTAAACAAACGAACGAAAATTATAAAATGAAGAATATTGTCTGTAGGACGGAAATAAACCCAAATAGTAATTCTCTAACCATGAAAATATGATGACTTATCGATTTCTTTACCGAAATTGTTCTCTTTCATGTACTTTTGCATGAAAAACTGTTACTAACCTGTACAAAGTCTATTTAGGCTGTTTTTCTTTTTCCCGGCACGGCAAGACACAATTGAACATTCAGGTATGTTGAATCACAGTTTTTTTAATTGTAACACGCACTTTTATAAGAAAACACTCCGTAATTTACTCAAAAATCTAAAGTCAACAAAAAGTAAACAGCTGTTTGACAGCAGAACTACCACAGAGCTTGTAACAATAAATGGCGAAACCAGCACGTTTCTGTTTCGTAGGCAAATATGGCTACAAAATATTTCCATTTTGAGCAACAACTGAAATATTGTTGTCTCTTTTCTCAAATATAATTACTGCATTAGAAAGAAAGAGATAAACGAATATTTCACTCTCTGTTTCGTATTTGCCTCACATTTGAATAAGCAAAATGTTTATATAGAACATTGGGGCGACTCCATATAACTTTATCTCAATGGTTTGAGCCGGTAGTCTGTGGTCAAACCGGTGTCATTGTCAAACTGTCAGTGTCAATCTCTAAGTAGTCTGTGAGTGTCAGTGTCAATGTCAAACTGTCTCGCGACTCGCACGTCGTCGATTTGTTTTCATTCGTGAATAATTAGCGAAAACGGGCTCTGAATATTCCAGAAAAATATTTATTTTACTCCTGTGCTGTGATTTTAAAAATTATAATGATAACTTCTAAGGTAAAAACGTAGAAATCTATTTAAAATTAAAAAACAGACGTATTAGGCAATGTGTAAATTATTATCATGATCTAGTGTAAAAGTGCGTACTCTTCATGACTTTACAATTTAAGTACTCCTAATAACCTTGTTCATACCTGTTTTTCCATATTCATTGTACTTTTTTTTTTTTTTAAAAACGCCCCAAACTAGGAATTTCACCTGCGTCGTGCGTTTACAAACATACAAACTCTTATACACAAACACCCAGACGGAGCAACTACTTGAAGGTCATACAAATAGTTGTTCCGTGCGGGGATCGGACCCGCCACACGTTGACAGGTTAAAATTCTGGGAATTACAGCTTGGCCAGAATGTCTTGAAACGAAACTAATCTTTTTGTTTGCTGACAATGTTTTAAAATCTTTGACAATTGATGTAAACAAAGAACGCAGGTTTGTTAGATTTATTACTGTGCCATAACACTAACGTAATAAGTGAAAAAAGATAAAATAAAAACATTCAAAGTGCTGGTAGCGAGAGCGCAGTGGCGACTTCCGGTTTTCTACTCTAATTTGCCAAGCTGTAATCAGCACCACTATGATCCATAGTATGGTTTGATTTTTATTCCAAAATCAGCTGGTTACATTCCTGTCCTGGCTTATTGTCTTATAAAATATCCAATGCTGCATTTTTGATATCATCAAAATAATATAAATATAATTTTAATAGGTAATATATTATGATATTGTATATTTTTGTTTAATTATAACTTATTCTTTGCGAAGGCTGGTTAACCTATAATAAGTGTAAGTCCTAGTATAAATGATATTTATTCAGCAAATTGATTTTGGCAAACTCTTTTACACGTCAAAAAGACACTATTTTTACACTAGATGAGGCCGGTGTTTCGTACCTGACTACTCTGAGAAGAAACATCCGAAACAAACTCAGAGGTCACAGTCCTCTTTTAAAGTCCAGACAATTTTAGTAGTTTTATAATTATATACCTTAACTTAACTGTACATAGAAGCTGTTGGGAAACCTTAATAAATAAATAAAATCAGCCTCAAGGCTCCTTTCAATGTTTTCGACATGCGGAATAGTGGTGGTTTGTATTTTCCTATGTCTTTAAACGCACCCACAACAGAGGAGAAGTTTCTAATGTGAGGAGAAGTTTTATAAAAATATAAATAATATATTCCACAACTATCACACAACGCCATCTAGTCCTAAGCTAAGCAGAGCTTGTGTTATGGGTACTAGACAACTGATAAACATACTTATATATTTCTAAATACATACATATTTTATATAAATTACACCCAGACACAGAACAAATGATCGTGCTCATCACACAAACATTTGTCCTGGGTGGGAATCGAACCCACAACCTCCGGCATTGCAGTCAGGGTCACTAAACACTAGACCAACAGGCCAGTTCATAAAAACACAATCATTTACTCTTTCAGCTGGAAGTCTTAGTAGACTTTGGGTCAAAAGTAGACACAGACGCTCTGAACAAGACCCTTTCAGAGTTAAAGTCTCAAGAGGGAGTCAAAGAAGCTGTATATAAGGATGGGGCCTTATTGGTTGAGACCTCCTTGCCGAGCACGCAGGTGCTTGAGATGGTGACGAAGACTTCAGGGAAGAGAGCCGTTCTGCAAGGATTTGGGGGTGAGCTGTTCTGTACCCTTAGCACGAGTTTTCAGTATTTGAGACGTAAAGTAAACTGGAACTTTGACAATTTTCAAGGAAAAAGTTAGTTCCTTCTTCGCACACCAGAGGCGCTGTTCCATTTTTTCATACAAGAAACGCTGTAAATACTAGAAAGACGCTGGTAAGTAAAAGAGTGAAAACTCGTGATAAGGGTACTGTATTATTTTGAAGAATTATGTTAAAGATTTGATTGGGATTGTCTGGGGGCGTCTAAACTACTTATCGGTTTTGAATCCCACTTGCAACTGAATTTTTCTTTCCTCAAAACTCAAATACTACTACGTTCGTTTACGATGCGCGTCGCATGCGTTATTGCGTTTAAAAATAATTGATTAGCATGATAGACGCTACCTCATTTTAAAAATACAATGTTAGGTATGATTCGCCGAGACAAAATCTGGACAGAAAATACTGAACAGTCAGCTATGCTGACTAAATTATCGGCTGAGACCATGCTGAGTTCAGACGAGAGTGAAGCATTTTGACAGCTGTCTCAGCCTATGCTACTCAGCATTCGCCATTTTTCTTTTAGTCCTGCTCAGATATTGTATCGGCTAAACGGTTAGCCGATACAATATCTGAGCAGCACTACAAACAACATGTTGAGATTACAGACAAATCAATGGGTACAGACCCATTGATTTGGCTGTAATTTCAACATGTTGTTTGGAAGTAGTTAGCAACTGCTCCAAGAGATGGCGCTTTGTTACCAAAAATGTTCAAACGAGGGAATTGAGAATTTCAGTGCGAGGAAAGCACGTAAAGTCGTTGGTCCCGGCCGTGATTTGTAGATCTTTGACAGTCGTTACTGTTAGTCAGAAGTTCTAAAGTCTGACAACCAGTCTTACCATGGGGTATCGTATTGCCTAGTTACTGGGTCGTGGAGGTCCGACACTCCGACAGTCAGTCGCTCCATGTAAAATACTGATATCCATCTGCATCTGGTTCAATTGGAAGCCGAACCCAATATAGTTATGAAATGGCAAGCAGATGATGAATCCCAAGCCTAATGTTTTATTTGTATATATAGTTGCTTCTAATTACACCTTTTTGTTAAGACCGCATTTCCATTATACAAGTTATGCAACTTGAGCAAACCTGCATACAAGTTACTAGTAATTTGAACTGTGGATTGTGTTTTTAATTTCAATTCAATCAACTTGTACACATATAGTATAACCCGGTTCATTGAAGAAAGGAATCTTAAATGGCGGTACTGGGTGGGAATCGAACCCACGACCTCCGGCATAGCAGACAGGGTCACTAACCACTAGACCAACAGGCCTGTCATAACTCCCCAGAAACACAGTCAGCAGTAGCGATGATCTCCAGCCAGTCCTGCTGCCAGGCGCAGGTGTTCGGTGTGATCCGCTTCCAGCAGACGCCTGAGGGTCCGCTGGTGGCAGACGGCAGCATTGACGGTCTACCGGCAGGGCTCCATGGAGTACACGTGCATGATACTGGTGATTTGAGTCAGGTGTGTTCTCATTCATTCATCTTAAGAGCGCATATTCTGAAATTTGGCTACGTCGCAAATGGTTGTCAAATATTAATAAGTTTTAATTAATTTAGCATTGTTACTGTATGAAAATAAGAAAATGGATCTGTAGTGCACTAAAAAATTGATAAGGGAATGCAATTATTAATATTGTAACACCGTATATACATATAGTTTTAGACTACCTTGGTAATCAGCAATTTGACTAAGGACGCAAGAGCGAGCGAAGCGAGCTCGGGACTTGCGGCACCCCGACTCGAACAGGTTAGGTTCGAAGAGGATGGTGGGGTCTGAAAGACCCTGCCATCCTCTTCGTGTTAGGTTACTTTAAACCTTACAAACAGAAATAGAAGCCCCGCGACGCGGGGCTCCGTCGACACACCTTGATAGGTGGTAATCAGCAATTTGACTAAGGATGCAAAAGCGACCGAATTAATGATTGTTTTTTTAAAGATAACATGTATTTTGATTCAGAAACTCTCTGACTAGGTATACAGTTTGCTCTTCAACTACAAATACAAACTGCGATCGAACTCAGAGCAACCCTGGTCTGAGTCAGCATACAGTTTGGCAATACGCGACCCGGGCAGGCACGATACACAATTCTAGAAAAAATATAGACGCACACAAGTTTTTTTCTTTACTACAGGGGTGCAGTTCAATAGGGGGTCACTACAACCCCAGTGGGACCCCACATGGGGGTCCAAACGACCCCACAGACAGAAGACATGCTGGTGATCTAGGAAACATAGTGGCTGACGAGAACGGACGAGCAACGTTCAGGATAGTTGATAATGTGCTCAAGGTATTTATTTATTCCCACGTTTTTATACACTCACTTTTCTTGTTTCTTTGTTTGTTTGTCGTTTCGGTTGGACTTTTGCTACGCAATTAAAAATAATAAAATAATTACTTAATAGATTAAACAAAGGCTAAAATTTAAATGCGCATCAATAATTCTTTTTGTATACCAAAATGGATAAATGGTCACCAAATCTAAAACTCGCTTTAGCAAGATTTCAGGGACACCCCGAAGTTCGGTTTGGTTAGGTTCCTTTAAACCTTGTACACAGAAATAGAAGCCCCGCAAAGCGGGGCTTCGTCGACCCTGCTAAGGTAGATTTATTTTTATTACACATAATAGGTTTATTTCTTTATTACTTAGGAAACGTTATTTGACCATTTATCCATTTTGGTAACCGTTTAGAATTTTTTTGGTAGTAAAATAGGTACTTTTTTGGGTGGTGTTTAAACACAAGCCTTAAAAAAATCTAAAATACTCACATTTTAAAATGTCCTAAAAATAAGAAAATAACCCTACGGGGCTGAAAGAGGGGCCACTCAAAACGTGGGGGCGTATCTTTGCAAGTTACACCCACGATCTATACTATCCCATAAATAATCCCTTAAATAATATACTCGAGTTTAGATCCGTTATATCTTATTCAATATGCATTAATTCAACAAAAGATAAAAAACATTGGCAGTCACGTCTGAAACATTCATAAATCGATAGATCATATCAATACAAACATCAAATTTATGAGGCAAAACCTCCTCACGTTTCCGAGTTATGAGCTGTCAAACATGTACAAGTTACTTGTCTAAAGAAAAACTAAATGGCGGATGGAACCTGGTACACTCCCCATACAAAAATGTTCAAACCCCTTTGCTATTAATTGATGCTGTAAATTTCCAGCAGTTCCAGAATTTCCAGCATTTCCAGGTGTTCTGTAATATTTGCAGGTGTGGGATATAATCGGTCGGTCCGTGGCTGTCACGGAGGGAACAGACGACCTCGGGAGAGGCAGCTCACCTACTTCGAAGATAGATGGAGACAGCGGGACCCCGTGAGTATTGAAACGTGAAAGAAAGCAATTTATGGAAGAATGGCTTCGAAAAAGGAATCAATTCACTCACGTCAATTTGTTGAATGAATTATCACTAGAACCAAGTGACTGGAGATTTCAAGCTTTGTAACTCCATATATTGCTAAACAGGATACTAATATGAGAGAAGCGATTAGCACTCATGCGAGATTGACTGCCACTCATTCCACACATTGTCACACATTCGAGCAAACCTGAAGCCTTGGAATGATGATCGCGCATTGACGGTCAGTTTGGCGCGACGCGTCGCTTGGATTTATGGTAGTCACGGAAAATGTCCGTGGCGAGTCGTCAGTTAAAACTCTGGAGTGATGATTCGCCATTGACGGTCAAATTTTAAAGTGACGCCCCAGTTTTATGCCGCAGTTTTATGTTTGGACTGATCGTCAATGGCCGGCTTTACCGCATGACGCAGGTCCTCACCGGACACGGAAGTCTCGGGAGGTACCTGTGTCAGATGAGGAAGGAGGAAACGCCTGGGTGTCACCACTGCGAGGATCGCCCGGAGGACACAGTAGAGCATACGGTGCAAGACTGCCCCGCTTGGGCAGAGCACCGACGTGTCCTCACGGCGGCGATAGGCGGAGACCTCTCGCGCCCGGCATTGGTTGCGGCCATGCTGCGGGGCGAAACGGAGCCGGTGGGAAGCGGTCGCCTCCTTCTGCGAAGCAGTCATGCTCGCGAAGGAGGAGGTGGGCCGCGTGAGGGAGAAGATAGCGTCCTCTCCCCCTGCACCCCAGCCGCAGTGGTAGACGCCCACGGCGTCGAACGTCAGCAGACAATCTCCGGCCATCGTAGGCGCGGGCATGCGGGCGGCGAGTAATGGGCGACTCGCTGTCCGACCATGGACCATGCCCAAGTCGTCGGCGCGTTGTGTTCCACGCGCGCCTCAAAGAGTGTCAGCATGATGACGGGCCCCCCCGTCCAGAGGGCCAAAGCCTGCCGGGGTCGCGGGATTTATCTCATTACCGTGACCCCGGAATATTTTTTCAATTCAAACCAGTTGTTTCTGAGCGCGTTAAACCAAAGTCAAATCATTTATTTCAAATAGGCCATCAAAGAGGCACTTTCAAACGTCGAATATTAAAATTAAGGAAATAGGATGGGATGGGATTGATTCTACACCCATTCGCAAAGGTAGGTTGTATGAAGAAGAATGGGCAAGAAACTCCATACTTACTAACTCTTCTGCTTTATAATATTAAGTACAGATATAGTTTTCATTATCCCGATTATATGTTCCAGTGGGATTATTTTCGATTTGTAGCGGACGAAGCAAAGTGTAATTTTAACCAACTTATATTTTTTCCCACAGCATCGCATGCGGTATCATTGCTCGTTCCGCTGGGATATTTCAGAACCCCAAACGCATATGCGCGTGCGACGGTGTGGTCGTGTGGGACGAGAGGGACCGTCCTCTCGCCGGCAGAGGACGGAGGGCACCCGAAAAGAGGTGCTGTGAAGCAGAGCATAAGGACACTGTGAAACCTTGTTGTAAAGTCTAACTTCCTTTTATTTTTGGGAGGGGAAGGCCAGGTTCACACGGCGATTATTTTCCTGTATACCGTATAAACGATTTTATCGAATACAGAATATAATATATGAAAACTTAAAAATTGTTTACACGGCGTTCATACGGGAAAATCCCGTGTTTTTTTTTTTTTTTTTTTTTTTTTTAGCGTGGTAAAATCATCAAATGAGTCCTCCAACCCCGGGCAGGGCGGGAGGGACTGTCAGACTTTTACTGACTAAAATCCACGGTGTCCTTCAATAGCCCTTTCTGTTCCAGGGTCACGGTAAGGAAATAATCCCGCGACCCCGGCAGGCTTTGGCCCTCTGAGAGGGGGGCCCCGTCATTATGCTGACGCTCTTTGAGGCGCGCGTGGGACACAACGCGCCGTCGACCCGGGCATGGTCCTTGGTCGGGCAGCGAGTTGCCCTTTACTCGCTGCCCGCATGCCCGCGCCTACGGTGGCCGGAGATCATCTAGCGACGTCCGTCGCCGTGGGCGTCTACTACCGCGGATGGGGCGGAGGGAGGACTCTGTCCTCTCTCGCTCGCGGCCCGCCTCCTCCTTCGCGAGCATTACTGCCTCGCAGAAGGAGCTGACCGCTTCCCACTCCGTCTCGCCCCGCAGCATGGCCGCAACCAATGCCGGGCGCGAGAGGTCTCCGCCTATCGCAGCCGTGAGGACACGTCGGTGCTCCGCCCAAGCTGGGCAGTCTTGCACCGTATGCTCCACCGTGTCCTCCGGGCGATCTTCGCAGTGGTGACACCCAGGCGTCTCCTCCTTTCGCATCAGACACAGGTACCTCCCGAAACTTCCGTGTCCGGTGAGGACCTGCGTCAAGCGGTAGGTCAGGACGCCATGACTTCTCTCCAGCCACTCCTCAAAGAGGGGTCTTACCGCCGCAATTGCGGCGTGCCCGGAAAATCCCGTGTTTGAGAAATATATTTTACCGTATACAGTGCGAAGTTGTCACCGGAACGCCGCGTCTCGAAACGATTTTATCGAATACGACACGCAGTGGCGCTTATGTTCATGTTGTCTCGTTCACACGACTCGCCCATTCGAGAATCGTACGCAAACGCATGCGTGGCCCGAAAAAATCGAATCGAATGGTTGCCGTGTGAACCTGGCCGAACTCTTCAAATAATGGAGCTTGAGGATGCGATGCAATTCTACAAGTGAAAAACATCCTTTACCACTACGACATAAATGACATAAAACGTGCGGTTATCTACGACTACATGAAAAACAAAACACGCTCGCCACGACGACGTTAGTCAGTCGAATTGCATCATTATATCGTAGTAGCAAGGACGATTTTATTTTTTAGTTGGTAGAAATTGTAAATCGTATGAATAACGTCATGGAGAAGCTCCATAAGTCTTCTCCCTGGGTGGAGCGAAAAGGGTTTGTCAGACTTATGACAAGCCTGTTGGTCTAGTGGTTAGTGACCCTGACTGCTATGCCGGAGGTTGTGGGTTCGATTCCCACCCAGGACAAATGTTTGTGTGATGAGCACGATCATTTGTTCTGTGTCTGGGTGTAATTTATCTATAATATTTATGTATTTAGAAATATATAAGTATGTTTATCAGTTGTCTAGTACCCATAATACAAGCTCTGCTTAGCTTGGGACTAGATGGCGCTGTGTGATAGTTGTGGAATATTATTATTATTACTTATACTGACTAAAACCCACTTTTGTAAACATTTTCAGTGTTACTATAAAAATAATGTTAAAAACTGTTTGAATAACAAAACTCGTCGACATTTGAACATCTGTTGAACACCTCACTGACAGTGTTAATACATTAAACACTGTTTAACTTAACATATTTCGTCGTACCACAAAATGATAGAAATCTGTTAAACACTTGTCTAATGGGCCTACCACACGCACAAGTTTCACCACAGTTTTGCCTGCGCAAGCCCGGCCTGCGCGTACTTACCTGTGTGTGTGTGGTTGGGCGTTCAGTGTTCAGTGTTGCCGACACAGATATACAGTGTGTCCGGGCTTGAGTTAGCGATATTTGAAGGGGATATTCTAGGCTCATTTTCATCGACAAAAATGCTTTAAAAAAAATCTTACTCCAATACTTCGCGAATGGCAGCCATTTTAATTATTTGATCTGTCGAACTGGGGTGTGTACAATAAAATGGAAATATCTTTGAATCCAAGAGACCTACATTCATGAAAATGACTTTATTGCAAAGTTAAACGTTGAGGCTTATCAAAAACTTACGAAAGTTTTCTTAATAATATGTAAAAATAACCAAAAAACATGGGCAAGCACGATATTGTACACAAAAATTACTGAATAATTTCACATTTTTAACTCTAGCTCGATAAGTACCCCTGAATTTTGCTAGGGTTTTTGCTTTACATTAAAAGTATTTGAGTCAGGCTATAAAATGATATCAAAATTATGACTCTACATTAAGCATCTTAGGAGTTATTTTCACTGGGTTAATTGTGCTGTAGGACGAGGCACCGTAAGCGGGGGCGTATTTCAATCGATTTGGTTTTCCCATGACTAAATAGTTTTTGTGACGTCATAATACGTAGTCAAAAAATGCCTCGCTTGGTTTTCACACAGATTGTGATACTTGCGTTATCTAGGTATATCTATATCTGTGGTTGGCGCAGGCCGAATGGTGATAACTGTGTGGTGGGCCCATAAAACCTTTTAACCGCGCGAGTCGCTTAAATGTGACTATTTTTTAAACACATGGACAAACGTTGTTTAAATTTTTGTAGTAATATTGTTTGTGTTTGTTATTTATTCCATGTTTTTTAATTAAATTATATTTGTATCAAAATTGTAAAATAAATAATAATTATTATTTAAACTACTTTTCGCGCCAAAAATGTGTAGTTTTAACTTGGAAGAGCAAATCTAAGTGCTATTTACCCTTTCAAAGGAATATCAACAATTACTATTGAAATAAAGTATTAAATACTTAATTAACACTTACTATTGAAATAATAAAGTTTTAAATAATTAACACATGGGTGTAATTTTATTTATGGACTTATTTAGAAATACAGGGTGACTTTTTTACCACCGTCCAAAATTTTCCTATGCATTAGGTATCAATCACTAAACCCATTTTTGAAAAAAAATCGATACGTCAAATTGTCATATTAAATCATTTTCTCATCCGCTTTGTGTGGTCACTAAGCTAAACGTTAATAATATACACTTGCCGACGCATGAAACGGACAGAGCGCACCCCGCTGACCCCCCGCCCCGCCTGAGCGACACATCACAGCGCGGTGTCCAGATTCATCAACTTTTTATAGATAACATTGAGACGTGATATCTCGATATTTTTGTATTGAGTGATACAAAAAGAAAAAAACACGTATTCAATGATTTTCGCCAAAGATTAATATATTAAAATTTGGATGGTGACTAAAAAATCCTGTATACAGGGTGATTTTTTAGTCACTATCCAAATTTGGACCCCTGGACACCGCGCTGTGATGTGTCGCTCGGGTGTAGCGGGGCGGGGCGGGGGGTAAGCGGGGTGCGCTCTGCCCGATTCATGCGTCGGCAAGTGTATATTATTAACGTTTAGCTTAGTGACCACACAGAGCGGATGAGAAAATGATTTAATATGACAATTTGACGTATCGATTTTTTTTTCAAAAATGGGTTTAGTGATTGATACCTAATGCATAGAAAAATTTTGGACGGTGGTAAAAAAGTCACCCTGTATAAGTATGTTTATCAGTTGTCTAGTAACCATAACACAAGCTCTGCTTAGCTTGGGACTAGATGGCGTTGTGTGATAGTTGTGGAATATTATTATTATTACATTAAAAATAAAACAGTTTTCTGATTTTGAACTTTATTCCAATTGAAACAAAGTTGATATAGTAGTTTCCAGCATTAGTCTCTTCTTAACGGATTTTTATTATGTTATAGGTATAATATTGTACGGGGAAACAAATATTTTTACACTTTGTTGTAATTAATTAATAAAAATGTTTTTATTATTTATTTTTTCGTTTTATTTATCATATTATTTAATTAAACCTTTATTGAAATTTCTGCTGTATCGTGGGTACGTTAACAAACATATAAAACATACACAAACACCCGTAAAACTACTTGTTAGCGATCCAGATCTTGACACAGCATAGTGGCTGAGTTATCGACTGTACTACGTGCCGCAGGTTCAATTCCTGCACGTAACAAATATTTGGTTTAGTCGATAAATGCCAGATTCTAGAAATGTCAGAAGAGTTTAAAACGCCAGATTCTATGAATGCAACTGAATATCAGTATTTTACATGGAGCGACTGACTATCGGACCTCCACAACACAGTAACTGAGCAATACGATACCCCATGGTAAGACTGGTTGTCAGACTTTAGAGCTTCTGACCAACAGTAACGACTGTCAAAGATCTATAAATGACAGCCGGGAACAACGACTTTACGTGCTTTCCTCGCACGGAGGAAACTCGCTATGACAGATGGTCCATATAGCACCAACCTCGACAAATGCGGCATAGCCCGGAAGATTTGCCCATTCGGTTGTAGTTATTTAGCCATCAGCTCAGTAGGGATGTAGAAATAAAAGTTAAAAATACAAAAAAAGGAGAATTACTTTATTTGAGTAGGTATAATATTCAATGAGTTAATTACACTTTCTGCCAAATAAAAAATAGGAAAAAAAACAAGTAGGTACTTACATATTTTAATAGGCCATTCATTTATAACGTCACACTATTTTGCGCTAGTTTTTGTCTGACCTCTCTCCCTAATAAAAGAAATAAAATTAAAATAAAGCTGCTTGCTTAATAAATATTACGAAAGAATCTTATGAAAAAAAAGTGAATACAGTGAGCAGCGTGAACGGGCTCTTACTTGTGATTCGACAGATATTGAACCTTAATACAAAGCCATTAAGTCCACTATCATTTAAACTTTTACAAAGCTGCCATTTGTGGCGGAATATATTAAATCTTAACATGTTTTCTGTGTCTTAACCATCTAGACATAAATATGACTCTTACTTATATTACATTCAATGTCATTGCATTATCAACTCTACCTTTATGTATACAAAGTTGAATTTTATTTAACTATGTATTTGATTACAAAAACTAAGGGAGCTTCTCCATGACGCGATGCGACGCAATCAACCGATTCCAACTACAAGTGAAAATCATCCTTACCACTACGACATATGACATAAAACGTGAGGTTGTTTACGAGTACCTAGATGAAAAACAAAACACGCACGCCACGACGACGTTAGTCAGTCGAATTGCATCATTATTTCGTATTAGCAAGGACTATATTTATTTTTAGTTGGTAGAAATTGCGAATCGCCCGAGTGACGTTTCCATGGTTTCAACTCCGCTGCTTGGGTCCTACTGATATTAGCGTAGCGTGATGTTATATAGGTACAACGTGTAACGTTAATATCGCAAAACCTCTCGTGGGGTAACTCAGCCCATGTTACTGAACAATGTTTGTTAACAACATTTGGAAAATAAAAATGATTTTTCATACAAAATGAGAAATTGATCGAGCCTTCAATCAGTATGAAAAATCATAATTGATGTTAATTAATTTATCGTCTACTCAGCTCGTAACAATATGTTCGTAACAATTATTAAATTCTGGAAATGCTCTTTAAATTCCCCGAAGGCATGTCCAGGGCTATTGACCCCAAATTAATCTACCTGGTCTGGACTTTGGTGATAACCTGATATCAGGCATCATGCAGGACTACAGCATCTCCTGAATCTTTCCCAGCTAAGAAAACCGTCACATACTATCATTACTGGACTCATCAAAACAAGTCTGAGTTTCAGCCGAATTGAAACTCAACAACACATCAGATTTTACTGAATGTCTCGGATCCCCAGTTTGGGTTTCAGCTGAGGTATGATTTATACTAGCAGGACTTGAAGATAGACTATCAAAAAGTCTAAAATTAGGCCTAGGAGAATCTTGATGACAGAAGCAAGTCTGTGTCTCTTTAATACTCAAGTCTGGAGACTGCGTTTCGGAATTCATACAAGATTGGGTCTCTTTATTCGAACGACTGAGCCCAAATTCTAAAGGAAACGTTTGAGTTTGTATATCGGAAAGTGAAACTGGGTCTGAAAAGAATATTTCATCCTCACTGTTTTGCGATTTTAGTGATAAAAGGTCTTCGAATGCGACTTGTGTACTTATTTCGTCAGTTTTAGTCTCAAATTCGTTCTTGGATTGCCAAGAAGGTAGAGTTACGTCGTTGCGTATGTCTTCCGGTATTTGCGTTGCGAAGGACTTTTTTGGACTGTCGCATACGTCTTCAACTTGTGTCTTAGTCGCTGGGGCATCTTTTTTCGCAGTCTCATTAAAAATCCATGTTTCATGAACCTTTCCAGTAACGACCTCTTCCAAAACGACAGTTTCTGTAGTCAATTTTGATTCTGTATCCTTTCTCTTTTTAGCTTGTTGCCGATTTTCATTTTCAAGACGGCGTTTTTCTGCTTTCTCGTTCTTATACATTTTGTGTAGACTCGGATGTTTCCTTTTCAAATGTATCATTAGATTTTCATTAGAATTATACTTTGTGCCGCATATCTGACACATATACTCAAACCCGCAACTCTGCTTATGGCGGTATAAATCAGATTCTATAGCGAAGCAAGAGCTGCAATCATTGCAGAAATATGTTTTGGTTGCATGCACTTTATTCACGTGTTGATTCAAGAATTTTCTACCTGTAAACCATTTATTTTTATCAGAATTTACATTATAAACGCATTCGATTTCTGCGCAATAGTACTGGAGCTCAATTGTGAATTTTTCTTTGACACTATGTGCTTTTTTTAAATGACTCATTAGATCATTCTTTTTTGAGAACCCATCTTTGCAATGATAAGGGCAAGGCAGTTTGATCCTGGCATCCATTTTCGGAGCAGTTATTTTAATTAATAATTTTTCGTCGCTCAGGACACATGTCACGTGATTTCTTTTCAACTTCTGCACTTTATTTTTTGCCTGTAAAAAAATATTGTAACTTAAGCCAATTGTAAAGAAAGTAAGTTTTGTTTAAGATTTTGTTAAGAAGTTCACTTCTCTTATCTTTCCTACGCTGTTCTCTCATCTTTATGTATAAACCAAACTGTACCTAACCTCCTTCTTCTTGAAGTCGCTGAGCAAAGGTCTCACCTTTCTCCTACCAAACCTCTCTATTCTAGGCAATTTCTGGCCATGTCTGCCCTGCGAACATGATCAGATCGTCACACCACCTCCGCCGCGGTCGACCTCGACGGCGTTGTCCTCCCTCAGGAGTCCAGTGAGTGACGATCATTCGGTTAAAAACAAATATTTTTTAAAAGAGTTGCCATGGAGTTTCTTGCCAGTTCTTCTTCATGGAAAAGAGCAAACACGAACCGTGCAAATTCGACGTTTCATAAATGCCCATTGAGGCGTATATGGGCATAAGAGCAGTGGTGGCCCAGTGGTTTCAGCCCTGCGCTACGAGTTGTAAATGAAAGCCAGGATCTCGAACCCCGCCAGGCGCATTACTTTGTGTAATTTATTTCATCACCACTGTTCTCAAAACGGTGAAGGAAAACATTGTGAGAAAACCGGGCATGTCCTAGAACCATCAAATTCGAAGACATGTGACATCTCCCAATCCGCACTGAGCTCGCATGGTGGGTAACGGCCTCTCCCTCTCAGGCTCTCACAGGGAGGAGGCCTGTGTCCTAGCAGCGGAAAAAATTGTAGGCATTGATGATAATGATAGGCGTCTGTACAAATATAGGAAATATGTTCAAAAGATAACTGACTCGTACTGTGAGCGAAGTCTTGAGTATCTTGTCGGACATCTGGCAGCGGTCGCGGAACTGCTTGCAGCTCATCATGGCCGCCTCGCAGGGCGCACACAGCAGCTCCGACAGACCTTGCATTTGTGTTGTCTGAAATTATAACATACTATACAATATGTGATACCAGTGATGACTTATGGCGCTGAAACTTGGTCTCTTACTATAGGCCCCATTAGTAAGCTCAAGATAATCTAACAAGTTATGGAGAGGGCTAAGCTTGGAGTCGCTCTGATCAACTCAGAAATGAGGAGATTCATAGGATGAACCAAAGCTGCCGACATTTTCGTTTTTTACGTGGTAAAATCATCAAATGAGTCCTCCCACCCCGGGCAGAGCGGGAGGGACTGTCAGACTCGTACTGACTAAAATCTACGGTGTCTTCCAATAGCCCTTTATGTTCCGGGGTCACGGTAATGGAAAGAGTCCCGCGACCCCGGCAGGCTTTGGCCCTCTAGAGGGGGGTCCTGTCATCAAAAGTTGCCGACATAGCCCAACGAATTCGCAAGTTGAAATGGCAGTGGTTCTCGAATGGAGACAAGAGCAGTGTAGTACCCACCCACTAGGTGGGCAGACGATCTTAATATGAAGACCACAGGATCACGCTGGATGTAAGCTGCTTTCAAACAGCCCTATTGGAAGTCTATGGGAGGCCTATGTTCGGGAGTGGACGTCTAAAAGCTGATATGATGATAGATTATGGGTGCTTTATTTCAAGCTAAAATTAACATGCATACCACGTGGAGCTCGAGGAAGCATTGCATAAGGCCTGTCTTTCACCAAAGCAGAGACAAGAGGAGATGTGTGCCAATCAGATTTAGTTATTTCAGCATCTACTCTCCACTTAGCTCCGGTGATTGGCTATTCAAAACACATCTCTACTTGTCTCCACTCCTTTTTGCTTTGGTGGAAACTGGACCTAAGAAATCCTGGAAAGTATTGGGGGAGGCATTTGCCTAGCAATGGGGCAGCATTAGCAAATAAATAAAATTAACCCAACTGATTTAAAATATTGTTTATTCCAAAGATACAATGGGGGTCTAAATTGCTATAGCAAAAAAGAGAAATCTATGGGGGAGGCCTATGTTCAGCAGTGGATGTTACAGCTGATAATTATGATGATAATATCCATAGTAAAATAAATAAGAAAGATTCGGATTTTTGTATGTTTGTACAGATATACTCAAGGGTGTCGCCAGCTTATGACTAAGGGGGGGGGCAATACTAGATTTTACAAGGAGTGTATTCGATTTATTCAACTAGCTGTAACTTCAAGTAGGTTTTTCTTATGAACACTTACAGATGGCATTGTCCACAAAACCAATTAAAATAGGGTAGTTTCCAGGGTCAAAATAATTACATTCTATTTAGTCCGTATTTTAGATTATAAAAAAATATTGGACACGTATTTTTTCTTTTTTCGATTAAACAAAAAAGAACAAAGATAATAGCCTATTTAAGTTACCTGTGACGTCACTCTGCGCGAAAAATGCCACGCATCGTGACGTCACACGTAACTTTAATAGGCTATATCTTTGTCATTTTTGGTCTAATTTACAAATAAAAAAATTGTCCCTTATTTTTGAATAATCTAAAAGACGGACTAATTACATTTTTTTAGGCAACTAGCCTATTGTATATCCCTAATAATAGCTTCTACTTTATTTAGGTGTGTCGCATACAAATTACACAAAACTAATGTGAATGCTGGTGAATGACTGTCTTAGAAAGAAATGCAATGCACACACACACACCAAACCTACAATTATTTTTCATTGTTTATTGGCCATGTGTTTTGGGCTTGGCAAATCTGATACAGTCATGATGAAAATGGCGGCAATTTTAAAAAAGGATGTCAAAATCTTAATATTATTCTGAATATTACAATACTTTCTACAATATACCTACATTAAACATTGTGAATTTATTTACGTTTCTTCATGCAATGCGGAATTTTATTAATAGGTAAGGAAGTCAATTAATTGCACTTTGGTCGCTTTGCAGCTAGCTACATTTATTTTGATCTGTAGGGAGGGACAACTGCCCCCCCGGGTGTCCCTTGGCGACGCCCTTGGATATACTCAAAAAAACTGGACCAATTAAAAAAAAATCCTTTCGCCAGGTTAAAAAGCTGCATTGTTCCTGTGTGACATAGGCTATATGAGTGGGAGACAGAGGACTGACCAGGTAAAGTCGCTGGCAAAAGCTAGTTACATGAAAAAATTAAAAACATTTTAGTCATTGTTTCTGGCGCGTTCTTCTCCATAGAGATCTACTTCTTGGAACGGGCATCTACTGTACTGTCACAGTTTTTATGTCTTGTGACTGGGACTGTAGCACCATAACTTTTTAGTGTTTAATTACATTTTTATTTGCCTATGACAATTCAAAAGTGCCTGTAACTGGCCTACTTGAAATAAATGCTTTGATTTTGATTTTTACATCTACCAACCCGCACTGGGCTCGCGTGGTGGATTATTGCCTACTCCCTCTAAAAAAGAGAAGGACTTTCCAAAGTTTAATACCTACTGTACAGTATTTTAATCAATATGAGTCCTCCTACCCAGGGCGGGACGGGAGGGACTGTCAGACTTGTGCTGACTAAAATCCACGGTGTTCCTTCAATAGCCCTGTACGTTTCCAGGGTTACGGAACCTGATGAGCGGCGGCGGCCCCGGCAAGTCTTTTAGCTTATGTCATGCAATGGAGAAATAAAATGGGCGGGTGAAGTCGCGGGCAAATGATAGTTGAATATTATTTAAAGTAAACACACCTCAATAGCAGTAATTCGAAAATAATCTTCACTGAGTCCCCATTCATAAATGTTTTTCATTTCGCCGGAATCAGCTAAGCAGCCGCGGCACACCATGGACAGTTTAGTGATTGGAGTAACTACTAGCTTAGTATACGGAGCCGACATTTTAATTAAAAATATGTTTTCACACAATAGTTTAAACACAAATAAAAAGTAAACAAATTACGCGAAATACGAATACAAAATTGCTGTTTGACATTTTGATAATGATAAGAGTTTTCCGTTTTACGTAAGCATTTTCTTTCATTTCAAGTCTATCATTTACAGCATTGACATGTGTTAATAATGGACGAATCGATTTGAATTATAAATTAAAGTTAGCTATAAGCAAGCTATAAGTATTTTAATGTCTAAATAGCCTGAAGGGTTAAGTTAAAATAATTAATTTTCAAAACTATTAATAAATAATTAATAGTTTTGAAAAGGGTGCTAATTAAGGCAGCTTCTTTAAAATGTCATTCTCGTCTGCAAATATATTTAGTTGTCTAATGAATTAATAGGTCAGCGACAAACTTTTAGCGTCTAATAAATGGTTTATAAGCGACCATATATTGTAAAACAAGCTACTGTTAATATGACGCAACATGGTGATAATTCTTAAGCAACTAAATTTGTGATAATGTCTACTCATTGCCAGCTTCTAATATGTGTATCAACTTCATCTATAAAATAATATCAACGTACTCTAATTTCATAGAGTCACCGTTATTTTTATACTTTAGCATAAGTAATTGATGAGTGAATCTACTATATTTGAACATAAAATTTCCTTAATATTGTCATCAAATAATGGTCAATAAAAGCTATAATTTCATGTATTCGCCTATCTATTTATAATGTTACCATAAGTAATTGACTATGGATGGTATTTAAAAGTACTTCAATTTATTTAAAAGTACTTCAATTTATTCCCATTTTATTTACCTAATTTTGTCTGTGTTCCACCAAATATACTGAATGTGCACCAAAATATGTTCATTAAAATATGTCATAACGAGGTGTAATAAAAAAAATCTACCTAAGCAGGGTCGACGAAGCCCCGCTTCGCGGGGCTTCTATTTCTGTGTTTAAAGGAATTTGTTGTATTTCTGGGTTTAAAGGAACCTAACCAAACCGAACTTCGGGGTGTCCCTGAAATCTTGCTAAATGGCCGGTCGCGCCCCTCTGATTCCCAACGAGCGTCAGGTACACTCCCGCGCTTGTGTTGCAAACTTTCACGAAAAAAGAATATGATTTATTAAGAAGAATATGATTTTAGTTGTTGAATGAAAAACTTTGATTGCTAATTTTGAGGCTGGATTTTGATTTTATTAGCAGACAGATGTTGAATCTCTAAAATATATAAAGTAGCTCACTTACAACATTAGTCGCTGAGTTATCAAATCAGAAGTAAATATATTTATCGGTAGCTCGGAGTCATATTAATTTACGCTCGTAAATTGACGCTGGTTTCTTGATATTTTGTTGGAATAGTAAAGATGATGAATTAATATAATTGAAGCTGTTCTATTAACTCGTCGCTCACATATAAAAAAAGACGCTAGGTTGCAGGTGCTAAAGAAAACTTTTGTTGCCGCACATATAATTTCCCTTTTGAAAATTAATCCCACTTGGAATGGAACGTTGTAGAACTTATAGCGATGCGTTCAGAATAAATAGGGAAAGTTAAAAATATTTTTTTTGAACTAAAAACTGTTTTTCTATTGTTTCATTAGATTTTTTAAAGTTTGTATATCTTTCATACTTTGATATTTAAAAAAACCTCAATGAAATGCCATAAAAAATTGTCATTAGCAATTTGAACGAAGAATTCACTCGTCATTTTGACAATTCTTTTGGCTCAGCTAAATTTACAAGAGTATGATTGTCTAGTAGAAAGGTAATATCATCCATAAATCCATTTATTTCATACGAAATAATCCAACAGAATCCCTAAAAAAACGCCGGTCAATATTTTATAACGAAGTTGGGCGCAGATTGTGCACCTTGGAGCTCGCAGACTTCACAGCGGTCGCCATTACCGCCACGAATACTGGCTGGTGATCTTGTGTGTGGAATAGTGTTATTGGAGGTTATAGTGCTTATTTTATAGTTATTTGTGCATCAGTTTTGTCAAAAACTAATTTTGAGGACGTTAAACGCAAATCCGTAGTTGAAAGCGCTACAAGTGCGTCAAATGAGTGAGTATCTTTTATCGAGATTACGTAGCTAGAGCCCTCGCACACGTGCAGACTGTCGATATATTTTCCATTTTAAATTGCATTTACACGGTGTCGACGTTGAATCTATAATTGTATTTGTTCACGAATGTGTCGGCAAGTGATTACGATATCAAATCGATTTTAATGAAAGTCGGTCAATTAATTATTTTAGTTTCTAGGTTGATCTATTTTTGGCCTGACTTGTGCACTGTTGTTCCTAGTTTAAATTTTTATTTACATCTACGCAGCATCTGCGTTGTGAATAGCATACGTGGAAACTTCCGCCAAAAGTAGAAAGTTGAATATTTAATTATGCAGGACAACCTTTCATTTGTTGACATTCAATTTCATAATATTATCATGAGGTTGCGTCTACGAAATCTTACAAGACAAACATAGACACGACATAATTTTTTTATAACTTTTTAATTGTATTGAGAGTTGGCAGAGGTTGTACTTGAAAACATTTATTCAGCCAGTTCATGACCTTATTTTTCCTCAACATACATTGGCACTCAAGCATGATTCTGAATGTAAATGAGAAGAAATTAATAGTAAATAGTTTCAAAAGTAAATTAATTCATCATTATCAGTGTTATTTGTTTCTTGCATTAATTACAATTACAAACCTCTATATCTTTCACTTGTACTCATTAGTGTGGTACTCTACCTACTTAGTTTAAATTAAGAATTGAGTGTTTAGGCGCGCTTTTGCATCTACTTTCCTTAGACGACCTTTTTATTTTACTGACTTTTTGAAGTTTTTAGCGTTTGAATGTTAAAAGTTAGGGTTTCCCCAAATTTTATGATGCCATGTGGGTTATATAAAAGGAAAATTAGTATTATTTAGATAAGACCTTAGAACTCAGTGTTACCACTAAGCAAGCACAATAGGAATAAAAATGTCAATCCTGACTACCAACTGTCGGTTACACATTGACTGTCCGTGCATTAAGTACATATAATGTATTTGAGATATATGATACATATATAACTATACCTCAACACCAGACCACCTGCAAATATAACTTATAATGTCATCAATGGTGTTCTTACATGTCTGCGTTTGCTTGCTGCTTTACGGCAAAAGTTGGATATGCGAGTCACTGGAGACCACATGAAAGGGCACATCAAAGCTCTCAACCACTCTTAAAGCCATTGTTTGCTGTCACTGTGGCCGAAATTGGCTAGATGGCATCATAATGTATTCGCCCAAGGCAACTGAACTGCCATTTCTGGGCTGGACGTTAGAGCTATGATTTATAGGGACACATTATGAACACGGACTTTACGGACAAAGATGTTTATAATAAAAAAATAAAATAATTGGATGTACAATTGACAAAGTTGAATCATGACCCATTTTGACAATAAATCGTTGGAATCCTTCAAATTGACAAAGATCAAAGTCATTACCATGGATATGTATATTTATGCGAATGTGGACCTAATTGTATTTGAAAGTCTTTAAGAAAATAAGCTTATGGTGGGTCATGATTCAACTTTGTCGACTGTACTATGAAATTATCCAAAATAGACGGTACTGTCAATATATGCTAAAAATGTGCAAATAATACTTTTTGTAAATTCATTACCAAATATATTTCTTATCTTATTAATGATATTTTCATATGTTAACTAGCGGCCTGGTACGTGCTTCGCTACTTTGACAGCAAAATCCCTATTAACAAAATTGTCCACCATTTACTGAATTCATTTGTGACAAAAAATGTGATAAATGAAGAACCGCTCGACCGATTTTGTGCAAACTTCACATAAATCATCTACTTAATAGTCTGAACAAAGCCTAAACATTAGATTTGGATAGGGGAGCCCGTTCTGGAATTATAAAATTACAACGAAAAGTGGCATTGATTTTATTTAACTAATTATATTGATTGTTTATTAAAGATCAGGCGAGAGTTAGAAAAATGCACATGACATTACAATATGAGCCCATTGTTTCTTCCTATCACCATTTTAAAGAACCTGTGTTTACAATTTACAATTATGGTAAACTTAAAATCATGAAGTAGTATAGAAAGAAAAGGGTTTTTATTAGACATATCGCCGTCCAACCACAGACAAGCCCCGAGTTACTAGAGCTAACTGATGGGGAAAGGTCCATACCATAGCTGTGACAGGCCTGTTGGTCTAGTGGTTAGTGACCCTGACTGCTATGCCGGAGGTCGTGGGTTCGATTCCCACCCAGGACAAATGTTTGTGTGATGAGCATCATTTTTTCTGTGTCTGGGTGTGTTATCTATAATATGTATGTATTTAGAAATATATAAGTATGTTTATCAGTTGTCTAGTACTCATAACACAAGCTCTGCTTAGCTTGGGACTAGATGGCGTTGTGTGATAGTTGTGGAATATAGGGCCAAACGCCTAACATGACGCGGGTGAAACCGCGGGCAAAAATTAGTATTATTATAAAGTGTAATAAAACTCATTTTCCTTTAATTCCAGTTGCCGAGCAAACCAGAAATGAATATAGCAACCACACACTCGAAGCATATTAATTCAGTTATATTAACCTTGTCCAAAAGTTACATTAACTCGCTCAAAGTTTAAGACTACCCGCCTAAGTGCAACTCAACAATAAGCATAGACTATAGAAACGTTTAAGTTTTTTTTTATTAGTTCTGTAAGAGGATATTTGTTAGGACTATGAAGATACCGGAGACTGCACCGAATGTTGGTGCGTACTACGGAAATGAGGAGAATGGCCAGTGGCAGGTATGTGATAATTTTCATTATTATCATAGGTCGGAATTGGGAAGAGTTATTTTGGTACTTGCATCATAATCATCATCATCATAATCATCAGTCGGAAGACGTCCACTGCTGAACATAGACCTCCCCCTTAGACCGCCACGCCGAACGACAATTCGCCACTTGCATCCATCGGTTGCCCGCGACCCTCACGATGTCCTCGGTCCACCTAGTGGGAGGCCTATGCTGCGCCTTCCGGTCCGTGGTCGCCACTCGAGAACTTTTCTTCCCCATCGGTTGTTAGTTCTACGAGCGATTGATGTGACCTGCCCATTGCCACTTCAACTTGCAAATTTTATGAGCTATGTCGGTGACTGGTTCTTCGCCGAATATCCATGTTCCGGATCATAATGTTGATATTAATATGGATCTTCCCAGAATTTCTCACAGACAATCTCGTGTGGAAAAAAGTATTATAAATAAATAATAATAAAAACACCAGAGATAGATGAGATAAATAAACTGAAAGTAAAATCTTTTTTATTTGATAAATCAGGGGATTTTTCTGCACTTTAAAAGTAATTCCGGGATTTTGGGCATATACACTTTATTTTTTCGCTGTATAAGTACATGAACAACTACTAATTCCGACCTGTGATTATTAAGGTCACAGCTCATTAGAGTCAACCGACACTCACACCGCACCGCCTCGTCGCACGGCGTCCTGCACTCGTTGTCGTCAGGTGGTCCGCGGGTGGACACCGCGTTACGATCAATAGACGACGCGCGATCAACCTGTGAACGCCGCGTGGACTTCGCTTGGTCCACGATTTTTCGAGTAAATAACACGCGGATGTCTCACGGGAAGCGCGTTCCACTCGAGACCCATGACCATCATCATCATGTAGCCTATAATGTTTCCACTGCTGGGACAAAGGCCTCCTCTCTGTGAGAGGGAATGGGCCATAATCCACCACGCGCGTTGGCAATGCGCTGTTATCGCAAGGCGAGCAATGAGTTGTCGTAGAGTGGTGGATTATGACCGAGGCGATCCGGTGACCCTACGGAGTTGATATAGTGAGCGTATACCCATACAAGTCCATCTAAAGAATATTAGCCGCAGGAGGCGACTGGCGAGCCAGTGCGGAGTGGGTGCCGGGTGGGTCTAAAGCTGGGTCTAGACGGTGCAGACTTGCGCTGCGCAACAGTGCACGGACAAAAGTATGTGCGACTTATATCGTCCACACGTCCCATTGATACCGACTTAAGTCTGTACAGACACGCTGCGCAGACTATAGTCTGTGCCGTGTGGACCCAGCTTTATGAGCTGTGACCTTAAATTTTTGGATTTTTTGAGATAGATTTTCAAAAAATATTCTACCCCGTATTTTTTCTTTTGTTACGAAAAGCAAACATTGACGGAGATACGACGATTTTAAAATTGGCAAAACGTCACAATTCAGTAGATTTTTTATTAAATTTTGTCTTCATCAGCCATTCTTGAGTTTATTTATTTATTTATTTATTAATTTAAAATCTTCCTTACTTTACATTACAGGTTTTGTACCTAATGCGATAGTGTGGCTTATCTTCTAATAATTAAATTAATTACTTTACAAAAGAACAAAAAACAACATAAAATATAAAATAGGAACTATACAACGAGTTTAAACATAATACGACACACATAACACAAATTACAATTTAAAAAAAAAAAACAATATAAAAAATATAACAATAAACTAATATAATAAGTTTTGATGCGTTATAAATCTTGATAAATATTCATTGATTTTACAACAAAAAATACGTGTTCATTTCATTATTTTTCAGTACTTTAAAATGATGGACTGAATAGATTTCAATTTTATGATACGGTCAATTTACCAATAGCGCGGTCTTGTATTTTGGTCACAATCCTATATGAGTCGACTGCGTTTTGCAGGAACATTTTAGCAAAAAAGACTCCGTTTTTGTACCTTCGGATCCATTCGTCGAGCGGCCCCAATCATCAGATTGGGGTGGTGCTTGACCAATGAAACCAGGCGACAATCATAGTCTGGGATCATCTTGAACCGGAATGTAGCTTCCCTTACCAGTTCAGCCAGCGAGTTCGGCGACCCAAAACAAAGACACACCTCTGCCCTGGATCAGGACACATATTTGCCAACACGTGGAGAAAACCAGCCTTCGAATCACTGTAAATGCCGAAGATCCTCTCCCCGCCATTGAGAATCTTCCTCGTGGTTACGCATACGGCCAGAAGTTCCAACTGGTAGACCGAACGTCTTTTGATTCCGGAATGAAGCTTGGACACAGATATCGGGTGTGAGACCCTTTGCCCCGTGTGCTTCATAGGCGCTGGCCACACATTACCCATACCATGAGTTGTCATTAAGATACTCGATCAGCAATATCGACCGCGTTTTGCGCTCTCATTTTCCCGCTCCAAGGTTGTATGAACTCTCAACCAATGAGAGCGCCAAACGCGGTCGATGCATATGATCGAGTATCATGATGAAACTCTGCATGAAGTTTTAATAAATAAATAATGACAACTCATGGTAGAGGCTCAGACGTGAGACGCAAACGGGACGCGGAAATTTATCTCTACAGCATCCCTTTCACACAAAATGTACAGAAGCGTCGCGACGCAAAATATACAGAAGAGTCGCGTCCCTCGCGCAGCACTTGTACATGCACCTGTCCGTGACACATCCTCGTCTCTTCTGTGTGGCCTGCGCTTTATGGTTGAAACTCTCCACCGCGGTTTTCAGCTCCTGAAGTGTAAACGGTGGTTCGTGTTGTTTACATGACGGGCCTAGGCCAGGTGGTCCTGAGTTTCTGCCTGTTCCAGGTCTTAGGAGAAGAAGGTCCCAGTCAGCAGGATAGCCGAATATTGGGCCTTGAGCAGTCCGTCTTCTCCGACGAGCTCGCTCGTCTGAAGTCGGAAGTCAGGACCCGGAAAAACCGCATACGAAACGCAGCACCAATCCGGCGGCAGAAAGTCGTCGATGAATACTTGGAAGCTAAAGAAAAATACGAGACCCTGGCTAAAAAGGCGCAGATGGCCTTCTGCGAGGGGCAAGACAAGGATGTATCGCTGGTAATTCCGGGTGTGGCCAACACCTTCAACAACACTTCTTCGTCAATTTTGATTTTCGTAACTGAAGAAAAAATACGGGTCATTTTTTTCTATTCCATAAACCTCCATAACTGGTACTCATGCTGAGGCCCCAACACTTTGGTACTGTATTGCCTCTGTCATTAGGACGAAGCAAACCTCTACAACGTGTAACGTTAACAGCGCAAAACCTCTCGTGGGTTAACTCAGCCCATGTTACTGAACAATGTTTGTTCTAAAAGTTTTGGAAAAAAAAATTTAAAAAAAAATGATTTTTCATACTGATGGGCTCGATCAATTTCTCATTTTGTATGAAAAATCATTTTTTTTTTTTCCAAAAGTCTTAGAACAAAACATTAATCAGTAACATGGGCTGAGTTACCCCACGAGAGGTTTTGCGCTATTAACGTTACACGTTGTATATCTGGGATTCGTTCTTTCGATTTTATCGTCATAGTTACCTCTACAACGTGTAACGTTAATAGCACAAAACCTCTCGTGAGGTAACTCAGCCCATGTCACTGAACAATATTTGTTCTAAGACTTTTGGAAATTCGTATAAAAAAAATCTTTTTCATACTGATGGGCCCGATCAATTTCTCATTTTGTATGAAAAAGCAAAATTTTTTTTGCGAATTTTCAAAAGTCTTGGAAAAAACATTGTTCAGTAACATGGGCTGAGTTACCCCACGAGAGGTTTTGCGCTATTAACTTTACACGTTGTATAATTGAGACAGCAAGTACGTTTTATATGCATTAACCTCTATAGCTGAGACAACATCGTTTTGTTTTTTTTCTTATTCTAGCCGCAAATTACGCACTTAACTAGTTTTGAGCCCCAATGACCTTCAGTTTTAGTTTTGCTTTACTATCATATGCATGTTTATTTGAAAAAGGTCTCACTTAACCAGGTTTCACTGTATAATGAGATGTTTTTGTCCGTGATTCCAGCCTAACGGCGTGATAATCGACAGCGGTGTGGGCGGCGGCGTGGTTGGTAGCGGTGACGCTGGCATACACCGGCCACCAGTGTACCCCGTGCACATACCACGCGCACACATGCCAGGTAAATTAAAAAATACTAGCGATGCATCCGGTACCGATATATCGGCGATAATTCGGGTTAGCCGATATACAGGATGATTTTTTAGTCACCATCCAAATTTTAATATATTAATCTTTGGCGAAAATCATTGAATACGTGTTTTTTCTTTTTGTATCACTCAATGTTATCTATAAAAAGTTGATGAATCTGGACACCGCGCTGTGATGTGTTGCTCAGGTGTAGCGGGGCGGGGCGGGGGGTAAGCGGGGTGCGCTCTGTCCGTTTCATGCGTCGGCAAGTGTATATTATTAACGTTTAGCTTAGTGACCACACCAACGACTATATATTACTAGACTACGCATTGCACGATCTAACGAACAAAACTATTCTGCCAACTCGCTGAGGTACTACGTAAGCGAGGGGGACGGGGTACTGCGTTGTGATTGGCTAACTCAAGGTCTGTTCTGTCTCAACGTATGTTTACGGCTCACAGGATTGGTCGAAATGAGACGGATATAAGACTTTTTGCCTAATGTGTTGGCAGACATCGGTCGCCTGTTATTAGGTGTCTAGTATTATATCGTCGTTGGACCACACAGAGCGGATGAGAAAATGATTTAATATGACAATTTGACGTATCGATTTTTTTTCAAAAATGGGGTTAGTGATTGATACCTAATGTCTAGAAAAATTTTGGACGGTGGTAAAAAAGTCACCCTGTATCGGTATCGATGATATTTTTTTAACCGATTCAACGATACTTTTTAATTTAAAAACGTAGTGTAAAAAAACAACGTATCGAGAGATGCAAATCCATTCGTTTTCTGGAGCTATGACGTCTTATTCCCAAACTTGAAAATATTGCGTAGAAGTACCTTAGTTTCCAAATGAGTTCTGTCGCATTTGAGAGACTATATCCCAGCGCAGGTCTTATTCAAATAGCTCTCAAAATCGCTTTTCTCCGAAAAATTTAACATTAAAAAAATCTTATTAATGTTAATTTTGATTACTAAAATTTAAATGATCTAATATCAACCTATGTTACTACTTTAATTAATAAATAAAATAATCTGACTTGTGATTTATATATTTTATCTTAATTTTTGCGCACTTTGAGGCGCGCGTGGAACACAGTGGGCGCCTTAGAGGGTCAAAGACTGCCGGGGTCGCGAGACTAACGAATGCCGTGACCTCTGAACGTAAAGAGCTATTGAAGGACACCTTGGATTTTAGTTTGTACAAGTCTGACAGTCCATTTCTGCCCTGCCCGGGGTGGGAGGGCACATTCGATGATTATAACGCGCCAAAAAAAAGCGTGTTTGTTGACGATGCGATGCGATGCAATTCTACCGATTATAACCAGGGACCGAAAACCTTTATAAATTACGGTACAGGTATTGAAGAATTTTAATCAGACCGAAGAAAAATGTAACCTCTATTCAGGTTACCGTTTTAATACCGGTTACCTAAAGATGACGACTCTTTGTCACACACACATGCGATGCGCGCCCTGTGACTATTGCCGACGGCACGTGTGAAGTGTGCAAGATAGGGGTAATTTTTATTTCGGTAACCGGTATTAATACTGGTTATGTTGGACACTTTAATAATAAAGGTAATCTTTAAAATTACCTGTAAAAGAAAAAAAGGTTGTTACCGAAAAAATACCCGTATTGATCATACCGGTTTCGGTCCCTGATTATAACTACAAGTGAAAATCATCCTTACCACTACGACATATGACATAAAACGTGCGGTTATCTACGACTAGATGAAAAACAAAACACGCTCGCCACGACGACGTAAGTCAGTCGAATTGCATCATTATAATTATGGTAGTAGCGAGAACGGTTATCAATTTTCTTCAGAGCTTCAGAAATCTCGATGCAGCTTAATTTCGTTAAACTTTTGAAATCACCATGCGCTCTAAATTCTTTAATTTTTCGAAATCATCACCTATTCCAAAATTATGTAAGTTCCAGAAATCACCACGCCCTCTAAACTCTAAAACCATCCGAAACTTCCATGTACCCTAAATACTATAAACTCTAGAAATCAAACGCACCAAATATTCTCTTAACTTAAAAAATCATCACACACAAATTCGCCAAACTTCAATCACCACAGAGTCAAAATTCACCAAACTTCAATCACCATGCACCCTTAATTTATTTCTTCTTAAACGAATCACAAATAATTCTCCACCACCCCACCAATCACCACCCGCTCTAAACAATTTATCTTCTATTGAATCCTCTTATTATTCTTACAGGCTATGTAATGGCGGGTGCATACTACCCTCCCGCCCCGTACCCGCCCGTGCCCACACAGCCACAACCCGACGACTTCGCCGACTATATGTGGATGGAGAACGAAGAAGAGTTTGACAAACAGGTGAGTAGTTAGTGAAGTACGGGTGAGGTTTAGATGCTAGTGAGATGTGGGTGAGATGCTAGTGAGGCATGGGTGAGATGCTAGTTAGGTATGGGTGAGATGCTAGTTAGGTATGGGTGAGATGCGAGTAAGTGTATCGTACTAATCATCTACAAAAAAAAGTACACTAGCGCCATCTATGAAGTGACGGAGAAACTAAGACGTAAAATGTCTACATCATGCAATCAAAGTTAACAGCGAACTTAGAAGACAAAGAAAATTCCGAATATGAATGTCGGGTAGAAAGCCCACTAGACACAACCCCCGTCTGGTCGGAAGACACCTTCCTTTTCACCGGGTAGCGAGGAACTTTCCACTCTGTTCCTCCTACCCCCAAACTATAGTATACTAATAGTATATTTTCTTTATTAATTTTTTAACTTATTCATTAAAAAATTTAATGAATAAGTTAAATATTTTTATAAAAATTAAACAAAAATATATATGTATACAAAAATATGTAAAAATTAATTAAAAATATAAAAAAAAATCTATATTAATTAATAATAGCTACAGTTAGATGTAGTAGTTTTGATTGTTTCATTAGTATTTTTGTACATATTCCAACTGCTTCTCTTTTTGACCCAAAGGTTGAATGGTAGATATTGCCTTGCAATATTAAGTCCGCCGCAGTATTATGTACCACAATCGTACGTAAAAGTAAAAATAAATGAATGTGAGATATGGGATAGATATGAGTAAGATACGGGTGAAATGCTAGTTAGATTTGGGACACATTTTTGTGGGATATGGGTGAGATGTAAGTGAAATAAAGATGATTTACTATCGAAATACGAATGAAATGCAGCTTGATAATAGTGAGAAAATGGGTGAAATGCTAGTATTTGTATGACTGAAGTGTTGTGTAATATGGGTGAGATGTTAGTAAGATATGGGTGAGATGCTAGTGAGATACTACTGAGATTCAAGTGGGAAAGGGGAAAAAGGGGTTAAATGTGAGATGTGGGTGAAATGCATGTTACCCGTGGCCGACATGCTAATGAGATTACACTAGATGTTAGTGAGATATAGGTGACATGTCAGTGTTATATGGGTGAGATTAAATTTTTGAAAACGCACCCACGGTACAAATTCCTAGAGAGAGGCAAAATAAAATTGTGACCTAGTCGTAACATTTCGTAATAATGTGTTGTAGGTGATGCAACAACTAGAGGAGGAGGCGTTGATGGAGCAATGTATAGAGGCCATGTTGGAGGATGAACAGAGGGAGAGAACCTGCAGGAACAACAGGACACACAACGGACACAACCACCATCACTACCCCACGTGAGTGTACTAGGATACTCGCCGTCGGGTCACGGACCATGCTCGGGTCGGCGGCAATCTGACGAGCCCAACTTTTGTTTTAGCGTGCCAAAATCATCAAATGAGTCCTCCCACCCCGGGCAGAGTTGGAGGGACTGTCAGACTTGTACTGACTAAAATCCACGGTGTTGGCATTAGCCCTTTACGTACCAGGGTCACGGTAATAAGATAAGTCCCGCGACCGATGGGCCCCACTTAGATGGCCAAAGACTGCCGAGGTAGCGGGAAAGAAAGAATAAAATAGAAAATCATCATCTGCCTCCCTTTTCCCAACTATATTGTGGTCGGCTTCCAGTCGAACTAGATGCAGCTGTATTTTACATGGAGCGATTGACTATCGGACCTCCACAACACAGTAACTGAGCAATACGATACCCCATGGTAAGACTGATTGTCAGACTTTAGAGCTTCTGAATAACAGTAACGACTGTCAAAGATCTACAAATGACAGCCGGGACCAACGGCTTTACGTGCTTTCCTCGCACGGAGGAAACTCGCTATGATAGATGGTCACCCATCCACAGACCAACCTCGGCAAGTGCTGTTTATCCCGGAAGATTGACCTGAGAGAAAATGATTATGGGACTTTAATCATGGCGCGATGCGACGCGACGCGATTCGTGCGATATCGAGTCGTTTGCCGATTTAAGTCGCACGTATTTAATAATGGAGTGATGCGATGCAATTCGACCGTGCACTTCAAAAATCCACCTTACTACTACGACATAAAGGCGCTGCAAATCAAAGACAAAAGATGTCGCACGAGACGAGTAGTTGCGCAATCGAATTTCGAACACAGAATCATGTGCATTGTCATTAGGACGTACATGCAATTCGATATCGAGGAGATCTGTGAGCGATATCGTCAATCCGTGCGAATCCATTAGCAAACATTAGCGATCGTCCATACATTTTCTTCGGCTGGACCAACGACGTTATTCGTTGTGTGCGCGATGACAGCGCCCCTAGTGGCCGCAACTATTCAGGACTTGTCATCTGTCAAATCATGTCAACTAGATGATAAGATATCTTTGTGATATTAAATTTCGACTAGTTTTTCAACGAAATTGAAAAAATAGTGTAAAAAGTGAGTGTGTATATTATACCTAGCGATTTTCTTCCTCGTGGAAAATATGGATATTATAATACGCACGGGATTTGAATCGGTTAAGCATAAAATACATTTCCAACCTCAAACTGAGCAAAAAGGGAAAAAATTAGTATAAGCACAGCATGTGAGAGAAGTGGAAGAGCTTAGAACGAACGGGAAAAGTTAAAGTTAAAGTTTTCGTATTAAATTATAAAGAAAGTTATGAAAATAAAGCAACTTGACACATGACAGCCCAGAATTAATTCACATTTCTGCCACGTCGTGCGCTACGATCGATTTGCCGTTCCCCACCACCCACTTCGCACATAGTCAATAATAATAGACTTCACATGCACGATCTAAGGAACAAAAACTATTCTGTCAACTCGCTGAGGTACTACGTAAGCGAGGGGGGCGGGGTACTGCGTTGTGATTGGCTAACTCAAGGTCTGTTCTGTCTCAACGTATGTTTACGGCTCACAGGATTGGTCGAAATGAGACGGATATAAGACTTTTTTGCCTAATGTGTTGGCAGACATCGGTCGCCTGTTATTAGGAATCTAGTATTATATCGTCGTTGGGCCGGATGCTTGTGTGATATCTGATCGATATCGTCAATCGATGCAATGAGGGTTTTCCCGTATGAAGAATCCACTAGATGGCAATACGTAGGCGTGAGTTCCAACTGCAGCATGATTGGTTTTTTTCGACATGACATTGTCAGAAATGTCAAAATTAACCAATCACGGAGCAGATAGACCACAAGCCTACGTATTGCCATCTAGTGGATTCTTCATACGGGAAAACCCTCATTCGATATCGCGTCGCGCCATGACTAAAGTCCCTACGAGGTGCTAATAGATTGATTATAATTTCAGAACAAGTAACGGCGGTCCCTCGCTCTCTCTGGAGGAGACAGTGTCTCGCTCCACTCTGAACCCACTCGCCGCGGAGTTCGTCCCCACCAGACTACTGCCAGCGGCCACAGGTACGATAACATGTTCCCACTGTGTGCAGGGCATGCATGGAGACTGAGGAAACCGTCGCGCATGTGCTCTTCGAGTGCACAGGAGTCACACAGATCAGGACAGAAACCCTCGGGACACCCAGGACTTACACAGATGTTCTCCACAGACCAAAGAACCTGATCAACTTCTGGAGGGAGGTGGGCTGGTTGGAATAAGCCACCAAGGCCACTATGGCCCACGCACAATGGTCCACATGAAGGACTAAGTGCGGAAACCAAAACCCCTAACATAGAACGTAGAACATGTTCCCACTGCTGGGACACAGCCTTCAATAACATTGGAAATTAATAATCTATCTCGGTTGCTATTAAGTTGGACAAGCTGGCAACAGGCCAGTGGATTCACCCGCTACAACTCAACAATTATTCCATGGGAAAATCGGGATAGAACTATCCTATTTGTTAATTCCAGATTATAATCTGCAGGCAGAGCCTGTTGGTCTAGTGGTTAGTGACCCTGACTGCTATGCCGGAGGTTGTGGGTTCGATTCCCACCCAGGACAAATGTTTGTGTGATGAGACCGATCATTTGTTCTGTGTCTGGGTGTAATTTATCTATAATATTTATGTATTTAGAAATATATAAGTATGTTTATCAGTTGTCTAGTACCCATAACACAAGCTCTGCTTAGCTTGGGACTAGATGGCGTTGTGTGATAGTTGTGGAATATTATTATTATATCAATATGTTTAATTTCAGATGAAAGACAAGAGCCTCCCTCCGCCCCGTCCCCCGCCCCCCCGCCCTCCACAGAGCAGACAGAAACTGAACAGACAGACGTCAAAACAGAAGGTACGCTTTAGATTAAATATTGTTTGCACAGTGCGAGTTAGCGTGCGAGTCAACTCGCACTGTGTGGACAGGGGGACCCTGCGTTGCGAATGGTGCATCTTTTCTTGTAGTAAATAGACTTAGATTTTGAGTAGGTCTATTGAAGTGTGCGCGGCGTCGCTTCTTGGTCTGAGGCGACCAACGACGATATAATACTAGACTCCTAATAACAGGCGACCGATGTCTGCCAACACATTAGGCAAAAAAGTCTTATATCCGTCTCATTTCGACCAATCCTGTGAGCCGTAAACATACGTTGAGACAGAACAGACCTTGAGTTAGCTAATCACAACGCAGTACCCCGCCCCCCTCGCTTACGTAGTACCTCAGCGAGTTGGCAGAATAGTTTTTGTTCCTTAGATCGTGCATGCGTAGTCTAGTATTATATCGTCGTTGGAGGCGACCCTTACAACATTAATTTGACTGTAATGTCAACATACGTACCGTAAAATGGGGCTAATTGGGACACATTTGATATAATTTAGCAAATATCTTGTTTATATCAAATAAATAGCTATGGTAAAAAATAATTATGGGTCTTGGAGAACCCATTACTTATGCAGATATAAGTTTGAAGTATAACGACTTACAACAGGAACTGAAAAAATAAATAAAGACTAGCTGACCCCCCAAACATTGTTTTGGCATATAATTAAAAAAAAAATATATATAGTAGCCGATTCTCAGACCTACTGAATATGCATACAAAATTTCATAAAAATCAGTCGTGCCGTTTCAGAGGAGAATGGTAAATAACACTGTGACACGAGAATTTTATATATTAGATGTGATTGTCCCAAATATCGCATATTTGGGGCTATTATGGACAGCAATAGAAGAGGGCTGAAAAAAATTTAAACAAATCTATCGATATTTGGGACATACAATACCACATAAAATATTCCTTTTTTTGGGATTAGTAGGATATTAAAGAAAGTTTTTTTTAGAGTTCCGAGTGACGTTTTGTGATTTTTAGAAGCGTAGAAGCGTTGTATCTTCGTCAATTTTAGTTTACGTAGAAAAAGAAAAAATATTGGTCTAATATTTTTCAATAATCTATCTTTTGGACTAATTATTTTTTTTGCCTATTCCGAAGATAACCCCACACACATACTGACTTTTTTAAAATACTGTTATGAGCTGGGTAGGGGACAAATTAATTAAGACCAAATAAACTTTATTGACACACACATCACTTTACAACAAGCACTACTCAACACTTATACAGACACTTAATCACACGTAAAAGTCATTTAGAGATCGCTTCGAGTTCACTTTCGAGTCGCCTCGATCGTAGTCAAAACCAGACTGACTCAGGTCGCCAATCGGCGCCCTATTTATACCCCGGCCGGACCCACTAGATGTTTCAAGAACATGATCGAATGTTCTGAAACATCCGACTCAGACTTCTACACAGTCCCATACCTTCTAGAACATTCCAGAACCATCTCGAAACATCTAGAACAGGGTAGAATTTTCTGGAAACTTCCAGACCAATCTTCAGTAGAGTAGTCGAGAACTTTGTGGAACCTTCGAGAAGTCTGTAGATTGGTCTCGGAATACGATCGACGTAACAATACTATTCTTAACATACCTTTTTTTTTTCTTCAGAACCACTACCACCACAAACAGATCCACCGGAAGTCAGCGCAGCGGACACCATAGAGAGGAGACCCAAAGACAAGATCTCCAAAACTAAAGTCGAAGTCAAAAAGCAAGCAGTCAAACAGGAAGTCAAAAGTAAAAGTAAGCCGGCAGCGGTGAAGTCAGAAACTAAGGTAAATAAATAAAGTCATCATCAGCCTATAATGTTCCCACTGCTGGGACACAGGCCTCCTCTGCGTGAGTAGGCAATGATCCACCACGCGGGCCCAGTGCGGGTTGGTAGATGTCACATGTTTTCGAATGTTTGGTTCTAGGACATGCCGGTTTCCTCACGATGTTTTCCTTCACAGTTTTGAGAGCATTTCATCACCATGAAATAATTACACAAAGTAATGCGCCTGGCTGGGTTCGAATTCGAACCCACGACGTACAGTACCCGGCACGTAAGTTGGCAAGATTATGGTGTAGTGGGGGTAAGTTTGCGCATCGCATTTAGCGGCACGCAAGTGTGAGTGAGAGCGCGTATACTGGGTGCGAGGGGCAACGACGAGAGACGCACCAATCGCGTGCTCGGATCGGTACTACCTCATACCCCGCGACCCGCATGACCAGCAAAGAGATCTACAAAATGACTTCTGCGCATCTAACGACTCTTGCCAACTTACGTGCCGGCCACTGTACAACTCCGACCGAGACAATGCGATAGCACGCGGCCGCCTTGAAGATTCCGCCGCGTGCGATCGCATTATGCTTTCTGTCTCGGTCTAGGTAATGGCAGTTCTAAGTGACAGAAAGAGAAAGGGCGACGGAAAAAGCCGATTCCGCGTCGTTAGATGTGGGAGCACCCTAAGTCTGGACTGATACCACTGGGCTACCACTGCTCCAATTTATAAAAAAAACTAGCTGACCCCGCAAACGTTGTTTTGCCATATAAATTAAAAAAAATAATAGATAGTAGCCGATTCTCAGACGTACTGAATACGCATATAAAATTTGGTAAAAATCGGTAGAGCCGTTTCGGAGGAGTACGGTAACTAACATTGTGACACGGAAATTTTATATACAACATTATTTTTTGTTTATGCGAAACCTCATACACCTGTCCGATATTTTTGGGTAAAGAATCTATGCACAAAATTTTAAAACCGTATCATAAAAAATCACAAAGTTATAAGCTTGTATATTACCTGGTTGTCCGTTCAAAAACATGCTCATTTCGCGGTACACCCGCGTAAACCGCGTCTCCTGTGTTATACATTCGTGATAATAGTTTGGCAATAGGTACCTAACCGTACGGTGATTGTATTAGAATTAACTGGTAATAAAATTTTATTAAAATATTTTTGAAAAAAAAAATAATTTAGTGTAAAAATTATTGGAATCGAATCAGTTACTGATTCTGAACAAACTATATTCAGGTTTCGCATATACTAAAAATAATGTTGTTTAAGATAAGATAAATAAAAATTCTCTATTGACACAGTTAATACATTCATCATAATATGAAGTCATCATCTGCCTCCCTTTTCCCAACTATATTGTGGTCGACTTCCAGTCGAACCAGATGCATCCCGTGCCCCGTACCCCTCACCCAACCCCCGTTCCACGTGACTCTTGTCGCATTGCGGCGTGCGCATGTTTCTCTGTCTCTGTCTCTCTCTATCTCTCTCTCTCTCTCTCGCTCTCTCTCTCTCTAATAGAAAGTAAGCCAGATATTTTCGTTTCGTCTTTCTATTTCGTGTTGAACAGTGTGGTGTCGCGACGATTATTTTTGTTGAGTGTATACAGTAACTTCGTTCCATCCGGGTGTCCCTTGACACCTCTCAAGTTTTTTTTTATTATTATCATTATTTTTATTTTTTTAAAGGTGGCTAAGAAGAAGGAAGGACTTGTTAAAACCGTGAGGAGTGAGGTCAAAGTTGAGGAGTGTACTGATGAGGTCGCTGTGGTGCCTGAGTTGAAGGTGAGGAGTTTTTGCTTAAAATACTTAAGCTAGTAGTACCAGTTAGAGTATTGAACAGCCTAACCCAATGTTTTTCAACCAATGGGTCGTGAAACCTGGGGGTGTTGGATATAATATTTGTCACAAAATAAAATACATTTAAAAAAAGCAACGTGTACGAGGGTCGCGAAATATTTCTTCATACTAAAGGGGCCATGCCATAAAAAAGATTGAAAAATACTGGTCTAACGAATAGATTGTCTAAGAGTCCTAAGAGACTTTACTCATGGCGCGACGCGATATCGAATTGCATCGATTGACGATATCGGTCAGATATCACACAAGCGTCCGACCGAAGAAAATGTATGGACGATCGCTAGTGTTTGCTAATGGAGTCGCACGGATTGACGATATCGCTCACAGATCTCCTCGATATCGAATTGCATGTACGTCCTAATGACAATGCACATGATTCTGTGTTCGAAATTCGATTGCGCAACTAATCGTCACGTGCGACATCTTTTGTCTTTGGTTTGCAGCGCCTTTATGTCGTAGTAGTAAGGTGGATTTTTGAAGTTCACGGTCGAATTGCATCGCATCACTCCATTAGTAAATACGTGCGATTTAAATCGGCAATCGACTCGATATCGCACGAATCGCGTCGCGTCGCATCGCGCCACGCGGCTTAGCAGTGTGCACGGTAGTTCGGACGACAGCCGGCCAGATTCTGTTCGGACGTCCGAACGCTCAAGGTCACGTCCGCGTCTTACGACCGACAGTTTGCACAGTGTAGTATTAAATGTACTGGCTAGATAATGAATAAGCCGCGTCTCTCAGCCGCGGCTGACGGACGCGTCCGATAATTTGTTCGCAGCTTTACTGCGCACACAGCGAATAGTAACGTTAATTATCAACTAATAATATAACATTCCATTTCAGCCACAACCTACACCTGTGGAGTCCCAAGAAACGCCACCAACTCCCGGTTTCAAACCGATCAACTACGCAGCCGCGGCGAAAGCCAACAAGCCCAAGAAACCAGCGACAACAACCATAGACACCAAACCACAGACACAGCCCAAAACAGAGAAAAAAATCTCTGAAAAAATTGACAACAAAAAAGATAAATTGAAAACAGAAAAAGTTAACATTCAAAGGAAGAATTCGGCAAAGTAGGTGTTTTCTTTTATTTTTTGGATTTAAAAACCTTTTGGTAATAAATGAAAATAAAGATTGCCCGTTGTACAAATTTTCTGGCGATACTAAAGGCAAAGATATTTGTCTAAAGAGCGTGTATCTAGAAATTTGGCAACGTCGCAAATAGCTGTCAAATATTTACAAGTTTTAATTAATTTGGCAATGTTACTGTATGGAAATAAGAAATATGGCTCTGTAGTGCAATAAATTGATAGGGAATGCAATAATTAATATCGTAACACCGAATATATAGTTTTAGATGTATTAAAGTATTTGGAAACTTGCCAATAATGCCTTTTTTAACCGACTTCAAAAAAAAGGAGGAGGTTCTCAATTCGGTCGGTATGTTTTTTTTTTAAATAAAAACTGTTACAACATCAAATTCAGGGTTGTGTGTACTACAGAACCATATTTCTTATTTTCATACAGTAACATTGCTAAATTAATTAAAACTTGAAAATATTTGACAGCTATTTGCGACGTTGCGTTGCCAACTTTCTTGGTACGCGCTCTTAAAGCCTTGTACAGAAATGTGTATAGTTTGATCGTTTGAAAAATAGATTTGTGATATTTTCCACTTTGAAGTAAAAATTTGCATTTTTTTTTTGGAAAAAAAAATTAATTGAAAAAAAAATTAGTTATAGTGTATTATAATAAATATTAAAAATAATGTATTTTGTGAATAAATAGTTCATAAAAATATTAGGAAGTTAGTTTTTAAATCTTTTTTTTTTTAATTTGAGACTAGTGTTGCCATAGTTTCAAAAGAAAAACTGGTAAAAAAACGGGAAATATGCTAATGAGTAACCGACATGGCCGCAATCTTTAGCCGATGACGTTACGGAGGAGCTCGTGGTTAAATGATTACAGCCGCACAGACCGATCTCCCGGGTTAAGCAGCACTTGCCGAGGCTGGTCTGTGGATGGATGACCATCTGTCATAGCGAGTTTCCTCCGTGCGACGAAAGCAGTAAAGTCGTTGGTCCCGGCTGTCATTTGTAGATCTTTGACAGTCGTTACTGTTAGTCAGAAGCTCTAAAGTCTGACAACCAGTCTTACCATGGAGTATCGTATTGCTCAGTTACTGTGTTGTGGAGGTCCGATAGTCAGTCGCTCGCATGTAAAATAATGATATTCAGCTGGATTTGGTTCGACTGGAAGCCGACCACAATATAGTTCCTCGGCAAATCTATGGTCTTACCTTTTAATAGAAAATATATATTCTCAATAAATACAGTTTTTTCAAGATTGCTTTCCCTGTAACACTCGCATTATTGACAAAGAAAAGTGAACTTTATTTTGTTTTGAATAAAGTTTAGTCCAATTAGTCTCAAATTAAGAAAAAAATATTTGTAAGCCTAAATAAGGCTGTCCACTTATAATTTAAGTAGTTGATGCTAAATTCACCTTGTATAAATATTAATTAATTCATAAATAATAAAAAAAAACATGTATATGAAAAAAAAATGCACACTCTACAATGTCTTATGGTAATATTTAGGAAGTAATTTTAAAAGTAGCATTAGAAAAAATGATTTTTAAGAATTTTTCATTTTTTTTTTTTTTTTTGAGATAACGTCTTCGGGAAAAATACGGGAATTTTGAAAATCAACCGATCTGTCGCTCAAATAGAGCAAATTAAATGTTTCCATCTCTGGCGAAAATGTTTTAGAATATTTTTATTGTTTAAAAATTGACTAGTAATTAAAAAAAAAAATAACACGCGAAAGTTAACCGAATATGTTTGGTATAATGAAAAACTTATAAATAAATTGGTATTAGTAAAAAAAATAAGTAGTTTTTTATAATACATTTTGTATTCAATGGTTTTGTAATACTTAGGGCAGAAACAGGGCCGTCGCTAGGGCGGGCAATATGGGGCAATGACGTGCAATAAATTATTAATGCCCTAATTTAAGATTGCAAGCTTTTTATTTAGTAAAATATCGGGTGGACTGGGTTTTCGAATCTAAAATAAATTTTTATTAGTAATGAAATTGCGTTTTGTAGCATAATTGCTTACTAATGTCAAGTACCGAAATCATCCATTAATCACTATCGGTATAATATATTTTTTAATTATTAAAACGAACTAAGAATTTCTCATGTGTAGTGGGTGCATTTACAAACATATAAACACACAAACACTCTGAGCCCGGAACAACAACTTGCAGGTCATTCTAATATTTTTTCCGTACGGGGATCGAACCCGCGAAACGCCGTCAACCGTGCTGTCAAACAATCATTTACTGCCGGTTTTTTACATTACTCTCAATTTTAAAATTCGCAATGTCCTTACCATCGGGCATGCGGGCGGCGAATAATGGGCAACTTGCCGCCCGACCATGAACCATACCTGGGTCGACGGCGCTTTGTGTTCCAACGCGCGCCTCAAAGAGCGTCAGCAATATGACGGGGCCTCCCTCTAGAGGGCCAAAGCCTGCAGGGTCGCGGGACTTATTCCATTACCGTGACCCTGGTACGTAAAGGGCTAATGAAGGACACCGTGGATTTTAGTCAGTACAAGTCTGACAGTCCCTCCCGCCCTGCCCTGGGTGGGAGGACTCATTTGATGATTTTTCCACGCTAAAAAAAATGTCCTTACCTTTGACCGTCGTTGCCCCACTTTAAAAACCCTAGCTCCGGCCCTGTGCAGAATTCAAAGACACTTCGATTTAAAAATAAAAAAATGACCTGATTTACAATATTTTTAATTGAACAGAAAACTGTGTTTCATTATTATTTAGAATATTAAAAATCGGATTTTGAGAGATGTAAACTTAATTACGTAATCTAATAATTATAAAAATCAATGACTGTTTGTTAGTTTCGCTAAAACTTGAAAACGGCTGGACCGATTTGGCTAAGTTTTCGTTTTGAATTATTTTTGAAAGTCCAGGGAAAGTTTAAATGGGATTTAGTTGGTAATAATAATTTCGCCGTTAAATTGTGAACACTGAATTGATGAATTTTTCATAATATATTTAACGCAATTTAAATGCGGTATCACTCCCGACTTACCACGTCATGTAAAGTCATTATTTCGAACCCCGCCAGACACATTACTTTGTGTAATTTATTTCATCACCACTGCTCTCAAAACGGTGAAGGAAAACATCGTGAGGAAACCGGCATGTCCTAGAACCAAACATTCGAAGACATGTGACATCTACCAATCCGCACGTGGTGGATTATGGCCCACTCCCTCTCACAGGGAGGAGGCCTGTGTCCCAGCAGTGGGAACATTATAGGCTGATGGTTACTTTAAATTGTACAGTTTTTAATGGAAAGAAAAATTCAATTTATTTTTTTAAGTTTACATTTCTCGAAAGTGCATTAAAATTTATTATTTGTTTTAAAGAAATTATTGATGTACGCATATGTCCCAGTAAGGTTTAAATATTAGGTTTAGGGCACATGAAAGATTTGTAGACAATTTTGTCAGTTCTGATCAAGCGGGATTTTCCATATTTTTTTTTCATAATTAATGAAAATACCATTTAGTCAGCTCACACCAAGGCGCTTCCGACAATACTGGAAATTTGTATCTTTTCGTGTAATAAATAAAGCTACATTTTGAGTGGCTCTATTGAAATATGCGTGAAGCGTCGCGTCTTGGTGTACATTGACCCTTAAAGCGTCAAGCCAAAAGGCAAAAAAGTGAGCAAAAATGTTTTATTTATTTTTCTCTTCAACAATCTTTTAAGGACTATATTTCTATTGCATTGAAGTTTAAAATTCAATGCATCGAGCGTAACCTCTCGATGGTACGACGACTTACAACCTTAAGTCAATATAGATACAGTTCTAAATTCAGTAATATCAAAAAAGTGTGAAGATTCTTTCTCTTGGTTTGGAACTGACTTAGTTTTAAATATTTCTTATTTAAAATGATTGCGAAAAATTATTACGGATAATCTCGAATATAATAATTAATTTGGATAGATTTTTTTTTATTCAATTCTGGAAATTTTCTTGTGAACATCTGTATTATAAATGCGGAAGTTTGTGCATATGTATGTATTTGTACCTCTTTCACGCAAAAAGTAATGAACATATATTTATTTTTCCGAGCTGCAACCACATGTACTATCGACAAAGTTGAATCATGACCCATTTTGACAATAAATCGTTTGAATCCGTCAAATTGACAAAGATCAAAGTCGTTACCATGGATATGTATGTTTACGCAAATGTGGACCTAATTGTATTTGAAAGTCTGTAAGAAAATAAGCTTATGGTGGGTCATGATTCAACTTTCTCGATTGTACATGTACACATTCAAAAAGTTTCATCGAGATCTTTTCAGTAGTTTTGGATCTGAACGTAAGAACATGTTGCTTTTTTTAAATACACTTCTTTAAAAAATCTTAAGACGCTTGCTCACCGGGAGCATTCGCGTGTCATGTAACATTATAGATTCGAATTTGAGCATTACATTACAATCAAAGAGATTTAAAAGAACCTATAGAGCGGGTATTGGGAAAATTGTCATACAAAATTGTTGATGTCGTGCGTCAGTAGCACTATATAGCGTTGCATAGCAACGCGACTTTTTACCTAGTGGTAAAAAGTTTTGGATCACAACTTTCTTCGTGATGTCCCGCCTATTGCTCGTATATAGTTTAATGTATTTGATTACAATACTACATCCCTGGCCGACGAGCATTCGCGTACATCTAAATTTAGATAACTCAAAGGTGACTGACTGACATAGTGATCTATCAACGCACAGCCCAAACCACTGGACGGAACGGGCTGAAAATTGGCATGCAGGTAGATGTTATGTAGGCATCCGCTAAGAAATGATTTGATCAATTCTTAAATTTTGTATGAAACTTTGTCAATTTTATAAAAAATACTCTTGTAAGTTCCGATATCCACGAGAACGAAGTCGCGGGCACAGCTAGTTTAGTATAAATTTGATACAAGGTGCGCATTGTGATGCTCGATTGTCTTCACTCACTGATGAAATGTTCGAATCTGTAACGTTACATTACAGGTGAATGCTCGCGGTGAGGGAGAATTTAGATTATAAAATGTCCATATTCCGTGTTCGAAGCAAAACATACTTTTCGTGAAGCCACTTTTTTATAAATGTGTGTGAGCGCCACGAATACATTCAAATGTTTTCCTTGGAGATGTTCACTTGTTTTACGTAGGAATCGAACGACGAGGGTAATTTTTCTTCGGTGTTTTTGGCTTCAATTTTCAGTGGCTTTCTAGAAAATCTCGACATTCTATAATCCAAGAAATAAATGATATTCTATTCTAAGCCTACCCCATAAAAAAAATATCTATGTTTTCGTACATAATTTTTCGCAGCCACTTCATTGTATGATATAGGTTATAAAAAATATAAATTACACTGAATGAATTTTTAACATTAGTCCAAAATTGTTAATTTTTAGTTTATTAACTTTTAGTTTTAATTCATAATGTCGGCTGTAGTTTTTCATATTTTTCATTATTAAGCGTTCTGCTGAAAGTTACAAATAAATTAATTATTTTGTTTACTTTTTGATTTAAAATGTAAATCTTTTAAGTAAAGACAAATTGAAATGTCAAAAATTTACCATCGGCAATAAAAATTTGGAGCAAAAGGCCCATAAATGTAATTGTAAAAAAATATTAAAATTAGTAAACATGTTCTTAATGTAATTTTGTTTGTTCCTTCATTACTAAAAAGGGCAAAGCTATTTTAATTAACCGATTCGTTGCGGAGGGCACGTTTCAGTTCCATCACTTTCTTTTGCGTGTGGCTTTAGGCACGGATGTGTGTCATTTTAAAGTCGATAGTAACTCCTTCAATTTTGTTCGACGCCACAGCTAGAAGTTAGCGAAATTAGACATCGCAACGAATCGGATAATACAGCATAATCTAAAAAGATGCTGTGGTATTTCATCACCACTGCTCTCAAAAGGGTGAAAGAAAACATAATATAACCGGAATGATTCGAACAATTCGAACGATTTTAACTACAAGTGAAAATCATCCTTACTACTACGACTTAAGACATAAAACGTGCTGTTATACGAGTAGATGAAAAACAAAACACGCTCGCCACGACGACGTTAGTCAGTCGAATTGCATCATTATATCGTAGTAGCAAGGACGATTTTCATTTTTAGTTGGTAGAAATTGCAAATTGTACGAATCGCGTCGTGATCAAGCTCGCTTGGGATTCAAATCTACAAATCGTCCTTTTTAGGAGGGACTTTTTTAGATAAAAAATTTGAAAATTAGATTTTTGATCATTTTATAGATTCTTTTTCAAATTGTAGCTTTTTATCTTGCTCCCTTATTATAAATAGCGTGATATAGGCAAATTCCGACGGAAGCAATGATAAATTATGTCCTAAGTAGTTTTTAAAAATTATCAAAATTGATACAGCAATTTTTGAGACAAATTTTCATAGTTTTAATTGGGTATCTGTACAGCAATAAATAATAATAACATAAAATATATTATTTTGTTATGTGGACGGACGATTTTGCGACTTATTTATTGATGACAGCAATTTTGTTATTGAAAACACATGTCAATAGTCCAGGTTAAGCCGCGCTTGCCGAGGTTGGTCTGTGGATGGGTGACCATCTGTCATAGCGAGTTTCCTCCGTGCGAGGAAAGCACGTAAGGTCGTTGGTCCCGGCTGTCATTTGTAGATCTTTGACAGTCGTTACTGTTAGTCAGAAGCTCTAAAGTCTGACAACCAGTCTTACCATGGGGTATCATATTCATGCAGCATTCGATTTTTGTCGACCTGTGTAAATGTCGTTTCCATTGTTACAACAATAATATGATGCGACTGCACGCCTTTAATAAACCCGTTTAAACCCCTCATTAGAATTCAGGTGAGATAGTGGTCAAACGCGAACCTATCATAAAAATAGGAATGTCACAAAAAGTCGCACGACTATTGTAAAGTCGTACGACTGATAGTTAAGTCATACGACTGATAGTTAAGTCGTACGACTGATAATTAAGTCGTACGACTGATAGTTGAGTCGTACGACTGATAGTTAAGTCGTACGACTGATAGTTAAGTCGTACGACTAGTCGCGAAGTCGTCCGTCTACGCTAACTTACAAGTGTGAATAAATCGTGTTAAAAATCACTGCCAATACCGTGTTTTTTGGGTAGCGAAGTAGAAACCCGCTTTTTGAATTAATCCGTAAGTGCCTAAATCGAAAGGTATAAGCTCCGTAAGAAATAAAATTAAAAATAAAAAAAACTTGAAAATTTGAAATGTCTTAACATAGCTGTTGGATTATCAACCTTAAACACTAAGATATAAGTTGAAAAATTCAACAGCCTTGTCGTCGTAGCGACATTTCAAATTTTTAATCGTAAGCATAATTTATGTTAAGTACCTACAGCTTTATTATTAATCGTGTTTGACTAGAAAAAGTCTTAAACTTGACGGTATAAAGTGTAAAATACAACGGTTACGGCTAGCTGATACAAAATCTGAACAGAAATCGAAAATGCTGAACATCATTCAGCCTATGCTGACTAAATTATCGACTGAAACCATGCTGAGTTCAGACGAGAGTGAAGCATTTTGACAGCTGTCTCAGCCTATGCTACTCAACATTCGCCATTTAACTTTTAGTGCTGCTCAGATATTGTATCGGCTAACCGTACCCAATGACTGACGCGGGGCCGTTGGTACGACAATTTTTTTTTAATCTTCGGAACGCCTACAGATACAGTGATGTCTTTCATCACAATCATATCACCCGTAAGACGTCTACTGCTGAACATAGGCCTCTACTACTGACTTCCAATAGTACCGGTTTACGCGGCTTGCATCCAGCGTGATCCTGTGGCCTTCATAAGATCGTCTGCCCACCTTGTACAGCTTGGCAAATTAGAATAGAAAACCGCCACTGTGCTCTCGCTACCAGCACTTGAATGTTATTTTTTCACTTATTACGTTAGTTTTATGGCACAATAATAAGTTCAACAAACCTACGTTTTTGTTTACATCAAATATCAAAGATTTTAAAACGTTGTCAGCAAACAAAAAGATTAGTTCCGTTTTAAGACGTTCTGGCTAAGCTGTACATAAGAAATTTGACGATCTAAGTCTGGTGTAAAATATTTTAAGCCAAGGACATGTTCCGGACATCATTTTAAGACTAATTGGTATAATTTATACGCACGATTAATAATAAAAAATGGCGGATTTGTAAATTAATTGTAAATTTTTGACATAGTGTACTATGCATGTTATAGTTTGGCTAGATATCTAGTTTATGTTATCACAATACATACAAACAAGATTATGATACAAATAAAATGTTTAGTGAATTTAAATATAATATGGTAATGTGAAAATCTTTGTTGTTGTTTCATTTTTAAACAGTTTTAAGTGAAGACCCATTTAAACGCTCCCAGATTTTTTATGCGTTGCGTTTACATAGAAACTCACATACACAAACACAGATCCGAAACAACTACTTGGTAGACAGTTTAAGGCGTAGTTAACACTACCATTTTGTAATCTGATTACTAACTACGATTAAAGGTAGTTAACTACAATCATGTAGTTCTAGTTAGATTACTTTTGGCAAAAGTAGTTGTAACTATATGTAGTTAGATTACTTTTGGCAAAAGTAGTTAACTACATGTAGTAATATATTACTTTAGGCAAAAGTAGTAAACTACATGTAGTTTTAGGTGTAGCGCAGACGACAGACTATCCGTGACGTACTTTTTAGTCTGTAAAAATAGAACCAATGCACAGATTAGTAGACCTATGCAATTATATGCAGTAACGCACACGACGCGCAGATTTTTCAGACTCAATGCACACGACGCACATCTTCGATCATTCTGTCGGCAGAGCTGTAGGGATGTAGACGCCAGGGACCGAAACCGGTATGATCAATACGGGTATTTTTTCGGTAACAACCTTTTTTTCTTTTACAGGTAATTTTAATGATTACCTTTATTATTAAAGTGTCCAACATAACCAGTATTAATACCGGTTACCGAAATAAAAATTACACCTATCTTGCACTCTTCACACGTGCCGTCGGCAATAGTCACAGGGCGCGCATCGCCTGTGTGTGTGACAAAGAGTCGTCATCTTTAGGTAACCGGTATTAAAACGGTAACCTGAATAGAGGTTACATTTTTCTTCGGTCTGGTTACCCAGATAGCGGTAACATAAGTGAAAAATAACCGAAATTCTTCAATACCTGTACCGTAATTTATAAAGGTTTTCGGTCCCTGGTAGACGCCATGGAAATCGTGCAGAGATCGCGAAGTATCATTTTGTACATGAAGTACAGAAAAAGAGGTCTGTGAAAAATCCGACATGCAGACTTTGTGCGCCGCACCTTAGTTCGATTACTTTTGGCAAAAGTAGTTGTAACTACATGTAGTTAAATTACTTTCGGTTTACGCGTAGTGTTCCACATGCGCCTCGAAGAGCGTCAGCATAATGAACGAGGGCCTCCCTTTAGGGGGCCAAAGCCTGCCGGGGTCTCGGGACAATAGTCCTCAATAGATATTGTTGGCCGTTGACGCATATTATGTCCAAAATATTGAAGAATGTCGCCATAGTAAAAGTATATCGTGTCTACCACACGCTTCGAATGACACCAGCTGTTTCAAATCCGTTGGAGAATATTGCCACAGGTAAGGTAAAGATAGCTTCGGAAAAGAAAATAAAAGAGGCATAGGTAATTACAAATTTTAAGGTTTTATTCTAAAATTGAGCAACTAATATTAGTGCAAAGATAGTCTAGATAATATTAATATTAGTATCACAATCACTGTATCAATTATTAAGCGCACTCAACAATTAACACACCCTCTTACACTCATACACTCACCTTAGCAGATCACACAAAGAGAGGTTCAGTTTACTAACTCACTGTCACAAATAATTGTATGAAATACAAATGGTTTTATGAAATATTAGCACTTAATGAACTTTAAAAAAAATGTATTTAAATCAGGGGGGATGGCACTGCTAGCCGAAATACAGGATCATCCTAAGGTCGGTTTTTTAATCTCGTAGACTGAATTGACAGGTGCAAATGGCAAACTGACATAAATTTCAATAGTATTTACGTCAGTTTTAATGTTATCATTTGTCAATTTGGTCTACGAGATTAAAAAACAAACTTTTAGTTCGGCTGCAGTTCTAAAACTTTTGTAAACATAAAACGAATTTGTTCAAAGTTTATATTTGTAAATCCTGTTTGTAAGTTTTTAGAGAAATAAAGAGGAATGCCCAAAACTATATGGAGCAAAAACCCAGAATCGATTAAAACGACTTATGTGTGGCAAGGTAGAGTATACATACTATAACCCAAATCCAATAATAGTTTTCCATTAAACCATCACCAAGTAAAAAAAAATTGTAACTGATAAGTTACAATTTTTCATAATGTTTCAAGTCAACTATATAAATAATGTTTCAAATCAGCTATTTCCTTAAGTTTGCCGTATATGATTACTTCCCAGAATTTGATCCTTATTAGCAACACTATCGAATGGTGTAATAATACAGGGTGTGTTTTTTTCCAAAATTAGCGGGTTCGATTCCTGGCCAGGATTATTGATTTTTCTAAATCCAATGATGCAGTTCTAGTTTTCTTTAAAATTGGGCTCGAGATTCCTTTCAACGTTTTTTGATATTCCTCATAGTTTCGGATATAGCCATCCACGCCCAGTTGAAAAATTTTCACCTTATGGTTTTCACATTATGGTTTTATGCGAAATGAATAGCGTATTTATGTCCTCTGACTTAAGGTCTATTTTGTTGTTCATAAATTATTTTAATCGACTCTGGGTTTTTTTTGAGCATTCTTCTTTATTATTATTATTATTAATTCATTTATAAAATAATACAAAAAGATGTTGTTGATTACGAAAAGTAAATACTTTCAGTAAAAAAAAGAATTTTCAAATGTGTAAAGGTCTATTTGAGAAATAGGGGAACATACTACGAAGTACTTTTTCTAAGGACGACTGAACAACAAAACTCAATTTTTATGTTTGCCAGTAAGTATCACAATCATACCCGGTTATTTTATTACACTACATTTTTGTTAATTTGAGATAAAACTCGTTTCTGCCGAAGCTTGAGTTTTTTTTTTTTATATGAAGCCTGAGCATTCTCCTTTAAGTTCAATAGTATTTTCACTCTATCTGTTTTCTTTTCTGGTGAGTTTTGAGAATGTGAACGTTTCGTGAACTAGACTGAGTAAAACTTTTCGGACAAAACTCACATTTGAAAGCCTTAACTATATCGTGGGTCTGAATATGTCGTTTTAAATCACTAGAGTTAGCGAACGGACGCTGACATACATCACATTTGTAAGGTTTTTCACCGGAGTGTAAGTAAACATGTCTACTCAAAGAAAACTTAACTCTAAAACTCATTGGACAAAGGTGACATTTAAATGGATTCTCACCGCTGTGCAGGCGCTTATGGATAACTAATTTAGTTTTTTCTCTAAAACTGCTTTGACATTCATCACATTTGTAAGGTTTTTCATTAGTATGGCAGCGCATGTGACGTTTCAAACTCGATGACGTGTTAAAACCACGCTGACATACGGAACATGACACAAGATTTTTATGACCCCAACATGCTGATGTACGAATATGACTTCTTAAACATATCCTTAACGCAAAACCTTTACCACATTTTTCACACTGATAATTGGTACGTAAATCACCGTTATGTCGCCCCATATGATTTAAAAATATCTCTTTTGAATTGAAACCACGATCACATATCTCACATTTGAAACGTTTTTCCTTTGTGTGTGACAGAAAATGATTTTTCAGCTGAATTTTAGTCTGAAAACTACGACCACATACATCGCATTGAAAAGGTTTTTCACCGTTGTGTGGGATGCTATTTTTATTAGCTACAGAAGTACTAGTAACACGTTTTTTTAGTTTAGTAACAGCTGTTACAGTATTTTTCTGTTTTTCTTTCTTTTCACCACTGTGTGTACGACTATGTCTATTTAAATGATATGGTCGTCTAAAACTCTTCTGACATATTTCACATTTGTAAGGTTTATCACCGTAGTGAGCTCGAATGTGTCTAATTAAATTTTCTTTTTGGTGGTACGTACGCGAACAAATATCACACTTGTAACATTGTCCATGTTTCGTTCGAATGTGGAGCAGAAAATATTTTTTACTGTGCGTTGTGAAATGACATCTATCACATTTGTGTTGTGTTTTTCCGTTTTCAACCTCTGTGCTTTCTTTGGGACTATTTTTACTAGCTACAGAAATAATAGTATCACTTTTTTTTACTTCAGTAACAGCTGTTAAGGTGTTTTTCTGTTTTTCTTTTTTTTCACAACTGTGCGTAAGACTATGTCTGTATAAATGATGTGTTCGACTAAAACTCTTTTGACATATTTCACATTTGTAAGGTTTTTCACCACTGTGTATACGATTATGTCTATTTAAATGATGTTTTCGAGTAAAACCCTTTTGACATATTTCACATTTGTAAGGTTTTTCATAACTGTGCGATCGAATATGATTTATTATATTGTCTTTTGTTGTAGCTCTATGCGGACATATATCACACTTGTATTTATATTTTCGATCATTCGTAGATATAGCAGTATTATTCACACGATTACTGGATTTTTTAGAATTTATGACAAGCTTCGAACGCGCTGCGGACGTGCGTTTCTGTTTGTTCCGGATGATTGTTGAGTCTGTTTGTTCAGTTTTCTTTTGCTGGAATGTAATTATATCTTCTTGTCTTGTTAGTCGTACGTATAGCTCTGGTTTCTTCTCTTCGGACGCACCTGTGAAAATAAATATAGTAAGTAAAAAAGTCATTCTAGGTATATTGTAATATAAAAGTATGGATTCCATTTTGCCTTCTTATACCCAGAAGCCTTACAAACCTTTTTTTTTTTTTTAGGTGGTAAAATCATCAAATGAGTCCTCCCGCCCTGGGTGGGGCGGAAGGGACAGTCAGACTCTTACTGACTAAAATCCACCCGTGTTCCTTCCTATGCCCTTTACGTTCCGGGGCCACGGTAATCTGGCTTAAGAAAAAACCCGCGACCCCAGCAGGCATTTGGCGTGAAACACGACGCGTCACCGACCCGGGCTTGGTCTTTGGTCGGATGGCGAGCTACCCATCACTCACCGTCCGCAAGCCCGCTCCGCCGCTGTGCCCTCTGCTAATCAGAGGGACACGCGTTGGAGCGTCCACACGACAGGCTATTCGCATACGGGCAAAGAGACCACTTAGGCACACAGTGCCTAAGGAAGAGGTTTTGCCCGCATCCCAGGGTGCACCGGCCCGAAAAACTGGTCTTCCCCCCGGACGTATCCGAGAGGGAACTCCAGTCCACGGGCGCACGTGATGGTTTCCTGTCATAGCACCCCAGCCTTACAAACCTGACAATTTTTTTTTATTACTCATACACTGAAAGTAGGTGGTCATTACATGCCTGAGAGTATGTTGAAAGTTACGCATTTCAGCCCTAGGAAGAATTGTTTTCAACTGACAGCTGCCAAATGGAAAAAAAAACTAGTCCTATTTTGTCATTTCTATTGAACTATGTTGTACTTTTCATACAGCCACTAAATTACAGCGCGATTAAAAACAACTAAGTATTAAAAATAGATTTTATAAATCTAATATTATTTTTATTCAACTCTTCCTCATAAATAAGATTTCGGCAAAATAATTGCCATTTCTTTATGATAAACATGAAAAATACTGGCTGTATAGCCAGATGCGGATGACCACAGCAAAAAAATAGGGGAAAAAAAGGGAAAGCGACATTCCGACCAACACACGTTTTGTGATAATAATTTATGTTCTCATGTTTACTTTTCTCGTATTCGTTATGAAAAGCAGTGTTTACCTCGAGTAAATAGGCTAGTTGCCTAAAAAAATGTAATTAGTCCGTCTTTTAGATTATTCAAAAATAAGGGACACGTATTTTTTTATTTGTAAATTAGACCAAAAATGACAAAGATATAGCCTATTAAAGTTACGTGTGACGTCACGATGTGTGGCATTTTTCGCTCCTCTGAGTCCTCCCAGTCCCACCCAGGGCGGGTCGGGAGGGACTATCTGACTCGTACTGACTAAAATCCACGGTGTGCTTCAATAGCCTTTTATGTTCCGGAGTCACGGCAATAAGTCCCGCGAACCGCAGGCTTTGGCCCTCTAGAGGGGGGCCCCGACATTATGCTGACGCTCTTTGAGGCGCGCGTGGAACACAACGCGCCGTCGACCCGGGAATGGTCCATGGTCGAACGGCGAGTGGCCCTTTACTCGCCCCACGCATGCCTGCGGTGACCGGAGATCGTCTTGCGACATCCGTCGCCGTAATTTTTACTCCTTGGAAAACAATGTACTATTTTGTGTTGGATAGACAAGTTATCGAGGAAGGCTATATAATATCACGCTATGACAGAAATGGAGCGGAGCAGAAAAAGCTATTTATCAATAAAAAGTATGACTTACTTCTCTTCTTGGGAACTCCTGGTATCTTCTGGGTTACTTCTTCTTCCACTTCAGTCTTAAACTCCATCAAAGGTGTATCATCTTCTGAATCTGATTCAGGATCGTTTGTTGGCATATCTTCTACATCCGGACAGTTATCTACATATTCCTCGTATCGATATTCTGGCTCAAATTCTGAAAAGAATTAAAATCGAAACTACAATCGCGAGCTAAAGTCTGGTAATAGACAACTGATAAACATACTTATATATTTCTATATAAATACATATTAAAGATAAACTACACCAGTACACCCAGACACAGAACAAATGATCGTGCTCATCACACAAACATTTGTCCTGGGTGGGAATCGAACCCACGACCTCCGGCATAGCAGTCAGTAAGGAGATAATATCATATAAAACATTGTGAGGAGACCGGCATGTCCTAGAACCAATCATTCGAAGACATTTGACATCTACCCTACAAACCAGCACTTTGCCCACGTGGAGGAATTGCCCATATGGCCCACTCCCTGAGTTAACGAAGTCCGAATTTACACGGACGGCTCTAAAATCAAAACCGGCACAGGTGCTGGTGTATTCTCAATGGATCTCAACATCAAAGTATCACTACCGCTAGGGGAACATAGCTCCATATTCCAATGTGAATGTGTAGCAATCACCCAAGCTGCCACCGCAGTCATGGAAAGAAACATCTCTAACTACGGAATTAGAATTCTATCCGACAGTATGGCTGTACTAAAGGCGCTGAACGGCAATATTATACCGTCTAGCCTATATATATTTATGAATGACACTTAGCATTGCAAAAAAATTCGAACCGCAATAGCGTCATCTTGCAATGGATAAAAGGACATAGCGGATCATTGGGTAACGATGCGGCAGACGAACTTGCAAGGAGAGGCTCGGATGTGGACGTGGCCGGCCCCACACCATTTTTGCCTATCCCATCCGGTCAACTCAGGACCTGGGTATGTCTGCAACCCCAAAAAAAACGTATGCCCGATGGGCATCTACACATACAACCAACTACAGACAGTCTAGAGAGGCGGTACCTGCACTAACAACGCGACTGACAAGCAGACTTCTCAGACTCCAATGAACAGACTTACGAGTTGTGGTGGGTATGCTCACCGGTCACTGGCCACTCAACAAACATCTGTTTACCATCAACGCGACAGACAGCCCGTTGTGCAGGGGCTGCCTGAACGGGGATGAAACGGCAACCCACGTAATCCTGGAATGCGAGGGAGTTGCTAACCAACGGGCACAAAACCTTGGCATTCCAAGGTCGTTCCAAGGAGCCTGTGAACATCCCAGGAGACTTCTGAACTTCTGGAAGGAGCTGGGTTGGCTCGTAGCTTTAGCCAGTCGTCCCACCTCATGCATAACGGACCACGTACGAGTCCAAATGCGGAAAAGGGAGCTCCTAACAATACAATCCCACTCCCTCTCACAGAGAGGTCAGTGTCCCAGCAGTGGGAACATTATAGGCTGATAATAAGTGAATAAATCAAGTACATACCAATTTCATTTTCCTCCTTGACATTTACATTATCCCATTGTTCCTCAAATTCAATTGGTATCACGGCAATATTATTAGGTTTTTCGTCGTTTTCGTCTATGATATTAATGTGTACTACTGGGGATGTTATTAGACTATTGGTAAACTGTACCAGGCCTTGTTTTATTAGAGGTTTTATCTGAAAAGAGTTTTTAACTATGTTAATGTAATAGTAGTTTATGAAATTGGTACATAATGAGGGAAAAAACGAGTGAAACAAAATTTTTAAAAGTATCATACGAGTGTATATTACCTAGTTATGTACAGTTTCATACACTACTTTATCTACTCTCATTGAACATGAACATATCAAATAAAAGATAAAGATTGACACAGTTTAAACGTTATTATAATACTAGATGAAAACCCGGCTTCGCTCGGGTGAAACATGACTCATAACTACAGATCTGGTACAAAATGTAGGTAGATATTTCTGTAGTCATCGGTTCTCAAGGAATGGGTATTAAAGGTATGCAAGGCATAGATTCGTATAGCTTCATTCATTGTGTTTAATAAATATAGTACCTAAATAAAAACTGCAGTTTTTCGCCCATTGTTCGCGCCTATTGGCCGGAGATCGTTTGCGACAGTCGCTCCCTTCATACCGCCCTGAGATCGCTCCGGAGCTCTTCCCGCCGCACTAAACTTGTCGAGGCAGCGGGGATTCGCCGTACCAACACAGTTCATGCATGTACCACCATACCAACACTTTTCAGACTCCTAATATCTATTATGAAGAGGAAAGATTTGTATTTTTGTATGTTTTTTTTAGTGTGTAACATCATCAAATAAGTCCTCCCACCCAGGGCTGTCAGACTCGTACTGACTAAAATCCACGGTGTCCTTCAATAGCCCTTTACATTCAGGGGTCACAGTAATTCGTTGGTCCCGCGACCCTGGCAGGCTTTGGCCCTCTACAGAGGGGCCCCGTCATAATGCTGACTGCACTCTTTGAGGCGCGCGTGGAATACAACGCGCCGTCGAAAAATATTCAAGTGGGATTCAAAAGTGGGATCCAACGGGAATAATTCGTTGGTCCATGGTCGGACAGAGATAGGGCGCAAGAGGTCTCCGCCTATTGCCGTCGTGAGGACACGGCGGTGCTCTGTTGCGCGCGGGGCAGTCCTGCACCGTATGCTCCACCGTGTCTTCCGGCCGATCCTCGCATTGGTGACACCCAGACCTTGCCTCCTTCGTCATCAGACACGGGTACCTCCCGAAAAATCCGTGTCCGGTGAAGACCTGCGTCAAGCAGAAGGTCAGGACGCCGTGACGCCTATCCAGCCACTCATCAAAGAGGGGTCTTACCACCGCGATTGCGGCATGCCCGGAGCTCGGTTGCGACAGTCGCTCCCTCCATACTGCGCGCCGCAGCGAGTAACATAGGCTATAATTATTATATCATGTCCACCCGTGCGAAGCCGGGACTGGAAGCCAGTAAATAATATTTTCATAGGTCCTTTCCTCTCTGAAGCAAGTCGGCCCTTTGACGTGAAGAAGCCGGAGGTAATATCGTTCTCGATCAGAAAGGCATTCGTGGTTGCCACTGTCATCATTGTTTACGGCTACACGGTTGTTTGACACTGACATAAGTTAGGCCAGGTTCACACGGTGACCATTCGATTCGATTTTTTCACGTATACGGTTTTACCGTATACGATGCAGTCGTTCACACGGCAACCATTCGATTCGATTTTTTCGGGCCACGCATGCGAGTGCGTACGATTCTCGAATGGGCGAGTCGTGTGAACGACACAACATGAAGATAAGCGCCACTGCGAGTCGTATTCGATAAAATCGTTTCGAGACGCGGCGTTCCGGTGACAACTTCGCACGGTATACGGTAAAATATATTTCTCGAACACGGGATTTTCCCGTATGAACGCCGTGTAAACAATTTTTAAGTTTTCACATATATTCTGTTGTCACTCCTCTATTCGATAAAATCGTTTATACGGTATACGGGAAAATAATCGCCGTGAGAACCTGGCCTTACAGTTCATAGTTTTTTTTCTAACGCCGGCTCCACACGTTGGCCGTGTTGGCCGAACAGAGGGAGACGGCGCTATACTAAGAAACGAGATAGAATTATTTGCGTCTTGCTTTCTGGTATAGGGCCGTCTCCTTCTGTTCGGCAAACACGGCCAATGTGTGGAGCCGGCGTTAATAATATCGCAACGTGTCGAGGAGGTTTAGTACCTAATACACCACATGACACTGGCATGCTAACAGTGCTATCGACTCGGTTGCCAAAAGCAAAGAAAATTAAAAAAGCTTCTCAACATGTTACCCGATGTCAAAAATGGCGGCTGCGATCTGTCTGGTCAGAAAATCATTAGAAATGTACAAAATACTCGACAATCCGAATTTTGCGGATATATGTTGTCGACTCGAAATCTTTATTTTTTAATGTTTTATTAATCAGGCAAGCTTTCGATCGAGTCTACCGTAGCCCTGCACGAAATTATTAATATAGATATTAATTGGTTATAAACTGTGTCAATCTAAAGTGTTCATTTTTCAAAATTTCAATGAAGCATTCTTTTAAAAGCGCGCGCAGTCACAGATATTTATATTGTTACGTCGATCGGATTGCGAGACCAATCTATAAGCTTCTCGAAGGTTCCACAAGGTTCTCGACTATTCTAGTGAAGATTGGTCTGGAAGTTTCTAGAAAGTTCTACCCTGTTCTAGATGTTTCGAGATGGTTCTAGAATGTTCCAGAAGGTATGGGTTTATGTGCGAAGATCGCCCGGAGGACACGGTGGAGCATACGGTGCAAGACTGCCCAGCTTGGGCGGAGCACCGACGTGTCCTCACGGCTGCGATAGGCGGAGACCTCTCGCGCCCGGCATTGGTTGCGGCCATGCTGCGGGGCGAGACGGAGTGGGAAGCGGTCAGCTCCTTCTGCGAGGCAGTAATGCTCGTAAAGGAGGAGGCAGGCCGCGAGCGAGAGAGGACAGCGTCCTCCCTCCGCACCAGCCGCAGTGGTAGGCCCCCACGGCGACGGACGTCGCTAGATGATCTCCGGCCACCGTAGGCGCGGGCAGCGAGTAAAGGGCAACTCGCTGCCCGACCAAGGACCATGCCCGGGTCGACGGCGCGTTGTGTGCCACGCGCGCCTCAAAGAGCGTCAGCATAATGACGGGGCCCCCCTCTCAGAGGGCCAAAGCCTGCCGGGGTCGCGGGATTATTCCCTTACCGTAACCCCGGAACTTAACAGGCTATGAAGGACACCGTGGATTTTAGTCAGTAGAAGTCTGACAGTCCCTCCCGCCCTGCCCGGGGTTGGAGGACTCATTTGATGATTTTACCACGCTAAAAAAAAAAAAAAAAAGGTATGGGTTTATGTCGAAGTCTATGGATGTTTCCAGAACATTCGACCACCTTCTAGACACCGATCGGCGACCGAGTCAGTCTGGTTTTGACTACGATCGAGGAACTCGAAGCGAACTACAAGCGATATCTAAGTGAGTTCTATCTACGTGTGATTAAGAGTGTGTATAAGTGTTAAAGTGTTGAGTAGTGTTTTGTGATTGTTTTAATTTGTGATTTGTCTGTGAATAAAGTTGTATTTGGTTTTAATTGGTATTTATTAATTTATCCCTAATACCCAGCTCGTAACAATATTTTGATATAGGTACTATGTATAAAGTATGTCTTTATACCATAAACTCGGTTTGAGTTTTGTATTTCGAATTTAACATTATGAGGGTACATATAGTTCATTATGTGTCTGTGCGGTGTGCACATTTCAATAGAGCTACTATAACTCTAACTACTATTAATCTACTCTACTTATCAAAGTCAGTACTAGTACTAAATATCAAACCTCACCTCATCATCCTCATTCAACATCTGAGTGAACAGCTTCTCTGCTTCCAGACATTTCCTCCGCAATTGACAGCATTGCTTTAGTCTAGTGTAGCAGAAGACACAAGCGAGCATCGGTCTACTGTCTTCAGTTACAAACTGCAACAAAAGTAATTTTAAAACTAATTGTTCGTTAGTTGGGTTCTAGTCAAAACGTTCGCAGCTGAATTTTAGTATTTTACATGGAGCAACTGACTATCGGACCTCCATAATACAGTAACTCAGTAATACGATACCCCATAGTAAGACTGGTTGCCAAACTTTAGAGCTTCTGACTAACAGTATGTAAAGACTGTCTAAGATCTACAAACGACAGCCGGGATCAACGGCTTTACGTGTTTTGTGAGGCATAAAGGAAACTCACTATAATAGATCACTCATCAACTGCCAGACATGGCCAGTGTGGCCTTTTTGAAGATCAGTGTCACTAAAAATATCGTTTACAGTTGTGGAATGAGTACCTAATGAGTAAAAAGGAACGTATGCATAGGTGTGAATGAAAGGGTATTGGAGTGAAAGAGAGAGCGTTAAATTGAATATGGCGGATGTGCCCACGACGACGAACGAGCTCAACGACGTTTTTATTCTGTTAAATTGTTTTATGTGAAAAATACACAAGTTTTCGCAAGAAAAGCTGCTTTATTTCACCATTCGATCCCACAAACTTGGGGGCTCGCCCGGGATAGCGGTGAAATAAGTGGATTAAGTTACGATGACGACGAGGTCCGACCAGGAATTTCACGATGCGGCAGCGACGGCCTCAACACAGACGGCACATGGCGACATGTTGCACCTCGCGGAACAGCTCATACGAAGATTCAGTGCACAAGACGAAACGCACACAGTATCCATGTGGATACGGGACATCGAAGAAAATGGCGAAATATTCAAATGGACGCCAACTCAACTGTTGTTGGTAGCGCGACGTTCGCTGACCGGCACGGCAGCACTATGGCTACGCAGCGAGAAGGTGTTTAAATCGTGGGAGGAGTTGAAAGTAACTATCAGCAAAGAATTCGCGGATACCATAGATTTGAAGAAAATACATGAATTGATGAGTGCAAGACGAAAGAGGAAAGACGAATCGTGTATTGACTACATGCTAGTCATGAAAGAGTTGGGCAAACGCGGAAAAATACCGGACTACGTAGCTATCAAATATATAGTGGACGGCATCATAGATGACGAGATAAATAAGATCATGTTGTATGGTGTCACCACGTACGTGGACTTGAAAGAAAAACTAAAGTTGTACGCGATGTTCAAGATAAATTCTGCTAAGGACAGTCGACGAGGTAAGCCGCATAATGACACACAGAACAGCGGCAATAATAAGAGAAACACGGCTACAATCATGCGTTGTTTCAACTGTGGAGAAAAGAGTCATGTATCGGAAAATTGTCCCCATAGGTCGCAAGGAAAGAAATGTTTCCATTGCAATGAATTTGGTCACATTTCATCAAATTGCCCAGTGAAAAAGATGGCGACCGTGGAGGTTGGTTCGAAGCAAACGGCGAGTACATCTACGTCGTCGGGAGATCGGCAGACTTCGGGCACGATCGGAGGACACGAACGAATTCCGAAGGTTGGCACCACTGAACGAGAACAGCGACGACCAACCAAAACCAATCAGACATTGTCGAAAGAAGTGTTCTTCAACTTGATGCGGGAGGGCGCCACCAGCAGCGTGAACGAGAACGACGAAGTGCAAAACGAAGTTCAGGGCGAAGTTTTCATAGGCGCGACGACCGATGTGAACACAAGCGCAAACGATTTGTGTCACGATGTTGGCATGAAACAACCGAATCAGAGTGGAGCAGCGATTGTCTGTGGCAACGGCGGCCATATTGACATTGACACATATGATGTAAATAAACAAAACAAGGAACCTGATGATAAAATACCGGTTGTACGCCTGATACGTCGTATAAAACCATTAAAATCAGTGTTTGTGCGCGGTAAAATGGGAAGTGCGTTAATCGATTCGGGCTGTGATGTGAATTTGATGTCAAAGGACTTCTACAACGAACTTAACAGGTTAGACTTTGTAATACTGTGTAACGAGAATAACATTACGTTAACCGGTTTAGGTTATTCACAAGTAAAGTCATGTGGTGTAATCACGTTAGATATAACGATTGATAACTGTCTATACCGTAATGTAACATTCTATGTAATGCCTAACGACTCTGTGCCATTCCAAATGATAATTGGTAATGATTTTCTAAGAAATGTCATGGTGTTTATGAAAGATTGCATGGTTTGGTTATTGCCGAAAGATGATTGGATGAACCCAAACTATGAATGGTTGAAAGATGTTGCATGTTTTTCTAGTCCTGTTGATTGTGTAGCTCACGTCAGTAATCCTGCTGTAAAAGAAGAAGTAACAAGGTTAGTGACAAGTTATGTTCCGCAGAAAATTAAAGAAGCTCCAATAGAATTGAAGATTGTTCTTAAAGATGACTTACCTGTGTCTCAGCGGCCACGACGAATCTCATTCAAAGAGCAAGAAGATGTGGATCGCCAAATCCAAGAATGGCTTGATGATGGAATTATCAGGGTGAGTTACTCAGAATATTCGAGTCCATTAGTATTAGTGAGGAAAAAGGATGGTGGTTTAAGAATATGCGTTGATTATAGAAGGATTAACAGTAAAATGGTTAAAGATGAATACCCACTCCCTATTATAGATGACCATATTGACAAGTTGTCCTCGGCTAGAATATTTAGTGCATTAGATTTAAAAAATGGTTATTTTCATTTACGCATACACGAAGACTCAATTAAGTATACTTCTTTTGTAACGCCTACTGGACAATATGAATTTTTACGAGCACCTTTTGGTCTAGCAACTTGCCCCAAAGTTTTTACCAGATTTATCACCATTATCTTCAGAGAATTGATCGCCAAAGGTATTGTTATTATTTTCATTGACGATATTCTAATTCCAGCGCAAGATGAGTATCAGGCTCTTGAGCGCCTGAAGGAAGTTCTGAAAACTGCATCGGAATATGGATTAAATATCAACTGGAAGAAGTCTCAGCTGCTAACCAGGAAGGTAGAATACCTAGGCCACGTTATTGAAGGTGGTGCAGTAATGCCATCGCCAGGGAAAACAGATGCTGTAACAAAATTCCCTGAGCCCCAGAATTTGAAGCAACTGCATAGTTTTTTGGGACTGTGTTCCTACTTCAGGAAATTTATACCTAGATATGCCCTGATAGCAAAACCACTCACAGATATGCTGAGAAAAGACCGGAAGTTTGAATTTAATGATGAACATAGAGTTGTTTTTAACCAATTGAAGATGAAAATGGCTACTAAACCAGTGTTGAAGATCTATGACCAAAGAGCAGAGACGGAGCTCCATACTGACGCATCAGGTATTGCTTATTCAGCTATTTTAATGCAAAAAGGTGATGATGGGTCTTTACACCCGGTTCATTATATGAGCCGAAGGACTACAGACGCACAGGCCAAATATACAAGCTATGAGCTTGAGGCACTGGCTATAATTGAAGGTGTGAAGAAGTACAGACACTACTTATATGGAAAATTCTTCAAGATTGTAACAGATTGTAAGGCTTTTCAAATGACACTAAACAAGAAAGATTTAGCATCATCAACAAGAGTTGCTCGATGGATTTTATTTTTACAGGATTATGATTTTACAGTAGAACACCGTGATGGTACTGGGATGAGGCATGTCGATGCATTGAGCCGAAACCCATACGTAGCAGCCATAACGTCTAGCTTGCACCAGGATATAAAACGTGCACAGGAGTGTGATGAAGGCCTTAGTGCAATATTGAAAATTTTGGAAGAAGGAAAATCATTTAAAGATTACTATCTCAATCAAGGATTACTTTATAAAGGATCAGAGCAACAACTAGTTATACCTTCCACAATGGAAAATGAAATTATACAGAGGGCACACTGTAACGGTCATTTTGCAAAGAAGAAAACCTTAGATCTCATTAGCAAGGATTACTACATTGAAAATATAGGAAAGAAGGTTGAAAATTACATAGCATCATGTATACCATGTCTACTAACAAATAGAAAAGAAGGAAAGCAAGAAGGTTACCTTAATCCAATTGAGAAGGGAGACACTCCGCTGCATACACTGCATTTAGATCATGTTGGACCCCTGACAGAGACTCATAAGCAGTATAATCATATACTCACCATAATTGATGCTTTTACAAAGTTTGTATGGTTGTTCCCGTGTAAAAGCACCACAACTAGAGAAGTGTTGAATAAATTGGAGATATTACAGCAAACCTTTGGAAATCCAGAAAGGTTCATCACAGATAGAGGTACTGCTTTTACTAGCAACGAGTTTCAACAGTACTGTATGAAGGAAGGAATAGAATTATGTCATATTACTACAGGAGTACCCAGAGGCAATGGTCAGGTGGAAAGGGTTCACAGAACGATTATACCAGTACTTACCAAGCTATGTCTTGAGAGACCAGGATTGTGGTATCGACATGTAGGAAGAGTGCAGATGGCGTTAAACAGTACTTACCAAAGAAGTGTGAACACCACTCCATTTGAAATGCTAATTGGAAAGAAAATGAAGAGACAAGAAGATATAGAAATATATGAACTACTACAACAAGAAGGACGGGACAATTACATGGAAAATAGAGGAGATTTGAGGAAGAGAGCAAAACAGCAAATACTAGAAGTACAACAAGAGAATAGGAAGAACTATGACAAGCATAGAAAGGATAGTACGAAATATGAAGAAGGTGATTTGGTGGCTATAAAGCGAACCCAGTTTGGCCCAGGGCTCAAACTCAAACCTAAGTATTTGGGACCTTATCAGGTCACGAAAACCAAACGACACGATAGATATGACGTACAGAAAGTAGATATGATGGCAGAAGGTCCAGTCAAAACCACAACATCTGCTGATCATATGAAAAAATGGCCAGATGACAAGGAGTAAGAGTAAGAGCAAGTAAGTATGTGAGATAATGAAGTATGTTTGTATGTTGACTGTATGAAAGTGATGAGTGTTAAGAAATGTATTTTGTTAGTGTTTTCTCTACATTGTCATGTTCTGGATTTATAACCACACAGAGTTGCTAAGGGTAAGCATGACAAGTAAATTGTAACCGGTCACATTGTGTGTTAAGGTGTCTTGTATTTTTTTGTTATGCAAAGATGTATTAAGATCAAGCTTAAACTGTAATCTCTGTTTGTAACTAAAGTCATGATTTTTTTTTCTTTTTCTAATGAAAAGAAATAACAAAATGTGAATTGACTAGGTATGTTATTCAGTAAAAATATGTCTCTATAACTTCAACTTGTAAAGTAAATGTTTGGTTGGAATTATATTGTCAAAGATTAAACTTTCATAATGTTTCTGTAACTGTAATGTAATGTAAGTAAGTAATGTAATGTAACTGTAATGTAAGACAACTGAGTGTTACGCATTAATTAAAGTTTATATAAGATGTGTGCATGAGGTTCATGATGTGTTAAAATTGTCTGAGGGCAGACATTGTGTAGGATGGCCGAGTGTGGAATGAGTACCTAATGAGTAAAAAGGAACGTATGCATAGGTGTGAATGAAAGGGTATTGGAGTGAAAGAGAGAGCGTTAAATTGAATATGGCGGATGTGCCCACGACGACGAACGAGCTCAACGACGTTTTTATTCTGTTAAATTGTTTTATGTGAAAAATACACAAGTTTTCGCAAGAAAAGCTGCTTTATTTCACCATTCGATCCCACACAGTCATAATTATTTTAAAATGTTTACATAGATCATGTGAGCAGTGTTACACCAGTGGTGTCGGCCCTGACTTACGAGTTGCAAGTAGTGGGATCGAACCCAACCAGGCACATTACTTTGTGTAATTTATTTCATCACCACTGCTCTCAAAACGGTGAAGGAAAACATCGTGAGGAAACCAGCATGTCCTAGAGCCAAACATTCGAAGACATGTGACATCTGCGAACACACACCGGGCCCGCATAGTGGATTATTGGTGAACGCACACCTAGCCGCACCGCAGTCTCCACAGTCTGTTTTCTTACCGATTCTGCGGCTACTGCGATGCGGGTAAGTGTGCGAGGTTTCACAGAACTTCATACAAAGAATTCGTAATGCGGGGACTGCGGAGACTGCGGTGCGGCTAGATGTGCGTTCACCATAAGGCTTACTCTTTCTCACATAGAGGAGGCCATATTAGATAGCACAGATCATGACGTACTTACTGGGAAATTAGACAGTAACTCGTATAATTGCTGCAGGTCCTTGTTATCAACCTCAAACAGGCGACCATCCTCCGCTAAACATATCCTGCACATTCGCAGCTTTCCCATCTTAGCTCATTAAATATTTTTGTCTATTTTATTGAGTATTGTGGCCGCAAACACGTGCGAACAGTAAGCTTGAGGTATGTGTATGATACGATTGATTATGTGCACTATAGGACGCGTAGTAGGTCTCTATAATGTTATTTAGTATCTAAGTGCCTGAAGGGCACTAAGTTTTAGGAAATTAATAGTTGTTTCAGAGTTTGAGCTGGAAAAGATTTTTTTTTTTTTTTTTTTTTCTTCCTTCTTGGCAACCGAGTCGATGTCGGCTAACTCTGCCAGTGTCATGTGGTGACGGCAAAACGGAGTGACGAAGGCCGTCGAACTTTGCACTTTTGGTAGAATGTTAGTGTGTTAGTTTAGTTAGTAGCTGTAAGGACGAGACATTTTGTTAGTAAATATTATGTAAACAAAAAGAAAAAAAAAACGAAAATATGTTAATTATGTTAAAATACATAGTATGTTATGTACAGAGCTAATATTAAAAATACACGCCAAATTAAAATTTCAGATCATTGTCATTTATGAATTTTGAAAGGATTTGAATTAGTTTAGGAGAAAAATTGGTCAGGAGAAAATGAAAATTAGTAGGAAGGGGTATTTTAATTTTGGGGAGCTTACGGTACAAGTCAAAGGACTGGGAATTCAAAGGACATGAGAAGAAAATGTGATCTAAAGTTCCCTCGTCAAGACCACATTCGCATAAGGAGCTGTCACGTACGCGGATCTTTTTAAGAAATACTGGGCTGCAGCAGTGGCCGAGTCTCAATCGACACAAGGATGAAACAGTTCTTTTGCAGAGTTTAGTGCATTTAAAAAACCAGGGCTTCCGCTGGATGTCTGGTTGTATACTGGCATAGTATACCCCTTTTAGCCTCGAACTAACCTGCCACACTGCTGACCACGAGTTATGCAGTTTAAGTTTCGTGTCAGTTCGTAAGTCGTAGCTATGGACAGTATAATGTTTTAAGTCCACCGAATTGGAAGTAGCATATTTTGCGAGAGAATCCGCACATTCGTTGCCATTTATACCCGAATGACTTGGTACCCATGCGATTTCAATGTTCAAACCGTTGTTAGAACAAGTGAAAAGAAAATTTTGTATGTCTGTAATGATTTTACTATGAATTTTTGATTTTAATTGGTTTTGGCCTAAAGCTTGTAAACTACTGCGAGAATCTGAGAAAATAACTGAGTTTTGGATATTGTGTGATTTAATAAAATTAATTGCTTCTAAAATGCCAACACATTCCCCTGTGAAGACCGATGTCTCTGGAGGGCATTGGAAGAGGAGAGCAATTTTAGAATTCTGAAAGTAAGTTGCTACTCCTGTGCAACCTGTTGACGTTAACTTAGACGCATCTGTGAAGAACATGTTCCAGCCCTTCCAGTATTTGTCGACGGCTCGGTCAAAGTCACCTTTCGCATCCTCAGAGTTTTTCGAAATGCCAAGCCCCAAAACGACTTTTGGACTAGAATGCACCACTTCGTATGCGGAAGAGAACACAGGTATGGTGGGATATTGACAAATAGGCGAGGAGAGGTTTTTAAGTTCCCTGAACCTATTCATCAAGGGGGGAATTGACTTATGTTTCCAGTAAGGGGAAACATCTAGTGACAGATGAATTTGTTCTAAAATGGGAAGTAGGGGATGGGACGACAGGGCGAAGACTTTAGACAGGAAACGATCTGCTAAATATTGTCGACGAAGGTTAAGGGGAGGATCAGCACATTCCACCTGGAGGGCGTTGATGGGAGACGACTTCATTGCTCCTAAGACAATCCTAAGGCATTTGGCTTGGATGGCGTCTAGTTTACGAAGTGCTTCTTTGTTGCAGGGTTCCAGTAAGAAGCAACAATAGTCCATGACACTTCGGACCAGAGCGTTATAAACTAGCTTAAGAGTGTAGGGATGTGCTCCCCACCAAACCCCAGACAAAGCCTTAAGGACTGATACTGATCGCTCACATTTTTTGACTACGTTGTCGATGTGGTCAACCCCCGACATTTTGGAGTCTAGAGTGACTCCCAGAAACCTGGCCTTATCTTGGATGGGGATAGTCTGACCATCTATATTTATGTCGATCGGAGGGATAAGACGTCTGCGACTAAAAACAACTGCTGAGCTCTTGGAGGCGTTCAAACTCAACCCGTGATCTAGTAGCCATTGGTTTAATGATGATAAAGAAACATTTAAAGACAAGGCGGAATCCTCAATAGAACTTCCCGAGACCAATAAGGCAATATCGTCAGCATATTGGAGTATTTTACAATCAAAGTTTAAGCAAGAGGGGAGATCTAGTGTGTAAATATTATATAGGATTGGACTGATTACGGAGCCCTGTGGTAATCCTCGCCAGGTAAGTCTCTGCTCAGAGTTTTCCCCTGGTATCCTCAACTGCAGAGTGCGGTTTGAAAGGATTTGGCAAATGACCTGGATGATCCTAGCCGGTATTCTCAGCTCTTGCAGTTTTTGCCTGAGAATAGGGAGGATGACAGAATCATATGCAGCTGATATGTCTAGGAAAACTGCTACCACAGACTCATTCCTGCTAAGGGCCAATCGGATCTCTGATGTGAGGATACCCACACTATCAGATGTACCCAGACCTTTCCTAAAGCCGAATTGAGTCGTTGGGAGCAGCTTTCTGCTTTCCACTAACCATTCCAATCGGTTTTTGATCAAATGTTCTAAAAGTTTTAAAAGTGTTGACGATAAAGCTATTGGTCTGTACGAGCAGTGGTCATTAGGCTCTTTACCAGGCTTTAATAGAGGGATAACCACTTGAACCTTCCAAGCTGGAGGAATATATCCAGAGGTGAAGCAGAAATTGGCCAAGTCCAGGTAATATTGGTGACATTTTACACCCGCTTTTGCTATGAAAGAGTAAGGGAATCCATCCACACCAGGTGCGGAGTCCTTAACGTAGCTAAGCACTGTTTTGAGTTCGTCAAGGGAAAATGGCTTATCTAGAGGGTCGTTTGAAGTTGTAGAATTCGTGAGGTTTATTTCGTCTTCACCAGGAACATAGACTGGGGCGACCTTAGTGAAGAACCGGTAACCCAGGTCTTCGGATAGAGTGTTCGAGGGAGATGGTTTTAAACAGTTTCTATAGCTCTTGACCCTTTGCCACACTACTGATGTTGGAGTGGATGGACTCAGGGAACTGCAAAATGATACCCAGCCAGCTCTTTTCTTTTTTCTAAATAATTTCCTAGACTTAGCCAATATCTGCTTGAAGGCGATGAGATTGTCCAGGTTCATATCTCGGTTGAACGTCTTTTCCGCCTCATTCCTGGCCTTGATCATGGCGGTGCATTCCTTATCCCACCAAGGCGGGGAAGGGACTCTGCCTGTAGGAGGCTTTTTACAAGGAAAACAATCATCGGCTGTAGCGGATATGGTGTTCGAAAAAGATGAGAAACATTCCTGAGCATTCTCAGCATTTATAAGAGGGAGAGAAGAGATACGTAGATCTAAGATTTTGGCATAAAGATCCCAGTCTACAGAGTTAAGCCGATATTTCAATAAGGGAGGGGAGGATTTATCAGGAATAGATTTAGAAGGAATTTCAACCGTGATGGGATAGTGATCGCTACCATAGGTTGAGTTCAAACGGTTCCAGTTAAACAGGCTAGCTATGCTGGATGAGCAGAATGTCAAGTCTACGCAACTATTACTCTGACCTATTCCAGACCTGCGTGTAGCACTGCCATCATTAATAATGCACATGTCAAGGTCATCCAACATATCCACCAAGCCTACACCGGTACTATCACAAGAATTTGATCCCCACCTATAGTGGTGACAGTTGAAATCTCCCATGACAAGAGACGGGCCACTTACACTACTAATTACACTTTTAATAGTAACAAGGTCTTCAAGACGTGGACGAGTAATATAAAAGGAAAAAATATTTATACCCTCAACCTTGACAGCAATAACATTTAGGTTATCACCAACGGAGGGTAGAGGGATTTGGGAGAATGGTACTTTGTTATTGATGAACAAAGCACATCCTCCATATCCATCGGATCTGTCGTGGCGTACACTACTGAAGCACGGAATCCTGAAATTACTTCCAGGAAGAAGCCATGTCTCAGCAATGGCGCAGACCGATGGTTTAAATTTATTTATTAAATAGAGAAGGTCGGGTTTACTGGGAGTAATACTCCTCGCGTTCCATTGCAGGAATGTTAGGGGATGGAATGTTGTGGATTTGTTCAACTATTGATATCAATTTATTGGCAACGTGGTCAGGTAGTGATTCTGTAGGGTTGGCTAGTACTGATATTAGCATATTAGCTATGACATTAAGAATGTTTTCGGATTTACTCACAGGACTAGCACCTTCTCTTGGGAAGGCACAACCATCATGGGATGGAGAGTAGGAGTAGTCTTGTGTTAGGGTTTGATGAGCCAGTTTATTATAACTAGGTGAGAGTGGGGCGTGGGACTTTGGTTTCAGAGTGACCATTTTACGGTATGATTTTGTTTGGGGAGTTGGACTGGGATGTTGGGAGGAATTGGTTGTTGTTTTGGATTTTGGAGTCATTTTTGACACTTCAGCATATGAACGTGAAACCGTAGGAAAGACCTGGCTTGCTTCCGCATACGAGACAGATTTCTCAGCCATAAAGGCTTTTATACTTTTCTGTCGACCCAGTTCAGGGCAAGTCTTATCATTTGCATAATGATTTCCGGTGCACAGAATGCAAGTGGCACATTCAATAGGAACTTGGCATCCATCGCCTGGATGGTCCTGACCACATTTAAAGCAACGAGGTTGCGAACGACATACTGTGCGTGTGTGACCAAAGCGACAACAGTTGTAACATTGAATGCACGGGTACATATATCTCTCCACTGAGAGAGCAGAATAAAAACAATATACCCTCTTGGGTAGTACCTGGCCATCAAAAGTGAGAACCACGGTTTGAGTGGGTTTCCACTCCGTGACACCCAACGAAGTTACTTTACGGCTCATTCTCCTTGCCTTTATAACTGGGCCACATCCATCAGGAACCCTGATATTCCCAATGACTTCCTCTTCAGTCCACTCTGTTGGTACATCACGTACTTGGAAAAGATTACAACACAACCAACACCTTACACCACAGACCAACACAAACAAAGAATGACAAATGACAGGCATGACAGTTTTCCTATTTTTTTTCAATTTTGGCAAGGCTTCTGGGCCTTTGTGCTGGAAAGAATTTGTTACCACAGTTGAAGTCATAGATATAGAGCATGGACGAAACAATGTCTTCCTAAGTGCCATGTATACTCTCTACTTAGTCTGTGCTAAGTGCTCATACGCACGAGCGGATCAATTTTCAATGTTGAGGCATCCGTTGAGGATAATGACGACCGACACTTTTATTACTAGTGCAACCATCCTTTGACAAAAAAAACATAAAATATAAATTATTATAATTACATTTAACTTAAATAAAATGAATTTAAACCCAATTCCATCAAATACTGAAATGGTAACCATTCGACGGTTAAATTTATACAGATACAGACCGAAACCGGACGCATTGTGCCTATTTAAATAAATAGCAGCGTTTTACCTGAAATAAAACGCATATTAAATACTTACCTCACTGGAAGCTTTATTATTGAGAGAGCATATCCGTTTCCGTCGATTTCTTATCTGTTTTAGTACTTGTGTTGACCTACCCAGTGGCGCCACCTGGTGGTTGCTTGTCATTTTAGCTTTGAAAAATGTAAAATGTCCGAGCTAATTTTTTGTTCATTGGCTCAATATAACCAGGCAGAAGTAAAAATAAAGCTTCCAGTGAGGTAAGTATTTAATATGCGTTTTATTTCAGGTAAAACGCTGCTATTAAATGACTTGACCGTCACTGGAAGCTTTATTATTGAGACCTGTTTGTTATCGCCTGGTGTCGCCACTAATAATGTGCTAACGCCAATGTGATACAGTATTTAAAAACATAAATTATTAGAAAATCTGTTTATTATTAAACATAAAAAGGTACATCTTTAATTGATCTGATGGTGATCTAATCACAAAAACGAAAATGAAAATAACACAAAAATTAACACAGTTAATTGACCGGATTAAACAATTCTGTCACATTTATATTTGAATCACCACTTCTAAACACTTCTCTTCTGTAGAATTTCTGGAATGTATTGGCCCAATATACAAATGTACTCTATGTATTGGCCGATTGCCAATTTCCTCGAGATAGGATTTCGTCTAGGGGATGATTTTCCAGCCAACTTTTAGAGGCCACTGCAGATCGAGTACTTCCTGGAGTTGCTGTGATGCCAGCTTCTTTAAAAAGGGTTTTTACCCAGCCTGCGATTACAGTGCGTGAAGAACACAAATTAAATGATTTAGCAGCATTACGTCTTTCATTTAATAATTGTATAGTTTTTTCTATCCAGAATATAGGATTTAAATTAACATCATTGGGATTTGTTAGTAGTTTCCAGCCGGATTGTCTGTGAGTACTACAATCTGTTTTCGAACCAAATTGTGGCCATAATGTAACACCATCATCTGATCTAATATAATGGTCAGAATCAACTCTAAGCAGCGTCAAGTCATGAATAAACTACCTGAGCAAAGCAGTAATATAGTAGCAGTATGACGTGATACTTGAAAGGGACTATTTATGTCTACAGTGTAATTGCTTAGATAGGTGATTAATTTACTGACATCCCAAATTGGTGGTTTAGAACACTTTGGATTTTCAAGAGCAATTGATTTTAAAATATGTTTTACAAGAACATGTGAACTTAATTGACTTGATCTTTCAACATTGCATAAGGTGGAAACGACAGACTTATGTAAAATAATTGTATTATATGACAATTTATGAATAAGATGCAAATCAGATAAAAATTGAGCTAATTGAGTACCTGTAGGATTATTCGTGTCAATGTTTTTAGACGTAGACCAGGAAGTCCAACGTTTCAAGGTGGATTTACGCCAGGAATTTTTGAGCAATGACTGTTGTTCAGGGGTCCAAGTTTCTATCGCCTCGGACCACCCCCACATTTCCAAACTTCGAGGATGATTTTGTCCACTTGTGGTGGTGGAAGCCCTGTCGATGTGTCGATCAGGTGCGTCTGTAAGTTTTTCAGAGTTAGTGGTGGAGCTAGTGCTCGGACCTTGAGGTCTGCACGCCAAAAAACCTTCTCCCAACGAGGTACTATTATTAAGAATATTCTCGTCGATTGATTGAGGCGTGTTAGGACTTTTGGAATTAAGAACGGAGGTGGGAATATCCACGCGAGTGGATAGTTGCATGGGACACTGAATGCATCGTGAAATAGAGCTCGCCGGTCTTTCAGGTCTCGGGATACATAATTGTAAACTACGTGAGCTGTCTCCGAGGCAAATAAATCTATTATTGGTGTTCCCCACTTTGCAAACACTATTTCCGTATAAGCTGGCATTAGGTGCCATTCCGAAGGTCTGCGAAAACGGGACAAATGGTCGGCGTGATTGTTGTACTTGCCTGGAAGATGGTGTATACTGAAGTGTATTTGAAATTGGTCCAGTAAATTCAGAATTTGATATGTTAATTCTATTAGGGGTAATGATTTCGTACCTCCTTCGTTCCTTAGATAGCTGACAGCAGTCCTGTTGTCGCATTGTATCAGGATCGAGCTGTTGTACAGTAGGTGAACGTTGTCTCGAAGGGCGCGAAATATGGCCAACATTTATTTTTGATTGCAGTGCAATGTCTGTTCCTCTTGCGACCAATTGCCCGATACAGCCAGATTGTTCAGTTGCGCTCCCCATCTTTTGTGGCAGTGGATAGGATATCGATAATTGGTCTGGTAGCGAGTTCATGAACATCAACAATTGCCGGTGATTTAGTCGGCCTCGAGGAACCACGTAACTGGCAAAGTTCAGGAGTCCTATTATTTTCTGTAACTCTTTTAGAGTTACCATTCCTTGATCGAGAACTGAATTGACTTTTTTGATAAGCGATAAAGTCGTTTCTTTCGGCAGGGAGTTTAAGTTGTCCCAGGGACTCCACAATATCCCTAAATATATCATAGTTTTTTGAGGACAAAGAACAGATTTCTCGAAATTTACTTGCCAGCCAAGATTTTGTAATGTGTCTAATGTGAGCTTCACATGATCTCGAAGAACGTGTACATTTTGATATACCTACTATTAAATAGTTATCGAGATAGACTATGATTCGGATGTCCCAGCGTTCTCGTAATATTTGGGCAACCCAGTTCGTTAGTATTGAGAAGGTTTTCGGTGCAGTGCTTAAACCGAACGGGAGGCAGGTCATTTCTAACAGTTCTTGGTTGTAGACAAGGCGAAGGAAGCGCCTGTGTGACTTTGATATTTTTAAGTGGAAATATGCCTGTGATAGGTCCACTTTGCACATCCAGTCTTGTGGTTGCAGAAAGTCCGGGATGTGATACATGTTTATTAAATGAAATGGTTGGGCCTTTACATTTTCGTTTAACGCTTTCAGGTTGAATATGGGACGGGCTGATCCGTCGGGTTTTGGTATCAAAAATAGAGGGGAGATGAAACTCGGTGAGAGTTGAACCACTTTTAGAATGACCTGAGATTTCATTTTGTTTATTATTGCAGACATTTCTTTTGAGACAGGTGTTTGAAAGGGCCCTTTGGTTACATTTCGGTATACCAGAGGAGGCTTGTGGATAAATGGTATACGATACCCTTGAATTAATTTCTGGCGCCCCCATTTCCTTCCATTTCGAGTGGTAGAGCGCTAACTGACCCGCTCGAAAACGCTTCGAGTCATTGTTTGTATCGTTTTTGGTTCGCTCGAGAACTTTTTGAGTGGTTTGAACGTCCTCGACTTCAGTTACCTCCACGATCGGGCCGCGAGCCACGGTTGTGAAATGAACCTCTGTTATTAGTGTACTGGTCGGATTGAAAGGATGGCTGACCTTGACCTTTGTTTGTATGATTGGTGCGAAAATTTCCACCCCGCGAGGGTGAGTTGTCATAGGCATGCATGTGCATCGGTATGCCTAGTTCATGACTACAATGTTGAGCTTCACGCGATGAAGCTATTGGTTTGTGTACGCCTAACCCCCGCGAGGGGCGGCGATTAGATTGATTAGGTCTGGTATGAGATTCAGTTTTTGGAGGCCAAAAAGCTTTGCGTACACCGCCAGCTTTCTCTAATGCCGTTGTAAAAGCATCAGAACTAAACAAATAAGCAGATGATGGGGGAATTCTATTTAAAGAAGCTTTAACTAATGGATCTCGAACTTGACTAGTAATTGTCTCTCGACGCATTTCTATGCTTTCGGCTCGATGGCCACAAACTATTTGTAACAAGTCTGAGGAGATTTTATGTAAATCACCTTTTTGAAATAATTCTTCAACCTTCCCGCTTAAATTATCGTATTTGACTTCGGTACTATTAGCCCACAAAAGGAGATTACGAATAGCTTCTTGTAAAGATTCCTTTTGTTTTAGGATGCAAAAAGTAATTGCTGCATACGATTTATCAGCATGTGCCAGGTGACGTAAGGTATCATACATTTTAATCTCTTCATTTGTGTCCAGGTCTATGAAACCTGGACTATGGTTATAGAGCTTTTGAGTATCAGAATACCTTACCTCAGACCAAGCTGTGCTACCTAAGCGCTGGACATCATGTAGCATTTTTAAAAAGTTTTCAGGAGTTTTCGGAACAGATGGTTCCTTAAGCTTTGTCTCGATATCAAAAGTGAAGTCTAAATTTGAGTTTTGAGCTTCAAGATCAGGACATTCAGAGCACTGCTCTTCAATATTATTTTGGTTATATAACTCCCCACTGACCTCGGAACAAATTGATACCCCTCATGGCTATCATTATGCATATTATTTGCAAAAACATGTTCGCGTAGCTCATGAATTTCTTTTATAAGCTTGTCCAATGTCCGGTTAGACTGTTGGGCTCGCTTATTCTTTTTGCGACGTGAGCGGCGCGACCGCTTGCTACGTTTAGCAGAAGACGAGCTTGAAGAGATACTACTTGTCGTGCTGCTACTAGTGCAGCTAACTTTTCTTTTTCGGGACATGCCACTCGGGCCGGCCACAATCTCTGGCTCGGCAGCCGAAACATTAACGTGACCATCCATTGTCACAATAAAACTTTTAAATAAAAGGTCTCCTTGACACTTGACACACACTAAAACTGTTAGCACACACACAAATATCTAAAAACAAATAGCAAATAATAAATTTTAGTAGTGATCCGAACGGAAAAAACCGTTTAAAGTAATGATCACTTACTTTTAAAAAAGTAGGGTACTTACAGTTTTTCTTCTTCAAAATTAACTCACCATTAAATCAGCACTATATTTTTAAAATGATTATTAAATTTTTAAAATATTCGTAGCGGAAAACCCGTTACAAGTATGATCACTTTATTTTTAGAACAAAAAAAAGGGTGCGTCTCATTTCATATAAAGTTATTTGATATATTTTCATTTCAATAACGTTCACGTGATATAATCAACGTGAGATATACCAACGGTTGTTATAATTTCTTTAGACATACTGTTTGTGTTATTCTAAAACTCATTTCATATAATTTTATTTGATATAACGTTTATTTAACCGAAAATCATTACATTTAACGTTTGAAACATATAATTTAACGTTTAAACTATTTTCTTTGATGACTTTGGCTTATCCTTTGAATTTTGATTGTTTACCTTCCTGATTGCTATTGTTATTAGAAAAATTAAGTATCCAAGAGCGAGCGAAGCGAGCTCGGGACTTGGGGCACCCCGACACGGACAGGTTAGGTTCGAGGGGATGGCGGGGTCTGAAAGACCCCGCCATCCCCTTCGTGTTAGGTTACTTTAAACCTTGCACCCAGAAATAGGAGCCCCGCGAAGCGGGGCTCCGTCGAGCCAGCATGACAGGTAGTAATCAGTTATTTGACCTAGGATCCAAGAGCGAGCGAAGCGAGCTCGGGACTTGGGGCACCCCGACACGGAGAGGTTAGGTTCGAAGGGGATGTCTTTTGAGTGTTATACAAAACGATTTTATATTCATTGATTGTTATGCTTATAGAAATTAGTCATTATAAAATTATGTCAATCGTTTATTATATTAACAGATCGTTATATCAAATAAAATTATATATTCAGTTGTTATCTCTTGTAAATTTTAGAGATTTTGTAGTTATATCATGTATTACTTACCCCAAAAAAAAATATAGTGTAATTTTTTGGTATCGGTCGTGCACCGATGCGCACAAGTTGCTTCGACGGAAAACGAAACGCCAATGAACAAAAAATTAGCTCGGACATTTTACATTTTTCAAAGCTAAAATGACAAGCAACCACCAGGTGGCGCCACTGGGTAGGTCAACACAAGTACTAAAACAGATAAGAAATCGACGGAAACGGATATGCTCTCTCAATAATAAAGCTTCCAGTGACGGTCAAGTCATTTAATAAACAAATAGGTAAATTGAAACTGTCACCGCCTAGCAGTTAAAATTAAATGCATTTTGAAAAAAAAGGACGCTATTTATATTTAAAAGAGCTGACCTGTGAACAGATATTGTACGTAAGAATGCATTTGTTCTATTTCTGCTTTGTTTTGCTGACGTTTTTTTTACGCCCAGAAAAAAAGCTCGCGCGGACAGTCTCTAAACTGACCATTCTCAACAAAAAAATATGAATGCGCGTCTATTTGTAACAATTTTTAAAAAAGAAAGGTCAATTTCGACCTGTTTGTATTTTACTGTGTCCGTGATCATCTCGCATTTGACTGAACCGATTTTGCTGTTTTTTTTCAGAAAAGTGAAAAGGTTGAAATAAAAAACGGTAAGTCCTAAAAAAATATTAATTTAATTAGAATTCAAGTATCAGTAAATACCTTAAATTAAGAATTAGGTACCAAAATAATAATAAATTATTATTTAGGAAATTCATTACTTTTCTATCAATGAAAGTTGATATTATTCTAAAAGTAGCGATAATTAAATACACATCAAGTCGTAGGTAGTGAGAAAAATCCATCGTCGCTGAGAATGGACAACATTACAAAGTACGAAATGTACAGTCGAGACGCCAGCACATCAACCTACCCTAGTCTGAAATTTAACCGATCAAACGAGAACCTTATTGTTTCGTGATAAAGTTGTAAATTAATGTAGGATGTGAATTTAGAATGCATAATAACTTAAAAAAAAAAAAAATTTGAACGCAGCGGGAGGGAAAGAGAGAGTGGGTGTGTGAGAGAGAGGGGAGAGAAATGGCGAGCGAGTGAAAGAAATGTAAAGACGTAACGTTAAGAAGTTAATAAAAATTAATAGAAAGAAGTTCCAAGACGTCAAGTTGCTTTTATTTCGGTCATCCACACCACCCTACATTAATCTATTACAGTTTATGATAGCTTCGTGTGTTGGCGTCTGTACTTATCTGGCAATCTTGTCGCACAGAAAATTTTATTCAGACATTTTTCGTTGCAAATTAATTTTTTACGTGTTAAACGTGTTAAGCTGGTATTACATTTGTCTGACGTGTTGTTGTAATGCATCAGAACGGCATTCGTTCTGATGCATTACAACACAACACGATTTCGTATGGTGAGGTTTACATTTGTGTGTCGCGATGTGTTGTGATGCGACATAAATGTATGAAATCGTCTTAATGGTCCTGTTCTGATGCGTCACAACACAACACGTCAAACGAATGTAAATCCCGCTTTATCATTATGTCGCCGGTACAACGGCAATTCTACAATCTAAAGTCTCCTCTACACAATCGGCCATGATGGCCCTGTTTGCCGAACAGAAGGAGACGGCGCTATACCAGAAAGCAAATGCAAATAATTCTATCTCGATTCTTAGTATAGCGCCGTCTCCTTGTGTTCGGCAAACACGGCCATCATGGCCGATTGTTTAGAGGAGACTTAATATCAACACCCATGCAATTTTTAGATACATGTAAATTCGCATTATAATCCCAAATTTTCAAGTATTATAGTTTCAAAATCAGCTTACAGTTATTGCTATTAGCCCTTTCGCTTTTTGAATGCCATGAATTCTTCAATCTAAAATGCCGACAGAGATAGCTCTAACCGAGGATATTGTCTCTTTCTAATAGGATGACCATAAAAGGATCATTAGTGTTTTTGCACTTTATGATTTTTTTTCTGGTTTTTGTGTATTTTCCGAACGTGAACGTTTCGTGAACTAGACTGAGTAAAAGTCTTCGAACAAAACTCACATTTGAAAGGTTTAACTTTATCGTGGGTCTGAATATGTCGTTTTAAATCACTACTGTGAGCGAACGGACGCTGACACACATCACATTTGTAAGGTTTTTCACCGGAGTGTAAATAAACATGTCTACTCAAAGAACTATTATCCCTAAAACTTTTAGGACATAGGTGACATTTAAACGGATTCTCACCGCTATGTAGCCGCTTATGTATAATTAATCGTTTTTTTTCACTAAAACTGCTTTGACATTCATCACATTTGTAAGGTTTTTCTTTAGTATGGCAGCGCATGTGACGTTTCAAACTCGATGACGTGTTAAAACCACGCTGACATACGGAACATGACACAAGATTTTTACGACCAGAACATGCTGATATACGAATATGAGTTCTTAAACATGTACTTAATGCAAAACCTTTACCACATTTTTCACATTGATAATTAACACGTATATCACCATTGTGCCGCCGCATATGATTTAAAAAAAACTCTTGTATATTGAAACCACGACCACATATCTCACATTTCAGACGTTTTTCTTTTGTATGTGTCAGAAAATGAGTTTTCAGCTGAATTTTAGTTTTAAAACTACGACCACATACATCGCATTGAAAAGATTTCTCATCAACGGCGACGTGTACTTTCATGTGACTTCTCAAACTTTTTTTGACAGCATATCCTCGTTTACATATATCACATTGGTAAATTTTCTCTCCAGCATGTTCGTTAATAATATGGTTTTTTAAACCTATACCACTTAAATAACTCTTGTGGCATTCTTTACATTTGTAAGGTTTTTCACCGTTGTGAGCTCGAATGTGTCTAATAATTTTTTCTCTTTGGCGGTACGTACGCGAACAAATATTACAAGTATAAGTTTGTCCATGTTTCGTTCGAATATGAAACAGAAAATATTTTCTACTGTGCGTTGTTAAATGACATCTATCACATTTGTGTAGCTTTTTTCCGTTTTCAACCTCTGTGCTTTCTTTGGGACTTATTTTCTTAACTTCAGAAGTACTTTTCACACTATGTGAGTACAACTCACAATGTCTATTTAAAGTATATTTTGTACTAAAATTCTTCTGACATGTTTCACATTTGTAAGGTTTTTCACCAGTGTGCGTTCGAATATGACGTATAAAATTGGATTTTATGGAAGATCCATGTTGACATATATCGCAGTTGTATTTAAATTTTCGATCTTTCGTAGATGTAGCAGTTTTATTCACACGATTACTGGATTTTTTAGAATTTGTGACAAGCTTCGAACGCGCTGCGGACGTGCGTTTCTGTTTATTCCGGATGATTGTTGAGTCTGTTTGTTCAGTTTTCTTTTGCTGGAATGTAATTGTATCTTGTTGTCTTGTTAGTCGTACGTTTACCTCTGGTTTCTTTGCATTGGACACACCTGTGAATTTAAACCTGGTAAGTTCGGAAGTCATTTTGGGTAGTACAGAGACACAGAACAGAATATCTTAATCTATACTTTAATATTGTAAAGCTGAAGAGTTTGTATGTTTGAACGCACTTATCACTGAGGAAATCTTTTTGTGTTGGATAGTCCACTTATCGAGGAAGGCTATAGGCTACATCACAACACGCTATGATCAAAAGGAGTCAAGCAGCGGAATAGAAACCACGTGAAACAGCTATTTTTCAATAAAAAGTATGACTTACTTCTCTTCTTGGGAACTCCTGGTATCTTCTGGGTTACTTCTTCTTCCACTTCAGTCTTAAACTCCATCAAAGGTGTATCATCTTCTGAATCTGATTCAGGATCGTTTGTTGGCATATCTTCTACATCCGGACAGTTATCTACATATTCCTCGTATCGATATTCTGGCTCAAATTCTGAAAAGAATTAAAATCAAAACTACAATCGCGAGCTAAAGTCTGGTACCACTTCCTCGAATTCCGCGCGATTTTGAGTAATTTAGAATAATAAATATGTTACCATTTTAAAGGTTTAACTTTAAATTGATACAAAATGTATTCATTCAGACTGCCGACGCAGTCTGTTGACTTACAAAATAGTGTCTAGAAATCAACTCATCACCTCTTCCCACGCATCGCATATTTTGTTTATTATTCAATATCTGGTTGATCGAGCTTCGCTTCGCTTCGCGGTTTTTAAAATGTCCATATCTTGGGAACCGAACTTTCTAGAACCTGGGACGGGTCAGGCGCAAAACGTCTCTTTCGCAAAATGTCGCACATAGGACTTATGAATAATTTTTTTGATTCTTTTGATCTAAATTTTGAATGCGTGTAAAATGTTTGATACCTATTGATATTGTTTTTATTTGGAATACATACTTAATACATACTTTTAACATCATAATTGCACTATAATTCTAATAAATGATTTTTGTTTTGAAAATTAAATATTATATTTAGTCCCAGGTGCGACATTTTGCGAAAGAGACATTCTGCGAAAGATATATTTTACGAAAGAGACATTCTGCGAAAGAGACGTTTTACGACCAGGTGACATTTTGCGAAAGAGACGTTTTGCGCCTGAGCCCTCTACCAAACTGCACTGGGCCCGCGTGTCCCAGCAGTGGGAACATTATAGGCTGATGATGATGATCGTTAGCTCAGATCAAACAAATAGGCAAATAGAGCGCACAGAATACGCGAGTGAGTCCACCAAAATTAATACAAAATCAAAATCGAATACAAAGTCACGACAGTACCAAGCTATGCGTCGTACCAAGCTGCGCGTCGTTGTTGTTTTTTGCCAAAATATGCCGTCTCGTGTCTTTAACCATCGTAGAAGTTGTTCCCAAAAACAAAGAAAACATTATGGAATGTAATTCGATTTGATTTTGTATTAACTTTGGTGGAGACACTCGCGTGTTCTGAGCGTTCTATCTGC